>CM049389.1:16953113-17688113 GCA_026937815.1 Etheostoma perlongum | reverse complement strand
ATGTTCCAGCCAGCTTTACAGGCATGTAGACTGTTTGAAGGTGCTGCATGGATCATTCAACAACAACTATTAAGTATCACGTTCAGTATCACGTTCACTGTAAAAACTAATGGCCGGTGCAGCAGTGATTGGTATGTGGATGGATGTTGTAAACTTTAAAACATCCAAGCTAAGTTACATTCCACAGCAGTTTGGCAACTTAGCAGTCCCCATCTTGGTGTTGGACGTGGAGATTTTTGGACAAAAGATTGTTGTTTATGGTACTTATTAGTGGTTAACCAGTTTGCAGCTATACAGTTCAGATCGTACATTCACAATTTATTGTCATTTTACATTGACATTAACCCTAATAGTAAAGTTGATACCTCAGCTGTGAAATGTCCCATCTCAACATAGCTTTGTTATTACTCCTAACCACTGAGCTTCCCTTTTCATATCACTCAGTCTACTCTGTATCTTCAACACACTCCGCTAAATTATGTCCAGACTGTTAGGATGGACTGTGTGTCACTGTACCAGATCTAAATTCAGACACCAAACAACTGCACATGCGCACGCACACACACACACAAACTATTTATCACAGTGATTGATAACGCACACATACTGCAGATATCACTGGGCAGGGCTGCCGAGGCTTACTCAGCGACTTCTACCAGACGTTGGAAAGTGTGTGTGTGTGTGTGTGTGTATGTGTGTGTGTGTATGTACATGAGACACCAATGGACAGTTTGTATATCTGTGAATGTGCCCTGCCTCTTGCCCTAGAGGAAAAGACTGCGGCAAACAGACCAAGGTCAATGGCTATGCCCATTCCTGTTCACACACACACACACAACACAAACACTCTTTCCTCTCCTACCAAGGTCCCTCTCCGTGACCTTTTGACCCCATTAGCGGAGGTCAGTGCACACTCGTCCTGCTGTAGTCCATCAATCTTTTAATATCGCTTTACACACACACACACACACACACACACACACACACCAGCACACACACACTGAACCTGAAGCAAATACACATGCCCTGCTGCTGTATACAGATGGTCACAGATGGGCCAAGGTGTACTGTTCACACACACACACACACATACACACAGCTGTCAACTCCCATTAAAGCAAAGAACATCTGCACAAAGTTTCAAAATACAAGTTTAAGAAGACAGAAAATGATAACGAGTTCCATGGCAACAGATCATGTAGTGAATCCTGTTTCCCACTGAGACAGTTTCTCACGCAACACGACAAAACAGGGAAACACTTTGCGCAGTTAAGGGTCTAAGCACAAGTCATAGCAAAGTTCATCTTTGCTTTTAAACATGACGCGACTGCAATACATGATGTCGCTTTAAGATTTTATAATGAACAACACTTTGTGATGCTTTTAATATTTGATGCAGCAAACTCACCCTGTGTTAACAGGAAAAGAGTTGCTGTGCAATCCTGCTACTCTCTTTCATTTCCACAAAACACTCCTATTTTGAGCATTTACAAGGGTTTTCCACACTGTGGGCATTTTTGTGTTTAGTTTGAGTTATAAACTTCCCACCAGGTCAGAGACGCAGTGCTTGATTATTGCATTCCCAACCGTGGCAAACAGCTGTATAACACATGTGGATGTGCATTCATTTATACCTATGAACCCCCTATGACACGAGAAGGAGACAAAAAGCAATGCAGGAGACATTTAACAAATCAATATGCTGAAAAGGTGTCAGCGCACCTTTTTAGCATATACGTTGGTGTCGCATCGGCTGTTTAAGAGAGCAAGGATGAACTTTCTGTGGGAAAAGTGTTGCTTTCATATAAAGTTATTATAGATTGTTTAATATGTTTGTACAGATTTCTTTGTTGAATCAGAAGAAAGCAGAGAAAGAGACGAAGATGCGATGATGATGGTCTTCATGTACATGTTAAGCACCTTAGCCAACCGAGCAATCAGGATCCAATAATCTCTGAAGTCTCCAGAAATATTTTTCGAGACTTTAAAGTTGCACCAATCAATACTTTTGAGTAAAAGGGAAAGTTCAGTTTTTTGTGTGTAGGTACTTATTTAGAATATTTTAACACTCAACCCAACAGACTCCTTTGACAAAACAGTAATTTTACCTCGCAGAACATGTGAGTTGCTAGTCTGGTGGAGCCGCTAAATATAGCGTACACTACACTGATAATGATTTAACTACCCCGATTCAAAAAATCTGAACTATCCCCTTCACTGTTGATCAAATAACATGTGTATTGTTAAGGAGGTTGACTTTCAACTCGCCAGCTCCTCTCAGTTTTCCTGGGGATTTTAAGTTTTTATAACTCAATTTTTTTTTTGTCTTCTTGCTCTCTAAGATTAAGTGGAGTAGAATTATAAAGTAGCAGGAAATGAAAATACTAAAATAAAGTACAAGTACTTCAAATTTGTACTTCAGACTAGGGTGTTTTCCACAGGGGACAGGGGGGGACACTTTTCAAAATCCAGTCTGGTATAATTATTTTATTTACAAGTCTCTGTGATTGGACCCTACTTTTAACAATAAAGAAAGTAAGACATATTTTTCTTATTGTGTCTCCCCCCACTTCTCAAACCAAAGTAACACCCTTGAGTACAGTTGGGTACAATTCTCAATAAAACATACACTGATGTCACAGAGTGATTTTTGTCATGAGATCATTGACATTTGCTATGGTAAGAATTGTGTTGCTATTGGAGCTCCAGATCCAGAGCTCAACTTCCTGTCTGGCCAACTTTGACAGTTGGCCTCATCTGTTAGAACGGACTACAACCCCCATAGGCACCTTATCGCCAGCTGCCAGACTCTCAGATTTGTTTTGGCACCGCTTCCTGTAGTTCCAGCCTGCTTTGATGGAGTTTACCTTGTCTGACAGCAAACTACCAAATTCCCACCGGCACTCGGCGACCGATACCAGCTCCCACTGTGACTCACAACCACAACACTGCTCATAAAGAATGTGTTTTCCCTTCATCCCGTCTCTCATTTAAGATTATTCCCACACTGTGTCAGTGTGTGTAACTGAGGGTTGATGTTGCACAGACCACCTCCCATAACACAACAGGCCAAGACACACACACACAAACATACATGCACATATTGGCCCGAGAGGGCTGTACTGTTTCAGTCAGATTACTTCCAGGAGCCATTGTCTCTGAGGAGAGTTTGAAGGAAACTTTTGGTTTATTCCAAAGAATGTGAATACCTGAATGTCAAAGATTTGTTTAAGGTGATTTAAAAAAACAGTGCAATGGTGTGCCATCATGCCAGTTTTGTTTGTTCATTCACACCAAAGGTGAAATAAAGGTGTGACGTGTAATACAACAAGGCCGGCATCTAGTGTGTTAGACCAGTATGACCTGACACACAAATTGCCAACTTTATACATTATAGTATTTTTTTGTCAGTAAAAGGAAACGACAGAGTCGACTGCAGAACCCTGTGTGTGTGTGTGTGTGTGTGTGTGTGTGTGTGTGTGTGTGTGTGTGTGTGTGTGTGTGTGTGGGGTATATTTGTGAATGACAGGCTTATGAGCCACTGTTACATTAGCCCAGTGCTCAGCAGATTAGTTTATGTTTGTCTTAAATAACACTGCCAATGCCCAATGAAAGGCCCGTCTAAAAAAAATGTGTGTGTGTGTGTGTGTGTGTGTGTGTGTGTGTGTGTGTGTGTGTGTGTGTGTGCGCGTCTGTGACTGTGTGTGCGCGTCTGTGTCTGTGTGTGTGTGTGTGCGTGTGTGTGTGTGTGTGTGTGTGTGTGTGTGTGTGTGTGTGTGTGTGTGTGTGTGTGTGTGTGTGTGTGTGTGTGTGTGTGTGTGTGTGTGTGTGTGTGTGTGTGTGTGCGCGTGTGACTGTGTGTGCTGTCTGTGACTGTGTGTGTGTGTGTGTGTGTGTGTGTGCGTGTGTGTGTGTGTGTGTGTGTGTGTGTGTGTGTGTGTGTGTGTGTGTGTGTGTGTGCGTCTGTGTCTGTGTGTGTGTGTGTGTGTGTGTTTGAGAGAAAGAGATAGAGTGGAAGGGAAGATAAACCAATGCACGCAATGTTTTGGTAAGCTATTATTAACTTTGGCTACTTGCAATGCTGCTTTGTCACTTTTTGTGCCCTGCCTTTGGGTCGACTTACAGCAAACAGCATGTAGTCCCGTCATGGCGGCTGTCCCTTTTTACACAGACGTTGGTTCGGCTCTGGGACTACCTCCGCTGCCAGCTTGAAGGTGCAACAAATCTGTTCCCTCCATTATGTCTTTGTAACTTTCACACAGACTGGGAGTCGGTCTAAAGGCACATTTGTGTGAAAGGGCCTGGTGTCTCCATTTGTCCACCAGAGAATACAGACATGTCTATTTTCTTTCACTGTAAAATGTCCCGCTTAGTGCATGTTTTGGTCCCATTTGTTATTGGTATTAGTATCCAGTGGTACATTTTCTGACCAAACAAGGTATCACAGCAATACAGATTCAAAGGACATCAAATCAAATATATAAAAATATGTAGTGTTGACTGATAAACCATATCTTTATCGTCATCACACACACACACACATACACACACACACACACACACACAACTAGCTGATACAGAGCCAAAATACTCAAGGGAAAGTCACTTGCAGGTCAAAGCCATCATCGTTTACACGCTCATTTAATTTAGATTCACCAACGCGCACACACAGACACACACACACACACACACACTCCAGCATGTAAACATTCATTACAGGCAACATGGGTCACGTGGGTCTAAAGGGAGAAAGAGAGGCCGTATCTGCAGTGGTGGAAGAAGTAGTCAGATACTTGTCTTGAGTAAAAGTAGAAATACCACATTCTAATAAAAATACTACATTACAAGTGTATTGCTCCTGCCAACAGTCCACCTCATTATGTCTGCCCTTTCTTTCTCTGCAGCCTTAAACTAACGATCTGTCCTCATCACTGTCGTCCTCCTGTCTCCCTCTTTGCTTCACTGTCATTATTTACTTCACTTTGCCAGAAGTAGATAGCAAGTAAATAAGGAACAAAACAGCAGCAAATTATAACATTTCAAAAGCTAGAAACAGAGAATGTTCAGCTGTTTTGCTTGATAAATGTCTTAATATGACTTCTTTTTCTTCACTTCCTTACACTCCCACCCTCCTCTGCCTGTCCTTCTCACTCTTTGGGGCTCACACCCATCACTCTATCCATCACAGGTTGCAGCCAGGGCCGATCCGGCAATCAAGGCGCCACATTTAGCACCTCATCTGCATAAAAATTCAATGAAAACCTTTCATTTTCATATTAAACTGGGCAGCATTGGGGAGAGGGAGCGAGAGAGAGAGAGAAAAAGAGAGAGAAAGAGGCATGCATGCATGTGTAATCGTGGAACTGAGCCTGATGTATAAGTATGAGAAATGTGTGTGTGTGTGTGTGTGTGTGTGTGTGTGTGTGTGTGTATACCACTAGCATGTGAATCTGTGCGTCTCATGGTTCATTTTACCAATTGTGTGTGTGTGTGTGTGTGTGTGTGTGTGTGTGATATAATAATTGCTCTTTTGGAAACCAAGCACAAAGCCACACTCTGACCTATCCAGAGTCAAAATGCACTTTCAGCAACGTAGTCAAACCAAGTGTATGAGCATGTGAGTGTGAGTGTGTGTGTGTGTGTGTCTGTGTGTGTGTGCGTATGTGTGTGTGTGTGTATACCTTAACAGGCATGTGTAAAGACATTTCAAGGGTGAAAAAGACGAACAAAGTGCAAAGTGTGGTCTCCTCGACATACAAAGGGCCTTTCAGAGGTGATGGCACCCACATGAACACACACTTAGCTGTCTGTCTGTCTCATGTAAGCCTGCAATCAAAACTTTAAATAAACTAAAAAAACTAACAGCATGTTTGTTGCAGAATTTCATTTTAAATTCTAATGTAGACAATATGTTATGTCTTGTAAAGAAGAGATATAGTATTTCCATTTGATCAAACAGTGCAGCCATGAAGTCTAATAATAACATCATAATAATAAAGCTACTTAAGGGGATATAAAGGTGGCATATTGTATATTAAGTATGTATTTGACTTTTGTCTTTCAAAACAAGAAGATACTTATGTTTGTTTTTAACAGTATGTTTTAATGTTTTTTCTGCAACACTAAATGCTTTTCCTTTTCCAACAACCTATGAAATTCCTAAGCTTTATGTCAAACACAAGGTTTTTCAATGCTGCTGCATCTCAAAAGTGTGTGAAACCTCAACCCACACACACGTTTTTATTATGATGCTCCTGCAATGTGTGACATTCAAGAACAGAAGGCATCGACTATAAATGTGCCTCAAAATGCCAGAAAATACAATAAATGTGTATTAAGCTGTATGTCAACAGAAACAATGCTCCACGGTATAGCCTCACTTATGTCAAGTGTAACATTCCTGTGCTTTTCCTATCATACAGTAAGAAGACCTCCTTGTTTCAGTACCACTCCGCTCCCTGCTCCAACTTCTCAAAACCCCAACATCAATCGGTCATTTGCCCCCAAAATATAACCCAGTGTCCCTTACCTGTCCTGGCCCAGAAAACTTCCATGTCTGTGTTCCTGAACTCTCTTCGGCACAGAAAAGCTCATGTAAACTCGGGAGGGAAAAGTGGAGAGGGAAAGAGGAGGAGAATAAGAGCAGAGGAGGTAACCCCAGAGACTCATTCAGGCTGTGGCCACGAGCGTTTCGGCAGGCAAAGATATAGAAGGAGAGGGGGAAAAGAAAGAATAGAAGGCAAGAAAGACAGAAGCTTTGCAGGGAAAGTATGGTTTTCTCATGGTGTGAGAGGAGAGAAAGGAAGGAAACTGAGGGTGCCGGGTGTTGTTCCTCCCCCTTCATTTTTTCGTTCTTCCTCTCCCCTCCAAACAGTTCCTCTACTCCTTCCTCTCCAGCCTTCACCTTAAAAGACTCCACAAGGTTTTTAAGATAGCTACCGGCTGGTCAGGGCACACAGACCATAAAGGTATCCAAGTATTGCCTGGAGATAGTTTACATGCTTCATGCACGGCCAAGTATTCCTTATATTTCCATGGCCAGGACAGTCTTGAAAAAGAGATTTTTAACCTCAATAAAACAATAAAATTTGTGTCCAATGCCAACTTTCTGTCGATGCAGGAAGTATTTCCTTTATATGGTTTGCCACAGTTTGCGTCAGTCAATCTAATTGTTGCTTAACCATATTTTACTGTGTACAGTAACATCTACAGTGTATTCAAAATTATCACAATGTTTTACTAAATAGTTCCCATGCACATATATTGTAGAAACAACAACAAAAACTGCAATCTGTGATTTTTAAGAATTAGGCTGTAGTTGTAGATGCCAGAAAAGGTAAGTAAGTGGACTTTGAATTAAAAAACAGGTCTAGTTCCAACCTGTGGCCCTTTGCTGCATGTCACCCCCCTTCTCTCTACCCTTTCAAGTCTAAGCTGTTGTATCAACAATCAAGGCCTAAAAATGCCACACACAAAAAAATCATCTTTAAAAAAAAAAAGGTGGTACATGATTTTGGAGTCATTTGACAACATTGTAGTAAATATTTTGAGAGCACCTCAATCAACGGCCTTACCTTATTTTCTGTGATAAACATGTATTCCTGACTCAATTCAAAAAAATTGTTTGGGATATGATCACTTATGTTTTTTCCATAGTGGATTTTTAACATGAATTATAACCTTTTTATAACAAAAAACAAACCACACTTCCATTTTTAATTGTGTGCTAGTGGAGACTGATTGCATTCCCTAAACACATATGTTATCTCAATTGTTTGAAATTGAGATAAAGACAATATTTGTTAATAGATTATGAAGTAAAATTTTATTTCAGAATTGTTTTTAAAACCCCGTATAAGTCACGGGTCAATTTGACCCGAGGGATACGAGAGGGTCCCGGAAGTTAAGACAATACAAGGGTTAAGATTATTTTTAGGGGCTTTTCCCTTTATTATAGTGATAGTGGATAGACATGAAAGGGGGAGAGAGATGGGGGGATGACATGCAGCTAGAGGCCACCCCCAATCGCTAGTTTTAAGTCTTCTGCAACACAGAATGATGTTCAGTTTTTAAATTATGGTCTCGTTGATTTTAAAATCGGCAATAAAGCAAGGGATGTTTTAGGGCGTGCCTATGATGTGATTGTCAGTGAAAGTGTGTAACATAACGTAGAGTGTAAGGGCTCCTCCCTCACTCTGCACTCCTCCATCTCGTCTAAAATCATCACATCCGCAACCAGGATGGCTGCGCCCGTAACAACTTATAGCAGATCTCCACAACCAATGGGTGACATCAAACATGCTCTGTCCATTAATATACAGTCTATACTGTAATCTTGTTCCATAATATAAGTATTATAACACTGTAAAAAGTGCTAAGTTGTATCAACTTAAAATAACGAGTGAACTAGTTGCATGAATTATTTTGAGTTTCAACAATTCTTTCCTGATTGTGCTGTCAATATAAAGATAATAGTTTAGGGTACAAAATAATTTGTCCCTCCAACTAATTCCCAAGTTTGTAAAACAACTTATATTAAGTTTTCCTAAGAACTATGCTAAGTCTTTACAACTTTTTTTTTAAACTAATTTAACTACTAATATCAACTGAAATTGAAATAATGTACAACAATATCTTCATTCAAATGTTTTCGGCCTTTCCTTATTTTCCATCATGTCTATTGTCAGCATGGCTCCTTTCCTTCCTCTACTCAACAGTTACTTCCTGTAAACACTGGAGTGACCAACGGCACTCACAAATTGGGTTTATGCATGCATACGGTATGTGAGCATGTTTGTGTGTGTGTGTGTGTGTGTGTGTGACACATAATGAAAGAATGTACACAACAAAAGCTATACAGCAGACAGTGAGAGTGAGAGTGCCGTGCAGAAAAAAAGGACCAGACAAAGGAAGAATTAAAGCAACAAAAACAGTGACCGGTGTTATTAATATCTGATATCTGGAGGCCAGGGTAGCCTAAATGCTGGAGAAGCCGGCCAAGGATTGTGAGGCCGCTGAGTTTGCAGATCTCCACCACATAGAGAGGAAATGATTAATGCTCTCTCTGTCTTTAAAATACAACAACTGAGGTTCCTCTCAGCAAGGCACTAAACTCCCGCCAGTGCCGGAGAAGCTGCCCAGTCACGACTAAGACTGCAGCTGAACTCAGTGGTTCCCCCAAAACTGCATTTAAAGCACAGCAGTGCAGAAAAGTAACAGCTGTGGAGGAAAGAAGGGTTCTGCACAGGTCCGGCTCTCATGCATTTTGAGCTCTTTGAGACACTAGAGAAATGCATAAGGAGTTTAACTGCAGGCACAAGAGCAAATTATCCATTGTTGCAATGAAACCAGAAGAAAGTAATGGATTATATGTTTGGGCATACATCCCTTGCTCTTCTTGCTCGAGTCTTTGAGCAAAAGTGTGTGTTTGAATGGGTGAAAGAGAGGCAAATTGTAAAGCGCTTAACAATGCAGCATTATTTGAATGCTGCCGTGATTACAAATATGCTGACTGTGACCTGTGCAAGCTGAAATAAAGGGTGATTAGATTTTTTAAGGCATTTTGTGAGCCAAACATTTCTTTGTAGTCATTGGAATTGTTGCCGCTGTTTTGCCAATGTGCATGTAACCCTCTAAGCTTTATAACTGTGACTCAGCAACAATTAACATTTATCAAGTTTCTCTTATTTTTCACAGGCACAAACCTCTCCAAACATATATTTCCACTAACAGGCCAGTACTGTGAGGAAGTACTGGTTCAGTGAGAAGAGTTTGACCACACAGAGGAAACAGGATGACTGCAGGCGTCGGTGAAATTGAGACCTTTTCTTATATAACAAGACAGTTTCACCTTTAAATCCACAGAGACAGCCATTTCTGAATCTTGAAATCATCTGTTTAAAGGCTTTCAGTGCAGTTTTACTCGGTCAGTAAACTCTGAGGGTCTATCTTGCACCCAGCGCAGCGCGGCATATAGCCCGATGCAAGGGTCTTTGCTATTTTACCGACGCAGTTGTTTAATTTCCCGTCCCGCGCCCACGTCGTTTAAACAGCAAATGCACATGTGCCCATCTTTGGGCCCATGGGCGTGCTGGTCCTAGGGAGGTGTGTTCAGGTGCATTCTTGGCGTATTGCTCAAAGTGATTGCACCGTAAAGTCAATAGTGCAGCATTTCATTGAATTTTAACAGCGCATTAGTAATGTTAGCATGTTTGAAGCATGCTCTGATGTGGTTATAATGAATTTTTGGATAGGTCTGAGATGCTGTTTTATACATGTCTTTTAAATATTCTGTAGATAAAGTTACTTTTTTCAGTTTTTCTCATGTGCTCTTTTCATTTCCCTCAACACAATGTTACATCACAAAAAAATAACTTTTGAACGTACATTTTGTTCATTTTAACAGATTACATTCTAGGCTTATTGTGTACTTCCTGAGTTAAAATGCAACGCAAAGCTTCAGTTCCATATTAAAGCAGCATCTGCTCCTAATTGTCTCCATCTTCTTTTGTTGTTTTGCAACACACCATTAATTTTGATGAGGTAGAAGAGATATAAGCTAATAAACACCTGCAATACCACAACATCTGCATTGTAGAGGAGACAAACAGGACTGAAACAAGTCTGAGATAAGTACAAGGAGTTTCAAGATCGGTAGATCAACAGCAACAGAGCAAACACCTTATAGGATATGATGCATTGCTGTGGATTAAATTAGCTAATAGTATATAAAGGGGATAAAATCAGCACATCCTTAAAAGTCCCATGGCATGAAAATGTCACTTTATGAGGTTTTTTAACATTATTATGCGTCCCCCCTGCCTGTCTATGGTCCCCCAGTGGCTAGAAAAGGCGATAGGTGTAAATCGAGCCCTGGGTATCCTGCTCTGCCTTTGAGAAAATGAAAGCTCAGGATGGAATCTTGCCCTGGAATCTTGCCAAGATTCCAGAGGTCATAAGGGGCAAGATTACCTCCCATTTCTCTGCTTTGCCCGCCCAGAGAATTTGGCCCATGAGAGAGAGAGACATCACGGCTTTCAAACGAGCAAAGTGGCAGTTGGTCAAGGCCCCCATAGTGGCGTTAAGGAAAATAAAAGAATAATTCTAAGGAGTGACAAACGTGTAAATGCACAGACGGACATACTTTGTGTGCATATAAAATGCTGCCACCTTCCAAAACGTGAACAGTGATCTTATTGAAAGTAGGTCACCACTGTCTTTTACTAATCATGGCCTGTCTCCTTACTGAGCCGTTTCCAAAATATATGCATTCATGCATAAAACTACACACCTAAAAATGAGAATGCTTGGGATGCTGGGAAATAAGGAGTAGCTACATTAACAAATGTACCTTTGTGTCTCTGTGACATTACAGTTTCAGCTCGCAAAAACTTGAGAGCCGTAAAAAGGTGAGTGACACGCCCGACGCGCTGCAAACAGATCAGTAGGCGACACACACTCTGTTGGTGATGAATGGACAAACCAGTGAATGCGCACGCACGCACACACACATAAACACACACACACACACTTTCTGGCCACTGGCAGAGTGCCAAATAGCATTTAATCGACCTGCTTTGAGACCTATATGGTTGCCATGGCAGCAGCAGCCTCGGCCACACACTCCCAGGCCCTGTTTCCTGTCTCTCTTTCAGCATCTTCCATCTTTCTCTCGCACATCTCTTGTCTCGCTGCTGCTCTTCTCACGTCTCGTATCCTTTCCTCAGATCTCTCAATCGCTCTAAACCCTCCTCCTCCACCTCCTCCTTCTCGCCTCCATCTAATTATCTCAACACACCCCTTCTCTTTTCCCTCGCTCTCTTTCTCTCTCCTGCTGCAAGGGTGCTGGCTGTGCTGAAAATGACATCATCCATCTGAAAATGTATGAATGAACACGTTCGGTGTGTGTGTGTGTGTGTGTGTTTGTGTGTGTATGTGTGTGACTATTAGCACTGAGAGTGACTGGAAAAAAGAAGTACAAGAAAGGTATCGACAAAAGATTGTATTTTTGAACAAAGTAACTGGAACAATAGAAGAGATTTATCAGGTGATCAGTAGGACAACAGTTGCTTAGCAGCAGAAGAGAATGTGAGTGTACATATAATTATATGCCAAAATTAACCTGAGAGTCGAAACAGAAAGACAGAGGAGATGAGGGAGTCAAAGAGAAAATGATGAAAGAAAATGATGGAAAGATGAGAGGAGAGGTATAAAGGGAAGAGCGATGACATCATGTCATATGACAAGACGACATATGAAACCTGAAAATAAAACTGATAAGGAATTTAAGGTGCGTAGTTTCTGTCGCCTCCATGAGGAATTCTAATTAATGACAACAACACTGTCGGCGCATCCACATGATACAAGTCCTCTCTGACCGTGCACCACTGATTTTTAACATTTTATTGTTTATTTATTGTAATTGCCATGCAAATTTGTATTGCCGTTTCAATTGAAATTTGTGAAGCAAATGAAAAGGTTTGAAAGGTGCTACATGGACATGGTTGAGTAGAAAAATCGAAACTTGCAGTCTTAATGCAATAAGAGCAAAGGTAAACATTTATATTTATATTAGAGACATTTGGAGTATCACATCCTTATCTTTGCTGGTTTTTGGTTCATTTCCCTAAACAGAAAAATTAAATCTTGAAACACCGAAGTATGTCAAAGGGAACAGAGATACACTTCAGTGATTAGGAATGTTAAAAAACACGGCATCTGAGGCTTCAAGGTATCAAACGCAAAACAAAAAGTGTTTACAAGTTCTTTCCGATGATGTGAGGTGTCCTAGGCTCCGTGTTCTGCTATGAAACATGACGTTGGATGAAACAACAAACTGTTGACGCCACACATCTGTCACACCAGTCCAAAATCGTGTAGTCTGATCTCAGCATGAGAGGAGACATAAAGAGAGACGTGTCTTAGTATAACAGAAGGGACCAGGTGGAGAGAACGTATCAGGGATAGAGAAGGGAAGGAAAGAGAAATAAGTAAGCGTTTCCATTTTCAGTTTGTTTGTAATAAACAGAAGAAGTCATAATAGAAGAAAAGGGAAGTTAATGAGAGCATTAACGGCTTAACAGACCAAGCAAAGAGGAAATGAAAAACTCCTCCGAGAGACAATCACAGGCCTGCCCACGCTGTTTGATTGACAGGTGATCTGTGGGTGGAAGCACCACAGCGATGAGGACACAGCCACCAAAAATGGAGGGAAAAATCTATGCGTTATTATGGACCCCACGCAACTTTTAGGCAAGTCCCGCCGTACAAAGCAGCCCGATTGGGGTTGGGGTTAAGCACTGACCTTGAGTAGTTAGGGTTAGGGTTTGGTCAGGGGATAGGGGATTGAGGGGGGATGCAGGGGATATGTCTCCCCCAATATTTAGAAGAGGTAGATTTGTGCCCCCTTAAAAATGTGAAAGACAACCCCCAAAGGCGTAAAAGAAATAACTGAAAACATGTATATATCCTTTTTTAAGATGATGTTTTGTGCATTGTAGCCCTTTATTTGTATAGGACAGCTGATGTAAAAGGAGTGAGAGAGGGGGAATGACCTGCAGCAAAGGGCCGCATGTTGGAGTCAAACTCGCGGGCCGCTGCGTTATATATCATTCTTGCCCGTAAATATGTTTCCCAACAATTTCAGACACCCCTATAGTGGACTATACCATCTTAACCCACATCTCTTTTCTTTCTCACATATGATGTTTTGAATAAGCAGAAAGTCTAACAATACAGGAAGATAATTAAAGACATCGCACCATACGTTGATGCAGAAAAGGCACATATTGTTGCATAAAAATTAACCAGAATGCTGGAAATGAAGTGTTTGACACTCAAAATTTTCTGGGGGTTAACCCCCAACCCACTGGTGCGTTTCAATGTTAACACAAAACCTAGCTTGGAAAAAACAATTACAACTTGGTGAAGATAAGATTCTGGAAGAATTGCGGTCATGGTTAAAAAAACAAAAACAAAAAAAACATTGACATGAGGTGAACAAGGATCTCTGTACTTAGTACATCCAACCATCCACCCTAACCCCCTCCCTATGATTTTTTGCTGCATCATAAAAATATCATAATACTTCTGTCACTGACACAATAATTATTATTCACAAATGCCACAAAAGGTCCGTGCAGGTAAAAACATCAGCGTGGTTGTTTAAAGTGTTCGACTAAATGACCAACGCTTCTGTTTTTTGCCTTCATTTATGAAAAATGCACTTCCTCCTTTCACCCATTTCATTCCCATTCCACCATATCACCATGGTACCTGTAATCACAGTAAATGACACTATGTGGAACATAACGCAGCACCTGCTGACAGTAATGTGACCATCACCATGAATGTGCTACAGACGCTGTTTGAAGGTCAAATGTATGGGGTAAAGACGCGTCTTTTGCTGATTATTGCACCACGGCAGGTGTGAGCGGGCTGCTTGGCTGTCGATTTGTGTTAAAGCTTACATACATATGTACTGCACTGCACACACACGTACACACACACACACACACACACACACACTGTTCTCCAGGGGATATGCACATAGTGTGTGTGGACAGAGAAAGCGAGTGAGCATATGGGTGTGTTTACTCTCAGCACTGTGCAGCTCTGCAGCATCACATGAACACTTTGCATGTGTGTATTTAATTCTCTTCCTCCTCTTCCTACCCCATCCTCCCTGTCCTTCCTCATGCCTGCCCGTCCATCGTTCCTCTCCAGCCTCTCCAAAGTAAATCACTCATCCACCTATATTTCCCTCTGATTTTCTCTCTTCCTTTACTCTCGCTCTCATCCTTTCCTCTTCTTCCTGTCTTGTTTTGCTTCATCCTCTTCCTCACCTCCCACTGTCCCCTCTCCAACTCCATCATCTCCCTTCCTTCCTCTTCCTCCTCTCCTGCTTTATCGAGGAAGCGAGTAATAGGGGCAGATTTACAAGGGCTGTCATCTCCGCTTCTCTCTCGTTTCCCTTGCTCTGTCTCCATCTCTCTCCCTCTTTCTTTACCTCGCTCGCCCTCAGAGATAATTAAAGAGCCCACTAGTAATCCCATCCAGCCGTGCAGCCGAGGAATCGCGCACTGTAACACACACACAAACACAAGTATGCAGGAGACTGCAGCATGTGGCAGTGGTGTGTAAAAAGTGTGAACCATAAAATCTTTGTATTTGCACCCTCAGCAGCAGCAAGTAAACTGAAAACTACAGTTGATGAGGACGCACACAGAAGCACACACACACACACACACACACTGTAAAGTCTCTCAGCACAGTTACACGCCAAGAGGAAAAAGACCAATTGACCTAGTTCATTCAAACCTAGCAACCCAGACGAAGGAGAAAAAAAATGACTGGACGAGAAGATGGATGGAGGCATGCGTAAAGATGAGAATCCTAGAAGAAAATGGATGAAAAGGAGTGTTTGACCATTGGATGGATGGATGGGTTGATGGAAGAGTGAAAATAGGAATAAACGGGTGATTTTCATACACCACATTTTTGATTGAGGGGTTAGGTAATTGAAAGAGCAATGGACAGAATAATGGATTGGATGGCAAACTAATAATGAATATAGTGGATGCAGGAAAAGAGGAATGGATGAATGGTTTATTAAAGGGTTGAAAAGATGAAGGTCACCTTAATATGAGAGTTTTTAATGGATAGATAGATAGATAGATAGATAGATAGATAGATAGATAGATAGATAGATAGATAGATAGATAGATAGATAGATAGATAGTATGGACATGAGACACCTGAGTAACACATATTGGATAGATGGATGGATGGAGAAATTGAGAGATAAATGGATGTAAGAATGGACTGGAGGGGAAACAATAAAGACCAATAGTAAGATACAGTAGATAGGTAAGACATGCATGTGTGACTCGCAGTGTGAGTAAGAGGGATGGAAGAAAGAATGAATGAATAGATAGATGGGTGAATGAATGGTGGCTTGCCAAGTGCATGTGTGTATAGGATGGAAGGAGGAAAAGATGCATGCATGGATGGATGGATGGATGGATGAATGAATGGATGGAGGGCGGAAAATTTGTTATGAGCCGGGTTCTGGCCGAGGTTTCTGCCTTTTAAAATAATTATTTTTTCAATTTTATTCGGGGGAATTGTTGGGTCTCTGTAAACTATAGTGTGGTCTACACCTACCCGATCTGTGAAGTCCCGAGATAATGTCTGTTATGATTTGACACTATAAGTACAATTGAATTGAATGAAAAAGAAGAGTGTGAGACTCCTGAATATGAGACATGTTATTGATTATAAATGGACGCAACAATAGGTGCAAAAGCAATACTAGATAAAGATCAATATACAGACAGATGAATACATTAAGGCTTGCCAAGTTAGATGTGCATGTGTGTGTACGATGGATGGGGGAAAAGATGCATGGATGAATGGATGGATGACTGTATGTAAAAAGAAGGATACATTGATGTGAGACACCTGCATATGTGACATTTAGGATGCAGGAATTGGGAAAGAAATAACCAAAGTGTAGTTCTATAGATAGACAGAAGAAATAGAAATACTTTATTATACATTGAGACTGACCAAGTTGCATGTGTGTGTATGATGGATCAAGGAAAAGATGTATGGATGGCAAAATAAACAGATAGATAGGTGAATGAATGTGTGCTCGCCAGCATGTGTGTGTAAAATGCATGAAAGCAAAGACGCATAGTTTGAAGGGACGTGAGACAATTTAAAGAAAAGACATTTTGGATTAAAGGTGCAGACAATGAAAGATAAATGAACGTATGAATGAAACGTGCATTGAATGGAAAACTAAAGATGCATTGAATGGAAAACTAATGCTACAAAGATACGTACATGGAGGGCTGAAACGGCAGATGGACAGATGGAGGAAATGCAATAAAAATCAGATATATAGAAGGATAAAGTACCTGTTGCCGATTTGGGTCTGTGTCTTCCTTTGGGCCGTCGTTGGGAATTGCCCATACTATTCTTCCTGTCCCAAAACATCACCGCCTCATTCCACCAGCACACACACACACACTGACTGACTGACAGCGAGAGAGAGAGGCTGACGATGTGCGTGTGTGTGTGTCTCGTGTGTCAAAGCATGTGCAAGACAAACCTAAAAGAGTGTGTGTGTGTGTGTGTGTGTGTGTGTGTGTGTGTGTGTGTGTGTGTGTGTGTGTGTGTGTGTGTGTGTGAGAGAGAGAGAGGGAGCAGCGTCACAGCATCACCAAAGCCGTCTGTATGCCAGAGTGTGTGACTGCCTGTCTATGTGTGTGTGTGTGAAGCTTGGCATGTGATTGCGGCTGAAGGAAAGAGAGAGAGTGACAGAAGACGAGAAGGGAAAGGTGTGCGTGTGTGTGTCTGTGTGTGTGTGTGTGTGTGTGTGTGTGTGTGTGTGTGTGTGTGTGTGTGTGTGTGTGTGTGTGTGTGTGAGAGAAAGAGAGCTTGCCTGAGTGCACCGTGCTACGTGAGCTGTTGACAAAGCAGGCTGTGTGTGCATGTGCTTGTGTGTGAGAGATAGATGAAGAAAGTGTGTGTGAGCAACCTCCACACATTTCAATGAAAGGTTTGGCTGTTACCGATAAGCATGTGCGTATATTTGTGTGTGTGTGTGTGTGTGTGTGTGTGTGTGTGAGAGAGAGAGAGATAGATACAGAGAGGGAGAGAGAGGGAGAGAAAGAGAGAGAATTTGTTGTGTTGATCTAGCATCTAACCAGTCGCATGCAGCCACTGCTGTTCAATTCATAAAGAGAAGGCAGAAAGCAGCCAATCAGAAGAGAGAGAGGGACATCGAGTTATGACGAGAGAGACAGAGCAAGAGAGAGAGATAATGGGGTTGGAGTGAAGGAGGTAGAGTGAGAAATAAGAAAAAAGGGGAGGGGTTGGCCCAGAGCGAGAGCGATAGATTGCCTGTGATAGTATGAGGACACCTCCGTCCACATACTGCCATCCAGGTACTTTCAGGAGGCTGAGCTTTACCCCTTAGTTCCAATTAAGAGACTGAATGAAGGAATGAAGTTCATGGGTTGACAAGACACCCTAAATTTATACAAGCCAGATCTACATTTTCAAACAATACAAAAATGAAGATGTAGGCCTATAAATGACAAAAACATCTACGTCATGTACCCATCTAACGTAAGCGTTTTGGGGCACATTTATGACTGCACATTTATGCAGACAGAATGTTTATATTGAAGATTTATAAATGTGTGCTTGGTATGTATGCCTTCTTATTGCACATGAGCAATGTGATTGGTTGCAGACTTACAGCCACTGGCACAAACAGTTTGCCTGATGAAGGCACCAAAACTTCAAAATAAATGTATTTTTGTAAGTTTGACAGTATGCAGGAGTTTCATTGTTGGACCGCTGCACATTAATAACCATGGCTCTTGGGAAGGAGATATGGGTGTAATGTTTGGGTGTCCACATACTTCTGGCCATGTAATTAACTGCAGAAAGAGACCAACAAGATTGCAGGATAAAGACAGCAGAAAGATGGAACAAGAAAGGTTAAAAAAGAGAGAAGCTTATACGAAGGGACAAAGAGATGAATAAATGAAGATGGTAAAACCGAGTGGGTTCAGATGGAGGGAGAGAAATTGAAAGTGAAGTAAGCGGCACAGCGAATGAGATTGAGAGGGTGAAAGCGTGAGACAGAGAGAGAGAAATGGGGAGAATACAGAATGAGGAGAGGAGTGTGGTTGTGGATGGAGTGCATAAAGACATCAGGGTGCCTTGTAGCACATCTGTCTGCCATTTCTCTTTTTATCCTTCAATCCTTCTCCTCTTCCTTTCCTTTATCGAGTGCACCAAAAGTTACACACACACACACACACACACACACACACACACACACACACACACTTGTTTCATGCATTACTGATGCAAGTTCACAATGTAAATCCAGCCACATTAAGTAGATTTACATTTGAGATGAAGCTCTTTACAATTACTGAATCATGTTACTAAATGTATGCACCTTGGTGGCGACTGCTGGCCTTTATTTTTTCTAATATGCTTCTTAAAATTAAATTAAAGTTATGTTGTTGTGATGGACAGCCATACAGCCATTGTAAGGCTATATAAATATATACTGTATATAGGCCTAAAAATTCAAATTCTCTTTCCTCAACCTAACCATGCACGCACACAGAAAACAGGTCGTCATTAAACATCAACTCAACATGACACACACACACACACACACACACACACACACACACACACACACACACACACACACACACGGTAAGTCAGGAGGAAGAACAGACAGTAAAGAGCACTGTAGGCCATTCTTGTCCTCTCTCGTCTCCCCTCCTGTCTGTCTTCTCCTTTCATATCACCTCTAAGTCCATCATACTCGTTGGACTGTATGGTGAAGTATTTTTACTGTAGTAAAGTACAATTGTGAGTCATTGGTGTCCCATTTAAAAAATGAAAGTAAACAGCGAATTTTTGTTTTAATTTCCAGAAACAACCAGAGCTACGTCACGTTCAGTGTCACGTGTGTAACCGGAAGTTTAGTAACATTATATTTGAACCCAAACCCACGATCTTTGGTTTGGTGCCCAAACATAACCAAACTGCTAGCCCTTTAAAACGTTAACAATGTGTTTAAAACTGCAACCAATATCTTCTCTGGTATAGATATTTTTAGATATCCTGAGTCGTATCAGAGGGTAGGAATAAATTACCTATATTTGCGTATGGTGTGAAGCACTTGGTGACATTTAGAAAGTTCTATTGTATTAAAAATTAAAATTAGCAATATCTACTTTGGAAGGGTACCTGAGTTCATCTGACAGGCCTGTGTGGAACCACTGCACTACAAGAAAGATCTGTTGTTTGCTCATTGTGATTATGGTAGGATATATTTAATATATCAAGTCACAGTGATATACTTTAATCTAAATATTACCGTACATGTTGCATGCACAAGACAGAGCTCTCTCTCTCTCTCTCTCTCTGTATTGATCCACTGAGAGTGAAGCTTCTGCCATCATAAATCTGCTCTATCCTTCCTCCTCTTCCAGCTTTGTCACCACTCCTCCTCTTCCTCCTTCCTACTGCATCACATCCTGATAGAAAAAGGTGCTGAATGTACGGAAGAGATGTGCACTAAAATATCAACTGTCTAGAAGAAGACATCACACCCACACAACTCTATTTAGTGCTGGCATGAAAATTTAGGAAATTATAGTCTGGTTCTGAAGATAAGATATAGCAATATTTATCCCAAGGGAAATTCTTATTGGGAGTTATTTTAAGATGTTCCACTATTCCATTTATTGGGACAACAATCTATATTTCTTCTCAAATATTGCTTTATCAATCACTCAAAAATGTGTATTCAGTACTTGCAAAGTGACAAGTTTCACCACACACCAAACCCCCCAAAACCTATACTGCTACATGCAGAATATGATGCTTTGTTACAGTTATTTAAGCTGTGACAAGATTAATAATGTAATTCAATATTAATATGCTTTTCATAGCAAGTCTTGCGTATTCTGGTTCTACCACAGTAAGCAAAGTCATGAGATAAACAGGTTTTCCTTTCCACATAGATGTCATCATGACTGAAATGATAACACACCGTAATGAAACCTTGTCTGATTGCAATAATGACTTGGCAGCCTCTACATATCATGTCAGTTGACATTTTCTCTGGTAACACGCCAATACGCTAACCAAAAATGAGGAAATGAAGATCAGCACAATGACTTCCTTCCAGAGAAATGGACTTAGTGGTTTTCTTTGGAGATTTACTCGTCCACCTCTGCAGAGAGTAATGACTTCACAGCTCATCTCCTCTCTTCTCCACAGACACATCTTAGTAGATTCTTCTTCTTTTAATTAGGATTCATAACGGCTTCTTTTTTATTGTTACTTGTGGGACAGATGTTTCTCTGTCTTTATACTCCCACAATTTACAGCTGAGGCCTGACTGGAAGAGTTCACTCAGTACTTTTAAACCTTCAAGGGCTGCAACTTATTGATTCATCCGCCGATTATCTCCTTAATTTATCAATTAATTATTTAGTCAATAAGAAGTTAAGAAAATAAAACCAGAGAAAGCAGTAGATCCTCCGATAATGTTGGAAACGCTGATTTTAGCAGGTATAATGTTAACCATCTTATTTTCAAGCTAACATTTACTATCTGAGGCTGATAGGAAGGCCATTATCTTATATGGTCTTACATTTTGACCTGGTGATGAAGCGAGATGAAAGGTTAGGGGAGCAGCAATGTTATTACAATTAATCTTGGGGGGGTCATGACTGTTAATCCATTAAAAATTGTCATGACGTTTTACTCAAAAGTGCAAAAAGTGGGGGGGCGCCTGGATAGCACACCTTGAGTGTGTGCCATGTACACAGGCTCAGTCCTTGTTGCAGCGGCCGGGGGTTTGGCTCCGGCCTGTGGCCCTTTGCTGCATGTTGTTCCCCCTCTGTCTCCCGTTTCAAAATCTACGTCTGTCCAATATTATAAATGCCAAATAATCTTTAAAAAATTATAAATAAACTGCAAAACTGGACCTCACTGGGGCACTATAGAGGAAAAGTTTGCTGATCAACAAAGTCATCCTCAGGCAATAACAATGCTGCTTGGTTTAGGAAAAAGGTCATGGTTTTGGTTAAAATAAGTACGACAGAGACGTAACAAAAGTAATATGAAATAGACGTTGATTTTTGGTCCAACACTGAACACGGTCTGCTGGGTGAACGTTGTGTTGGACTCATCCATCCACCCTGACCGCCTCTTCCCTGTGGCTTGCTCAAGGACACTTTGGCAGGTGGATGGCTGCACTCTTTTTCCTTTTGCAATGAGACACAGTCGTTAATGCTCCCTGGCGTATGAGAAACATATTTGCACAGTGAAATCTGCTGGGATTCCCTATTACAAATATCCCTAAAGCATCACTAATCCGGGTTCATCCCTGGGCCTCCCACAAAGATCGCTATTATAGCTTTTGCCCATATTCGATCGCCCGCCGCTTATGTAACTGGTGTCGAGGCCCGGCGGGGGTTGGGATTGGGGTTGGGGGGAGCACTGTTAGAGCATGAGCTGTTCCCTTTTTTGCTGATTTGCCAGCAATTTTTGCAGAACATCTCGTTAAGTCGATAGCACCGACCGCCTCGACTTCACGCAAGCGGCTCCGTCTTGTCACCCATCACTGTGAAAAACAGGGACTTTGCTCTCTTTCTACCGCCTTTCAGGCTCTGTGTTATGCTGACAGCTCATTCTATCACACGCTCTGCTCTTCTGTCTTTGACTTAGTCTTATCTTTAGTATACTTGACTCGTTTTCCATCTGTACCAGCCTTTTATTTTCAGTCCCTTTCTTTATCTGTCCCAGAAAAAGCCAGACAAGGTGGGTAAATGTGACATTCCCTGTCTCTTGCCCTCTTTCTCATGTCACATTCACACGAGGATGACCAGAAGATCTTTCCGTTCTCACACGGGTTCACAAGGACGATCTTTTTCTGTTTTGCTGCCCAAATCTCACCAAAACAGCCATAATGTTTGCTGTCCTCTTATCTTGTTCTCCTGGCCCGGCCTTGAACTAACAGGCCAAACCTTCTCATAACAAGCCAGCGGTTGCTTTGGGAGAAACAAGAGATTAAAAGAAGATAAACAAAAGATCTCCCTCCTTTTCTTTCTCTTTAACAACTGTATTTGTTTGCCTCTGTCTCAGCCAGTTCAATAGGTATTCCATCTTCAAAGAGCAGCTACGAGGAAAGAAAATGTTTTAACATTCCTGTTTGTCCAGTTCAAACAAGTGAAAGGTAGATACAACAGAAGCAGAGCTAAGTTGTGAAAACTTGCTTGACCTGCCTTCTTCTTCCAAGGAGCTGCAAATATATCAGGTTTAGGAGTACAGACTGATTCTTCCAAGTAAATTAAACATCGTTTCATGTCTCTGAGTCCCTTTCTGTACAGCAAAATCTCATTATCACCAGAGAAAATTGATTTTTTTTTACGTTGAAAAGCTCACTGCCGTTTTGAAGTTATTTAAGGACAGGCAAAAGTAGAAAGTAGACCCCTTGCTGAGTTTATAAAATATGTCCAAGCTGTGAATTTTCGTCATGCTGTACGCTGCACGACAAGGAAACATTTCATGCCAGCAGTGAGAGGTAACTGTCTGACTACAGTATTGTTCAACTCCATTCATTTGTATGTTTAAGTTAACCAAAGTTGACTTGTGGATTTACTTTGCTCCCAAATAACGTTGGTACCAAAACCCTTTAAATACTGATGTGGCTTTTTAATTGAAAATACACAAAAAAATCTGCCTGTTGCAGTGTTTAAACATGAAAACTATGGGCTTCTTCAGGCTGCGTGTTGCTGAAATTGAAAATGTAAACAGGGAAACTAACTTGTGATGAAATTATAATGAACCGCGACTCTCAACCTCAACAAGACATCCTTAAAGTGCTTGGAAAAACTGAAATTTGAACATCTAAGAGGGAAAACTCTGCTGACACAGCTGAAACATACATAACAACCACTAAAGGGACCTTCAAGTAAGACTTTTTTTTTTCAGTGCAATTGCTCTCGGGGGAATTGGTTGGGTCTTCGTAAATTATAAAGTGTGGTCTAGACCTACTCTGTCTGCAAAGTATCCTGAGATATGATTTGACAATACACAGATCCAGGTCCAAAAGCACCAGTAATTCATCCCTTCCAAATACCATCGATTAGACAACTGGGAAAGCTCCATCTGCTGATGAAGATCATTGACTCTTCGAAATATGGAACTTGTTTCGGTGAAACATTTGCACCCCAATAAAAACAAACGCTACATACATGTACAGTAACCAGCTAGTTAAACTAGCTAATGTTACAGGTATTTTAATTAGCTGGATACATGGTTAAACATAATTTGCTTTTAGTAGTGTATTGCACTGTGTAACATTACTTCGTCCACAACAGTCCTGCCACAAGCGGTCCCGAAACATCCCAGGTAGATAGTAAATGCTTAATGCTTTAAACATTAAAGCTATAGTGTGTAGTTTCTGTGTTTCCCATGAGGAATTCAAAATAATGACAACAACACTGTCGCCGTGTCCACATGATGACAAGCCTTACGTGATTGCGCACGCGCCCCCAACCATTCTCTATGCAGTTGCTAGTAGCCAAGGAGGACATAGAGGATTAAAAAAAAACATGATGGACACTTCAGGAGAGGTCAGTAACTTCACTCGAGTTTCTGCACAGGAAAGTCACAGGACGACACAATCATCTGAACACAGCCATACTGAGAAATACAGAGAGAGTTGTGTTGAGCTGATCTTAATTAGTTTTATAGCAACTCATTTGGCAATGGCTTGAATGTAATGGACGTTCAATAATATCAACTAAACTAAAGCACTAAAGCTTTAAACATGTTCTTAGAGATTGTTTTGGCAGCTGCTGTTTTCCAAGATCGGGGGGGAACTTTGTAACTCCACATTTCTATGACCATCTAAAGTCAACGAGTAAGCTGACTTTTTAGTCAACAAACACATTTTATGTTAGAAATAGCACCCATGTTAGACCAAATGTGGATAAAAAAGTAATATTTGTTCAAACACCAGTAACAAAAAGTCATTACTTTAAAATATAATGTATACCATTCCAGGTAACTGACACATTTTCCTCTGTAACCAAGTGAACTTAAGATCAGTTGACCCAGTTAAAATTGAAAGTTGTAAGAAATATTCTAATGCAAGGTAAACATTTAAAGAGGTAATATAACCATAAAGCCATAAAAGCTGACCAACCAAACACTTATCAAGGCTCAAAGTCTGTAATAGTATCATATGGCCTCAGCAGACACTAAACTCTCGATGCAACAAGCAAGAATCACAACGAAGCATGCATCAACACACACAAACACACACACACAGATTGTTACAGTACAGTACCTTAAAATGGATCAGACAGCAGGTTCGGAGTTCAAAGTTTATTTTGTGACAACTGCAACAAGTCAACTCTGAGTCCCTCTGAATCCAAGTGGGTATGAACCGAAATGAGAGAGTAAGAGGGAGGCGTGAGGGAGGGAGGGAGGGATGAACAGATTTGTGGGCAGAGAAATAGAAACAGAGAGAGGAAAAGAGGCAAAGACAAAAAGGGGAGAGGAGGAGCAACACTAACGGAGAATAAAACAACTCAAATCACGACTACAAACACTCCACAGAGGATGAAAGAAAGATAGGAAATAGGAGGAAAATATACAGGGAGAAAAGAGTAGCCTATGGGAACGAAAATACGAGGAGAAAGAAAAGGAGTTTGCCTCAAATGGTGGCAAATATTGACACACACACACTCATACTCTCTCTCACACAAACACACACACACACACACACACACAGACCACTCCGACAGAGCAGACATCTGGCCCAGAGTGGATTATAGGTAATTAACTGTTTTTTAATGATTCCCGCTGAGCAAGGACTCTGACAGGACAGGAACACAGATTACACTCAAAATGTGTGTGTGAGTGTGTGTGAGTGTGTGTTCATGCGCCCAGCAAGCCAGGGGAATAACTGAGATTACACTATGCTCCACTGCAGGGACACACACACAAACACACAAAAAAATGCTGTATTAAGGGCTTAAGGGTGTGGTGGTTAAGTCTCTATAGACATTAATGTGTGTGTGTGTGTGTGTGTGTGTGACCCCAAAGCCAAATGTTGAAGATAGTGTCAACCCCAGAAATCAAAGCAATGAGCACTGAGAATGAAAAGACACCTGAGGGGTGTCTACAAAAATGGGAGCCTCATGTCAGTGTAGAATGAAGTAATCTGCAACTATTTCGATAATTCTATAATTGTTTCAGTACTTTTTCAAGCAAAAATGCCAAATTCTGTGTTTTCACGTCCTGTTTATTGTCTTCCTCAATTGTTGGTCAGAAAAACCAGCAAACTGAACAAGTCATGTGAAGCTCTGAGAAATTATAATGGTCATTTTTCACTATTTATATAAAAAATGTATAATACAATTAATAGATTAATCTAGAAAATAATGAGTAAATTGCAGTTGAACTCTACATCATAAATGTGCTGTATTTATATAGCACTTTTCTAGTCTCAACAACTACTCAAAGCGCTTTTACATCATACAGGATACATTCACCATTCACACACTGTAGCAACTCAGGGTCCAGCGTCTTGCCCAAGGACACTTCGACATGGGACTGCGGGGCCAGGGATCGAACCACCAACCTTCCAATTGGCAGGCAACCACTCTACTGCTGAGCCCCAGCCACCCCCATGTGGGTTCTCTATGGAAGACTCATTTTTAATAATACATGCAGGAATATCCGGAAGAAGAAGAAAAACAAACACCAAGTAAAATAAAATAAAATTGCAGAGAGTTTAATTCTCACTGGAGCTGTATCCTCATGGGATCTCTGTCTTGACACATTTTTACAAACTAAAGACAGCTGTACTGTAAGCTGTTGAAATCATTGATTTCCCTGAAGTAGAACGAGCCATGTGAAATGAAATCCCCTTGGTGATATTAGTCCTGCTCCCACAGGGCTCAGGAGAAGCACTTTGGATGGCTGTCGAGACGAAAACGCAAAGAGAATACTCTATGAGAAACTTTTTATCTATAATTTACGTTGATGGTGCCATATTGACAGACTGTAATCATGAAACTCAGAGACTACTGAAAAGAAAATGCAAAAGCCATTTTAGCAGCATTGTGAAGCTTTTTAGTTGTCAAACTTGCCACAGCTTTAAGCAGCATTTTGAGCTGAACGCTACGGGCCAGGGTGTACTTTATCAGATCTCGATCATACGATGTGTTGTTCGACCACATTGCTTATCTATCCATCTGTTTTCTGCCACTTATCCGAGGCCGGGTTCATTTTCCAGCTCCCAAGGCATTCCTATAGCCGCCTACACATGATAGGCAAATTGCTCTCTGCACACCGCTAGGTAGGGCGCAGAGCAAAGCGTAGAGACAAAACAGCAGAGCAGGTATTCAGTTCAATTCAATTTTATTTATAGTGGCAAAAGTAGCATTACATAGCATTTAGTGCGACAGTGGCGAGGAAAAACTCCATTTTAGGGAGAAACCTCGGACAGACCCAGGCTCTTGGTAAGCAGTGTCTACTAAGTCTACTATTTGTCAGCAAGGATGGCAAGGAAGTCATTTGTCGTTGCTATGAAACAACATGCTTTTATTTCATTGGTTGCGCTTCCAAAAGGTCAGCGGCAACTAGGTCAAAGTTAAAATAATTTGAACACATTGGTAAAGTATATATACTGACAACTATCTTTTTTTTTTTGTTACTTTCTGCACAGATTTGAAGATTAAAAACAGTCTCTTGGCTGCCGAGGTGACTTTAAATCAGTCCTTCATCATTTGTCAGTTAACAGCCCGAGTACAACATATTGTCCCAACTTCTTCCTCTTTATCTGCTTTTCTGACGATTACTGTCCCCTGCAGTCTTAAGCTTGCATTAATGCATGTGCGTGTGTGTGTGTGTGTGTGTGTGTGTGTGTGTGTGTGTGTGTATGTACGTGCTGTTGGAGGCTGTTAATCTGCTAATCCAGCCCCCAAAGAGCCAGATTACTGTTTGATAAGAAAATATGGGAGGCATTAAAATATATTTGTGTTCCTTTGCTTAACCCAGTCTGATCCAGACAATACTTTTATCGCCAAGACAACATAGCTTTTCACTGATGAAACAGTTTAATATTATATTACATGAAATGATATGCTCTAGTATGATACATGCATTGTCAGTAGAAACCTTTTAACTAAAACTGTCGGTTTCAGTTAAAAATCCATGATGACAATTGTCAGAAAACTATTAAAAAAAAACTTGTAAAAGCTGAAACAATGATATAAAATATAAAAGTTTGTATTCATTTGTGTGTATTTTTGTTTTGGAGCGAAACTTAATCTTATAAAGTAGAAAGAAGAAGGACATTTGTTTTGTTGGCCCAAAGTCTGCTGGACATTTGTTAACTTTTATAACACCCACTACAACTGCGGTTCTCACTTGGACAAGCCATACAAAAGTGAGATTTATACTCTAAAACAAGTATGTTTGATGATAGATTTGGCAAATATACAGTACAATAAGGTTAACCTTCCCACATCCAATAAGTACTCAATGCTTTTTCATGGGAGGCATCTGGGAATGCTTTCTAATATCAATTACATGCAGATACTTCATTTTAATGGAGTTTTTTTCTAATAAAACACAATGTGTTTGATATCAGAGATGATTGGCCATGTAAGAAATGAACAGCTGTACTCACTTGAGTGATAACTGTGTGTGTGTGTGTGTGTGTGTGTGTGTGTGTGTGTGTGTGTGTGTGTGTGTGTGTGTGTGTGTGTGTGTGTGTGTGTGTGTGTGTGTGTGTGTGTTAAACCACTACATTCTACATTCCCAGGCTTGTCCATTTGTTCAGCTATGATGACCCCAAACACGAGGCTACAAAAGCAACACAGGAAAGACTTCACCATAACTGGACTATACCATGTTATTTTCCTGCTGCTAATGAGCAATGATGCCAAAAGGCAGTTTTACTGTGTTGGTGTGTTTCGGCAACACAATAAAGGGTTAGGGTTAGTCGTTAAAAAAAACTTAATTTTACAGAATATTCAAGCCATTTTTTCACTGAAATTGGAATAAACCCCCTCAATTATGAGCAGAAGTCCCCCCAAAAAAATTCTTTTAACAAAATGGAAAGAAAAAAAGAAAAACTATTCAGCTGTTGTCATTCTGTGGTGTGAGCGAGTGGGGTTACATAAGGGAAGTTCTGGCTCAGAACCCCAATCTACGTAGTTATATAACTCTGGTTTGGGATAGATAACGTGGTCATGGTGATGGTGTGTGTGAAGGGCGGGGGGGGGTTGGGGGGGGGGGGATGAGGAGGACCACATGAAGCTGGGGAAAAGGATATGAATCCATATCTCTCTATCTTTCTCTATTTTGTCCATTTCTCACATCTCTCTTGTCTTTTTCTTCTCTCCGTCTATACCTTGCTTTCATCATCCACCTTCTCCACTTCATCCTTCCAGCTCTGTTCCCCCCCCCCCCACTCTTTTTTCCTTCTGTCACTCACATAGGAGAAGTGTTTATTCATGCATCCATCATCTACTGTATGTTAGCTTCCATATATCCACAGACAGAAACCAGAAGAAAAGAGCAGAAAATAAGAAGGGAAGAACCATAAATGGAAATAAGGGTTAAGGACAGAAAGACTGTGGCAGCTTGGGTATAAACAAACAAGACAGAACAAAAACGTTCAAAGTAATAGCACTTGTTTTTTTGGGTGTTCAATTCACAGCGCTCCCTCGTCTGCCTGAGGTAGAAACATCCTGAAGGCAACAGTCAGACACTTGACATGCTTATGTTTGCCTTCACACTGTATTACACAGGATTCAGACACAGTGCAATGTGGTTTAAAACACCATACAGTACACATGGACTTTACATTACTGCAATAAACATTTTCTACAGTGAGCGAATCAACGTGTAGAGACAGTAAGCAAATACCAAAGGGTCCTCAAGCAATTTAATGCATCATAAAGTTAGGTTAGAAATTGATGCAACAGATGCTGAGATATCTTGACTTTTAGTTCCAAATTGTTGTCTTGGTTAAAGAGGTACCACAGCAATTAATTATTATGCTTACCTAACAATAAAAAGACGGTGACTCTGCAAAAAAGTCTTAGGACGGAACGTGTTTTGGTGGAACATTTGTCCCCCTCAAAAGAAAAGGCCACATACAGTAACATGAGCTATAAATTAGCTGGATACATGGTTAAACGTAATTTGCTCTTAGTAGTGTATCGTCCTGTGTAATGTTATATTACTGATTTTCTTTCTATACCACTATACCATTACTATTGCCTATGAAGATGGGACAAAATGTATGGCATGCTTTGAAATAGCTTTGGCAGAGATGTGAAGTATTTGAGGTTTGACTACAGTGTGCAAAAACATCAGAATAATCCTGCACAAAGCTTTTGTACTGCTATTTGTTGTAAGCCTTCACTATCCATCTTTACTTTCTCTCACCTAGAGAAATCTACACCATCTTCACCTCACCTAGAAGCATTTCATATTGTCTTTGCTTATGCATATAGATAACATCTGCAACAACAGTATGTTCATTTTTTTCAGAGAACGAGGGCAATTTTTTCCAATCTATGATACATGCTGTTACGCAATATGATATCCCTGATTGGTGCAGATGTTCAGAGTAAAGCTAGACTGTCCAGATTGTTACCAATATGTCCAAAGAATGTGGGTTTGACTCAGGATTTTAATCTGCATCAATAAAAACAATGCTGACTTCAGCTGCTAGTATAAGATCTCTCACACAGGCTTTTGGCTAATATCAGCTTTTTCTCATTTAACATACTGTGTTTTGGTTTAACAGGCTGTAAAACAAGTTTATTTTTCAATTCAAATGCAATATAATGTTCAAAACAGTTGGATTGGTGCTAATGAATATGAATCTGTCAGATGCTGAAATGCAAGCAATGAAATGAAATGAACTGCAACCGTTAAGAAGTCCTCCGATGGACAAAATATGCACATTATTCACACAATCCTTGTCAGTTAAACATCAGCAAATGTGTTTCCAAGCATTTGAACAGTTATTTGCAATAAGTTAACAAAATGGCAAGATAAAGTAGCACTATTCCGTAGCTAATGAGTAGGTTGCAAATGCATCAATGAGCAGTAAAGCTCATTCTTGACATTGGAAACAGAAGTTGGACCAAAGAATATCTTAAATCAGGGTCCACTTAAAGTAATGTGGAGTTTTGACCACTATGGAGCAAATCCCTAAGGATGCATGCATAATGATATGGCACCCATTCCTGCAGTTTATTCATTAAAGCATTTGTTTTTTTTGTCATTTCCATTACAGACTTGAATCTACGTACAGTGCATTACTAGCATAACACACCAACATCGTGCATTGTGGGTAATGTAGGCGCCAGGTTTTGACAAGGAAGAAGAATGTGTGTTATAAAAAAAGACGCTATCTGTGGTGCTGCTGCAACCCTTTTGATACTTTTAAAATCAGCCTTTTAATAAGGTGAACAAGTGCAAAACATCCTCTCTTTAGTTGTTTTTTTAATTATCATTATCATTCATACCCACACAAGCAACACTCCACATTCTTCTTACCTCTCCACATTGTTGTGCTGAGGCAGGAAAAGGCCTGCCCAGTGTTTTGGTATTTAGTTCTGCTCTATAATGCTCTTTAATTTAATTTGCCTCCTGCAGGCTTACCCTGTAGTCCCTTAATCAAAAAATAATCAGTGTTGGTTGGTGGTTAAACATTTAGCTCCCCTCAAAGCCAATGAACAATACAAATACATCTGGAAAGTGGGTAAATTCATTCCAAGAAGTGATGAGGCCAAGTCTGTGGCAGGGTCTGTACCGGGTCCCTTTTGTTTATTTGAGGGATTTTGTTACAAAATGAGGCGTGCAACATATGAATTATAAATATGGGACAATGTTACAGTAAGTGTTTAGTTGGCTAAATAAAAACACTTTTATCATCTGGATCCTTCAGAAATGCTAAAACACAAACTCCAAAAATCACTACAGGATTGGAACAGGATCTTTTTTTTTCATGGTTTCCCGAAGCCACGGCATGCGCGTATTATAATTTCAGAGTTAAAGCCATTTGAGACATTGCAATAACAGGCCTTTCACAAAGGATCTGAAGTTCTTTCTGCAGGGAAACCTCAAGATATTACTGCAGTTACTGGTTGAAGCTGGAATGCAGAACTTATAAAAGCATTTCTTGGAAAGGGGTTATTTTCTAAAGCTGAACAAAGTTTCATTTCCAAACCTAATGCTCCCAATTAAGGAGCATGAGCAGTATTTATTTCAGTATTTTGGATCATCAGGGCAAAGCTTTGATGATGTTTGGGAATCAAATGAATATGAATGTTTCAAATGTTTCAAGCAAATTGGAGCATCAGTGTGTGAACTTCCCACTGCAGCACTTAATCCTTCCGTTACAAGAAAATTAGCAAAACTGAATTTGGGCTTTCACCAACCGTGTTAAACATCAGCTGAAAAGTGCTCTGAAATACACCCTTGAGGCTTCGCTGGGAGCAAAACCCAGCAGCAGCTACAACAATAGCCCATGATGTCATCACTGGGAGATGCACTGCTGGTTGATGACATCAATACAGGCAGAGATAGGACGCGTGGGAAACAACATCACACATGTTAAAAGCATTCTGCTGTTATGAGTAATCTGACCGGGTTGCACTAGGAGAGGGAGGCCAAAATTGCTTTCATGTCCGAGCAAAATAAAATGCAATGAACAGGCTGCATTTGCAAAGAAACCCAAGAGGTGGTCTTACAAAAGGATTCATAGCACATCAAACAAAAAGAAGGACACCAATTTAAGACTTAGTTGACAAAAAGACAACACCTGTGTGACCATTCTGACACTGAAAACAACCATCTGGGAAAGCAGTGAAATGAGGCTGCATTGATGTTAGCATGGTGATACAGGGTATCAGTGAGAAAGTAAAGCATGAACCAGGAAGGAAGCATATAAAACTTTAGACTTGATACTAGATCCGAGGATGGTTATACCTAATCCAAAATGTGGTACTGTAGACCAGAAAAAAAGAGACTGACAGCAGCAGGATCCCCCATGAAGCAACAAGTCCAAAAACCTGGGATTAGACTTGATTGGAGCTGATGGCGAGAGCACTCGGATTCACTCGCAAATAGGGGTGCAACGGATCCCAAAACTCACGGAACGGATCAGATCATGGTATTGAGTTATGGATTGGATGAATGTTTGGATCAGCACAAAAAAAGGGGGAATTCAAATTATGCATGAAACGTGTAATACCAATACAACAATAATAATTTAACAATAATAACTTATTTCACCAGTAAATTGCTGTTAAATGACAAAAACAGATGAGAAAAGGTTATTTTACAATAACTTCAAATGCACCACAACGTTTACCAGACATTTAGTCACGTACGTATGTGTTACTTTCCCTACAAAGCAGTGAGCAATTGCTAGTTTGTGTCTTTCAGATCGTAGCTTAGGCAGCAGACTGTTGTACTTCTCGCTGTTGAAATCCTCTACACTGAAATACAGTCACGCTACACCGTTTAGCTGTCAGCAGCATTTTAGCCGTGTTCAAGCCAGTTACTAGTGGTAGATCATACTGGTGCCGTATCAGCACTTATTAATTAATTATGTTTAAATGTTGCAATCTATCCACGGTTCTGGTGCATTATGAACCATGGATCAGGTGCAAACTCTTGATCCATTTGAACCACGGATCAAATATGATCCGCTACACACTAGACCAAAGCAAACAACAGACCCTACCCAATCCAATTAGACTGAATATAATTTCAACCCGGCCCGACTTGGGTCCCAGGTCAGTCTCAGGAACAATCTGGACCCTTCAAGTCCTCCAAAAGACCCGAAGACAGTTCTACTACGCATGATGCATCATTTTACATCTCTTGAAATGTATCATAGAAAAGATATAAATCTGTCTTGTGTTTTAATGATTTCATGGAAAAGAACTACAAACTACATGTTACAAGGTATTCTACTAGTAATGTGTGCTTGCATGTGTTTGATTGGCCGATGCACTGCACTGCCAGATAATGCTGCATTGTTCCAGGATCCACTTTTATGTTTGAGCCCTCTGCAGCAACAACACAAGGAGTGTTTCACACAATGTTGGTAAAAGTGAACGCGATCCAAAATTGAGAACCTACTAGAGGCCTTTAAAAATCCCTTAAACATTCATTTAAGTCTGCTTAATCAAGCTTATAAAAGATCTGGAGAAATGCATTCATTTAGCTCCAAAGTTGATTAGAAATGTCAGAGATATGGTGAGCTGTGTTTTAAACAATACAATCATTTTATATTCTAGGAGAGGCCAATATTTCAAACCATCAACCATCAATCATTAACCATCAATCTATTCTAATCTATACTTTTCCTTTCAAGACTGTGTATGTACTGTGTATGACATGTATGTACTAAAAAACTGTACAGGGCTGAGGCTGGTATCCTGAATATTAATGTGCCTTAATGTAAACACCCACACTGTTAAGTCCCAGTTTGTGGTTCCTCGGGCAGAATGAGTGTACTCTGATCTGCTGTCTGCTCTGCTAGAGCTGTTCAGCTCTCACACATTCCTCCAGACCGGAGAAAATCGGTTAATCCCTCGAGAGCAGATAACCTAATACTGCTGGACACGCTGCGGTCAGACACCAGGGACAAGAAGTTCTCAACTGTACTCTACAGCTAAAGGAGATGAAGACCTCCAAAACATTACATATGTATCATGGTGCTGTCATCCAGTGTGCAAATCTATCAACATTTCAGTTGTTTTTTATGTCATTTTCCTCGTTCATTATACATATTTGATGCTGTACAGTATATACCAAAAACCTACATTTGTTTCACATAGTAAATGTCTCATTTTGGAATAACACATAAGTACTTGTAAAAAATTTTAAAACCTTGCAACTAAATAATGAAACTGCTGCAGGAAAAGCTGAAGGATAATTAGTGATTGTCAATCGTTTGAAGGAGTGTGGGGGGGGGGGGGCTAGTCTCACAGACATAAATGCTGCTACAAAGTATGAGCGTAATTTTCTGTCTCAATGAAGGCTTCCATTGGAAAAAAAATGAGTTTAGTCAGGGATGTAGCTTAATCCTCGGCTGTGAAATTGGCCCCTAATCTCTTTGGGAGGTACTGAGACACAACGATGGGACACAAATCTACGCTAAGAATAACAAAATGCCTTCAAGATCCGAAAGAAAATCAAAAGAATGGGACGTCTAAGAGATCATGCAGGTTGAATTGCACGCTATGCACAAGCGACAGTATAATTATGAGCTTAACATGGGACTTTTTTTTTTATCACAAGCTAACCCACCATGAAAAGTAAAATCACATGAGCTGCACAACTGTGGGATCTGCCGGAAGAGTTAGACAAGGAGGAAAAACTTACTTTTGTGTCATTGATGCTGAAGGAGTATTCACATGATAGCCATGGCATATAAAATGTCAAGTGGCCTGTATGCAGAAAGCCTCTTGTGTCTCAAATCTTTCAGCCGTTGCAAGAAGCATATCCTTCACGGGCATAACATAACATAAAGTGGACATGCTGTAAATGGAGACTTGTGCCCAAATAAAGTCCAATTTCATTCAGATAGTTTGAGGTCAGATGTCAATACTGGATCTATTGATTTATTGTACACAAGTCCACAAAATGAAGCAAGAGTTCCAGACTGGATAGAAAAGCTTTTGTAAGGCCTAGGATCTCACTGGGGTCAGGATAGCATCAGCGTTTACCAATGTGAGGTTAATAAATCAATAAACTGCGCATTTTGTTATCGTATATGACTTTCTCGGTCTCAGGGTTTAAGCACATGCACGTATATAATAATGTGACTATTGTTTATAAAATGAAAACTGGTTACAATTTCAGTTTATCGCCAAACATCATCAAAATACGTGTTCTCACATATGTGTGTGGGGTGATCATAGACTATAAATAGTATCCCGACAATTCCTATGATCGTTTAGTTTTCAATATCTTGGCTTTAAAACAGAGCCCGCTACAGCCTCTGAAAGACATTATGTATGGATGGGTTGCCGGATCATTGAGAGGTTTAAACCTGGGCTTTTTTGCTAAAATGGCATTAAACAGTATGGTTTTCTTCTTTAGTGTTGCCATCGTTATACTACTAAGGCGGAAGGGCAGAAGCATCTCATAACTTCCTTTAAGAGCCCAAAAAGATACATTCTTGTGCATTACATGTAGGATTTTATGAACTGACGCTCAATTGTGATTGAGACATTTTGACTAGCAAAACTAACAAAACAAACTATGAATGAAGTCGCACGTATAAAAGCATGGAGTATGAAGAATCAGCTTGGGCACCTTGAGCACTGTTAGCTAACAAAGTTATTTAGCTTACCAACCAGTGTCATCATTGTTGACACGTGGCTGTTAGCTACGCTAATGCTGCACGTAAAAACAAAGTCAGACTGGTTATATTATAAATATTCACTGGTTCCACAACACCTGGGGTGCTCCAATTTGCCAAGGTTTTTGCATCTCCACAATATACTGTATTTCCTCACAAAATATGTGTCTCCTGTTGCAACATCAAACATATTTTTTCTATGTTCTCTACGGATTACATTTTCATACCTCATGCTAGCTCTTAAAAACAATTAGATCTCTAAAAACAATAATGCCTCTAAGCACTCAGCTTCAGTAGCTGATTTGTGTTACCTCCTTAAGTATGACACATTATGCTGTATCCTCTTTGTCTTCTTCACCTGCCTCGACAATAGAACAACACATGCCATCTCATGCAGTATGTATTTGCACTGCATGTGAGGTTTGTTGTGTCTCTCACATATGAATCGGAATATATACACAGTATATATCAGTAACTTGTTGAAATGTCTCTGCCGCATCTCCAGGGCACATTTATTCTTCCCCATGAATAAAGTGATTCTGATCAGACGGTTTTGATCTGGCAGAAAGAATTTCAACTTTGTCAGGAAACCAGAAAGACTAAATAGATTCCTGAACTTTGAACTCTTGCAGAGGCAGAGACACCGTTCTCCTGTGGGACTCCTGGTTTAGTTCCTAACAGCAGCAGTATTTTCACATAAGTACATTGTGAAACACACACACACACACATGCACGCTTGCACAAACACACACACACAGCATTGTACAGCTATACCAATGTGAGAAACAAAAATAAATGTTGCTGTGTTACTGTGTGTTTGATAGGTGGAGTGAAGATACTATGTGTGTCTTACAATGGGAATCAGAATTGAATGAAGGTTGAGGAAGGATGATCTTAAAACACAAAGATGCATTGTGAGCGTACCTCGAAGTGTTATTTATATATTTCTGTATTTGTTTACTTGCTCCTCTTTATAAGTTCTCGACATCTCTGCTCAGTTATTAAAGCCTTCGAGGTTTCAACCTAATATCTGCAAAATGTTGAAAACAAAGTTGCAGAGGCACCGACAGCAGGGGATCATCAGTGCAGCAGCTGAGGTTAGTGTTTACCCGACACCCGATTCACTCATCATGTGCCGCTCAAAGCAAAAGGTTACCAAAAAGAAGAGACAGAAACAGAATCTGGATGATTTCATATCAATAAATCTCTGTTTTTAAAATAATGTGTATATTTCCAGGACAGGCTTGTACCAGGGTTGGGAATAATCTTTATATTCTATAAGGGCAAATCTGACCGGAGTCGGATCCAAGCCCTATGTGGGCCCAAACTATGAATTCTACTCAAATTTCAATTCAAGCCTGACCTAAATCTGGACCAACCAGAACCTGACTATCCCAACTAGTCTAACTTAAACACTTAAACTAACGCTTATCCAGATATGAGCCTAACCCATTCCTAGCCCGATCCTAGTCTGACCTCAATCCAATTCCTTCCCTGATCCGAGCTCAACCTGACCCGAGCCCGACATAGACCCAAACAAACCCAATCCCATCCTGACCGAAACCCGACCTGAAGCAGAGTCCTAGCCAAATCCTAGTCCAACTTTAACCAAACCTGATCCCAGCCTGACCCAAGCCCACCTTAATCTCCAATCTCCTATCATGACACAAGCCTAACCCAAACGCAAGTCCTACCCAGGCCCAGATTGATCCTAGCCTGACAAAAGCCTAAACTGAAACCCAATTCCCTGCCGGACAAAAGCCCAACAAAAACCTGACTCCCAGCTTGACCCTAGCCTGATCCTAGCCCAACCTAAATCCACCCCAAAATCCCATTTCTAGCTGGAAAAAGCCAGACCTGAACTTGAGTCCTTTCTAGCCTAGCCTGGTCCAGCCTGGTAAAAGCCTACCCCAAAGGTCCTAGTCTCACCAGAGCCCGACCGAAGTGTAACCGGAGTGTGGGTGATTTGGTCAACACAAGACACAACACTGGTTTCTGTTACCTATGCATGTCATTCAGATCAATCAGCATTTGTTGGAGACATTCACTGTCCTCTTTAAAAAAAAAAAAGCACAATTATTAGTCAACATTGCTCCTCCTACAGCTGGGTACCTTTAAACCACCATTCATTGTCATACTTAAGACCACCTTGGCTACAAAGCCAAGCAGTATTAGTCTTGCAACAAGTTATTTTCAAGAAATATCTATCTAACATGTCATTGCAGCTTAAACAAAATAAGAAATGTAGAGAGAGAAGTTAAAGAGAGACAAACGGGTATGAAAACAAGAAAGACGGTTGCAATGCTTTTCCTCCCTCTCCTCCCTCACCTTCCTACCTGAGTGCAGCTCAACTCGACCGTCCTGCAAAAAAAAAAACTGCCGGATAGAGAGAAAGTAAATGTGTACCGTGTTCTCCTTCAGATAGAAAATGGAGGGAAAAGAGAAGAGAGGAGGACGAGTGTTTGGGTAGGAGGGGAGTGATGGATTGACTCTGTGTGTGTGTGTGTCCCTCTTTTTCTTCTGCATGGCTAACTCAAGCCAGACTTCATCTGCTCCCCGGGGGGACAGAAGGGAGGAATCCATCTCTCTCTCTCTCAGCCCTCACTTTACTCTCTCAACACTTCACCCACTCTCTGTCACTCTATTGTAACTGATGTTGCTCCCAGGATACTCTCCCACTTAGACTGGTTATCCTGGCATATTAAATAATCCATCACTTCGTCTCTTCCATCTTTCTGTCCCTTCTTTCCAAAGCTCGCTCTCCTTCTCAAGTCAAAACAAATCAAATTACATTTTACCCGCATGACAGCAAAAGAAGTCAAAGTTATCCAGATTTGTATAGAGCATATTATTCCAGACATTTCAGCATCAAAGAGCCCCAGTTTCATCCCATTTCATTTGCGCTCATGACTTTGAATCTAATTTAAGACATGCATGTGTCCTTTCTTCCCAAGTGAACTGTGATTCATAACATGTTTTTTTTTCAATATAACTTAAATGTTCTTTGAAGTCTTTAAATCACTCCCAAACAGGTGTATGTGTGCATATGGATGTGCAAATGCATCATCACCTCTAACTGACAAAAGAATAATGGCTTCCCTCTTTTAATCTTTCACTCTTCCTCTGTTCACATTTTTTATCTCAGTCATCTTTTCTGTGTCCTCTCTCTCTCTCTCCTAATGTTCAACAGTTCTCATTTGTCTTTATCTAAAACTAAATGAGGCAACTAATTACATTTCTCATTACTTTCACTTTTGGAGAATTTCAGTGTACTTTTTTCTTTCTTTTGAGTTTAATACTAAACTTCATAATTAACTCTTTAATCACTTAAATCACATTCCTGCACAAAATTGTACATCTCTTTCATTCAAAAACAGACACGTTGCAACACATTCTCACTCCGATCTCGTAAAATCTAATAAAAAATTGAATCTAATATAAACTATAGTAACTAATATCTTTTTCTAATTTGATCTCAGTCTTTTCTGTCGCTGTCTGGATGTTTCTATCTGTCTTCTATCTTTTCTTTGCAGTGCTGGCGAGTTCTCACAGTCTCCAAACGGGGTCAACCACCACCCCACCTGGTTTAATAAGACACTCTTTAAAAGCACTCCTGTCGCAGGAGCCATTTCCTGACAACATTGAGAGCAGATTAGGGAGGTTGGAGGTGATGTAGGGAGGGGGGGAGTGAAAAGAGAGAGAAGAAGAAATAGGAGAAGGAGGAAGGGACTCTTTAGTTTAAAACCCCCTTTTAACTCCAAAGTCTAAGTTATTGGAGCTGGATAAGAAAGAAGATACAGCTTCCTCATCCTTACGCATACATATATCCTTAAATCCATGCAAAAAGTTCACAGAGTAACAAGCCAAAATGTAAATGAAAGGGAGGAGACTGATCAAAGAAGGATTTACTCTAAGTTTTTCAACATCACTGACATGCGTCGTGAAACATTGCATTTTGCAATAAGTGGGAGACAACTTTTCCCACTCCCAAGTCATGAAAACCAGCTATTCCATTTTCAATCCATCACAGATTATTGGATGTAATCACCATCAACGCTGTTGGCCTCGGTCCGTTTGGTGACTCCCCTCCCGTCCCTCCTCCAGAAGACACAAAGGGGCGACTGAAGAAAATGAGATCTGACATGTTTAAGTAGAAACAGATGTGAGTAAGAAGGGGAAGGGGGGGTGAATAGAGGCAGTTAACGCGCCTTCATGGCAGCTTCTGTACATGTTTGGTTCAGACGTGACCAGAGGCGAGGAATAACACATGATGAAGGCTGTTTGCTTTCTTCTCATCAGAAGAAGACAGAAACTGATGGGGAGGAAGGAGAGAGCAGGAGAAAGAGAGTATAACAAATAAATCCAGCGTCTTCTGAAAACAGACCTGCATTTTGAGTATGTGTATATGAGAATCATTTATTGTTTTCAAAGTACCAGATTTATGGCTGCTTATATAACTAATAAAAATTAAAATTGGGTTTTACACATTACATTTGGATCACAAATACTGTAGATTAACTATGTTTCCCCACATTTCTTTCCTTCACTTTTCACTACCAGCTGCATTTCTGCACTATTCCATTGGCAGGAGGACATTGTTTACGGTGGTGTTTAGCATCTTCTTTCAACTGTAAAACTAAAAGTTTTTGGATGCTAATGCTAATAGATGTAGCCAGGTTAAAAAAAAACGGTTAGAAGAGTGTGGAATTTAAAAACTTCTGAGTTTGGCGCCACCAAGTGGACGTTACAGATAGCAAAGATTTTGAAACCTAAAAATCAATTACATCCTTTTAAAACCATACAATAGTGTGATATTTTTCCCAGTGTTACTTAGAACACACGCACAGTCCTCCCCAGCAACAAAGAAACATAAAAGTTTGATATATTTTGTTATTTTTTTGTTGGATTTTTTGAAGATTTGTGTGATTTAATGGGTGAAGGCAGAGATTCTTGCTTAATACTGTGTGCAGTGATCCAGGTTAATCTCATGTGGCATTTCTTTTTCTAGATTTTGATTTGGTACTTCAAAGATTAACCTCTCTCTCTCTGACACACACACACACACACACACACACACACACACGCACACACACACACACAAGGGGAAAGAGAGCTGAAACAGGATCTTGGGGAATAATACGTCTACTCTGGTTGGATTAATGCAGGTTGCACACACACACACACACACACACACACACACAAGTCTAATTCAGTAATGTCAGTGTAACGTAGTCTTGAGTTTTGAGCCATTTAATCCAACTGAAGCCCCATTTACCAACATTAACTTTATTGAACTTACTCCACACTGATGTCCCTCTTTGTTTTTATCTTTCATTTTCACATTTCTCTAAGTTTCTGCCATTGCTACATCATTCTTTTGCTCATTTTGTTTTTCTTCCTCCTGTCTTTTCTCATCCCATTTGTTTTCTTTCTAACAGTCCTTCCTTTCCTTTGTTCCACTTTTTCAAGTAAATTTTCTTTCCTTCCTTGTATTTGTCATCCATTTTCCCTTTCTTTCCTCCTTCATTCTCACAGCTTTTCTTAGATTTATCATCCTTGTTTCCTTTTCTTTTTACACTTCTCTCCAACTTTCAAATTTCTTTCCCTTTCCTTCCTTCTGCCTCCTTCTTTTCTCTCTTCCTTTTCTTTCCAACTTTCCTTTCCTAAAGTCATATTAGTTTCTCTCTCTCATCATTATCCCCTTCTCTCTGTAAACAATACACACTTTTGCACACCCAGTCTTGATTCTGTGAGTGTGTTATGATCTTCCAGAGCTTCATCTCACAGCACATCATGAAGCCAGAGAGCAGCCAGGCTGTGATCCCTAAAAGGAGTGGAAAGAAGACACTGGTTTCTCTCCATAATATCGCCTGGATTTCGGTTTTTGGGCCACGATTAAAAAGACAAGACTGAACATGGACCCACAGTGTGTCCGGTGTCAAGAAATCAAGAAAACCTACAACTCGTTGGGTTTGTAAATGTTTTTTAGAAATTTTAAAAACATCTGTAGAGACATTATTGCCTTTTTTTGAAAGAAAACTGGACTTAAAGTGAAACAAGAGTGCCAACTTGGGCCTACAGGCTGTGGCTCAGTGGTAGAGTGGTTGCCTGCCAATCAGAAGGTTGGTGGTTCAATCCCTGGCCCTGCAGTCCCATGTCGAAGTGTCCTTGGGCAAGACACTGAACCCCGAGTTACCCCTGATGCGGTGTATAAATTGTTTTTAACAAAATCAACATTGAAATGAATATAAAAGTTTTCTGCTGATATTTTCTTTCAACTTACATAAAATCTCTGAGTCTCTTTCGCGACATGTCGCAGCCTTTAGCGATGTATTTATTGCCCCAGTTTATATTGCAATAAGGATAAAAAACATGATATATTGTGCATCCCTAAATCAGATATTAATGTTTAATACAGATTGTGCCTGGTGATTGAAAGGTTCTCTTTGTAACAAGACCTCCAAAACACATGTTGCATGTTTGCTCTCTAGAGCAATTTCTGATCTGATGTGTGTGTGTGTAACTTCCAAAACCGTTGCAAATCACTGTTGAAGAATAGATCTGTTTTGTGATTTGAAAATGCTATGGTAAAGGTTTGGTTAGGGCGGCTGTGGCTCAGGTGGCAGAGCGAATGCCTACCAATCCAATCGGAAGGTCAGTGGCCCTCCATTCCCATGGTGAAGTGTCCTTGGGCAAGACACTGAACCCCTGAGTTGCCCCTGATGCTGCGCCTCGGAGTGTGAATGTGTGTGAGTGTTTATCTAATGAGCAGGTGGCACCTTGTACGGCAGCCTCGGCCACCAGTGTATGACTGTGTGGGAATGGTGAATGGTTCCTGTACTGTTAATAAGGCCACTGGTTATTTAGTAATTATTTCAGCTTTGCTTCAAAGAAATCATCAATTGACCCAAAACCACAAACGCATTCATGGAGCTCATAGTGCGTTCCAGTTACCTTGAAACTCGGAGGCCAGAGCTGGGAATGAGTTCACACCCGAGTTGAATGCGTTCCATTTACAAGTCTGATTTTTCATTGTGGGGATAGCTCTAGCCAGGTTAGCCATTGATAACAATGCCAGAAGTTAACAACGCATTACGCAGTTTTTGTGCATCAACACAACATAGCAACATGTCCACAGATAGAAGTTGGACAGGACTGCGTGAATGACTGATTTAGTGAGACACAAATAACAGAAGTTCTAATAACTGTATGTTACTACAGCTTTCACAACTGCTGATGCATGGGGCATCCATGGTGGACTTTGAACCTCGGAAAATCAGACTTCTGAGTACAAAGTCATAACATCAATGAATTAATGTTTTTTTTCTTCTTCTTTCCTTACCAGACGTTTACTTTTGTTTGTACCAGTCCACTGTGGTGATTTTTGTCATACTGAATATGTGTGACCTTACTACATAAATATCCTCAGGGAACATAAAACTGCTTTTACTGGTTGTTTTTGCACCGGTTCCTATAACCGAACCCATAACCATAGTTATGGTTATGGGTTAGTGTTGCATTGGAATCAACAAACTCGGGGTAGCCACCTTTGAATCGACACATCCGGATTCCGTGTGACAAACCAAAAAATACATTAAAATTTATATCACACACTGAGAGCCTTCTTCAAAGTGCAAAGCAGGGGGGGAGAGATAGAAAGGGAGAGAAGGGAGAAATAAGGAAGAGGAAAAAAAGGCAGGGACGGGAGAGTGTTGGAGGAGAAGAAGATTAGAGAGATGGTGAGAAAACATGTGCAACATACTCACTCTCTCTCACACACACACACATACACACACACACACACACACACACACACACACACTCCAATGAGAAAGCTGTGGTAAAGTGGCAGGGTCACTCCAACAGCTGGGCTCTACTGCAGCCTAGTGGCAATGACAATAACTGAAATTTTATTGGCACAAAATATTGTATTTTGCTTTTATTAAACCACAGAATTCAACATATTTGTATTTTCTGTGACTTGTCAATCGTGCCTTGTGAGCTGACAGAAATGTACAATGTTGATGTGAGACTGTATATGTATTATCTTGTTGTTTTTTTGTCCATTTGTGTTATTTTCTTTTTTTTAGTGTTAGTTTCTGTTGTGGCTAGATGTAAGTGCTATAATGGATCTGTTAGATTTGACTAGTTTAAAAGGACAAGACCAAAGGGCTGCAGACACGGAGCAAAATAAAGGGAGAAATGAAGTGATGGAGAGAGAAGCAAAAACAAGGCTAAAAATGAGGGGAATACGTGAAGGAATGAGGGAGGAGAGAGTGGAGCAGAAAAAGAAACAAAACAGAGCAAGGATTGCTTTGGTTTTATTTTCTCAGGTGCCGTGCCAGTTTTCTAGAAAGCGTTGTGGAGTACAATCCCCCCAGAGGCTCCATAGCTTCCCACCACTTCCTGATAAAAAGTGTTGCTAGACAAAATTCGTGGGGCTCGGCCAATCAGCAACCTGCATTTTGGCCGGTACTGCTTGGCAACTGAATTTAGTTCCAGGAAGTTGCAAAAGAAAGACACTGGAGACTGAAATCAACTTCAAATCTAGTTAAAAATGGAACACAAATGCATGGTACAAACCCTGGTTTCAAGTGTCAAAATCCTGCAAACCTCCCTATCACCTCTATACAGAAAGGATGTCACACTTCATGGACTGTAACAAACCAAGTAGACAGATTTATTTCTAGATTTATTTGACCTGACTCAGTGTTGAAAAACCTTGTGGCCCAATTCTAAAGGTTTGGTACGCCTTAAACATAAAGACAAGCCTCTCTTTCTCTGTTCACACTGCAGCTGGATGAAGAGAGGGATGACAGACGAGAGAAAGAGAGAGGTGCACTTTAAATCATTTGCATGTGAAATAGACACTGGCACTTAGATCAAACAAAAAACTAGAGCTGGAAGGAGGCACACAAACACACACACAAACACACACACAGTCTCGTGTGTGTGTGTGTGTGTGTGTGTGTGTGTGTGTGTGTGTGTGTGGTGACAGCAGCAGCCCTGTGTGAGCTGAAAAGCATGTGAGGCTGATTACAGAATATTTACTGCTGAGTCTGTCTAGACAGAAAGAGAGAAGTATGAGGGAGACAGAGTAGAATAGGTGGAAGGATGGAAGGAAGGAAGTGTGAGCAAGAAAAGGAAAACTCCACAGGTAGGAAGGAGGAAAAAGGTGGAGAAATTATGGACTGTAATGAAGTAGGTAGTAAAGAATTAAGGAAATGAGGTAAGGTATAAAGGAAAATCAAGAAAAGAGCAGAAAGAAAAGGCATGGGGCGGTGTTTGGTTATTCCTTCCCACATATTGACTTAAATGGATGGAATAAATAATAGAAACACCCGTCAGTATGAGACATGAACATTATAACCTTTGTGAAGGTGGACTGTTAGGTAGAAATACTGTATATGTTGCTGCAAATGAATAGTATATAATATTCAAGTAATATAAAATATAGTATATAGTACAAACAAGACACAGCTGCGTTTTTTCCAATGATTTATAGAGATATAAGTCATCAACAGTTAAAGCCAATATTTCAATTTTGAAATGGATGACACAACTACATGCAAAATCAAATGGCTTGCTTTGTACCAATCTAGTTCGCTCTCTGTATGAATATGTTGAGATAAATTTAACATAATAAAATAATAAACAATAACAGTAACAATAACAGTAAAAGGTTCTGGATATTCCACCTTGACATCTGAGTAGAGTTTGTGCCAAAGTTGCTGGAGAGAAAACTGCAACGTCAGGCAGCGCACATAAACAACTGACAAGTCAGTCATTGTCAGTACAGATTGGTGGTATTAGTCTCACACACACACACACACACACACACACACACACACACACACGCGTGCAACCTTTAAAAATGCATTTCAACATTTAAAACAGGAAGTGAATGTGATATTATATATTTTTGTACACGCACACAGAGACCACATGGCACACACACATTTTTAACACTGCAACGCCCACTTTAAATCTACACTGGTGGCCTGAAGCAGATAATATGAACGAGCACACACACACACACACACACACACACACACACACACACACACACACACACACACACAGGCTAATAGAGAGGCTGATGAATGATGCATTCCTTCACAGAGGGCATTATACAGTAACGCTCTTTCATTTTCATCCACCCACTCACAATTCATCTCTCTCTCTTTCTCTCTCTCTTCTTTCTTTTTTCTTTTCACTCATCTACTTTCTTTCTTATTGAACTTTCCTCCCATCTTCCAATCTTTCTCTTCCTCTCATCCTTTCCACTCATCATCTCTCCTTTTTTTGTCATTTGCTTTTATACTTCTTTCTTTCCAGCCATCTCTCCTCTCTTATTCTTTTATTGTTTCTATAACATTTTTCACCTGGGTTTCTCTGCCCTCTTTTTTCAAATTTTTCTCTCGATAATCTTTTCTTGTTTTCTCATTTTTTATGATTTGATCCTAATCTCTTAACGTTATAGGAGCACAAGACAGATTTACATGTGCACATACTGTATCCAAAGCATAATTAACAGTTAAAAATTCAGGGAAATGTTGAGAGTTAGACTAGGAAATTAATGTTGTTAATATGTGTGTGGTAAGTAGGGAGCAAGAGGCAGCAGGCTACTGGCTTAGCTTAGCATAAAGACTACAAGCAGAGGGGAACAGCTAGCCTGGCTCTATGTGGTTGAGACAGGCTTTGGCTTTGCAGAACACTGCAGACTTGTGACAGACCAGAAAGTGCCTGCATGTGTCCACGATAATGCACGCAACATTGTGGCCAAAAGTATGTCCAAGCCTCCCAAAAGGGGGGAACTGGGACTCAGTTGCCTGTTTGTCAGTTAAAGGTGCTTTAAGCAATGTTGGGTGACGGCACTTCTTGTTCACGTTCAAAGTATTTTCAAACAAAACAAGGCTAGCTCGCCCCGGGTGACGGGTAGTCTCACATTGCCTGACCCTTCTCCACAGCGCTGCGGAAGAGGGTCTGGCCGGTCCACACAGCATCCTTGGGATGAGAAAGAAAAACGTGCTCTGGTTTATGTACATTTCTTGAAACCAATCAATGTGGTCTTTGGTGGCGCTAAGCACCAGACACAATGACGCGCCTCTGCAAAATAGCCTCGGAAAGAACTATTTTGGTGGAACGTGTACGTTCAAAAGTTGTTTTAGTCGTGCAACAGAAAACTCAGATTGGACAGATAGTCTAGCTAGCTTTCTGGATTTACCCTGAAGAGATCTGAGGACCAGGTAACCATAGTCCTCAGATTGGACAGATAGTCTAGCTAGCTGTCTGGATTTACCCTGAAGAGATCTGAGGACCAGGTAACCATAGTCCTCAGATTGGACAGATAGTCTAGCTAGCTGTCTGGATTTACCCTGAAGAGATCTGAGGACCAGGTAACCATAGTCCTCAGATTGGACAGATAGTCTAGCTAGCTTTCTGGATTTACCCTGAAGAGATCTGAGGACCAGGTAACCATAGTCCTCAGATTGGACAGATAGTCTAGCTAGCTTTCTGGATTTACCCTGAAGAGATCTGAGGACCAGGTAACCATAGTCCTCAGAAATCGACGGGAGTTTAGAACGCCAACACAAAGAAAGAGGAATGCGCACTTGAAAAATCCCAGAAGTGGAACAGCATCGACATAGACTAGTTAATGGGTAATGATCAGTTAACGACGGTCGGCTCTCGGTCAGAAAACAACATATATTTTAGCATACCTACTGTTGTGTCGTGTTTGTTTATTCCGTACACAAATTGAAAAGTAAAAAAAAACAAGCTGTGGAGTCATAACTACTAACAGCCGTTTCTCTCCTCCTACTTCCAATCTTTATCCTAAGCTATGCTAAGCTAAGCTAACCACCGTCTAGCTCTAGCTCCAAACTCAACATACAAACATGAGAGGCAACGGTTTTCTCACTTAACTCTCGGCAGACACATCAAAAAGAAATCTTGTAACGTCAGCTTTTTCAACTATGAAAAGTGAGTGTTTATCATTTCTGCAAAAATCTATCTTTCATGTCTTGTTTCCACCTATCCCTTTTTTATCTTATTTCCTCTCAAGGAATCTCTCCGGCTTTCTCTTTATGTTTCTCACACCTCTCTTGCTCCTTCTATGTTCCATTAATTGAATGTTTATTTTGTTGTCTGCCTTTCATGTATCCTCTGTTTGCCCTCTGTCTAGTCTGTTGATCACAAACTGGTTTCTGTCATCGCTCGACAATCTGCAGAATGAGACAGGGGGTGTAACAAGAGGAAAATAGCGGAAAAAGACAAAGCTGTGACAGTGGAGGACGTGCACAAGGAGAGTGACAAATCTGACAGCTGAAGGGAAAGAGGCACTGTCGGGGGAAAGGAAATATATCTGCCTGAAGGAAGAGGAAATGACACTGTAAATCAGACGTACAGTAGAAGGATCTGCAGCAAAACCAGCTTGCACAAAATAATCTGCTGTGATGCAAACAAATTATTCAATTAAGACACACTTCCTCTCCCAGACAGGCCTCTGTAAACAAGCACAGGATCCAGTGAACAAGGAGAAGATAATGATGTGATAGGAGGATGCGTCCAGGAATCTATTATATTATCTATATTATCTGTTCTGTGTGAGTCCAAAACTATTATATTATAAAACTATTATAACTATTATATGAAAATAAGTGAACACAATGAAATTGATGGTAAAACCTTAAATTCACTGCAGAAAGGGCTATTTTCATGTAAGTGCAGTTTGTGGTGAATCTCATCATACGCCTCTTTCTTCTCTCCATCTGCTTTGATGTTTATGGTTTTACGGTTGAATAAAATTTTATGTTTGCGTCAGAACCAACTTAGATGAAGCCGTCCAAATCAGCGCTAATTGGAAGCTGTGTTCGAGAGTGTGTGTGCGTGTGTGTGTGTGTGTGTGTGTGTGTGTGTGTTTTTGAGTGTGAAGTCAGTGAGACCCAGGAGATTCAGTTTTCCCACTGCTGCCATGACAAGAGGGACTTTAACGAGAGGGAGAAAAACTTGAGATAGTCCTATATGCTGCTACACACACAGGTGCAAATTACTTATCGTCAAAGTACTCTCAGTAGCTTATATATATATATATATATATATATATATATATATATATATATATATATATATATATATATATATATACAGTATACACACATATATATATATATCATTGTTTGGGCTCATCAGAGAAGTAATATGTGACTCTGTGATACCACAATACTCTGCCAGAAGTCTAAATGTCAGCCGAGTTTCCTTATACTCCACTGCCTCCAGCTCCAGACCCCCCAGGGTGTGTGTGTGTGTGTGTGTGTGTGTGTGTGTGTGTGTGTGTGTGTGTGTGTGTGTGTGTGTGTGTGTGTGTGTGTGTGTGTGTGTGTGTAGAAGTCTATACCTCAGTAAACAATGGGTTTATGGTTTCAATCGCTACTTTCAAGTCTTCTTCAATACAGCTTTATGTTCATTTTGTAAGTTATGGTCCCATTTATTTTAACATAGACGATAAAGCAGGGCATGCTCTGAGGCGTGGCTACATTTCAGGCTACATGGCTTAGCCGTGTTAACCTCATCTTTCCCAGCTCCACCCTGTCATCCAAATATGGTTGCTTCTGGCTCCAAAATACCAAGATGATGAGGGCCAAAATACAAACTGCTGGCTTCAAGACGGCAGTCAACAGACCAATGGGTAACGCCACTGATGCTACGTCCATTATTGTTTTAGTCTATGGGTAAACGGTCAGTTTTTCTTTTATCTGGCTTGCCAGGCTTTCACACCAGAAATGACACAGCAAATATTTTGCAGAAGCTGCAATGCAATTCACAACAATATATAGATGTATTTACTACACTTAGCAGCTAAATCAGACATATACAGGCTGCTTGTCTTGTACATTTGATATTTCCTCTGTTGCACACTGGTTCAGATACAAATTCAATACCACAATATATCACCAAAAGTCCAGTAGTTCACAACAGCTACCTAATTTATTGTGCAAAATCAGTTTTCTATGATAAACATACTGAACTTAAATTTCTATAATGCCATAACAACATAACATAAAATGATAACTTGCCCTCCAACTTGGCCTTACAAAAGCACAATGGTACAAAATTCTTACAACATGTTGCTTCCGTCTTCATTCAGGATTTCCAACAACAGAGTTTTAGAAGACACAGACAAAAACCTCATTTAAAGGTTTCCGGGCACTTTTAAATGTCAGCCTGTCAGACTTATGGGAGCTGTTCCAGTCAGGCACACAAAAGCTCCAACAGAGACACCGATGGAGAGCTGATGAGTCGGCCCCATCTCCCTTTTGTTCGTTTTTTTTTTAATCTTTCAGGAAATTTCCTTCAGGAGAAGAAATATTTCGAGGTATATAATAAACTCGTAGCAGTATGTCTTGAGTGTCCTGCCATGTGAGCAGAGCTGCCCAGCAGACAGTCCTTTAGCCCGAGGCTGGTTGGCATGAACAAACACCAGCTTGTTGTGTTTCCCTTTCACACAGCATTGCAGGACCTTATGTCCCCAGTAAATGTCATGATTAAAAATATACCAATTTAGTTTTAATAGAGATTCACTGATTTCCTTAATCTATGAAGTTGATTTAAGCACTACAGAAAGTGACTTTGCATCAGATTAAAAGCTGTAATGAGCTAAATCAGAAAATCAAGACAGCAGTAGCAACAAGTGATATGAAAAAATGAGTCTCCCCTAACCTGCTGTGACAGATGGTTTGTTAAAACAGAACCATCTGAGGAGCCATCGTTGGAATCTCAGCGCAGTCGTGGCTGTCACACACACCTTGACCACGGCCATAGCTGCAAGTAGCTCCTCACCAGACTAATTGTAAGCTGTTAGCTCAGACACAAACCCATAAGATGGTTAGAGACTGACTAGATGATGTAGATAGTTCAAAATCTTAACAAAAGACAGCAAATGCTAAAAAAAACAGTCAGGATGTGATATGTATATTGCACAGTTGAGGTTACAGTTTGACCCAACAAACTTAACTGAAGACAAACATAATGGCAGTATGAACAGTGAGGCGTGTATTTCCCAACAAGTCCTCCAAACCATACGACGATAGGTATTTCATATACGTTCCCCTCTAATACGATAAATAGGAGCATTTCATAAATTCGTGCCCCTAGCTGTGGCGTTCTCCGTCTTTCTATTTAGATCTAAACCCAAGACAGTAACAGTCAAAGTTTTAACATGTTGGTTTGGTTAGGTTTAGGCACAAAAACTATTTAGTTAAGTTAAGAAAAAGATTGTGGTTTGGGTTAAGATCAGTGTGTAACAAAACAGAGGACTTATTGAAACAAAAGAAGAAAGATGAGGATCGCTTAAAAACCAGACATTACCAATGCATCGCTGCCAGGTCATATCTGTTTGCATACTGTAGCTTTAATTACATTTCCTTCATCTGAGCAGCCAGGGACGTTCTGTGTGTCACATACAACAGACCAGCAGTAAAATAAGACGTATGATGCACCAAACGGCTAAATAACAAGAGCAACAGATGTTTGATAGCAAAATGATTCAAACCATCATCAGAGTGTGTGTGTGTGTGTGTGTGTGTGTGTGTGTGTGTGTGTGTGTGTGTGTGTGTGTGTGTGTGTGTGTGTGTGATCGCTATGGGCTACAGAGATCAGCAGAGGCTCGGGGTTTGGGTAATGCGTCCTCAAAGATTTGTTCACATTTTGAACACGAGTCCTCCTCAGCTGCCTTTAAGCTCATTTGATTGGAATGAGTCAAGCATGCACATATGAAAGTCATCTGTTTATCTTGGCTTCACGTGCATAGTATACAGTATTACAGGTCTTGCAGGATTTTGTTGCACTATTACATCTTTGAACAAAGTTTATCCAAGGAAGGTACTTCTGAGGTGCAGATGCACATTATTAATGCAACAGACTTTTACAGATTTGGTTGACAGCAGAAAAAAAAACAAAAGCGATTATGTTATTTATCTTGCCTGAGCACTATACCACTAAATATGCACATATAAACACATTATTGTCCAATTTTGTGGAAGTTTCAGACCACAGAAACATCTACAGAACCACAAAAGTCACATTCAGACAAATGTGACTCCAGTTGCAGGTCACTGTTGCTCTTTGTCTGACACAGCGCCTCCCTCTTGCTTTTTATCCGAATACCTGCTGATATTTTGTGTGACATATTCAACAAGAAAGCTTTATCAGCTGTGAGCTCCAAAGGATCATCCAGCTGTCTCGCTACAAGTAAACCACTGAAAGATATTGAATTATTCAGACAAATGATGAGTAATAAATGAGCAGAAAGGCAGCTCCCAGGTGTGAATGTGTGTCAAGATACTTATTGCATTTTATGTTGTATTTATTATGGTTGTTGGAGCCATTTCAGTTGTGACCAGTGTGGGACGCTTTGGGTAGCCAAGTGCGGACTAGTTAACAGGTGTGTGGCGCGCAGCACGGTCTATGGCTTTTGCCCTCAAATCACTGTAAATTAGCTAGTGTGTTTTATTTCGAGAGATGTACCTACTTTTAAATAAACTAATTTACATATCCAACTTTAGGCTTTGGGGCAATTATTTGGTGACAACAAAGGATCCAAAGAGCCTTGGAAGCACTACACACGCTACGTGATTGATCAGTGGATTGCTTTACGGCACAAAGCAGGATTTACTGCACACTAGACAGCCACCAACTGGTGAAGTAAATTGAAGATCTTGCAAGGTTAAAAGGATAGTTCCGAATTTATTTTTTTTTTAATTGTTGCTTTATGACGGGGAACTGAAGTCACCAGACTTCTTTGACAAAAACAGGAATTTGCTTGTTGTTTGTTTGTGTTATTTGTGTGACTTTGGTGAATCTGAATTAAACCTTTAAAACACCAAAGTCACACAATAACAATACAAGTACAGTACTTCAGTAACTGTACTTAGTTATGTTCTATCACTGTAAATTACAGCCTTACATTTACAAAATGATGATTTAAGTCTATAGCACATCCTGTCTTTAAAAACGTAGATGAAAAGCATGAAACTTGGGGACTGCAGGTTTCTTTTTCTTCCTTAGGATTACACACACACACACACACACACACACACACACACACACACACACACACAATTGATGCACTACTTCTACTTCACATAGTTACTTGCCATTTGAAGTGACGAGACAAATGTGGCAAATCAAGAAAAAGGCACAGAAAACAAACCTACCTTTAAAGAACTGAACTCTGAAGGAGGTGTCTGAGCTCTTCTCTTCATCCCCATCAGCTCCCGTCCTTCCCTGCGCTGACGATCGCCTCCTTTTCCAACGCATCCCTCTTTCACATCTATATAATATATCTATCTATCTAACTGCTACTCTGTTACTTTGATTACACACTCTCTTCCTTTCTGTCCATCTGTCCACTTGTTCGCCCTACAGCTTCACTACCATCCTCCTCCTTACTCCTGATGTGACTCTCTCTCACTCTCTCTCTGTATCTCTCTCTCTCTCTTTCTCTCTCCTTGGATTACATTTCCTCTCTCTCCCTCACTGCCTCATTCTCTCACGAGGTCTCTTTCTGGCAACAGAACTTGCAACAGGGACAGTTCACATGATAACCCAAACCTGTGTGTGTGTGTGTGTGTGTGTGTGTGTGTGTGTGTGTGTGTGTGTGTGCGTGTGTGTGTGTGACCTTTCCACATGTAATTTCAAATGTCACGTCAATGTCCAAATGTTATGTTTGTGCGTATTTTGTGCAGCATTTTTCTCCTATATATATATATATATATATATATGTGTGTGTGTGTGTGTGTGTGTGTGTGTGTGTGTGTGTGTGTGTGTGTTGCTCCTCTCTCGCTCGCCATTCTGCAGTCAGTTCTGCTGCGTCAGCCCTGGCCACGCACACACACACACACCAGCAGAGACGAATACACACACAAAAAAGAGGCAACACGCAACGCAACAGATGCTAAACAACCTGCGTGCACTGCAACACGAACATCATTGATTTTTATGTTGCATAAAGTAAATTCAGCATTTCTTTTAACTCCTGTTATTGATAGCTTTTCTCTTCTAATTTCATCTTACTTAGCAAGTTCTAGTCCTGCCTGATGATGTGTAACAGGCAGATCCTGGACAACAGCAGATATGGTAATGAAGCAACGATGACAAAGTTCTGTTATGTTCAAGTTTAAGATTGAAAAGTAAACAAATTATACTTTCTGAAGACAGGAAAGGGGAGAGAGAGAGGGAAGGACATGCAGCAAAGGGTCGTGGGTCAGATTCTCCAGTAGTAGCATTAAAAAAAAAAACTGTCTAATCGGTCTGCAAATGACCATTTAACGTGACGTCAACTTCTACTACTACTCTTCTTTTAAGATTTGAAAATGGGTCTGGTTAACATTATAAAAAGTGCTTGTGTCCAGGGGTTAAAGGTAAATCGCACTATAACCTGAGAACCAGTGTAGCACGTTTCCATGGAATTCAAGTGAAAGTTTCACCCATATAATTATTATAAATATAAATCAGAAGCATTTCAGTTGCAGAGTGAGAGTTGTTGACACTCAGGCAGGAGAGTCTGCAGTGTAATCGAAACAAGTAAATAAGCCATGTGAGTGTGCGGCAGGGCAGAGTGCCTGCTTCACACAGGGCACTAATGAACTCAGAGGGCACGTAGCGGACATTCAACGCAACACACACACACACACACACACAAATATGGACTAATCAGATGCAGAGGTGACTAAAGATACTAATTTGATATCAATAAAACCATCCTCAGCTCATAATATACATAATATACAATTACAGAGCAAAAAGCCTAATAAAATATTCAGCAATGATTTGGGGGGGAGGGAAGCATCAGAAAATGATGCGAGTGCCTGTAACCATGGAAACCCCATCCCTCTGCTGTTTGAGGAGACATATGGGGTGGAGAAAGCAGGTGTTTGGGAACATGTGAGGAAGGAATGACTCTTTGCCAAACAAAAGTTGCTTTTTTTAGATTATTATTTGGGCATTCTAGGCCTTTTTATTTTTATAGGACAGCGTAGACATGAAAGGGGAGAGAGACGGGGAATAACATGCAGCAAGGGGCCACAGGTCAGAGTCAAACCCGCGGCCGCTGCGTCAAGGAGTGAACCTCTATATATGGGCACATGCTCGACCAAGTGAGCCACCTAGACGCCCCAAACGCTGATTTTTAAAAACATTTATAATTATTATTTTTAATCACAAAGCCTGTGTTTGATTGTGCAGAATATTTCTCTCTACGTTCTCTCAATTCCTTTCAGTGCTTGCTTGAACAGATGAACACATAACGAAGGGGTTGCAGAACATAACAGTTCATACATCGTCATATTTCTACAAATGTCATGATAACTGGTAACAAGTTTACACAAATAACCCTAAATGACAGAAACAAAACAAAGCAACGCCCACAATCATTCAGAATTTGTTGAACATTGACACAACACCAGGCTGAATAATGAAGAAAAAAGGCGAATCATGAAGCATTAAGCATGACTCATATTGACACCAAACACCACAACAATGTGTGTGTTAATACAAGACGTAGCAGGTCTGTGAGCCGTTTGTTGTCACACACTGTTTATTCACGCCACGTCCAAACCGCAGAGCCTCACGGCTGCCAGGTAGTGGGTTGGTAGCAGGAGGCTAGCAGGAGGCACCCGCACGTGTGCTCACACACACACACACACACACACACATACACACACACACACACACACACACACACATACACACACACACACACACAGGGTGCCCAGGTCCATGTGTTTGGTGCCAGAACTGTGTGTTCTGTTGGTGTATCCCTCCTCTACTAACGCTCACTGGCCCAGCGTCTTTGCCACAACACCCTGCCAATAAATGCTTTACAGCGATGAAAACAACTGGGCCTCGTCTACTCTCAACTCTGATCCAACAAACCACAACTCATAAACTCACTTTCTTTGTAAATCTAAAACCGTTATTTTATAAATTTGGAGCTCAGGCAGAGGCAGTGAACATGCAGACGTCCGGTGATCAAATAAGTAACTGTACAGGTGTTTATTGTTTTATTTGTAATATCGTACATAGGCAGTGGTGGAACGTAACTAAGTGCATTTGCTTGTACTTTACTCCACTACATCTTAGAAGCATACACTTCTACATTTATTTTTACAGTTGTAGTTACTTTGCAGATTGCAAATTACTATGACAAAATTTAAGTCAACAAAGAAATGATGACGTCCCTAGGGAGGTGTTCCAGCTGGGAGGAGGTCTTGGGGAAGACCCAGGACTAGGTGGAGGGATTACATCTCCACCCTGGCCTGGGAACGCCTCGGGATACCCAGTTGAATCTGAGAGTGGGTCTGGGGAAGGTTCCTTCACAGCTCATTTACAAAGAGGCATCACCAAAGGACGCCGCTCAAATGCCTCTGGACACAATTGAACAGACCTAAACCCCATCAGAGCAATGAAGGAGATGATGTATGCTGATATCTCAGCCCTTGGCCGAATCCAGTCAGCAAAACCGCAACAGCTTTTTAGATATGAATGCAACCTTCAAATCGCTTTAAACAGACGCAATAGCTGATTTGAACGAGCGATGTTCTGTATGTTCCTTCTTTGTTATGTACAAAATCTGATTCAACATCGCTGCGCTATCGTGGTTGTGATTAGTGCCTCAATTTGGAAAAAATGGAAATGGGCTCTCAAATGTGCCTGAAGTTCGTCAGGGTTTTCCTGGGCTAGGAGCTGCTGCCCCCGCGACCTGACCCCGGATAAGCGGTTGAAGATGGATGGATGGAAATTATGATGTATTATTATAGATCATAGATTATAGGCTTCCAGGCAGTACATAAAGCAGTTAAAATGAACTTCACCTGCGTACGCAATGAGGCATCACTAATTATAAGGCAAAATTCTTGTTCCCAATGGCAACTTTGAGGAACAAAAGTCCTCTCAGTTTTATTAGTTACACTTTATGTTAAAGTATGAATTTTACAATTATTGCAGTGTCAGGGTTTCTTAGATAGAATTGTCTCCTTTCCTCGTTTGTGTCCTTTCCTACACTGCTGGCAATGGTAGAACACTTGAAAAAGAGCACACGCACACACACACACACACAGACACACACACTCACACACACACATCTCAGTTGGTCATCTGGAAGTGATTGCCTCCACCATTACAGCATGCCTTGGCCGACGTTAAGCGTGTTGGTGTTGACAGCCAGCCTTTTGTCCATTACAGCCTTGAGAGAAAAGCTCTGCACAGAAACACATTGATAAAACCTGCACACACGCACACACACACACACAGATACTGAAAGATTTCAGGTGTACAATAAATGTGGGCCACCTAAAGCATTGTTCACACAACCACAAATCATGGCTTGTAAGAAGAAAATGAATGGTTGTTTGACCAATGCTGACATTTGACTGGTGATGACTGGTGTTTTGTGGGTTACGATGACGTTGATTAAACTTAGACTAATGCCGGGTTCAGACTGCACATCATTTTAGTTTGTTACGATAGTCACTGTATAAGATTAGGCGAGTCTTAAATCATTGCTGTAACTAGGCCGGGAGACATGACAGAATACACGTCGGTCCCCGGCCAATCAAAGCTTACCGTCTTCCCCGACTTAAAAGGAAAAAAAGGAACAAGAATGTAAACAAACAATAGTGTCCAAAGCAGTGTGTACGATAATATCTGTCTGGTGTTCAGAACATCCTAAAAAAAGGAGAGAAAACAAACGACCCTGTTCAAGGGTCGCACAAGAGGAGAGTATGAATGTCTTGAACTGGTTGTAAAGTCTAAATGTAGCTAGTTAGCAACTTAAGGTCATATTTCCCAAAGCAGACTGTGAAAGCCAATGCTACCGTTTCTTTCATTGTGATATTGATTCTATGCTCTGCTCTCCTATTAGTCAGGGTCATGTCTTTCAGTTGGGACATTGTGTGTGTGTGTGTGTGTGTGTGTGTGTGTAGTCTCACTTGTTGTGTTTACAAACTGCTGCCATCATGGACTCATGAACATCTGCTCTGTGAACAATGTGCCTCCATTGAGACACACTCTTTCTACACACACACCAAAACATTGACTATGTTATATGTTACTGTCCTCATGTCCTTATCAGAGAGATTGAACAATGTGTGTGTGTGTGTGTGTGTTTGTGTGTGTGTGTGTGTGTTCACAGCAGAGAACAAGACGGTGAAAAACACAGAGAAGTAGTCTTGTAAGCATGATAGATGACAAATCTTCACATAAAAACACTTCACATATAAAACTTGCAGAGGAGAGAGAGTGGTTCTGCACATGACCTGTATTTACACACGCACACACACACGCATGCACGCACAGGGCCTCTTCCTGCATTATATCACTGCTGTTACTCAATCTGCTGGACTTCTGTGGTATTTGTTATTTTTTAAGATTTTGGGATCGCCCTATCAATCTTTCTCTGCTGCTTTGCTTCTGCAGAAAACAAATTCAGCTTTAGATTTAGATTAAGTGAAATTTTGGAATGCAGGACTTTTAACTTGTAATGGAGTATAAATGTTAGTCCAATTTATTTTCCCACAAGTTAAAGTAATATTACTTTTTTGATATAATTAATTCATTTTTTTGTCCACTTTAAGGCAGCAGGACAAGCTTTAAACACAACATTAACACAACCAGCAGACATGGAACAACACTAGCTTTCATTTGTAGTTTTATTTGTGTCCAAATGGAGAATGTAAGTCCAATATTTTCTCTCCTTTTCTGTAGCTCTGTTTTTGGTCTCCACCAACTCCTAAAGGGAAATATCTGGCTGCTTAAAGGGTAACTACTGTTTTTTTCATCCCTTTTCTCCTATGTTTTTGTGTCTAAGTGACTGATGGGAACAACAATCTTTGACACTGGTCCAGTATTAAGCAAGATGGCTGCAGTTGGCAGTTGCAAAACAAACAATGTAAGTCAATAGGGCAATTGTCCAGTTTGTATTTACCTTCACAAAAGTGCTTGTTTTGCCAATGACGGGCTCATATTAATATTTTAAGTGTCTAAAAAATTATGAAAAGGATCCCTTCAGAGATATACCTTTAAACCTCTAAAGAGACCTTTCAATTTAACTAGAAACAGCTCTTAAGTTGATAGCGCAAAACCCACTAGACTCCATTTAAAAAAGCAATACTTTTAGCGTGTATAGAGCCAACATATTTTCACATGTATATTGGTAAACTATGTGTTTATTTCAACCAAAACTAGAGTTGTGATGGTTGGAAATGTGGAAAGAAGAACCAAAACGGCTTTTCATAGTTTAATTTTGCTTCTGTCGACTTTGAATGAAGTGTGTTTTACGATGCTAAAATTACTGCTTATTTCAATGGAGTCTGGTGGGTTTAGCGAACGCAATTTTGCATGATTGTATGTTTTAAAAAAGGCTCTTACTCTTCAACAGAAAGATTGACCTCCTCAGAAATCCTTTCCATAATGTTGTCAGACACTTAGAATATTTATCTGAGCCTGTCAATGACAACAACACTTTTGTCCAGGTTAAAAAAAATGGTAGTTACCCTTTTTCCCGTCACTATGTTTACTAGTCTAACTGTGTTTGTGTGCTGTTTGCTGCAGAGCCGGTAGTTTACAGATGGGGGTTTTCTTCCGCTGTGGCTAAAAAACAACGCTATGAGAGCAGTGAGAGTGAACCAAAACTGTCAAGTTGCTGGTCAGACAGCTAAACAATGAGCTGAACGTCCCTTTAAAGCTCCGGAGTAGAGCTGAGAGGGGCTGCAGATTCAGCTGATAGGTTCATCACTACAAGTTAAAAATACATTTCCAATTAAATCAAAATCACAAACATTTCATTGTTTACTTCAGGTTCTCACAAACTTTTGCTAACCACTGTTGAGCTCTGAGACTTTTCTTTGCACAAGAAGTGGCAGACTGAAAATTCAAACTGTTCAAATTACATAACTGCCTGTTATTCAGCTGGCAATCTCTCGTCCTTTTGATCTTCCCATCCTATCTCCAATCTCATCCTCTTCTCTGTCAATCGTCCTTAATTTTCTTCTCCTTCCCGTTTGCTCATCTAACTCAGGTGCTCTTTTTCATATGTTCTTTTACAATTAATCCTTCCTCCTCCAAATGTTTTCCTTCCTTCTATTTGCTCTATAATTCCCAGTCTGAGAGAGAGAGCTTTCACATTCCTGTTCATACTGTACATTTACAAGCTCAGCGTGTGTGTGCGTATGCGTGTGCATGTGTGTGTGTGTGTGTGTGTGTGGGTCTCAACTCATTTCACGCCATTTGATAAATCGGTGCTGAGAAAAACATCAAGTTCACAGCAGGACAGCAAGAGACAATGGGAGACAAAACACACACACACACACTGCATGACATGTTGGTCATTGGTTGTATTTCTCAGAGACCTACAACAGTACACTCATTGCAATTGCCATGGTAACTTGTCTAAACAAAACCTTGTGCAATGGGAGGGGAAATAGAAGAATAAAAATGGTATCCCTTTGGCTTTAAGTATGCTAGAAAGTGTGTGTGCATGCGTGTGTAATGAACCGGGGCTCTTTGCCAAGACAGGAAGTTGTTTCTGTTAGCTGAATCTACAACTCACTTCAGTTTTCTGGACAAGATTTTCTCTCGTTTTTGTTCTGGTCACACACACACACAAAAACACACACACACACACACGGTGATCTATTTTACTGACTTTCTGGGAATTACCGCTGAATCATACAACTTTGTCCGATCTACCATATGGGACTGTGATGAGACAGAGAAAACATTTCTGTTGGGACCTCTGCACTTCATTCTGACAGTTTAGGCATTATGCCATTTTCAAATGTTTTCATATTTTGACTGACAAACATCAATTTGCACTACACCTATACTCCTACACAATACTACACTTATAGGCTACTATACATATGTATAGTCCTACAACCAAGCAGTCCCGAATAGAGCTATAAGGATTTACAAAAAGTTCAAAGATATTGGGCTTCCGCTGCTTTTACGACCAGTACAGGAAGTTGTATCTTTATCCAAACATGGTGGTGATTTATCAGGCAATATGGAGGAGAAACATGTAAGTGAACGTAGAGGGAAAATATCTTTTCCTGGTTCAGAGCTCTTCAGCATGAACAGAGAAACACTGAACAACCACAGCCTCCTTGTTTAATTGTTTGAATGAATAACATTTTTTACTTTTCAAATGAGATTTACTTCTGGGGATTTGGCAGCTCTGAATATTGAATTTAAAGGGGAACTATGCAGTTTTTTTAGCTTCATTTACCTTAACTGAACAGCTTCGGAGTCATTGAAATGGTTATATGACATTTTTTCGGGTTGAATGGTGCTCGTCTGGCTCCCCGCTAGCACCTGTGAGCAGAAAACCCACAAAGTATTGCGTGATATCAGGTCTCGCGATGTAACAAAGTGCTTGACGGCACTGCACACATACAGGAACCGGCTAGCTATAAGAACAAGGCAGCGATGGAGTTTTTCACACTATCGTCGTGGCTGAGCTGGCAAAAAAGAAGCAGAAAGCTAGGAAAGCATTGTCGGAGGAACAGAGAAAGAGGAAAGGACAGACTGACCGAGCAAGAAGGAGTTTTCAGAACGGCGAGAGTTAGAGAAAGCAGCCAAAACTGAATAGCGTTCCCTTTAACTAAAAACCTAAATCCGATTATTTGAAAGATAAAAATATTTTTTTCAGCAGCATGCTGGAGCGATGGCGTGATGCTGCTGCTGACCTGTGAGTCACTGCCTGTAGGAAGAGAGATGTTGGGGGAGGAGGGGGAGAAGAAGAAGTGAATATTTGGACAATTTTGATTATAAAACATCTCCTAAAATGAAAGCTTAGATGTCCAAAGTCATCCATTGCCACTGAATGCACTGTTTTGTCGGTTCAGAACCAGAATGTGTCTCTAAAAAAAGAAGTTTCTGAAGCGGTCAGAAGGTTTTTCTTCCTCCTGCATGTCACTGCTCATCAGATGTGTGCTGAGAAGTGTTGGAGGATAAAGGGGAGGAAAGGAAAAGAAGTAAGAAATGAAGAGAAGGGGAACTTAAAGTGGGGCCAACAGGGAGGGATACTGAGTCATGAGGTTGATGTCCAACCGTGGGAACGATGGAGGACAGAGAAAGAAAGAGGAGGGGAGAAGGGGAATTAGTAAGAAAAAAAGAAGGGAGTCAAAGCCTTTTACTCAATCAACCATTTGATTTTCATAACAGGATTTGGAAGGAAAGTTTAGAGTGAAACATTCCCTGCATTTTACTAGGAAGGAGGAAACAGATCAGTATATTTCTGTTGCACCAGCTAAAAGTATGTACTGTACAATGTAACTCGCTAATTCCACATTAAAAGCACTATCTCCACTTACACTAGAACTAAACTAGGTCGCCTAAAATCTAAACATTGTTGAAGAGAGTTTCATTCTGTTCAATTCAGGTAAAATGGGAGAAAAATCCGCCACAACTTCACTTCAGAGATGTATTATTGCACTCTTATAACTTAAAAAAGTGATCCAAATCAATGCAGCAGGACCATAAATATATTCTTTTTCATTCAACACATTCCTGTCAAAACCTGGTACCTACATTACCCACAGTGCAACTCAATTCAGTGCAACTATGTTGTGATTTGGGTGATTGAATTATTAAATAACACTGATGTTGTCACATGTTGCACTTCAGGCCACACCCCAGTTGGTGATGTCATAGCAGGTACGGTTGTCTTTCACAGCCAAGGGAGGGAAAAAAACACCTGCTGTGATATCAGTTTTGGAGTTGTCCAGCAGTGAAATATACTTATCATTATAAACCACAAGGAGCAGCTTTTTAAGCATGGCCTCAACTGGGACCGTCAGTCCAGAGCACGGAACAACAAACTTTTAAAAGCAGTTTTAGGTCAAAGAAAGACTGTGGTTTCCCATAGAATTAAACTGGAAAAAGGCACAAAAAGAAAACACAAAACTTTGGTTCCCACTTACATACTTGGGATAAACCTGCCCTACGCCGGGGTCAACGGCAGCCAACAGAAAACAGCAGGAAATAAGGCCAGCCTGAGAACCAGAAAGCTACAGAGGTGTTGCAGAGGACAAACTCCTCAAGTTCAGCCCCTTCTGAGTGACAGCTTCCAGTGGAAACTGACACACAGATATGCACACTGGTGCTATCAAACCCCAAGAGTGACTTCCTCTGTATCAGTGAAGGAAACCAGCTCCAATCCCTCCGGCGTTTCACCGTGCCGAGGCCCTGGAAGCAGCTCAGGAGATCCGACTCTTGGACAAACTCTAAACTCGGGGTGGAAAAATCCCCTCATCCAAGCCTGGAACATGTGTTTCAGCCGGCCTTATGCAACTCTGGCCGAGTTTTTTTTTTGGCAGGTGGAGGGGGGGAATGTCCGGAGGGAAAGCTCACATCCACAAATGAGGGAAAAGAATGTGATTTTTTTTCACCTCTTGCAAAGGGAACTGTCCACACTGTTTGATTCATCGCTTGGCACCAAAGAAGAAGACACAATAAGAAAAAGGTCCTCTACTGCATGAATTTTATGATTTTTATTTTGCAAATTGGAATCTTCTGATCACACTTTAATATAAAAATGGTAAAAAGAAAAAAAACAAGGCAACATGCATTTTAAAGGTAGTTTTTGTCTTTATTTGTTGGTGTCTGGTGGTGTTTTCTCTGTTCTCTTCTATCTTCCTAGTCACAGAATGTTGTTTATTCTATCACAAAATACAAACATGAATCCTTGCTGTATGTCCCCTTGCCAGGCTATCTGTTCTGTCTCATAAAAATGCATAAAAAGCCCCAAAAACAATCTTTAAAAAATAAACATGTGGTGAAACCTTCAGAACTGCTTCTCACTATCAGAGGGGAAAGTCATCAGTCCCTCCAGGATTTTGCAATGATGCAATCACAACAATTGACGCAAATTCAACTAATCACCCTGGATTCGGTGCGACTCGCAAATCTGACCAATCACCAGAGTTTCCCGCAACTTCAACCAATCACAGCAGTCCCACGTGCCAGACTTTGCGTCACTATGTGACTCTGAGAGTCACTGATTAAGCGGGAGGGAGGACGGGTTGACGTACGTCGCCTAATACATTTCCTTGTTTCTGACGAGACGTGTGTGACTCGAACATTTCACATTTACCATCAAATCGTACGCACCGTCCTGCCAACCTGTAAATTGAGGACAGCTACGCTACGTTACTGTAAGTGCAATTATAAGTTAAAGTCCAATAAGTCCTTTATCAAACGGAAGAAAGACCCAAATCTTTATACCTTGGTATTCTTCTGGTGAAAGTTAGATCAATGTTTTCCATCTTGGCCGACATAGTAGGAGGTGAGAGAGAGAGAGAAAGAGAGAGAGAGAGAGAGAGAGAGAGAGAGAGAGAGAGAGAGAGAGAGAGAGAGAGAGAGAGAGAGAGAGAGAGAGAGAGAGAGAGGATGATGATGAGACCATGGATGGCTTTATTGATTGTTTAGCCTTGTGCTTCTGCCCACATGTTAGTGATACAGTTAGAACCCACACAGAATTTAGAAAGGAGAGAGAAGAAGAGTAAGGATGTTTGCATCTCATACGAACACATCCACAGAAATACACACACACACACACAGGCCAACACATGGGTGAGTTCCTCCCGGTAAAGTAAACTAAAAAACGAGCTACATTTTGTTTTATCTTTCTTCCGCTCCTCTATCCAGCTCTACATCTGGTCTGTGTTTAGAGGGACTTTCTCTCCTATCATATTGTATACACACACACACACACACACACACACCGCTGAAGGCCTCATAGACTCTTGTTCACAGTCGGCTCAACCTTGTTCATTTGCTCACTCTAAAACTGCAATGCAAACAAAGGAGACATTTGCCTGCAATAAGTTTTCTTGCAAAGTTTGCAGAGTTAAAACAGGTTGGCAGCCATGGTGCAAATCTCCCATCATGCATCTGGGCTGCATCACCTGAACTGGTGTCAGGTGGAGGAGGATGTGTCCTGACTCAGCTACAGAATATGTGCTCATACTTTTTGATAAACGCACCCAGGTAAGTGTGGAATTAAAAGGACAAGTCCACTCTAAAACAAGATAGAGAGATGGAAAGAAGCATCACTGAGTATTATTGTGCTGTGGAATTGCTATACTATTGAATAGTATTGACTTGTATTGTCCTTTCAGCTGATATAATGTATCACAGGACCATTTTAGACTGGATTGTTCGGGTGAGACCTTTCCAGGCTCCTTGAAACAATGACTGTACTGTTGACTGCGCGGTGACCTGCGCACAGAAAGACACACGTCTGAAACCAAACCGACCAGCCCACACCAAGCATCCATTCAAACTGGCTGTCAGCGAGACCACAAGCTTCTGATGGAGCGGAGGTTTCTGGATAAGACCCTTAAAAACTCTGAGATGGACGACTAATAAAAAGCAGCAGAAACGCCTCATGTGAAGAGAAAGTATACAATAAGACATCAAATTCTACTACTCTAGGCCTGTGCTCTGACATCTGAATTTAATTCCAAATACTTAATTTGTCCCACAAGAGGCAGTTAGGTTTGAATACAATACAAAATATAAAATTTAATGTGAGCATCATCTTGAATCCGAACTCAGATGCTCTGACCTGCAACAGTTTTCTCTAACTCTAAAAACGGTGTGATGATGTCAACAGGTCAGGAGATAGAGCAGAGAAGGAGGTGACAGTGAGGGACAAAGTGACAGGTAGACGGACAGGACTCCAAAATATCTCTGCTTCCACATTCCACTCTCTACACCCACAACGTGCTGCCTTCAGGAGCATCTTGTTAACCTGCACATCCATGAACCAAAGCCACAGAAAGCAACTGCCACAAGATGTTAACTCATCAGAAAAAAAACGTGTAAGACTTTGCTAATCCTTCCTGTCCCCGAAAAAAAGTCTGAAACTCCAAAACAGAAACATCACGAACACCTTATTCTTGGCCTACATCAGTTATTGACATGCGCACATGCTCTGCAAACCCTTGAACGCCACGCATTGCCATTTAATTCACGTTTTATATAAAATTCCCACTTTCTTTTAGCAGAACTTAATCAGTGGTTAAAATCCTTTTTTTTTAAAGCGTCCATGAGTAAAATCCTAATAATGCCTGCAGTAAATGAACGCAGGACACATCTCCGCCAGCTGACAATAACAAAACCCTCCAATAATAAAGCTCTCACTTACATCCACCCTGAATAAATCTCACCATGGACCGTGCGCAGTGACCGCTCACTGCGTGCAGCCATGGTGACTCATGAACAAAACTCTCAAATAACAAAACCATTCATTTCTCCAGAGAACAGGAATTTCAGACTGATAGTAGAAAGTTTGACACACCATTGACTTTGACTCCGCCGGACTAAACAAGCTGCTTTAACTCTCCTCCTGCAGTTGCACCATGTGTAAAGTGACTCCAGGTGTGTGTGTGTGTGTGTGTGTATGTATGTGTATTTTTTTTATTTCCTCTTACTTCTCGGTGGAGGCTTGCTGAGCAGCTCTGCGACGTGCCTCTGCAGCCGGACCACTCTGCCCTCCAGCGCGCCGGACCGCTGGCACACGGACACCAGCTCTCCCTCCAGGTCCTCCAGGATGCTCACCGAGTGCCGGGACAGATCCGAGAGCTGCCGGAGCACCGAGCACAAGGTGAAGCCGCACACGTCCGCTAAGTCCCCGAATATCTCCGCTTGGTGCCGCGGACGCGCCTCCTGCAGCCTCCGGCCGTCGGGCTTGCACACATCTTTCGGAAGTATGGTCCGTTTGCAAAAAGGCATGATTACTCCCCCGAAAAAAATACACCAAACTCCGCAGATAGTCAAGTTATATTCCTGTGGTCCTTCTCCCTCCGGTTGGCGCACAGACGCATGCTACGGATCCTCCTCCGCCGCTGTTGGAGAGGCTTGGAGCGACTTGCGCGTCGTGCGCCCTCATAGTTTTTGACTGCGAGTGAGCTTTCTCTTTTCTTTTTTTTTACACTGTGGAAAGGAGAGACTCAGCTGCTGGGAAAATTTGTATCAAATCAGCCAGAGTGTAACACACAACACATCCGGATTAAGCTTTCAAAATCAAAGCCCGAATATGTTTATTTTTGTTGAATCCAAACAATCGCCAAAATGGATTTGAGGATTAGTTTTGTTAATCAAATTACCTTCATTATAAACAATATATCTCCATATATAGAGTTTAAAAGGCTACAGCGAAATTTCATTACACTTTAATTACATTAACCTACTCTATAACAACAAATAATAGCCTTGTAATAACCTTTTCAATTTCCTTGCGGGAGTCATCCCACAAGGATTTATAAAGAGAAGTCTAAGTCTAATGAAAAAAAATATTGGATTTAGGCTACTTTTCTCTAATAGATATAGATATATTTTTCTAAATGTAAAGATATATAATACATTTATTTATGCAGATGTCCTGATATTGCACTTCTGGAAACATAAGCAGTCTAGAAATCTGCTTTTTACAGCTTTTTCTCGCATCATTCATTGCATCATTTTTAAACAGTACTGTATTTTGTTGGTCAGCGCAACATGCTATTTTCTCTTTTATTCGCTTTTATTTCGAAGCTAAATAACTCTGCATCAGATCTTATTCTGTCCGGCTTAACCTGGCGACATGGGGCGCAACAGTCCGGTGTTTCCCGAGACGAAAACCTGTCTAAAGGGAAGAAGAAGAAGAAGAAGAAGAAGAAGAGTAGAAAGATGAAGATGTGAAGAGGAGGAGAAAAAAAGAAGAAGATGGAGTGAGGCGGGGGATGGATTAACTATTTCCTTCATGCACCACTGCGCGAACTTGCAACAGTGACAGTTCATATGATAACCCAAACCTCTGTGTGCGTGCGTGTGCGTGTGCGTGTGCGTGTGTGTGTGTGTGTGTAATAATAGCCTATAGTGTAGTTTTGTGCGGTGGCTGTAGATAGATGCTCACAATTTTGGAAGGAGAAGTCCAACAACCACAAGCTCAGGTGTCAACGTATTTTTGCCCCTGTTTAGTCTCATTCGTTTAACTTATTTCTGTTGTTGATTAATCAACAGTTGTTCATGTATGAGTATGACATACATATAGTCAATATCGTTGCCATGTCATGATGTGTCATATCGGCATTTGCAATGGAAGAACCACATAAACCATATTTAACTTAGAAAGAAAGAAAGAAAGAAAGAAAGAAAGCTTATGTAAATGTACTCCACTACAAGTAAAAGTACCACTGTTTCATGCAGTGGTTCCCAACCTAAGGGTTGGCCTCCTTCCTAAGAGTCACAAGATAAATCTGAGGGGTCTTGAGATTGAATATTGGGTAGAGAAGAAAAAACAAACAAAGTCGTTCTTCACAAATTTGTATTCTTGTTTTTCTATTCTATTTTATCTGACCCTTTCTATTCTATTCTTACCAGCATAGACATTACATTAGGGGGGGTCAACTCTAACATCTTACCCGTATTCGTGTTTTGTACATTTTCTATGTTTTATATGTTGCAATGGGAATTCTCTGATTATAAATCTACTTCTTTATCCTCCTTTACTGCCCAGGTGAACCCTCTTAATGTTTAATGAAGTGAAATTCATCCCGCTGCTATCTGCTATGTATTTTCCATTATTGTGTGGGTCTGTCTGTGCCTAAACAACGCTGCAGTCTCCAGTTATTTTGACACAGCTTTGGAGGGAGAACATGCTGTGGTTAGTAAAATAAATTACTAAAATATATTTTATCAATCAAAAGTCAAGTAGTTCAAACAAAACAAGGTCCCGACTGAGTTCAGTGCCCACATGTCCCTCGCCGGCCCAATTTCAGATGGGGATGTTATTTGCTTTATAATCAGGCAAAAACCAGTCTCACGTGATATTATGGCAACAGTGCATGAGGCCCTTACAGGCTTTCATAATGAAATAATACACACACTGGAGAATTCATAAAACCTCCAAATAAACCATCTTACGATAAAATGGAAACACTTGCACATTTATAACATATTAGTATATACTTAAACACCAAAGTGCAAAGACATAGCGGACCAGAATCGAGATTTTATTTTGAAAAGTAGAAGAACGACAGCACCAGATGGGAGGCTCCAGGCTGCAGCCGTACAGTCTTACATATTTTTGTCAAACTAGTGTGAAACGCCAGTGTTGCCACATTGTTTCTTTTTTTTTCCCAGCAGCCCAAATGGGCAAAAGTGTACACCGGGCCTTCTGGCATCTGCCAACTGTCAGATTGCCAGTCCTATGACCCTATGAGCAGGTAACAAACCAATTGCTTAACTCGTTTTCCTGCTAAATTTCATTCCTCATCTGATGCATAATTTTCAGAAAGACCACACATTCATTGCGTAACACAGTCACAAGGTTATGATTAGATTTCACTGATTTCACTGCGTAGCTTGTACATTTTTTCAAGGGAGGTTCCTGTTTTCCTGCTTTCCGTGTAGTCCCTGAACACACCCTTGTTTCGAGCCAAAGCTTTCTGGTTAACCAACATGTCTAACTTCTCAGAGTGGATTCTTCTTCCTCACCACAAAGTGTCAACTAGTGTGCAGGGAAGAAAAGCTAACACCAACAGAAGTGGTCAGAGGGTCTCTTTAAGACATCCCATCTCTGCAAAACTGTGTGTGTGTGTCCCCTGGACAGGAGAAGGGTGGAGACGCCCTCTCCTCCCTCTCTGGAGCTGTTTTATTCCTCCTTGCTTCACAACTGTTTCGCTCAGCCAGCTGCTCACATCCTCTACTATAAATCTTAAAATCTGTCCTCTGTTCACTTCCTCTCCTGAGGGATGATGCATGAATTAAGAGTTTAATTCCAAAAATGAGATTCGAGGAATTTAATACTTACTCTGATTAATGTGATAATTGTTTTAATATGTCTCCAAGTGGTGTTGAGAAGACATTTCAACCTAATGTTTCTGTGTCCATGCACGGCATTCATTATTAAAGGAGAATTCCGGCCAATTTGTATGTTAATCTTGTTCGCTATAGATATGCGAGTACTTTCAATTGAAAACCCCCCGACCTGAATCGGTGCAGGCAACACGGAGTAGCTACGTGTACAAGCTTCCACTGAGCAGTTAACGGGGCAAGTTTGATAAGTGTGTTCAGCTAGGCTTCTGTGAAAATCGTAACGCAGCAGTTCCGTGTGTATTTGCAGCACATCCATTTTGTGTGTGATTGATCTTTTGTTGGTGAGTAGGAGGCTTGGCAGTGTCGATCTGTGTGGTAGTTCCCTTAGGTGTGTCCCTTAGTGGGTGTCCTCCATTCCTTTGCGGCGACAAATTGTAGTTTATTTCCTCTTCAAAAATAGGTAATTGAGCGCTGTAGTGGTTATGACCATATCAGTATATGTAACTACATGGAAACTGGATAAATGATGTATGTGGCTTGCACATTAATAATGTTACTGGAGGCCAGCTGTAGCTCTCGCTTGGAGAGCTGCTTCATCTGCCTGTTGCACCTCTCTGTGTTGTTCTTTCCAACTATTCAAGGCGAGTTCTTTGTCTGTATTCTTGGGTTCAAATAAATAAGGCCGGCCATCCAACTCAAAAGGCTTTTCCGTGTGTTGTATAGCTGCTATATTCTCCTAGTTACGTTACTCCAAGCTTCTTCCCTTGTGAACTACTCAGCTCTTCACTCTTCACACACAAGCTAGGATCAGCCCACTACTGTTTACCCTTTCCTGCTGCAACTGAGGAGGAAATAATGCTTTAACCTTTAAACCTTTTTGGTTTTCATACATATGGACCGATCTATCCATTTGTTGGTTGTTGTTTATTGTCACCTAACATATCTCAGAAACTAGAGTTACGATTTTCGTGAAATCTCTACGAAAATGACACATCTCACTTCTTTGTTTCATCATTTTCAAAGTTCCATTATTTGCTAAACCCCTCTTAAAAACGACTTACCAATCACAGTGAGACACGGAAGGATGTTTTATTTCTCCAAATGTGGAAGCGCTGTGCAGGTATAGGCCTATTTTCCAGGGGTGGTTTTTAGCCTTTTTGAAATAAGGAAGGTGTCTATTTGCTCTAAAGCAAGCTACAAAGGTTTTACATGTGCAGCTAACTAGCTTATTATCGACATGAAGGAATGAATATTTTCTCATCATGCAAGATTTTTCCACCTATTGGAGGTTTATATCTAATTAACTTATACATTCTTACCGTCATTTAATTAAATTTTGTCTTTTTATTAATTGTGTGACAACCATCTCCCCTTCCCTTGTCAACCAAAGCTAAAGTAAATATATTCTATTCCAGCTGCACAGATGTCCTCCTGCAGCTCCAGGTGAAATTTCTGCATGGTGAAGTTTCAGCACACTTCTTTGCAACACTTTCCAAGACTCTCCACTTTCTCCGGAGCCTTGTGAAAACTCCCCCGTTCCTCTTGACGAGGCTTGCGAACGTACCCCCTCCTCCCCCATCCCCAAAGAAAAGCACATCTGGTCCTCAGAGCGCTCCCAGGGCCCCCTTTAGCAACCCCTCCCAGACATGAACTTGGCCTACCTAAATGTTTTTGTTCATGCAGCCTGTGTCTGTCTTATGGAGAGGGGGATGGAGAGAGAAAGAGAGAGAGATAGAGAAAGAGAGAGAGAGAGAGAGAGAGAGAGAGAGAGAGAGAGAGAGAGAGAGAAGGAATTTGACAATTGAAAACATCAACATGAAATCCTATGAGAGACAGAAGAGAGGGATTGTGTGTGTGTGTGTGTGTGTGTGTGTGTGTGTGTAGCAGAAATGTTATGTGCAACACACTGGAGAAACGAGAGAAGAAGCGGAAGGGAGCGGCCACATTACATCATTGTGTAGAGTTAGTTACCAAGGTGTTAGTCTGTATCCACGACGATTCACTTAGGGGATTGTTTCAGTGCAAGATCTGCTGGACATCTCTCATTAACGCCATGTCCACCACCTTCCTCTTTCTTTGTGTCCAACTCCGGTGGATTGATGAGGACTATGGTTAACCTTTTCTTAGATCTCCGCAGGGTAAATCCAAGTTCTAAGTTCCGTCTTGTGGCTATTTTGCAGAGACGCCGTAAGACGATTGTGATTGGTTTAAAGAAATGCCAAAAAAACAGAGCATGTTTTTCTTCCATACCAGAATGCCATGTGGACTAGGCAGACCCTCCTCGGCGGCGCTGTGGAGGAAGGTCTGGCAATGTGAGACTACCCAGGCGTTCCACTAATCGTATCAATTGTTGTCAGTTAGCCAATCAGTTGCCATGACAGCCAACATGTCAACTCAAGTCAATTAGTCGTTGAATCAACAAGAGGGCCTACACTAGGTGTCAAAAGCACGCCTTCGGCCTGTGAACCCGGCTGTCAACGAGCCAATCAGCCGACAGCAAGTCAGTCAGTCAATCACATGGAAGCAATTGATTAGAAACAGCTGTCCTCCCTCCATCCTCCTCCTCCTCCTCCTCCTCCACTACCACTTCAGATGACTGAGTTCATTGTTTCAGCAGCTCAGCTCATTTTTCTCCGGCGCAGGGCGCACTCTCCAAATGTACCTCCATTACTTTGACTCCCTTCTTCTCTCTCACTACCTCTGACTATTATTAATATTTAGTCTTTTTCCACTTTCCTGCAGTCCTTCATCCCTTTAATCAATGCGTTCCATTAGTCACATCCTGATGCTCTAACCCAAAGTGACTCATGTATGTGATGAGTTTATTTCAGCGGTTACCAACCAACCGAAGCTGCCCGAGATAAATCTGAAGTGTCCCAATCTGATCAAAATAAAACCAAAAATACCAACATTTTTGTTTCTATTCTTTAATTCATTCTTATGAAATGCTGGATACCTTGACCTCTTCAGGCCTCTGAAAATCCTTCAAATGAAACAATCTAATGAAGAGAAGAAAAATTTTTGGTTGATCTGTGTCCATTACCACTAAAGGATCGCAAGTAGACATTACTTTATTAGAAGGGGTTGAGAATCACTTCTTCATTCAACCAGGGCAAATGTATTTCTACAGGATTGGGTTGCACCATAAATCCATCACTACATCTGTGTGTTAAGTCCTGTAAATTCTTACAAGCTATAGTTTCAAACTGTTGATTCACTAATCTGTTGTTAGCTAGTAAAGACAGGAAACATCTGTAATCTTTAATCATCAGTCATATAGACGGGAAGTGACTGCAGCATCATGAGATGTAACATAACTTCCTGAAAAAAGTCTTACTTGATATTATTTAGATCTAAACAATCATATTTACGTTATATTTGGCTCCGATGGAAGACAGCGATCAGGATGAAAGGATGTCGGACCTCTGAAATCTCTACTGAGATACTGGCCACACACAGCCATCTGATTCAATCTGAACCCCACCCCCCCCCCCCATTACAAATCATACATTTAAAAACATGTTTAATATTTAGGATGTATTATTGTGTAATATGCATCAACCTGAAGACCAAGATGAAGTTGAGAAGTGAGAGACCGGCAGATTGACGTTCTCCAGTCTTTAACTCTGGACGCAGTGACATACAACCTGATAATAACCCTCCTGCGTGGTGTTAGTACCAGGTGGATATCTTGTACAGCGTGCAGGATGAATGCATTAGGTACATACATTTATAGTGACTGTTGTTTTAATGTCCGTGTGTCTAATCCTCTGTGAGAAAATGCAACATATTGCTTTTCTGTTCTTTGAGTGGATGTTTTCCTCTGCAGCTCACATTTCTTTTGCTCTTCTCACATCCAGCCAAATGCACTTCAAAGCCTGTGTGTTTGTGTGTTTGTGTGTGTGTGTGGGTGCGTGTGTTTGAATCAAATGTGATTGTTGCTCTGCTCACAAGGGGACGCCGAGCAGGACCAGAGCAAAGCATGTGTCTGGCGTGTCTCATTTTTCAAACGTTCAAAGACTCTGTTTGTGCGTGTTTGTGTATGTGCGTGTGTGTGTGTGTGTGTGTGTACGCATATTGGTTTGTAGGAACTGGTCCCAGGCCTATAAAAATGGGGACAACGCTGCCACTTTTGATTCTTTAATAAACCACAAACTCGAAAAGTATTTTACCTGCCACTTCATTTCGTTGCATTGCCTCACACACAGATCAGTTTACGCTGCTGCCTCGAGTCACGTTGAGGTCAAAGTTCATCATAAGCATCATCAGTTGTACTTCAGATACGCATACACCATTAGAAATTGAAATTGTAAGGAAAAATCTGGTTCATTCCAACTGATGGAGGTGTACTTTTTACTCCACTACATTTGTCCGGCAGCTGTAGTTACTTCACAGATGGCAGTGTTTCATCCCCTTCCTGTCCGGTGAAAACCGTGGATCTCCAGGTGTGTTGCTATGGAATGTTTGGGATAAACGGAAGGATGAAGCGTTCCTTCATGTGTTGAGAAAATTCTCCTCCTTCTTAAGCTAAATAAAGTCTTTAGAAAGCCTCATGGATCAGCTGGGAAATGCATCATCACAAAGCTGAAAACAGGACTGTTTTCCTGAAAAGTTCTACAGATACGTGGTTCTCACAGGACAGCGACGCTCCAAACGTATTGTTACACCCAGCTAAGATAAACAGCAAAGAACACTGCTGCTTACAATACAACTCGTAACACTGATTTTTTTTAAAGGTGTATTTTCAAAGGTTTGTGATTTAAGAAAACTCGAAAGGCAAAGTATTTTCCATCAGAACCATTATTTTGTATTATTTGATATTATTTATATAATCAAAGGAACTGAATACTTCTTCCGCCACTGTTTGAACAGACTCACTGTCCTCCCTGTCATTACATCTCTGCCAAAAATGATGGATTACTGATGGCTTACAGTATGCTGCAGAATGTCAGAGAGCAGTCACGGAAGTGAGACATGCTCGTCTACACACACCAACACACACGTTCCTGCTGTGCGTGAGTGTGTGTGTGTGTTGTTATGGTATGAATCATGTGTTCGGAGAGGCAGGGTTGGAAATCTAAGTCACACGGGGAAAGGGGAGCATTGATCTTTTGCACACTCACAGGTGAATCTAAGGGCCAGAACAGGATTTCTCTCTCTCACACACACACACAGGTGAATCCGAGAACCATAACAGGATCTTTCTCTCTCTCTCTCTCTCCCCCCCACACACACACACACACACAGACACAAAGGTGGTGTGTGCCAGGCCAGGTTTCTGCTGCGCAGAGCAGGCTGTATCCCAGCAGTCACCATATGGACTGGTACTGAAGTCCGAACACAGAGAGATGGAGGGATGAAGAAAGAGGGGGATGTGGCAAGAAGGATGGAGGAATTGAGGGAGAGGAGGGAAGTAGAAATGAATTTTTTTTTTTTCACCGTTTTCAGCGATAATCCAAAATGAAAATCTGCAGAATTCTCTCTCTTTTTTATGCTTTCGATGATGTGTTTTTTTTTTCAAACATTTTGCAGAATTCTGATGAAGAGGTAAGGTTTGCATGGGAAGGCAGAAAGAAGCATATAGAGAGAAACAATAGGAACTACAGAAAAAGATTAGACAGGGATTGATGCAAAGAAGGATAGTGGAAGGATGAAAGGGAAGGATGGAAGGTGGGAAAAACTTCAGGAAGGAGAGTAGGACTTACTGTAAGTTAGAAAAGAGGTGAGGGCAGTTAAAAAGAGGAGGTATTTAGGAAGGAAGCAAAATAATGATGGACAGATTCAAAGGATGGGGAGAGGATGAATGATTGAAAATATTTAGGACAGGATGGAAGGTAGGAAGAGGATAAAATGAGGGGGAAGGAAGGAGGTGAGGGAAGATGAGGTAAGGAGGGATCTAGAAAACTGTAGGATGACGGGAAAGACAAAGGAATGAATGGATCTGAGGGAAAGATGGAAAGTCAGAAAAAAGAAAGGTAGCGGTAGGAAGGACAGAGATGGGAAGAAAATTAATAAAAAAGTATTTCAGGAAGGATGGTAGGATAAGGAATCGATAAAAGGAAGGAAGTAGTGGAAGAAAAGAAGAAGGGGGTTAAATTATAGAGGAATAGTTTCAAAAAAAGATGAAAACTGGTGAAGGGTGGAGGGCAAGAAACAAGGAGATCAAAATAATTCAGTGGAAAGAAAAGAAGTAAAGTATTGAGGGTAGTAAGGAGGGATCAAAGAAACGAGGAATGGAGCAAAAGTAGGAATGGATAGGGCAAAGGGAGAAAAAAGGAAGGAAGCAATAGAAAAGGAACAGAGATGGAAGGGAGGGAAAGGGGGGAGAAGAGTACAAAGAAGACGAAACCTGGAAAAGGAAAGACTAAAGGCGGGAGAGGAGGGATTAAAGAGTATAAACAGATGGATGTGTGCATGATGGGACAGAAAGAGAGGAGAGGATGGAGGGATTAGATAAAAGGTGAAAGATGGAGGTTTGAGTTGTGTTACTAGCCCCGACCTAGGAACCTGAAATTTAACTTCTTTACTGTCATCCAGAATCAGAGACCTAGTCCACAGCTGGACTCAGCTGTTAATAATTATGTTAATAATTGCTGCATTTCATTTATAACGTGCTGGTACAGTGCAAGACTTATACAATGCATTTGGTTTGTCACTTAGAACAAAAATATTTAAAAAAAAAAACAAGAGCATACATGTTTTATTTATTTTATTTTATTAGTTTATTTGACAGGGACAGTGTACATTAATCAACATTGCTGTAAATGCACCAGAATTAGCCAAAAGGCTATTTTCCATCCGTTGTCCCTGGACAGATCTTAAAATAGTCTCCCTAAAAAAAACAACAACAATAAGAAGATTACAGTCAACAATACAAATATAAAAAGTAGTAAAACAGATAAAACTCTTCAAATCCCGTTGATAAATACAGTGTACAAATGCAATACAGACATTAAGGAAAACTAACACAAAAAAAAAGGATACTACACATAAACACAGTAGAGACACAAGTGTCAGCACGGTTGGGTTGAGTGATAATGCATTTTCTTATGAATGCTGACATGCCTGATGTGTTATGAACCAGTTTTTAGGTGATTTTTGAACAGAGTGTATGTGGTGAGTTCTCTGATGTCCTGAGGGACAGTGGTCCACTCCCGTGCTGCTGGGACTGAAAAGGCACTCTGACTAAATGCACTTCTCCGCAGAGGAACAACACAGTCTCCTCGGGCCGACCCTCGTGTTACTCTCTGTGTGCTGTTCCTTATGGTCACACACTGACTGAGTGGAGGAGATGACAGACCAAACCTAAAAATATATGATTTATTCATGACTTCTCTTTCCATTTAGGTTAATCCAAAAAGGTGTAACTACATTTTAAAGCAAAAACTGTGCCTTTGAAATTAAAGGTTTACCTATATCAGGGGCAGGTTTCCACACAAAATGACACGTTCTATTAAAAGTGAGGTAGCTAACTTTGTGGGCCATAGTGTAACGTGGTCATGTTTCCTGGACCCTGATGGCAACACTGGGCATACAGAAAGTATTCACAGTGCTTCACTTTTTCCACATTTTATTATGTTACAGCCTTTTTCCAAAATGGATTAATTTATTTTCATTTAATTATTATGTTTGATATTTTTGCAATTGTATTAGAAATTTTGAAAAAAAAAAGAAGAAATCCTTGAACATAAGTGTTTACAGCCTTTGCAATCAAAAAAAAATTAATTGAATCCATTTTGGAATAAAGCTGTACCAAAATGTGGAAAAAGTGAAGCGCTGTGAATACTTTCCGTATGCACTGTATGTTCAGTGATGTAACTGTAAAATAATCATGAACCTTGATGTGAAGATTGTTCATAAGTTTGGCTATTGCAATTTCATACGTGTACAGTGTCATATAGCTTGTTTTATGTAAACTAAACAATGTAATGCAAGTAGCTCTTAGATGAAGAAAGGTTGGAGACCTCCAACAAACTCCAGTAGACCAGCAGAGTTAGCTGCCAGCTGCTGTGATGTCACTCTCAGACTTGTCTATAGTTTTAGACCTGCAAATTTTTATCTGTTGCTTCAGGGTCCTGCACTGACCACCATACAATTTACCAGTGGTGGAAGACGTAGGCCATTCAGATCCTTGGCTTTACTTAAGAGATGAGTCCTGCACAGAAAATGTAACTTAAATATTCATTTCTAAATGTACTTGTTTAAAGTAATGCAGAAAAATCCTCACATTATAGAAGCTGGAAACAATCAAATGTTTAATCAACTCAATCATTTCAGCTGTCCTACTAGGCCTGTATATTGTCAGGTAGTTTCATTATGTAAAGTAAAGCTATCAGATGAATGTAGTGGAGTAAACAAGTTAAATATGTCCCTCTAAAATGTGGTGGAATAGAAGTAGAAAGTAGCATGAAACAGTACAAGTACCTCAAATGTGTACTAAAGTAAACATACTTAGTTACATTCCACCAATGCTGTTTAGCATGCTTTGGAGCAGTTTGTTTTTCCAGAACATTGTCACAGTGAAGTCCACCTTCAGGATATAAAATGCAACTATTTTATCATTTTATTTTATTTAGAAATTGTGTGAAATTGTCATAATTAGCAATTTGCCAAATTTGATGAAATTCCCTCCAGGTGCCTGAAATATTGTGTCCGAGGATGTATGCAAATACAATCCGAAAACTAGCATCCAAATTCAACGTTTGACTTCTCAAATGTGTTCCTTAAGTGAATTTGGTCAAAAATATATTCAAGAGCCACACACCATACAAGGTGCCAGGCTCAGCCAAAGCAGAAGGTGTTAACATGATGGCTTTATTCTTAAGTGTCCTAGTAAGCTAAGTCAATAATGTGAAACTGGCCCACCTTAACATTAACCATTTTCTCCATCCCTCCCCCCTCCCCAAAAAAAACAAAATCCAACAACAAAACAATTGTTTTGTAAATAACAGTTTATTTGAAAACCATGGGCCAGGCCATCCTGTGTTTAGCTGCTGCCCTGCTTGGCGGCCAGCCTCTTGTCACGCTCCTCGGCGATGGTCAGACGGATTCCCTTTCCTCTGGGCAGGGACACCCACGGCTTGTTGCCCTGAAGGAGGAGGAGGAGGAGGAGGGGGGGGTGGAGGGGAAATGGAGAAAATGGTTATTTGTATTGTAAAAAATTAAAATGCATTGGGTGGCGGCTGATGTTGATTGCCACAAATTAGTCCACGTGTGGGAAACTGAATGTCAGCAGCAGAAAGACAACTGTGCTGCTGACAGCTCTGGTCCATCAGTGGCCAAATAAATGTCAGGCAGCAGAGAGAAGTGAGCAACCTTTTACTACAGACACTCCACAGGCAGGTCCTCATAATCATTAAATGGGTTCGATTTGATGGGACAGAGCACATTCATAAGTATCTAAACCGTATGGCACTGAATATCTACTTTGTCTTTCTGTGAATTATAAAAAATGCTATTCTGCTGACCTTGCTAATGACAGGAACTTAAATACAGTGGTAATGTACCACATTCAGGACACAATATACTGTGAAGTATCAAAAACTCCAACTTAACACATTTTGGGTAAGTGAAGAGCAGGAAGGCATCACACTGAGTGGCAAATTGCGCATTTTGTGTTTGTCAACACTAGAGCCCGACCAATATATCGGCGGGCCGATGGCATCACGTGATATTAGACATTGGTATCTGCGCTTTTTAAAATATTTGTTCAGACTCATTAATGACAAAAATTATTCTGTTAAATTAATATTTAATAAAATAAAACAGTCAACCAACAAGTTATGAGTGTTACATAGTTTGTCCACCAGAGGGTGATCTACAATGTCTATCTTAAGTTTGTATTTTTATACATTTTATTTAATAGAATTTTAATATATTTTGAGGTTTCTCTGTTCTGAATAAAAAAAATATTTAGTGAGAACTCAAATAACTTGTTAAGGAAATCTGTTTAAGTTTTGTTACGCATTTCTAGATTATTTCTTTTTAATGTATCTGCCGATATATCAGCATATTGAATTTTTATTAACCAAATATTTATCGGTTTTAATAATCCTTTATTGGTCGGGCTCCAGTTAACAGACAATAGCATTAGTATGTTGACCGTGTGCAGTCAACCTGCATTGTCTTGTTTGTAATTATAGTCATCATTAAAAAAAGTTCTCCCCCCTAATTTTTGTACTTAAGCTGTCTCTATTCATTCTCTTATAGACACTTGTTGCCTTCCTGGAGCACCTGCTTTGTGGTGCATCCATCAGACCCAATAAGCATTTCCACCATTTTTTGGTAGTCTTATTTTGTAGTTTCTACTGTAAACTACTTTTTTCACAGCAAGGTTAGTTGGTATTTATTAAAAAATGAGATAAGCAAAGGTAGCTCAAACCATCTCAGATGTAGACTTTTTGTTGTAGGAAAATTCAAAGTCAAACAAAGATGTTCTAGTCGAGGAGCTCAGAACTTCTTAGAGGAATTGGTAGTGTATTTTCATTGCTGCTCAAAACCAAACATCATCATTGCTCCAAAGTCAGCTAATTTGTTTCAACTGACAAAATAAAATAAGCTGATAGGGCTTTTGTGGGTATGATGAAACTTTCATGCCAATCCTGAACTCATGTGTACCGTTTAAGCTCTTAAATTCAGCAACTGTTCCTAAGGGACTGGTTTATGATGACAGACCATAAAATTGGACAGCAACTGGTCAGAAAACTGTCTCACCTTGCCAACAATGAAGATGTTTGAGAGCCTGGTGGCGAAGTTGTTGCCTGTGCTATCCTTGACGTGCACCACGTCAAAAGAGCCAGGGTGACGCTCCCTGTTGGTGATCACACCAATACGCCCCAAGTTAGCACCGCCAGTCACCATGCACAGGTTACCTGGAGGAAGCACAAGGCCAGAAATCATGTCACAATCTTTCGCCATCAAAAGTACATAAGTGCTGGCTCTTTATTTGTGAAGCGAACCTACCAGTATCAAACTTGATGAAATCTGTGATCTTGCCGGAGTCCAGGTCGATGCGGATGGTGTCGTTGACCTTGATCAGGGGGTCAGGGTAGCGGATGGTGCGGGCGTCATGGGTCACCAGGTGGGGAATTCCCTTGGTGCCAATCATGATCTTCTTCACCTTGCACAGCTTGTACTGCAGGAGGAAGAGGAGGTGGGTTAGGAAAAGCACAGTTAACAGTTAAGAGAATGCGTGACTGAGAACGCAAATATTCTACTCTAATATGGTCCTAGCCTGTGGAAAACATCCACTACACAAGACATTTTTCAGCAGTCAACTCTGCCTCGACAATCTACGTTGTAATTCTCACAGTAGAGGGTCTTAACCAGATTTGACCAAGGTTTTTCAGATTAAGCTAGTTTGAAACACCAGATTGTCAAAGGCTATTTCACATGCCGATTACACCCATTAATCCGCATAGAACCGGCCCACTATTAAAACTCAGCCAGAATAATAAAATCATGTAACAAGAACCTGTTTTACTGATAATGTTTTAACCTTCATCTGTCACTTTTTTTGGCCACAATCTTGAGAAACTAAGATTTCAACGATAGAAAGCGTTTAACCCATTCACTGCTCAACCTCTTACCCTTTGTTTCCGGTCATATGTAATTTCTTGTTTTTAAAATGGTGCTATGACTGCTAAATAGCATCAAAGAGGAGCCAATTCTCAAATGCCCTTTTCCATTTCTTACCTTGGCCTCCTCAGCCGTGATGCGATGGACGGTAAAACGCGTCCCTTCACATCGTAGATCAGACGGAAGTGCTCGCCGGTCTTCTCGATGCTAATCACATCTTGAGAAACAGAAAAAAAAAAAACAGTCTTAGCATCCAAATCCAGTTTTATTGAATGTATAAGAGTTACTTATATTGAAGTCAAGCATCCTCTGGGTTGTACAGAAGTTAAATGTTTAAGCCAATTAAAGCACTGGAAATAGTTTCACTTTTACATCTGAAACCACATCTTCACTCCTAATGGTCTGTCTCATGCCTTTTCCACCAGGTAGGTTAGAGCCAAATTTAAGAGCTCATGCTTGCAAGGTTATTGCCATCCCTTCATTACGACCCAACACTTAACTCCCATCATGCCTAGTCAATTTAAACCATAAAACCTAGCCACACTCATGCTCTATTCCAACCTACGCAATTGGAACAATATGCAAAGTCTAACACTACTTCGTGCCTTTTTGGGCAACTTTCAGTCCACACCAATAATTTCTTCTTCAGGCTACCAATTTACTATGTTGCAAAAAAATCACACAAGAAGAACAAGGACCATTTATTATCTCAGACCAGAGGAAACCAAAAGCACCACCTTACATTTGAAGATTCACACCAACTTGAAGAGAACATGTAGAAGGGTTCAGACCTTTAAAAGACACCGATTAAATGTGCAGGTATTGGTGGACAAATTCCACACTACCAGTGTCCTTTTTGGTTCTAGTTCCATAAACCACTGAAAGCCCAAGTATGACAACGTGGATACACTATCCAAAATTACTTATGTTATTTAATTAATTAATTACTTATTATGTTAATTTAAGTTACCTGAAATAGTAAATTTAGTTCATTAGAATAAGTAGGCATAATTCATATTAACTCCAAGACGCATTTAAAAAAAAAAAAAGAGTAGCCATCAATTTTATGCCAACAGAATTTCTACAACTTATTCCTCCTCTTCTTTTGGCCCACAGTGAGAGTTTAGTGCGTATATAAATTAGCAGCTATCGTGCTGTGAGGGCTTCCCTTGGATTTGGGAAATTAAAACACCACAGCTCCATATGGAGGCAGTTGGCCAGTGTCAAGGTGGGTGACAGGTCTGAAAGAGGCGCGACAGTGAGCGTCCTACAAATCCTACTCTTCTGTTGAAGAAGAGTTTATGATTTTTAAAGAAGAGTCTGTTGAAGTTGATACTTATTGCTGCAATCTTTGGGGAAAAAAATGGTTAAAAATAGAAATACAACTATTTTTATACTACAATTGAGATTAAGCTATTGACGATGTTGAGAAAGTCTTCATTCAAGATGCAATGTCAATTAAATGAAAAGAGCTGGACAGACCAGTCCGCCAGTATTCAAACATTTACACCAAAGGTAAGTGGATGGTAAAGCAGAAAATCCATGTGTAACTTAGTGTAAGCAATAGGTAGACAAATCCTAAAATATGCAGTCCAATTAAGAATAAAGCCATCCATGTTTGTTTTTGGTCACAGCCTCTCAACTTTGAATGTAGCCAAGAGGGACAAGCTCACATTGCCTCATCTGTCCAGTGGTTTTGGCAAAGTGTATTCAATATCACTATTCCACTTGCAAATGGCTACAAACCATCAATAAATCCAACTGACTTAGCCCCCAGCCCCCCCATAACTCACCTCATCTACCCTAATGAATGACTGCAAGTCATCCCAGCCTTGTCCAATTATCACAGTTATTACATTGACAAAATTCATCACTAATCCAAAGTGACCAATGTGAAAATTTTACCTTTCAGACAAATATCTGATATCTCCCATGTTCAAAAATGGACAAACTGAGGGGACACTTTCCTCAGAAGAAGATCTGATGACAGAAACTAAGCGAGGGCAAATAAAGCTTAAATATTGTCTACAAAATTAGAAGCAATCTCATCTGAAAGACTTTGAGCAATGAAGCAACACATTAACTCGCCTCAAACATGATCTGACGACAGTGCTGTAATTGGAGCTCAGAACTTCTTAGAGGAATTGGTTGTGTAGTTTCAGCTCATTGCTGATCAAAACCAAATAGTCATCATTGCTCCTTGTGCCTGAAGAAGTTTCTAAAAAGGTGCACATCCAACAACAACAATTTACAGCCCTATGATCTATGAGACATCTGTAAATTTGTATATTCACAGCAAAACACTAACCAAAGACCAATCCTGCCGAGTTTGTGAAGTCGCTTACAATTCCTGCAGTAGATCGGAGTAGCACTGAAAGCTTTGAAGAAGTCTGTAAGTCAGCTCACCCATGAATCCAGCAGGGTAGGTGATGTCGGTGCGGACCTTGCCGTCAATCTTGATGAACCTCTGCATGCAGATCTTCTTCACCTCATCCCCAGTCAGGGCATACTTGAGGCGGTTCCTCAGGAAAATGATGAGGGGCAGGCACTCCCTCAGCTTGTGGGGACCGGTGGAAGGACGAGGAGCCTGAGACAATAATAAGTCATATTATCTCGGTTGTTGTGGACCAAAATGCTCAGCGCTTACATCCAATATTTTGTTTAAACTAGAGACATCCTTGATTAGAAGTAACAATGTAACGTTACTCCTGAAAGCAAGTGCAATTGATGACGACCGATATTCATAACTGTTAAGTCTTGTGTGTTAACGTGGATGAATTATAAAATATACATTTGTGGCAATAGCTTTACGCAAAGTAAGACAGAAAGACTACTTGGGTAGGTACATTTTAAAATGTGTATGTAACAAACCAAAAGTGAGCAGCATCCGTCTGCCCGGCATTTACATCCTTTAAAGAGCATTTTACATGAAACTCACAAGATACAAAGCTAATTTAGAGCTTTGACAATAACTGTTGTCAGTGATGAAACCAAACGACATATTTAAAATTAATGTGAACGGGAAATGCTGGAAGAAGTGTTCCTTACGAAGACTCCAGTGAGCTTGTCCAGCATCCAGTGCTTCGGCGCTGCGACGCGCTTCAGATGCTTCTTCGGTCCTCTTGCCTGGAAAATAGGAGAAAACACCGGTTAAGTAACAGGTTAACAACTGGTGGCAGCCGTACAAAAAAATAATAGCCACACTTATATATAACAGCGGAGTGTACAATGCTTGGAAACTTCGTGTAAGAGAGACTATGCTCGGGTCAGTCCGGTTAGCATAGCTACGGACATGCCGCAGGAACCTAGCACAACCGGCTGCGGCCTAGCCGTGCTAACCTTTACACAAATACTTCACGTTTTTGAATATGACTTTAACATTGTAGTGTTAGTATAGTGTAAGTGTACAAAAAACGCCTTAAGTCGCGTAAAAAAAGCTGCACTACCATTACCGAAGAGCCGTTTTCTATCCATTTAGCAAGCTAACAGCGATAGCCACATTCAAGCTAAAGAGCTGTGGGTGATAAAACCCCAAGCGGGGTGCATGATTTTAAAATCATCAATAAAGAACATTAATCGATATTTTTGGCTACAATTTAGACACCGGTCATTCTATAAGATGTGGAATTTCAACATAGGACATGTACGTTTATGGTAATACAGCTGTAAAAAGTGATGTTTAGTGATTATGTCAAAGAGGAATCGTGAAGAAGCACAGCTCACCATGTTGGAGTCTGCGGGGAAAAGGACCTCCCGTCTTCCGGTATTGAATGTTAAGGCCGATTACGGCAGACTGGGAGGGACAAAAGTACTGAAAGTCGCAATATAAATACCAAAAAGTTATCGATCGTTGTTGTGTTCTGTATACTATGTAAGACATATCTTAATATCGCTACTATATCAACATAATGTATTTTCACATATAAAAATTAAAAAAAAGATATTTTTTGAAATTGTACATTTTTGCGGTACTTTTATTAATAGTAATACACCACAAAACATGTGAAAACCTACTTGGCAGTAGACTTGTTTCTGATTTCTTCATTGATTTTTGCAAACTTGATTTTTTAAATTTGAAATATACATATATTATGAAAACTTTAAATAGAGGTACTATAAGCACCATGCAGAAACAACTGTCCAGTTGATTATTTGATCTGAATGTGTGGCCTGCATGTGCATTGAAATAAACAATAGGGCCATATCTTTGCACATGAATGATAAAGCTGAAATATTACATATTACATATACGTTCCATTTAGCTGTGCTGCTGCTAGTGCGTCTCTCTGTTTCAGACTGTCCTGGTCAGGACATGTCATGTTGCAGGAAGAGTCCTGTTTATAATCATGGAGATCACTCCCACTGGGTTTTTGCCTTGTTCTGCCAAATAATACCAACTGATGCACACATGTCATCTCTCTCTCTCTCTCTCTCTCTCTCTCTCTCTCTCTCTCTCTCTCTCTCTCTCTCTTTCTCTGAAGGCAACTTTGCATCTCCCAAGCTGCAGGAACAAATCCCAAACCCCAGGACAAATCTAAATATACTGAATTAAAATGCTCCTCCTGTGTGTATTCACACATTTATCTCTGGCGACCCACTTAGATTTATTTTCTTGAAACAAATCTTCAGAATCTGTTTTTCGTGGCAGTGTTGTGGCCATAGACTTTATATATATTAACAGTCTTTTAACCTTTTATTCATTTTGCAGAGGTATGGAGGAGCTCAGCAACGCGGCCTGTAGCCGTCAGCAAGTCTGGGACCCTTCTACGTTTTCTCAACTTTAATTTCCTGACCCACTTCTTTACAAATACTGTTGTACTAACCACTCAATCCAGGAAGTTTTATAGGATTGAAGACACATTTCTGGAGTCATATTACAAAAGTTGAAGGAATAAGGGTCACTTTTGTTTAAACTGGCTGTCTAAAGGCAGCAATATTACAGATGTAGAGCATGATAATAAAGTCCAGCTGATGGCAGTAATAAAAGCTGGGGCTTGTTTTGTTTTCTGAAATGCACACATACACACACACACACACACACACACACACACACACACTTCAGCCAGATTCCTCCTTTTAAAAAGTGCATTTCCTACATTGTGTGCCCAAACAGATAATTATTTAATAGTCATCTTGAATTATTAGCATACCTTTTTTGTTTTGTTTATTGTGTGCTATTGTTGCTGTAGTCATATTCATATTCATTATCATGGTCTTATTTCTTCTCTTTATTCTTTATTCTGTTTTGCTCCCTCAATGTAGCCTCACTTTTCACTTTGTAAGCAGTGGTGGAATGTTTATGTACTCAAGTAAGGACAAATTCAAGGTATACTTGTACTTAACTTTTGGACTGGTTCTTGTGGCTGTAATTCTGCACCAAGGCTGAATTTTGGGTAAGGGACTTCAGATACAGTATTAGGGGACCACTAAGGTCTATATAAAAGAGACTTCAGATACAGTATTAGGGGACCACTAAGGTCTATATAAAAGAGACTTCAGATACAGTATTAGGGGACCACTAAGGTCTATATAAAAGAGACTTCAGATACAGTATTAGGGGACCACTAAGGTCTATATAAAAGAGACTTCAGATACAGTATTAGGGACCACTAAGGTCTATATAAAAGAGACTTCAGATACAGTATTAGGGGACCACTAAGGTCTATATAAAAGAGACTTCAGATACAGTATTAGGGACCACTAAGGTCTATATAAAAGATACTTCAGATACAGTATTAGGGGACCACTAAGGTCTATATAAAAGAGACTTCAGATACAGTATTAGGGGACCACTAAGGTCTATATAAAAGAGACTTCAGATACAGCATTAGGGGACCACTAAGGTCTATATAAAAGCATCCAAAGAGCACCATGTCATGGGACCTTTAAGTATAGCTCTGTGCAATGCTACCATCACCACTGGATGGCAGCACTGTTCCTATGCAAGTCTGACACCAGATAAGAAGCTGATTATACATTACATGTCATTTAGCTGATGCTTTTATCCAAAGTGACTTACCATTGCTATATATGTCAGAGGTGTTAAGTGTCTTGCTCAGGGACACATTGGTTGATGTATCACAGCAGGAATTGAACCTGGATCTCCCACGCCAAAGGATTGTGTCATGTCCATTGCGCATATCACCACCACTGATTTGACAGCTTGACTGGAAAGAAAGCCTGAAAAAAGTATTTTTAATAAGTGAATATGCACTCATAGTGAGTTTTTTTCTGTATGGCATCATCCTCAGCTTTACTGTTAAATTCACTGAACTGATCCCTGCCTTAAATCTTGAAAAAATACCAACAAAATGTATATCTGTGTGGGTTATTTTACATTTCAATTTTTGGTTTGAATTGCTACTAATTTCATTAGACGTGTGATTTGGCAGTAATTCTAGGGGGAAACACATGATTGGTCAGTCAGTACAAGTACCCTATCAGACTTTTAACCCCCAGCTACATTCTCTACACTTATATGAAAAGAACAACACAGCAGTAAAAAATAATGAACAAAAATTCCCAGTCTAGAATGGTTTTTCATTTTTTTCTCCCCAACCATCTGGCAACCCCCAGACATTTCCTCGCAACCCCCTTGGGGGTCCTGCCCTCCAGATTGAGAACCACTGGTCTAAAGCAGGGGTGTCAAACTCATTTTAGTTTTTAGACCACATACTCCTATTGATCTCAGGTGGGCCAGACCAACCACTCCAGAAAGATCTGAAACTTTATCTGCCACAGAGTTTCTCGTCAGTCTGACGTTGGCAAACGCAAGTTGCATCTGCTCACAGCACTACTATGTCGGAAAAAATTATCATGTTACGGACCCGGGAGGGAGGAGTAATGTTCTGAGAAAAACTCAGAAATTCTAAGATTACAGTGGTAAATTAACGGAAAAAGAACTCTGATATTCTCTGAGATTAAAGTGGTAAATTTGGAATCTGAATTAATTACTTCTCTGCTATTTTCACACATTGCAAAATCATCCTGTGGGCCTGATCAGACCCTTTGGCAGGCCAGTTTTGGCCCACGGGCCATATGTATGACCCCCCCCCCCCAACCCCCAACCAGAAGGTAATCATACACTTTGACATGCAGTATATATAGAATATAGTTGCATGGTTTTTTCCAGTAAACCTAAAATAAATTGTAAATTAATAAGCCATAAGATAGTGTAGAAAAGAAAAGTTATATACTTAGTATATATTTAATATCCTTCCACTTTGTCAACTTGTGTACTTTCCTTCACATGCCAGCAGATGGAAGCCTTGTCCAATAATGTTGAAACTCCACAGTTTATTAAATATTTTGACCATTCATTATCTTTGTTTAAACATATGTGGCTGTTATTCTGTATGCTTAACTAGTAACATCTTTTTTAATATTTTATTCATGGCACATTTATCTGTTGATATGGTTTTTATCAAACATTAAACATTCATCAGTGAGCTAAATCACTTCATGCATACTGTATGTGTTGCCTGTCTGCTGTTTTAAATGATATTCACTCCAGCTCAGTTTTCACCTTCTTTATTTTCCCCTCAAAACTCAGAGCCGTAACAAAAATACAAGCATTTCTTCTTTTTAATATGATCTCAGTCATTTACATATACATATAGATGTACAAGTGAGAGCCGGTGAGCAAAAGTGCTTAATCATCTTTGAATAGTATTCATTTCATTATTAGAAAAACAAAAACAAGGAAAAGAGACTGCAAAACCCAACGACAAAATAAGACTTTAAACTATAGATTTTAAAGTAAATATGAAGAAGAAAGAAAAAAAAGAAGAGGAATCAATCAGTGCAGAGTCTACATCATATTCACAAGCAGACCTGGCAGCAGAGCAGTGGCCGAACGTTTTCATTACTGTAAAGAGGAAACCTTGTAACAGCAACCTTTAAACAGATATATCACTGCTCATGTTGAAGGTTTTCACAGGCCTTGATGTGCTGGAACATTTTTCATGACCCTGGGGGGGCCAGAGGCAACGGCCGAGTGTGCAACAAATCACTGCTGTCACACAGAAACTGCAAATCCACTTCATTTGTTGTCGGGACCGTGAAGGTGTACGCTCAGGGCTGTTTCTAGCTTTTGGCAGGCCCTATGCAAGATGCTGTCTGGGGGGCCCTATTTTGTCAAACCTTTAAGATGAACCATGAAGATCCATCAATCTGTTACACTTTGAGAAAAATAGATACATAAAAAAAAACCTCTCTCAAATTCAAATTAAAACATCTCAAGTTGGCCCAAGCAATTTAAACCTACAGAAAGTGATAATAAAAACGTTAACGAGGCTCCTCTATGTCAATAAATGCAACAGATGCAGGATTTTCAAATGTTTTTTCAAATTATTTAAAAAATGTTTAGAACAAAGAAGGCTTCCTGCATTTTTATTTCTCCCTAAATAAATTGAGGCTGAACTTGTAGCACGGGGGCCCCCTTGTTGCTGCGCGGGGCCCTATGCATCCGCATAATCCGCCTATAGCAAGAAACTGCTCTATGTACACCGACCCAGCGTAAACTGTTTTTCTTTGTGATAAGCTAAGCTAATCCGCTGTAGCTTATTTACTGTGCAAACATGACAGTGGTATCAATCTTTTCATCTAGCAAATAAGCGTACACATTGTTTACCAGTTTATTTGGTACAAACTAATGCGATGAGCTAAAAGAAGTGTCCTGCAATCAATTCTACCTTCATGAAGGTTGTAATATTGATTTTGTGTTAAAACTGTTTTTAATTCAACTGTATGGTCATCTTGGTTACTGCAGTTTGTGGTGTAGTTGAATTATATTGTGTTATACTGACAGGTGTTTCTATTATTTTGCCCACCCTATTTATGTCAATGATCTGTGTTAATATTTTAGACTTTTTTTAGACAGACTTTAAGATTGTATTAGGTGTTAGGTGTCAGGCTTTAGGTGTGGCATTCCAAACTCTTTAAATTTAAACCAAAATGAGGGACATTTTGCATGGAGTTAAGTTTTTGTTATTGGACACCAAATAGCTGAGGTATATTTAGGTTCAAAAGGTTAATCTGCAATATCGGGGGTAATGGGAAAAAGGAAATGAAAGCCCTCAGACGATTCAAACATCTCGACCAGGCAACTTCTCAGGGGAGGAGGAGAAGAGGGAGGAAGAGGCGTCCATCTGCTTCACACAGCAAAAAATAACATTCACTTAGCTGGGATCAAGGCCAGGCCACAAAACAACACACACGCACGAATGCACGCACGCACACAAAGGGACTTTAAAACAATGTCGAGTAGATTGAAACAAACAAGACTTATTATTTTGACCCACTTAGACGACGAGACGGAGGAAGAGAGGAATCAGCGCGTCTGTCTTTTGGATTTGGAATTGATGAGAGGCATCTCCATTTCTTTCAATAAAGCGCTTGTTGCGAGGAAAATATCCTGCAAACCCCTCCGTCAAATTACTCCTTCATCGGGTTTTCATTAATCGCTGCTTCTCGCGTTTCATTAAAGAAAGAAAAGGAAGTTCATTGACTGTAACCAAGACCCTAATCAACATCAAAAAGTGGTATTAGGCAGCTGTGTTTGTGTGCAGGGAAAAATAGCCAGCTTGTTGAGGAACTGAGTGTGTGTGTAAGCTGACCTCTCTATATCTTTATAAATTAATGAGGCCCAGCTAGTTTTTTCCTCTGTCAGTGGATTACATGTGGACGGATTACCTGCAGCTCATAGTTTCCCCTCACACACACTTGCATTTTCAGACTTGCATACAGTCTAAGATCACTATCTCTCTTCACACACACACAAACACACACACACACACACACACACACAGTGAAGTCTGTGTAAAGGAACAAGTGCTTGTTTCAGGGTTGCTACTCTCCTTTCCCTGCTGTAATACCATCCCCATGCTCCTGTGTGTGTGTGTTTATTTCGGTGCCTTTGTATGCCCGCACATAGTTGGGTTTGTGTGTGTGTGTGTTTCCACGGAGGTGAGTTGTGTGCTTGTACTGTATATGTACAGGTGTGTAATTTCATGTGTGTGGGGTCCAAGAGGAGACCCACAATGCACAGGAAGACCGGCACACTGGGTTGAGGTGAGGTGTTCCCGCCGCTAAGTTCAAGTCCCTGTCTCATCTTACCACAACAGATACATAGGTCAGAGCCTGCATGCTAACATCCATCCATCTACAGCAGGAACAGCACAGTACAGCTCCTATAAGTGAGCAGGGGGTGGAGTAATGGGTGTCAATTTAACCCCTGGGGATTCTTTCAACCACTAAAGTCGGCAGCAACAAGAAACAACACCATTTACATGAGAGTTGATTCTATATAAACAAATGAAGCCAGAGAGCATGAGGACTTCCAATATGGCTGCCAGAAGGGGTACAGCTGCGTTATTATGGATCCCACTGCAGTTCTAGGCAAGACCTGCTCTACGAAGCAGCCCAATTGGTTGAGGTCGGGTAGTTCAGGTTAGGAGCATAGCCAATTGGTCAGTGGATAGGACCAGAACAAATCGGGTTCTGTTACCTTGCACAAGCATGGCCGCATGGCCAAACAGAGTGCATAAATGCTATTGAAGGGCGGTTCTTGCCTAGAACTGCAGTGGGTTCCGTAATAACGGGGCAAAGCTAGCTTGTCACGATGTTTGTCTTTGCCTTTAAGACACAGTAAAGTTAAAAAAAAAAAAAAAATCATGCTAGTACATTAGCCGCAAGTAGTGGCAGGGTGTGAAAGGTTTAGTTCTCTTTGGTCCGACTCCAATCATCCTAAAGCCTGCAGTGCTTAAAACCAAACAACAGTGTGTATTCAGGTCAAAGTCTGCCCTGCAATGTGTGCAAACAGCAGCCTCCAGGCCTAATGATGACACAACAGACCATGCTTCCTTATCAGGGACTATCTGTTGTGGCTGAACAAAAAGTGAAGTAAATGAACAGGAACAACAACAAAAAAGGGCACATGAATCTGTTATCACAATAATCTGTTATTGCATTAAGTTTGACAAGACCTTGTATCCTTAATGTAATAGTGCTATCCAGATCACTGACACCTCCCAGGTCAGTGGTTCTTACACTGCGAGCCAGAAAACAAAACATCAACATGTCGTGGCGACTCACAAGGCCTCGATTTAATGAGTTTTAATGAGGCTGTGTTCCAGAGCAAGAAACAATTTACTCCATTCAGGTCCCATGCTCCGAAAGATTCCCCATCCCTTGATCTAATTCATTATGTTCAGAAAAGTAGAACCGATTATAGACGCGCCACAGAAGCGCTCCTTGTCCAGAAGTCCAGATGGATATCAGCCACTGTCTTAAATAACAAGTTCTGAGAATGCGACTGGTTGAACTTAATTCAAACAAAAAAAAGGTAAGGAAAGAAACGTACATTGAGATAACCAGTTCTCAGACAATCAGGGTCTTTGTGAAGGCGAAAGACAGAAGTCTCTTTCCCGTGAGACCAGAGTCTAATATTGTCCATTAAGAAAACAGGAAACGTGGTGTTTGACATCCTTCACAAATCTCCCATAATGTCATGCTTCCTTAAGTTGATGGAGAGAGAACAGAACTAAGAAGGTCTGATAGGTGTGTCGATCTTTACTGCTTTTTTTTTTATCCAAAAAAAGGTTAGAAACGTCTCCAACCACATTGTTTTTATTAAGCCAGCGTGACGGAGCAGTGGCAGAAAGAGTCCTCGTTTCTGCTTTGTTTTTGTTTTCTTTAAATGAAATGGAGAAAAAAAATCAGAGTGTGATGAGCGAAAACCAAAGACTTCTTAATCCCGTCAGGTTGGTTTCAACCACCAGTTTCATCCAAGAAAAGGAAAATGCACTGATTGTATGAAGCGAAAAACAGTTTGCTCTCTTTCTGCATTAACAAAACAAGTTTGACAGCAAGCTGTCTTTTTTTGCTTTTATCAGACTGTCTGCACATGTATGAACGCAAAATAGAAACAAGAGTATGCCTCTAGTGTCTTTGTTTTTATCACTCAGCGTCTCTTCCGTTTCCTCATTTTATCAACCAAGAAAGGGAGGAAAGAGAACAACAAAACAGAGGAGAGAAAGTCGTTGCTCTCTTTGTCAATCAATTCCGCTGCTACCCACGAATCTCAATGGTTTCTTTTCTCATAGGTCAGCACCCGGCCGGCACGTCTGACATGAAGTCAAACTCGTTCTGACCCAGCCAGAGCTCGGGCAGCTCGTTGGCTCGGTCCAAACCCAGCTCTACCACCAGTGACATGAGAACCTCCTCGTCCACGGGGTCAAAGTCGATTATTCCACCTGCGCCGGAGCTTTGGTTCCCCATGCTGATGCCGACGCCCAGCCCCCCTCCACCGAGGCCTCCAGTCGGCCCCAGAAGCTGGTTTCCCGTGCCCAGAGGCGAGGCACTGAAGCCCCTTTGAGCACCACCGGGTGCTGGGTGTCCGGCAGAAGCTCCGGCGAGGTTCTGGTAGTGCGAGTTGAGCTTCTGCAGTTGCATGCTGGCGAGGAGGTGCGGCCCCGTCTGGAGGCAGAAGGGCTGTGGTTTGGAGAGCGGCACCGACGACAGTGTTGACCCGGGCGAGGTGGCAGCACCGGCAGATGGGGAGAACGGCACGACAGAGGTTTTGGAGGACGGGTAGTGGAGCAGGGAGCTGAGAGGATTGGAGGAAGAGGAGAGGTCCTTCATCGCAGCGTGGGCGTTGCCAGGAAACAGCAGTGAGGTCATCACCAGGAAAACACCAGAGCCTACAGGAAGAAATGGGAGATGTTATGCAATGTCATCAAACTGGGACATGAGGACGACATATGCTTGTTAGCTCAACAGAGGCCCTCTCCATCAATAGGCTAGATGTTTTTAAAGACAAGAGGTAACTTGATAGAATCTGATGATCTCATATAAACCAACGCTAAATCCAGTTGTTTTTTTAAATTGTAGCATGGTCTGCTCTACGGTCTCATATCTATTTGATTTTATCTTACTTACACAGAACCTCTTCATTTGACATTAAAACCCCACATCACAGTTTAAACCAGATGCACGCAGAAAACTGGGAATTGATATGGTGGCACGAATTAGTGTTTGGATGGGGAACTAATTTTTGGAAATATATTAGCTTTCTTGCCGAGCGTTACATGAGAAAATCAATGCCACTCTTGTGTATATCTGCTATGAAGCTACAGTCAGCATTAGCTTAGCTTAGCTTAGCATAAAGACGGAAGCAAGAGGGAAACTGCTAGCCAGGCTCTGTCTAAAGTTGAAAAATGTCACTACTAGCAGCTCTAAAGCTCACTATTAAACACAATTTATCTTTTTTAATATCATTTGTTTAATCAGTACAAAAACTGAAGGGAGCCAGAATAGCTGTCTCCCTCTGATTCCGTTCTTTGTGCTAAGCTAAGCTAAGCTAATCAAATCAACTGCACCTCGGATAGAGATAGATACATATACATAGATACATACATACATATACAGAGATACTGTACATACAGATAGATAGATAGATAGATAGATACAGTGGGTAAAAGTATTCCTTTTAAATTTTTCACTCTTTGTTTCATTGCAGCCTTTTTCCAAAAAATCAAAAAAAAGTTCATTTTATTTCTCAGTAATGTACACTCAGCAACCCATCTTGACAGAAAAAAAACAGAAATTTAGAAATTTTTGCATATTTATTAAAAAACAAAAACTGAAATATCACATGGTCATATGTATTCAGACCCTTTGCCGTGACCCTCATATGTAACTCAGGTGCTGTCTATTTCTTCTGATCATCCTTGAGATGGTTCTACACCTTCATTGGAGTCCAGCTGTGTTTGATTATACTGATTTTGATTATAAAGCCACACACCTGTCTTATAAGACCTTACAGCTCACAGTGCATGTCAGAGCAAATGACAATCATGAGGTCAAAGGAACTGCCTGAAGAGCTCAAGACAGAATTGTGGCAAGGCACAGATCTGGTCAAGGTTACAAAAAAAAATTTCTGCTGCACTTAAGGTTCCTAAGAGCACAGTGGCCTCCATAATCCTCAAATGGAAGACGTTTGGGGTCAGAACCCTTCCTAGAGCTGGCCGTCCGCCAAACTGAGCTAAAGAAGAGCCTTGGTGAGAGAGGCAAAGAAGAACCCAATGGTCACTGTGGCTAAGCCCAGGATCTGGGAGAAAGTTGAAAAATGTCACTCACTGCAGCAATCCACCAGTAAAGAGTGGCCTCAAGGAAGCCTAAGACACATGAAAGCCCGCATGGAGTTTGCTAAAAAACACCTGAAGGACTCCAAGATGGTGATAAATAAAATCCTTTGGTCTGATGAGACAAGATAGAACTTTTTGGCCTTAATTCTAAGCTTGTGTGGAAAGCATGGTGGTGGCAGCATCATGCTGTGGGGTGTTTTTCAGCTGCAGGGACAGGACGACTGGTTGCAATCGAGGGAAAGATGAATGCGCCAAGTCAGGGATATCCTGGACTTAAACCTTTTCCAGAGTGCTCTGGACCTCAGACTGGGCCGAAGGTTTACCTTCCAACAAGACAATGACCCTAAGCACACCGCTAAAATAACGAAGGAGTGGCTTCACAACAACTCTGTGGCTGTTCTTGAATGGCCCAGCCAGAGCCCTGACTTAAACCCAATTGAGCATCTCTGGAGAGAGACCTGAAAATGACTGTCCACCAACGTTCCATCCAACCTGACAGAACTGGAGAGGATCTGCAAGGAGGAATGGCAGAGGATTCCAGATGTGAGAAACTTGTTGCATCTTTCCCAAAACGACTTTGTGGCTGTATTAGATCAAAAGGGTGCTTCTACTAAATACTGAACAAAGGGTCTGAATACTGACCATGTGATATTTCAGTTTTTGTTTTTTAATAAATATGCAAAAATTTCTAAATTTCTGTTTTTTTCTGTCAAGATGGGTTGCTGAGTGTACATTACTGAGAAATAAAATGAACTTTTTGATTTTTGGAAAAAGGCTGCAATGAAACAAAGAGTGAAAAATTTAAAGGGGTCTGAATAGATAGTAGATAGATAGATAGATAGACACACACTTAAAGCTGCACTTTCATATGGCTCTTTGTAGTTCTACTTTATTCAAAGACTTGCACTTGTTGTCTGAAGTTTGCACCTTCAAGGTTGAAAGCACTTAATTGGAAGTTGCTTTGGAAAAAAGCATCAGCTAAATGACATGTAATGTAATGTAATAATTGTCTGGCTCTAGCTTTATATTCAACAGACAGATACTGTGTGAGAGTGTTACTGATCTTCGCAGCTGTCTCTCAGTAAGGACAGGTCAAAGTATTCATACTCAAAATTTTCACATGAAGCAGAAAGACTATTTTGTAAAATAAAATTTAAACATGCATTAGTGTGGCCCAAATCAAAGGTTATCACATTTCGGAGGCTTTCGGTGCGACTTCTTTATCTCATATGTGTAATATGTGTATACCTTTGAACATTTCTTTCTAGGCAGCTCCCATTCTGCTGTACAAAATGAACCTGCTTACTATGTGTATGCATTTATTTACATTTAAAAACTGGAGATGCTCTTTACCAGTTTTGAGTGATGCTTGTTTTTTTTTAGCTGCTCCAGCTAGAAACATCACACACACACAGGTGTGAATTAATTTGGTTTTTATGCTTGCACATGTGCGAGTTTCCACTCTGTTGTTATGGCAACAACAGAGATGCATGAGATACATAACGAGTATGATTGCTTCACATTATGGTAGCGGAGTCACTGGGCTGTAAAGTTTGCTTAATATCTCTATTGCTTGGTGGCAGGGACTTTCCTGCTGATCTACATTTGGTTGCTGGGTTACAACGAATTGTCCAGATTTAATGAACTGAATAATTTTGCAAACATTTAAGATAGACCAAGCTAAATGTCAGCTGGGAGATAAGCACTGTTTCCATTAAATATTAATGCATGGTAAAAAAAAAAAAATGACAGTGATAGTTTGACATTTTGTCAAGTTCTTTTGCTTAAGTAAAGGATGTGAATACTCCCTTCCCCTCTGAAAACATTTGCTCACTAAACAAGATGACAAATAACTTAAGTGGTCGTTAAATAGTGTTTCCTGATAAACTTGTGGCTGCTTCAGACCGCAACAACAATGGCGTCTTCAAATCACTTAAGTCCTGACTGTCTGCAACAAGCGAGCCTGGTGACTTGACTCCATGGGTTTGAGACTGTGTGTATTCGCTTGATGTCTGCTTTTCCTCCTGACCTATTGGGCAGCAAACTAACCATGAAAGGCTGGGGGGAGAAGGCCTGTGGGTACCAGTGAGAGTTTAGGTCTGTGTGTGTGTGTATGGGAAAAAAAGAGTGTGTTGTATAAACCCTGACACACTGACCAACGTCCTTGAGAAAAAGTCTGTTTTTAGTGTGTGCCTGTGTCTCAAACCCTCTTGCAGATGCTCATGTTAAAGTCCCAGAGCTGGTTTATATTACATACACACAGTTCAAACAGCATGTGTGCCTCAACACACACATCATGCGGCTATCCTTTGAGTAAGTTAATCACTTATTGTATGTCTCTCTCTCTCTCTTCCCCTCCTTCCAGCACTGGCTTCTATTTAGCGAGAAGATAATTGCTACAGGCAAGCATGCAGCTGCACTCCACTGATAGAGTTAATACACACACACACACACAAATATACCAAACAGCTGTCAATGGCAGGTCTGTAAGTGTGTGTGTGTGTGTGTGTGTGTGCTCATTATTCATTGACTGATTACTGTCAGGGCCAGCCTGCACATGGTGCCTCTGCTCAACAGTTTTCCAGCACATTGAGTCCAGCACACACAAACACATAAAAACTGCACACATTCTTTTCTCAGAACAGAACACAACTGCAGCTTTCTTTTTTTGATTCCTAGAAACTATATAGAAACATATATCTTCATCCATTTCAATGGAGAAGATTAGTCCAAGATGCATCCAATTTGCAACATGTTTTGAAACTGAAACTAATACTGTTTGGCATTTCATACTCCAAAAGACAATTTTTAGTGGCCTGTTCCTTTACAAGTGAAATCCAAATTGTTTCCTAAACCGTGTGTTTACTTGCATTTGTTTTAGATCATCACAGACCTCAGGGTACAGATGTCACAAATCTGAAATTATGGGTTGAAGCGGAGTAGCTTTAAAATGAATCACATTTTATGGTGGGGGGGATTTTACGTCATAAAAGCACATGTCATAATTTTACTATGTTGCACATGCCATTTTGAAGATTTAAGGTTGACACAACCACATATGCTAAACTTAAAAGCCTTGCTAAAGTACCTCAAGTTCATCTTTTTAAGAAAATCTAAATGATTGAGTCAAGTTAGTACCTTTTGTTTTTATTCCTCGGCAAAATCATTTTCGACATTTATAAACATTCAGGAGATATGAAAATACTTGGAAGAAGTCAAGGTTTTTGTTTTCTCTCACATGCACATAACAGGTTTTTGGCTGAAGAGTTGCTTTAGCCCACAGAGGAGGATGGATTAGAGTCAGAACCGTCCTGCAGGCTGCGGAGCAGGGACGGCTCAGTGGAGTGGAGGCTGTGTGAAACTGCAGGAGGAGTGCTAATGTTTTTTCCTGTTCACAGCTGACCTGACTCATTGTTTTCTACCACCACTTTTTTTTATGAGTTAGTGGAATCAGCCCTGGCTGGAGTTTCCCTGTAAATTATTTCATTAGCCGCCTCGACTGCTGTCTTGGCTGTGGAGCGCTCTGCATTTATTTTTAATTATTAGCTGTGAAAGTCTCCCTGCCAGATTAGCAGCTCTAACCGAGAGCAACAAGGGATACATATATTTATCTTATATATAATATTGATGGATCAGATGATCTAAAAGGGAAAATTGTACAATGCAATGCATTGTAAAATAATCTGCAAATATTCACATCTGATAGGCTATTTTTTTTGGCCTTTTTGCTTGAAAATGAATTAAAGGATTGATTATCCATAAAGTTGCCCATTATTTTTGTCTGCATTTCAGTATTCAATCAATTGACTAAAAGGAACATTACAGTTATTGAGAAGGTTTATAAGGTTTAAAAAGTGCCACAAAGTCTACTCTACTCCCAACAGGAATACATTTATGTGAAACAAGATGAAACCATAAGGAAATTTATGAATTAGTCAGATAATTAATTCATTGTTTAAGTCATTTAGGAAGCAAACATACCAAACATCTTATGGTTTCAGCTTCTTAAATGTGACAATTGAACGTTTGTAGACATTATCTTAAATATCTTCTGATGGGGGGGAACAGCATTCATACAAGTACAATAAGGTCACTAAACACACTGTGAAGTCCTCACTAGGACTCCCAACATGAACACAGTCAGAAGTCAGTAACTATAATGTCAATAAGTGTTCTACAAACTTTCATGAGTTCATATGAGGAATAATATATCGGATCAAGCTGATTCCTGACCAGTTTAGTAGCTGCCTTCTATAAAAGTACACGCAACATGACGTTTAAGTCCTTTAAGTGTGGAAAAAGAGTCAAATTTACCTAAATCTACCAGCTACTAAATGGACTAATTATAAAATATTGATCTCACACACACACACACACACACACACATATAGCCTATACACACACACACACACCATATGCTGCCACAGCGTGACGCATTCACCCCTCGCTTTAATTGCCTCCAACTCCACACTGAACACGGTTAATGAGAAGACAATTAAAGAAGAAGAAAAACAGACTATTTTAACTTCTGTTCAGATAACTTTTATCCGCTTTATCTTGTAATACTTTGGGAAAAGACTCCGATTACTTTTTAAAACTCCAGTTAATAAGCTCGTGACACAAGAATCACAAATAATCAAAGAATGCACATCATCAAACGTTAATTCCCATCAGCTTCATGGCTTATGCAATACTGTCTGTCATTCATTTCTACTAGAAAGACAACATTAAAAAAAAGCGTGCAAACCGAGTAAATTTGACTTCATCCATGACATTTATGAAAATGCGAAAAAGCCAAAGCCTTCAGCTCGATGCTGAAAAACACTCGACTTCATGTAAAATGGTAAACACTTGAGAAGGAAAACAAAGTGAATGTGACAAGTCCTGTCACATGCAGCGCAAAGAAACCCAACCAGAGGAAACCAACCAACCTGGGAGAAAAGCCCGCTGCAGCCCAGAGAAGTCAAATAAAAGTAGATGTAGAGAGTCCGGAGAGTCCAGAGTGTTTGTTGTGGAGATGAAAGCCAGTAAACGGAAGTTGAACCTATATTTTCAGAGAATCAGAGGCTGAAGTGTGCGCACTGACAGAGACTCTGGTTCAGCTCCTCAATGAGCTCCTTACTGAATAAAAAGCATTTAGCGCCTCGCTCTCTCCTCACTGACCAGCCCGGCGTGCGTGTGCGTGTGTGTGTGTGTGTGTGTGTGTGTGTGTGTGTGTGTGTGTGTGTCCCAAAACGAGGAAGTGGACTTCCAATGGATCCGGATGGGTACATGTTATTGGCTGAGATAAACACCAGTGGGCGGGGCTAAAATAGATGTTAAGAAATTGATCAAATCTAATGTATGAATAAAGCAAACTATTATTATTCATACATTATAACTTATTTGTATTGTATGTATAGCATAATCACTGACATGGTTAAGCTGCTCTAAGTTATTTAAAATAAAAAATCTGAAAAGGACATTTCTTATAACTTTATATTTTGTGCTTTGTATAATTTGTGTCCTTAGGATATATAAGACATGGTTGTTTTAAATCATCTTACCCATCTCTTTTGGTCTTTTCTCCCTTAAGTAAAAAAATAAATTAAGTGTACTTTTTAACTGGATCAACCTAGATCATGTCTATGATTTTTCAATGGAATTTAAGTGATTATTGAGTATTTATCTTCCTATATAACACATTCTATACTGCAGACACTGTATTGTCCATTTAAGGGAATATGTTATTTTTTAAAACATCATTGAGAATTCATAAAGGCCTCAAACATAATTGAAGTTTTTTGCAAATCGTCCAGGATCCACCGTCAGTGTGGCATGAATAACAACTTGTGTTGATGACTTTTTGTCCGGATGAACCTAGAAGGCTCGTCACAGCAGGACACCCCCAGGTGTTACTAATCTAACATCACCGGTGTCTCTGCTCTAAAGGTGTTCCAGTGAGCCGTGGCAGTGCCACAGCGAGCCAGCATGCTCAACACCAGGACAATACACCTGAAACCACTTAACGGAACTCAGCCATCAGTTAAGTTAATATTGACACCTATGCTTTTTTTCCTACAGTGAGATTGTCAACATGTCCTCTGTCCTTCCAGCTCCGTGGAGGATTCCAGCCTCCAGAGTTTGGTCGCTGCCGCAGTGCAGAGCAGGCAGATGCTGTTCACACCATCAGGAATCAAATGGACCATTTTAGACCACTGTCTTTGTCTGTCACTCAGAGAGAGAGAGAGAGAGAGAGAGAGAGAGACAGAGTTAGAGAGATATAAAGGGAAAGATAGAGAGTCAGAGAGACATAGATTCAGAAAGAGAGAGAGAGAAAGAAAGAGACAGAGTTAGAGAGAGAGAGACAGAAAGAGACAGTCAGAGAGAGAGATAAAAGGAAAGAAAGAGAGTCGGAGAGACAGAGTCAGAAAGAGAGAGAGAGCGAAAGAGACAGAGTTAGAGAGAGAGAGATAGATACATAGTCAGAGAAAGAGAAAAAAAGAGACAGTCAGAGAGAGAGAGAGAGAGAGAGAGAAACATATAAAGAGAAAGAAAGAGACAAAGTCAGAGAGAGACACAGATATAGAGTCAGAATGAAAAAGAGAGAGAGAGAGATACAGAGAGTCAGATAAAGACAGAGTCAGAGAGAGAGACATATAAAGAGAGAGAAAGAGAGAGTCAGAGAGAGAGAGAGAGACTGGTGGTCTGTGATTGATTTGCATAACCACATGTTCTTGTTCTGGAGCAGTCCTCGTGATCAGAGACCTTGCTGAACATGTCTGATGACTGAATGATGTATTATGTCTGGTTGGTCGGTTGGTGGTTGGTTGGTATTTGGTTGGTTGGTGGTGGTTGGTTGGTTGGTGGGTGGTTGGTTGGTTGGTGGTGATTGGTTGGTTGGTATTTGGTTGGTGGTGGTTGGGTGGTTGGTTAGGGTTAGGGTTGGTTGGTTGGTTGGTGGTGGTTGGTTGGTGGTTGGTTGGTTGGTTGGTATTTGGTTGGTTGGTTAGGGTTAGGGTTGGTTGGTTGGTGGTGGTTGGTTGGTTGTTGGTTGGTTGGTGGTTGGTTGGTTGGTTGGTGGTTGGTTGGTTGGTTGGTGGTGGTTGGTATTTGGTTGGTTGGTTAGGGTTAGGGTTGGTTGGTTGGTGAGGGTTGGTTGGTTGGTGGTTGGTTGGTGGTTGGTTGGTTGGTTGGTGGTTGGTTGGTTGGTTGGTGGTGGTTGGTTGGTTGGTGGTGGTTGGTTGGTTGGTATTTGGTTGGTTGGTTGGTATTTGGTTGGTTGGTGGGTGGTGGTGGTTGGTTGGTGGTTGGTTGGTGGGTGGTGGTTGGTTGGTTGGTTGGTATTTGGTTGGTTGGTTGGTATTTGGTTGGTGGTGGTTGGTTGGTTGGTTGGTTGGTTGGTTGGTGGGTGGAACGTGTTAGCAACGTCTCTGTACTCCATGGTTTATAAACAATTCATTTACCACCTTTTTAAATACAAAGTGACACTTTGTAAAAAACCTTTACTGGTATCATTAAAATGGTTTGGCTAGGTCTGAATCTGTCAGAAAACTATGTATGCAAAATATGCACAAAACAAACAGAATAGCATAATTTTTATATATGTTTATTCAGCTTTTTTCACAACAGAATAAAGACATACAGAAGCACTCAGAACAGAGTTCCCACCCCAAGAAGTAAATACATAAATTAAAAAAATGATAATAATAACAAAATAAAAAATACATAAATAAATGAGTAAGTCTAAAATATTAAAAAAAGTACAGTACACACAGAGTAAAATCCTAGCAGGTTGTCCCCTAACTAGAATATCATAATAATACATGGGAAGACATAGAAGAAGGCAGTTAATATGCTGTACATGATACTGAAGCGTGTCACAAGATTAAAACACTAAATTCACACACATTTCAAAGTTTTTCATTGATCATCATTCTTTTGTAACTTTTACTTGTTGATTTCAAACTCACATCTTCATTATTTCTTGCTGCAACAAATCAACTTTCTATTGGCAATCAATCCCTATTTGTATTCATCAATAACACCACGCCACTCCATTCAAAAGCAACATTGTAACTCTACTTTTGTGGTAAATGTCAGGTACCAGAGGTGATCAGCGGCTGTCTGCGGTCACAGGATAGGTCTGTGGGACTGATTAAATGTTTAAAAGCAGCTCAAACTCAACACCAGATCTTCCGGAAAACAGATTATCATCTCCTTTAGCCTATTTTATTCCTAAAGGGACAAACAAAAGTCTGCTTGGGGTAAAAAGAAAAATCCCCCAAAGTGTCATTGGGAAACCTTCACCAATTCACAAAACTCCTCTAACCCTCCCCCACAATCTGCTTAAAAAAAAAGAAAAAAAGAACAAGTCCATTCACCATTCATGTCAATAGTCTGTGGACGGAGGACGTCATTACACGCCAACAACATGCGTCGGCGTGGTCAAGTGCCACGCGCTGGGCCTCTCTTCCGTTAAGCAGATAAAAGGTGGCATCTGTCTTTATTGTGCAAGTAAATCCCCTCTGCCATTGACTGCAGACACTTCACATGTTGATTAGGAGGAGGACGTATAAATGTAGGAGGTATAGACGGAGGCCCCCGCCCGCTTTGTTCCCCTGGGGAGAGACGTTATGCAAATCAAACAAACCGTTTGGGGTTTCCATTTTGCCAGGACAAATGATTTTAGCATGTTGGTCTGGACTGACAGGATAGAGCAGGACCTTTGTCCTGAGGTTGGTGGATTGGAGGGAAAAAGTGATTCAAAACTGCTCACCAACATGTTCCCAAAAGTAGATGTGTTCTGCTTTGTTTTGGACCAAAAGTATAAAAATGACAATCTTTTGCAAATGTTGAGCGCAGAAACCAAAGAAGAACAGAGGAAGAGGTAGGACGAGGCTTTGGTTTATCTTGATCAATAGGGTCAGATGACTCTATTCAAAGCACTGGCTGAGTGGCGATGGAGCCCGGCGTTGCTCATTTGCATAAAAGTTGTTGGAGAAGTTGTTGTCATGGAGCAGTCAAGGTGTGTTCAATACAAACCAGAACAGGAAGAAATCTAGTAAATGAACACCTGAAGACCACAATGAAACTTTGTTGTTTAGCTGCAGTTATGATTCTCTCTCTGGAACATTTGTTTGGTTTAATGAACTAAGTGGAGTACCAAGGGAAAGAATAAAGTACAATAACATAAAGGTTTCATGAAAGTGATGCAGCATCCGAGCCCGGGATACAACCGTACACCTTCTGATTGAGCAAAACTAAACCCAAAACCTTACTCCATAGATTCCAGCACTCTCTTCCATTTTCAAAAAACAAATACAAATCTGCATGTGTCTAGGGAAAGACAATTTGAGCCAGATACAAATTACAGCTCACTGCTGGCAGGGAAGCGCTGTCTTCACCGCAATGTGGAAGATCATTTTTCTTTCACCGAATACGTTGTATCTCTAGGCTGGTTTATGTGGGACTTTGAAAATAACAGAAAATCTCCATAATCTTGTCTCTAGGCAATTTAAATTCCACTGGAAGTGGACAAAAGTTAAATACTGTATACTTGCTGGGAATGTGGTGATGAACTTTTGTCTGATGCACCCACATTTGTGTCATTTCTGACCAATTAGATGGGACTGGAAAGGTTATTTAGGCTACATTTACCAAACACATCTAGAGTCAAACATAAGAAGGTATTTTCACAAGCAGTACATTAGTAAAGTATTAGTTTCTTTCTCCCAAATACCTGTTGTAAAGTTGCAAAAAAATGATCTGGAAAGGTTTTGCCCACTTGTTTAAGTAAAAAACACGCTAAAGCCCTCAGTATACTTCCATCAAAGTGCTTGTCAAACAACTTTAAAAAGTGGCCAGGTTGGCCCAGTGGTAGAGCAGGTGCACATATACCTCAAGGTGTATGCCTCAATGCAGAGGTGCAGGGTTCAAGTCCGACCTGTGACGATTTCCTTCATGTCTTTGCCCTTTCTCACCTACCGGTCCTGTCAAAAATTAAAGACAGAAAAGCCCAAAAAAATATCTTTAACAAAAAAACAGCTTTAAAAAAACCTCCCCAATCTCAGGATTGGGGGGGGCAGCATCTGACAATTTTGGTAGTTTTCCGAAACAGACAATCTGACAATCCCAACTGCTAAACTCGCCACATGTGCAGAGGTGTGAAAGTTGGAGCATTTTTAACTTTTAATATTCTATCTTCACTCAATTGCGTCTGTCACATTTTGGATGTACAACGCCATCAAAGCCATTGAGGAGTCTTGTATAGGAGTCATAACTTCAAGACTATAAATACATGTTACAAACACAGAATGCGTGGCGTTTGGAGGGGCAGTGCGAGGCTTTTTGTCTCGCCTGTGAGTGGCCTTTCAGAAAAGCTATAAACACATTTGCCTTTAGATGTGGTTGGACGACACTTTGTACCACCTAGTTTGTTTGAAGCATACTGAGGCACCTGGAACATATTCTAAAAGTCCAGTCTTGCATTGTCTGATATTCCTACGACTACTGCATCCGTTTATTATTACAGATTGAGGGGGTTCTGAGTTCAGCAAAGTTAATAAAATAGCTCAGTAAACCTGCCTTCTTTGGAGGTTTATTGATCGAAACATACCATTCTATTACTAGACGAAAAATGTTGATTTTTAGAAAATTCTGCAAAATCCTGAATAATGTTGTGTTCTTTATCTCCAATGCCATGACAAGATTGTGGTTATAGCAAATGGACTATGGTTAGGCAACTAAACACGTTGTTGGCGAACGTCTGCAGGTTTGTGGCAGGACATGAACTCTGGTCTCCTCTGAACGCCACATGGTTGCATTTCCAACTCACTGTTTAGAAACTACACTACCCAATACATAGGAGGTGCAGAATTGTCCAATTAGGATGTAAATTCAAGCGCCACTGTGCTAACATGGCTCAAAAATTAGAATAGTTAATTTTAAAAAAAAGAAGTATTTAGCAAGAATGATGACATGGGAAAGTTTTGGTATTAGAATATGAAAACAAAACGTTGGAGCCTGAGAGCTTATGGTTTTCTTTGGGAATTTTTGCTTGTCTACATATGCAACAGTAAACAACCAGGAGAACCAGTTTGCTAAAATAAGATCATATGGGTCATAATGGAACACAATCGTTTTTTGTTAAAAAAAAATAAAAAAATAAAATAAAAAAATGCTACAGAGGAATTCCAGCGGTGCCCTGAATCCTCTCGAGGCCCCCGAGTTTTTCTAATTTGACTCTGCGGAGCATAGAAAACTACATAAACACACATAAAGTCTCTCACGTCTCTCATGTTTACAGCCCCTGCCCCATTCCTGTGTAAACCCCCCTCCCTTCTCATCCTCCCAGTTTATGGGATAGAATTTCAATCGTCTCCCCTTTTCTGAACTCGTAAACGGTGTAATGAGTTTCATTTGCTTCGGCTACGTTGGGCTCAAACCGCAGAGTTGACCGCAGCAGCGTTCATAAAGATCACAGGGAAAAAACACACACACACACACACACACACTTCTGTACAGCATATGCTGGCGACTCCTACATTTGGTGTGAATTTCCAGGCCATTAATTTGAGGAACATCACTTCTAAAGGAAACTGCCCGACATTTGTGGTTCCTTTTTCAAAACGCTCTCCATTAAAGCCTCTATTAACCACCCACACAGCATAAATCACGGCTTCAAAACGCAGCACAGACACATGACAACATTCTCTCCTGTCTTTTATTTCGACAAACGCCCGTGGTATGTACATCAAAACATGCCAACATTTAAAAAAACAAAAAAAAATGATTTTGGTAAAAACAAATACACATAAAAGGAAAACCTGTTTACTTTTCAATCCAAAGTGTGGTCACATATGTATATTGATAAGTAAAAACGGTGGTGGAAACAACTGTTAAAAGTGTTATATTTACTTAAGTTACTAAGGTTAAAAATGTGTTTTCCTTCAAATCAAATCAATTTCATCCTTTTCTTTTTCCATTATTGTGAAAACTGGAAGAAGAAAAAAGAAACAAAGAAATATCTTTACATAAGGTCCACTTTCTATTGTTTTCTGGAGCGAGGAAAGTTTGAAGAAGTATGGAAAAAAGTAAACATTGAGTTGTACTACTATTTCCATGGTCAAAAGTGAACTTTTTAAAAAGCAATTTGGCCCCCAACACTGGAACTGACAGATGCAATCTGAATATTAGAACAATCCAAAACTCTGAAAACATTCCTGGGATGTTGCTAACAATTAGCCTTCACTTGTTTCCACACTTGTGTCAAAATCCCACATGAACCTCAGCGTCACAAAGGCCACTGGCCGATCCTGCTCACTGTTCAGTCTGATGTGCAGCTGTGTCATGTGACTACATCACAAACACTGCAGCTGGGGGGATTAAACAAGATGGTTCTGCTTTCCAAACTTGTACAGACATGGAAACAATCAGATGCACTTTGCCGCTATTTTTAGACTTTGTTTAGGCATTGTACCAACCTACAGAGAAACCTTTGCATTTACAACGAAACTACAAACTACACATTTCCAGACGTTGCAGAGTACTTGGGGACATTCTAGCTACATTTCAAGGCAACAGGAGTGAATATCACTGTTTGTTTATTTTTTTTAGCCATTGATTTAGCAGAGTTCCACTTTCCCCACAGATTCCCCAGATTTTGGTCAACGTTTTTAGTGATTAACTGTTAATGAGGACATGTGATGCCACAGCTGAGAATAACACAGAACCATACTACTTTCTGCTATAGAAGTATAACAAAGCATTTTGGGAACCTCACTGTTTTGTTTTTTGTGTCTGTTTTAGTGCTTATCCGTCCTCAGGGGGCTGAAATCACAGCAGCACCGGGGTGAACGTGAAACCGGACACCTGAGAAAATCTGTTTTTCCGTTCAGTTTGGCCTGATGGGATGCACACACGCATCCACAGATACTAAAACCACTGGGTGCATTGACTGCAAAAAAAACAAAACCCTGTTGTAATTCAGTTTTACATACCCGCAGTGAACTCAGCACAAACTCTCTCATTCACACAAACACATACCTTTTCCAAAAAAGAAAAAAAAAGGATTAACAGTGAACACTGTACAGCAACCACATCCCCCCTCCCCTTATTTAACCGTTTTCCCCTGGAAACACTCAGCTAATGTTTTCCAAAACCCTCTCTCGCTCTTTTTCCTGCCTTCATCCCTCCCTCGATGGCTCCGTGCCTCGGGGCTGAAGGGGTCCGCTCCATATTGTCTTCATTAAAGCCGCAGAGCATCGACCTGGTTTGGAAACATGGTGTGTGTGTGTGTGTGTGTGTGTGTGTGTGTGTGTGTGTGTGTGTGTGTGTGTGTGTGTGTGTGTGTGTGTGTGTGTGTGTGTGTGTGTGTGTGTGTGTGTGTGTGTGTGTGTAGGAGAAGGCTGAACTGCCGACTCCTAAACCACATTCTTTAAATTCCCTGTAAACAAGAGAAAGAAAGAGACATGAGAGGAGTGAGGAGGGGGTACATGGGTGAACTCACACATAAGAACACAAATACATCCGGACACACACACATGAACAGGGAGGAGGAAGGAAGAAAAAAGGGGTTAAAATCATCACATAAAGTGGGATACAAAACGAGGCTAAATACACATATTAGACACCAAGAGAGCCAAAGATGGAGGCAGGAATACACACGTGTACCAATGAAAATGCAAAATAACATCTGGCCGAGGTAAGCCTGGTCGCTCCCGAGGAAATACAAGCATGCAAAAAGGGAGACGATATGGAAATGACAATGCTAAGCAACACTGCAAGTTCATTTGCATGAGGACACAGATTGGTTTCCATGTCTGACTGACTGATTGACTGACTGACACACATACACACACACACACACACACACTTTTGACACAATAGATACATTATAAAGTCTAGTCGCCGGTTTACTTTCTACGTTACACTGCAAACAATGCTGCTTTGTTTGTCTATTGTTATGTTAATTTGCCTGATTGAGGAAAAATAAACATGACACGCACGCACGCTTGTACGCACGCACGCTCGTACGCACGCACGCTCGTACGCACGCACGCACAGTTGATGAGTAATTGGCCTGATGCAGTGAGGGAGGATGTCCTGTTTGTAAACCATTGTGGAACTGTCAGTGGAGTCCTGTCATGTTCTGCCTGCAGTGACAACAACAACAGCAGCAGCTTTATTGAAGAGAAACTAAACACTTTTTAATGCTTCCATGTGTGTTTCCTCCTCATGCTGACCACTCGGTATCTTAGAGAAACACAGATTGACATTTCAACATCCAGAAACTCTTTAAACTGCACAGTGTGCTCATCTATGTTTACTGACCAAGCCTGTTTGTGAGGCTTTAGGTTGTGTTCCAACTGATTCATTTTAACGAGGCCGCATGACATAGATGACTCCCACAGAAAACCACAGGGTCATTCTTTTCTTCTGTCAGGACAAAAAAAGAACATGAATGTGGCTGTGACCCACAGCGGTAAAACCCTTCCTCGTAATAGAATGAAGCTCTGTGTGGTGGCATTTATTAACCTTCAAACTCCCGGATTACTCATCCCTCTTGAGGTTCCCGAGTCCACAGCCTTGTTAAGACGGGCTCTAATGGTGCATTCATGCCACCTGGGAATATCAGGGACCGTCCCCCGTGATTGTGTTTTTTCCCCCCTGACTGCCAGCGTTCACATGGTCGGGATACGTGTTCTTCTTGTTCTGTTATATTAGCGTTTAGCATAACAACTTGTTACATGACTGCCACCACCTGTTGGGCGTAGCCTAGAGAATCAGGTGTGTGAAAACATGGACGCCACAATAAAGATTTGCTGCCGTTTTATTATGCGAGCATACAAACAGCACGTCGACAGGTGTTTGTTGGTGTTCTCTGCAGGAAAACGAACGGGATGAACGTAATGTTTTTTTATACAGTACATAGGCCTATTTATGAACAATTTGAAACCTGTTATGTCTGTGCATGATTCTCGGCAGAGGCGTTAGTCCACATTAAACAGTTTATTGTCATTGGAATATTTTCAGTGAACCAAAGTCGCCTACATCAAATGTCAATGGTCAACAACACATCACCAACTGGGAAACTGTTAGCAAAATCTAGCCCCAGTTTCCCACAGGAATGATGTGAATGATGACGTATTCACTGGGAAAATGTTTTTTCCGATTCTCCTGAATGCACACATGATCACGCCTTCATCATACACAGTGGCTGTGGTGGATCTGTGGTATATATGTGAATCCGTATTAGTGAATCCATAGTCCTGTAATTGTTGATGTTTTGTCGGTTTTCTGCAGTCTGTACCAGCTGCATTCAGACTACTACCATTCACAGTGTAACTATCGATTTATGAGCCTTTTGTAGTATTTTTGCTAACTCGTTTTTTTAGGACTAGTGTTCACTCACTCTGAACATCAACACTTAATGTGTTACAAGTGGCTCAGGTTGGAAACTGAGGCGTGCCTTGTGCAGTCAGAAGTAGTACGATTTTGTGGCTGATAATAAACTGACAATAAATATACTGCAATAAAACATTCCTCTTAAATACAATATGGGAATTTACTTTAAAATAAAATGAGATATTCCCTGGCCACATTTCACAATTTGTAATAGTTTGCGTGCCACAAATTCAGGCACTGATTACTGTAAATCACAATTACAAAAGGCAGTTATAGCCACAAGTGAGTCACATTGGTTTCTATCATTAAACATGATTTAAACGAGGACAGCTAAGGACAAACAAGCTGCTGAGTGAGTCCCTGGGGCAGCGGTTTCTCTACTGTGACAAGGGGAAAACTCTACCATGACGTGTGATAAAAACAGGAAAACTGTAGTAGAAAAGAGGAACAGCGGTCACAAGGTGACCCTCAGCAACGCTGAGTGAAAGATGGCTAACAGAACATTTTCTCAAATAAACAAAATTGATAATCTCAACTTTTAATGATTTTATTTGTTTCATAGTACAATATTCTTCCTGAAAATGTTTAGGTGTTGGCCAGTTAGTTGGACATCCCCATCGGCTTTGAAAACTTTTGATGGGGACTTTTTTTTTTTTTTAAATACATTTTTGTATTTTTTTTAGACTGAAAGAATGATTAAAAAAAATGGGAAAAAAGTTGCAGCTTATTTCTTCCTTTCACCTTCCATCTGTTCTCTGCCGCGCGCCATCTTTCTGCTTCTTCACTTTCCAGATGTAGATAGTAAATTCTGGTGAAGTGACATGGGGCTCTGATATTTACTACCTGCAAACCTACTGCATCTGGGGTATTATACTCTGTGTGTGTGTGTCTGTGTGTGTGTGTGTGTGTGTGTGTGTGTGTGTAAGCACAGGTGTGTCTGTTTGTGTGGGTGACACAAGCATGTCAGCGCAGGGGAGAATTAATGAGCATAAGTAGCAGGATGCAAAGACGCATAGAGACACACACACACACTACAGTCCCACAAAAAGGCTAGAAGTTTACACACACACACACACACACTAATTATACCGAACATACGCACATACACACAAGAAGCAGCCCCCTTGGGAAATCACGCTACCAGCCTCGTAAACACAGAGTTGTGACTGCACAGTGAGACAGCTGCTGCCGCCTGTGACAATCACCTAATCAAAATCACATTTTAATCGACACACCCGCTTAACAAGCCCCAGTGTGAGTGTACGAGAGAGAAACAATAGGAAAGACAGAGTAATCCCCTCAAAATAGAAAACCCTAAAGCAGTCAGCCTTATATTCAAAGCTTGTCACAATGTTCATTATTTGTTTGTTCTGTCAATATTCAGTTTATATTGGGGTAATAAAACATTGTTTCTGATGTAAGAGAAACATGTTGGCTTTTATTATTATATATTAACTGACTTGGTAACAAAAGGCCTTGGTTTGATGACTTTTTAGACACGCAAGCACTGTGGCCATAATGTCTCTCCAACACGTTGGTCCAAAGTTAAATATCTTGACAAATGTTGGATAGAAAGCTATTATTTTTGTTGCAGACAACTTTTTTTTTCTACATAATGTACTGCTGGGTAGCTTGTGAATTTCACAAAGGAATCAGTCAAGTCTCATCTTTTCCCTGTAATAAACATCATTATTGATTTGTTGATAATATTTTGTATTTGTAATTGGAGGCTGCAAAGTTGCTGCCATGAAAAAGAAGAAGTAGTGAAGTAGAAGTACAGTATAAAGTAGCAGATAATGGAAGTACTCAAGTGAAGTACAAGTACAGTAAAAAGTACAGTACTTGAGTAAATGTACTTTCCATTACTGTCTAAAGCTAATTAGCGTTTCCCTGTAAGCCATAAGGTAGCTTGCTCACATTAGCACGCTAAAATTGCTATTGGTATACTATGGTATACTCACAAACTACAAGGAGTAACATACAAGAAAAAAGTAGCATCCAAACCATTAGCATTGTAACATACTGACTTTAGTATTTAAACATACAACTGTCACGTGCCAAATGATAGCCAACAGTTAACATACATGTAAATATGTAAACTCATAGCAAACAAGCGCTATATTGAACTTTTCAAAACAGATGTAACAAAGTGCTGTACAGAATGAAGAGAATGTGAAAGTGAGGAAGGACAATGAAAGAGACAGAATGTAAGAGTGCTAACGTTAGCCTTCAGCTTACAGTACAGCTGAGCCTAAGTACGATGGAGGCTGACAATGTAGACTCATAAGTCTGATAAGTTTAATGCTAATGTACCTATATGGACCTTTTTCACAGCAGACATTTTGACTTCTCATTGTAGGAAATGCACAGCTTAGATTGATAACCTTAACAAAGGCTCAATTCCATCAAGTGTCCCAGTAAGCTATTTCAGTGAGTCAGCATGCACAGTACCAGGGCTTCTCCTAAGTGGAATGCAGCCATCACTAATGGTTTTGAATACACCTGGGCTTTTCCTTCTATGACATGCCAACATGTCTGCCGTGAAAAAGGTCTATAACCATTCAGCTCAAAGCAAAGCTAAGCCTAAGAACACCTAATTAGGAACAGCAAAGTCTAATAAAAGTTACGCCAAGTCGGAAAATGAAGAAAGCTGATGAAGCTAAACATGACGTATACTGTAGTAGAGCTATGCCTGAAAAGCTTATTGCTAATGTTAACACACAGCAGATTCTACATTTTCTGCTGGTGTTAAACATCTTTTGTGGGGAACTTTGTTGTATATTGAAAAATAGTAATGCGTGCCTTGCATCACTTCCTGTTGGTACAAAATTAAATTTTCTTATACTTAATACAAAATAATGTTGCAGAGTCCATATTGTGCATGATGCTTGTGTACAGCATTAGTTAAACATACAGGTTTGGGACATAACACAAGCTACACAAAAATAAAAAAGGATTCGAAGATTCAAATCTTTACGGTCCATTCGTGCCAGCAGACAGAGCAGATGTGGGCACACACATGCAAACACACACACAAACATACACACACAAGTCACACTGCCCAGTTTCTCAGGGAAACCAATGTTTATAAGCAGCACAGCACTTCCAAACCAGAGAAACACATATCCACCCCAATGATGTCATGTGGAGTGCCTAGAGGTGTGTGTGTGTGTGTGTGTGTGTGTGTGTGTGTGTGTGTGTGTGTGTGTGTGTGTGTTATGTCGCCTATTGTTATTCTGTGTTCGTGTGTGTGCATTAGTTAAGTCAGCAGACATGTGGGTCTTTCTTTAATCAGAGACAGAGACATAAAAGAAAAGCACATTTGCTCCGATATTTAAAATTCTAATACGCTCGTTGGTGGTTTAGTGTGTCCTAGTTGTGTGGTGAAGCGCTTGGAGACATTTGGTGAAAAAAAAATAAAGTTTCTGACTTGACGGATAGCACAAAATGGTAGAAGAGACAAAAGAGGCATAAAAGAAAAGACAAAATGAAAGAGCACACAAAACAGATGTGACAGGTTGAAAGCAGGACGAAACTTCAATGGAAGAAAGAGAAAGAAAAGAAAAAAGTGGATGCAGGAAATTTAGATATTGTGAGAAAAAAAAAAGCTGTAAAATCAAAACATATTTTCAAGAACTATAAATTATGTAAATTCACACACTTAAAACTTAAAGACCGAATGAGGGCTGACTGAGCAAAGACAGGAAAGAGAAGCAGAGATCTGATAGGGGAGGCAGATGGGACGCAGCAGCCAAACACACATTTCCCCACTTTCTCTCCATCTTTGTCTGCATTTCATTTATTCTTCCCTATTATTCTCTCCATCCATCCAGTCATCCACCCATCCCCTCTGTCGCCCCTAATAAAAGCCGTATGACTGTAAACCAGCAATACTTTCAACCCCTCCGGTTGTGATGATGATTTAATGCGAGCCAACAGACTGACTGAATTTCGGCAAATAAACTCCTGTTCCCCTGATTTGACGTGACCTGGAGTTTTTCAAACTCGGAGAACCTTAATGCTGTTTGGATAAACTGATACAACATCCAACAGGGTTTTTGTCATTTAGCTACGGTAAGATGACCCATTTAAATGCATGAAGTTTTAGATGCTAATTGATACCATGTCTGCTCTAATGCGGATTCAATTCAACACATATTTTCTCTTTTTTTTTTTTTGGCTTTCCATTCACACAGTGTCAAAGTTTCCCACTGGAAAAAAATAGCTTTTTACCGGGCTTTTTCAATGTAAAATAAAGCCACACTTTAGAGCGTCGCTAACTGTGCTCCGTGGCTGCAACACAACAGGCGCCTGGAAACACGGAGGCCTGCACTTGTTAAATTTGGAACAGATGATTGGATTCAAAACCATACTTTTAAACCATTCGATTTGATTCCAATAAATAAATAAAAACAATTCCATTGAAATTGTAATTTTTTGAAACGATTCATAATTGGAACCGGTTCTCAATGCCTAATCCTGGACATGGCTGAGTATTTCCAGGCCACCAGCCACAAACGCTTACTTTCTGTCACCACTTATTATTTGTTGCAGTGCAGCTGACATGTTTGATAATTTCATAATAGCTTCAAGCGTGATATACTGTATACTCCCATTGTCTATCAAAACAAAAACGCAATGCTTTTTAGAACAGCTGGTCAGCATAGTGGAGGGAAAAATAAATTATTAAGACCAAGTAGGCACTGGAACATGAGATCAATTAAAAAAGCCAACACTAAATTAATTATTGTGTTTATAGGTGGTATACACTTGCCAACATTTTTTTTGTGTGCTACATACAAGCATACATGTGGTTTCAGACTTAATGCAACGTTTATGTCTGCCTTGCAGTAATCACATGAATTTGACTGAGTCCATTTAAGCAAAGCACTTGAGTTCCAGGTGATAGACAAGTCTAAATTTTGTGGGAGGAAAAAAAAAAGCTCACTGGAGACCTAAAATAATCCCTTAAATTTAGGATCGTTTGATGGTTTTCATGACAAAGTTAGTTTATTCTTCTGTAGTTTGGAGCAAACAAAATCAAACTCAAGCTTTTCAGGTCTTCCAAGATGATTCAGAATAAAACTAAATATATAGCTTACATTTTTCAACATAACCTCTCAAGATAAACACTACGTTGTGACCAGATTTTGGCCATATTTAATTCAGTCACACTCTCTCAGACACACAGAATGAATAAGTGCTGTGTCAAACTTTGACTGACAAAGGGAAAGGAAGGAGGATTTCCTGTTACTATGTGGTTAACACTTCCACACACAGGATCTTCAACTTTTTTGTGACACTGAAATCATCAAAATCAGAACTCAGAAACTCGGCTCTATACAGCGTAATGCTGGGGAAATGAACTCGACTTTTAGACATACTCCTTGCTTGTTCCTGACCTCACCCTCCTTACAACAATTATCCCGCAGCTAAACTTTTCGCCTAAGTTTCACCCTGCCGGAGAATCTCTCCTGGGTTCTGTGGGCTGTCAGCGCTGAGACCAAAGGCCCGGCTTTAGGCTTAACCACATAGCTGCACATACACCCTCAGATTAATATACAGACACACACATATAAAGGAAGATATAGAAAGATGCAAAAAGGAAGAAATACCACAAGACGCAGACTGACTGAGGTTGTGGGTAAAAGAGCAGGGTCAGTGGTGTGTAACACACAAAAGGATGTTAAGAGCCACAGGGAGGAAAACAAAGAGAAGAACAAATCATACTTTCATCCCACACAGAGACGTATAGAAACAAGGACAGAAACATGAAACCACACATAAAAAGAGCCATGCAGAGACAAAAGGGCTTTAGGTGAGAGAGGGTTCAGGAAGACACACACAAACACACTTATTTACCCTCCACACCCACACAAACAGACACACCTGTGCTCTCTCACACAAACACACACACACACACACACAAAAACACACCTTTGATGGTGGTGATGACCTGGTCCAGGTGTTTGGCATCGTTGCGGTCTGGTCGACAGCTTGGGCTTATCTCCAGCGAGTAGTCCGGTCCGTACTCTGTAAAAAACTAGACATCACAACAATCATTATGACAGCTTCTGGGTTTATGGATTTCACAAATCTACTTCACCCTTTTTCGTATTCACGGTTGCACTTTCATCCCTGACATCTGCACACAGACACTGCAGCAGAGTGCCAAAGTACACTTTCTTCTCTTTGTCTTGGTTTTAAAGAATGCAGCTGCTTTCCTGGAACATTTTGGGCTCTGTTTGGACTTTAGAGTTGGATTGTTAAACTGACCGGTGATTAATATTTACACAGGCATTCAGGGATAATTCCTTTAAAGGTCCCAAATTGTAAAAAAGTGATATTTCCATGTCTTTTTTTATTATAAAACAGGTTGAGGACATGCTATATAAATACCGTGAAATAATAAATCCACAGAGAAATGCACACAGTCCGTATTCAGAAACGGTGCCTTTAAACCTGCCATCAGCACTTCTGGACATTTGTGATCACAACTAGAAAGTGCCGCTAGTGCCATTACAGACCGTCCCCAATGACGATGCAAAGATGGTGCAGACATGCAGAGAGAGCACATGTGGAAAACCCAGAAACACTGACCAATTAGAGCAGACAGGGCTTGTTATTAATGGTAACGTCATTAGTTTGGCAGGTATTTGGTCATAAACAAAAGTATTGGACAAGTTACAATTTTCCCCTGATGACGATACTGGATGAAAAATCAGCGGATTACATTTTTAAAATAATTCATCCCGATGGAAACATGAATGTCTATGCCAGATGTTATGCCAATCCATCCAATAGTTGTAGAGAAATATCACTCAAAACCACAAATGTGAACCTCATGGTGGCGCAAGAGGAAAAGTCAGGGCTTCACCAGTCATTAGGATTCATCCTTCAAATTTCATAGCAATCTGTCAGATAGTTTGTCGAGATAGTTCTGTCTGGATGAAAGTCGTGGACCAACAATACCTTCGCTAGAGCCAGACCACTTGTGTGGCTAAAAAGAAACACATCAGAGCTTTCAGATAGACACATGTTCTTTATTTATTTTCTGCAGTCAGTGTGCTGTGTAGGAGTTGCATTTACAAAAACAAATGACACAGTCTAGTCTGGTTCCTGGACAAAAAGAAAATGTAATGCAGGACCAAGACGAGGAACCGCAAATCAGTCAAACTTCCACTTGACAGCCTTGGCCACACCAACATGAACAAAAAACCCCAGCTGAGATTATTTCAGCACATACCAAAGGCTCCTGGCATTTAAAGCAGGGTCGGACCAATTCCATGAAACAAAACCAGCCAATGTTTTTAAAAAAAGAAAAGAAAAACAGGTGGAAATCCAGAGAGTAGGGTTCAAATAAAAGTTATAACCAGAGCACGTCAGTTGAAAAAACATATTTTCAAGGAATTTGTTGGGCTGTGACTCAGTGCCACGAGAGCAAAACATACTTGGAGGCCAGGTCTGACCACAAGTGCGTCAGCCCATTCACAGTGACTGAAAAATCAGTAGAACGCACCAAAGTCATTGTGAATGAGGTCTAAAACTAAAGACCCATACTCAAAACATACTACATACATTAAAAAAACATCTGCTCTGAAATTTTCGTCAAACATTGAGCAAGAAAGTTCATTTGAAAAGGGTGGTGGCTAGCAGACGATACATTTTTGGTCTTTTAACTAATCAATTCCTTTTTTCACAACAAATTTTATATTGATATTGTCTGACTCAAAGTAAAGACAGCACACACCTCCCAACATGTGAGACTGCTCCTTTAAGTTGGCAAAGTGATTCTGCAAACATCCCGTAATGATTTGTGCCCTAATGCCACAGCCATTTTAAAGACAGGAATATCTTGTATTGGATTGAAACTCTTTAGTGGATTAGATGGATGTCATTAGAGAAGACTTCAGAAGACTTCAAAGCCTGAAGCAAAACACGAACGCGCGCACACACACACACACACACACACACACACACACACACACACACACACACACACACACACACACACACACACACACACACACACACACACACACACACACCTGAGCCAACATGCAGGAGTATATTTTGATGTACTTGAAAGACAAAGACTACTTTGTCTTTGTTTAATAGCCCTGTGTGTGTGTGTGTGTGTGTGTAGTTCAAGGATATTTTCTTGTGTGAGTACATGCTAGCAAATATTGCAGGTGTCTTTAAGTGTGTGTGTGTGTGTGTGTGTGTGTGTGTGTGTGTCTCTGTTTCCAATTAGCTCTGATGAGTTTCTGTGTCTTACCTCCGGTCTCAACAGAGCTCAACATGAGTTACTTAACACACATGCACACCCGCTATGTATTCCCATGAACCCAGTGCTCTGTCCCCTGCTGTCCAGCAGGCAGCAGCAGCACACACGCACACGTGCACGCACAGCTTGGACGACCATGGGAAGAAAGAGAGAAAAAGGAAACGAGAAAGAGAGAGGTGCAGACACTCCTAAGAGAACTATTTTCCTATATTTATATAATATTGGTATAATATTCCTAGTACTTTTCAGACTACAGGGATCGGTAGAATGAGAGAAAAAGAAGAATCAATGCTGAATAAAATAAATGATAAAATAGAGACTTTAGTGCACGATCTAGTGACGCAGCGTATCTACGTCACCTGGACAGGGTCAAGAGACAGAAAATAGCCGCCGACTGGCTCCAGTGTCTCTGGCAGAGACACACAGAGAGATAAATAGTGGAAGGTCTCCGATTATTTACTATAGCCCTTAACATGGACCTTCTGCCCATCACTCACTGTTTGAGCTTGTTTGTATGAGAAACAGTGGCCTTGATGCAGAGAATGCCGTGTGTAAATCTAAACGTCTTCTTCACGTGCAGCTTTATTTTTATTTTAAAGCAGTAAAAATAAAGTTTTATAAACATGTTTTGCATGTACATTGTATGAAAGATTATTGTAAAATTTCTGCCAAACAATGCAACAACAAAAAAAAGTGTCTACCACAGCTCTAATTCTGCCTATTTGTGTAAATTCGGCTAACTATAGCATGGTTGTACATAGATCAACGTCTAGGATTCTTTTCCTCGACAACAATGATGAAACAGGATTGTCTTCCTTGTGACATAAACGTAATCATATGAGACATATCACGTCATGTGCAGTTGTAACACAGACTAGCTACAGCTGCGTGTAAACAATGGCGATACTAAGAACTGATTTCAGTTTCATTGACATTGTTCATACTGCTCAGAGAACTACAGTGCCTTGCGAAAGTATTCGCCCCCTTGAAGTTTTCAACCTTTTGACACATTTCAGGCTTCAAACATAAAGATATAAAAATTTTATTTTTTGTGAAGAATCACCAACAAGTGGGACACAATTGGGAAGTGGAACCAAATCTATTGGATATTTTAAACTTTTTTAGCAAATAAAAAACTGAAAAGTGGTGCGTGCAAAATTATTCGGCCCCCTTGCGTTAATACTTTGTAGAGCCGCCTTTTGCTACGATTACAGCTGCAAGTCGCTTGGGGTATGTCTCTATCAGTTTTGCACATCGAGAGACTGACATTCTTGCCCATTCTTCCTTGCAAAACAACTCGAGCCCAGTGAGGTTGGATGGAGAGCGTTTGTGAACAGCAGTTTTCAGCTCTTTCCACAGATTCTCGATTGGATTCAGGTCTGGACTTTGACTTGGCCATTCTAACACCTGGATACGTTTATTTGTGAACCATTTCTTTGTAGATTTTGCTGTATGTTTGGGATCATTGTCTTGTTGGAAGATAAATCTCCGTCCCAGTTTCAGGTCTTTTGCAGACTCCAACAGGTTTTCATGCAGAATGGTCCTGTATTTGGCTGCATCCATCTTCCCCTCAATTTTAACCATCTTCCCTGTCCCTGCTGAAGAAAAGCAGGCCCAAACCATGATGCTGCCACCACCATGTTTGACAGTGGGGATGGTGTGTTGAGGGTGATGAGCTGTGTTGCTTTTGCGCCAAACATATCGTTTTGCATTGTGGCCAAAAAGTTTGATTTTGGTTTCATCTGACCAGAGCACCTTCTTCCACATGTTTGGTGTGTCTCCCACGTGGCTTGTGGCGAACTTTAGACGAGACTTTTTATGGATATCTTTGAGAAATGGCTTTCTTCTTGCCACTCTTCCATAAAGGCCAGATTTGTGCAGTGTACGACTGATTGTTGTCCTATGGACAGACTCTCCCACCTCAGCTGTAGTTCTCTGCAGTTCATCCAGAGTGATTATGGGCCTCTTGGCTGCATCTCTGATCAGTCTTCTCCTTGTCTGAGCTGAAAGTTTAGAGGGAAGGCCAGGTCCTGGTAGATTGGCAGTGGTCTGATACTCCTTCCATTTCAAAATGATCGCTTGCACAGTGCTCCTTGGGATGTTTAAAGCTTGGGAAATCTTTTTGTATCCAAATCTGGCTTTAAACTTCTCCACAACAGTATTACGGACCTGCCTGGTGTGTTCCTTGGTCTTCATGATGCTCTCTGCGCTTTCAACAGAACCCTGAGACTATCACAGAGCAGGTGCATTTATACAGAGACGTGATCACACACAGGTAGATTCTATTTATCACCATCAGTCATTTAGGACAACATTGGATCATTCAGAGATCCTCGCTGAACTTCTGGAGTGAGTTTGCTGCACTGAAAGTAAAGGGGCCGAAAAATTTTGCACACACCACTTTTCAGTTTTTTATTTGCTAAAAAAGTTTAAAATATCCAATAGATTTTGTTCCACTTCCCAATTGTGTCCCACTTGTTGGTGATTCTTCACAAAAAATAAATATTTTATATCTTTATGTTTGAAGCCTGAAATGTGTCAAAAGGTTGAAAAGTTCAAGGGGGCCGAATACTTTCGCAAGGCACTGTATATTAAACACACAAACCTCCGCTGCTTCTCTCCAACGCTGTAAACATTGTCTTACACTATTAATCGCGTACAATATACAGAATAACAATAGCACTGACACTTTAATAACATTAACTTATGTTTGGGTAAGAAATGGTACCAAAATTACACAAAACTATTGTTACACTGGAAGGAACTCTCATGGATGCTAATTTTGCGTTCGGCCACCGTAGGAGTTTAAATGCGCTGGGAATGGGAGGGGCTACAAAGTAATATTCAGTTGGTTGTCATATTCAATTTCACCGCTAGATGGGAGAAATTCTTAGACGATGTAGCTTTAAGTACAAGTGTGTTTATTATTGTGTATGTGTCCAAGCTCATGAGTGAGTTGAAAGACATAACATGCACGTGTATGTGAAAAAGTTTGAGTGTGTGTTCGTATGCATGAGCCCATCTGTTGACAGCAGAGTGTGTGTGTGTGTGTTTGTTATTGCAGCGATCAGCAGGATCTCCAGCTCTGAAGGATGCCGAGCTGCACAGCAGAGGGGGAAAAATCTCAGAAAACAAATGGACTCTGTCTGCAATCAAGCTGCCATCTAATAAATGTTTTCAACAAGCAAACGGCCCGAGTCAGTCACATAGCACACGTACACCTCCCTCTCTCTCTGCATCTGGACTCTCTCCCATCCTCCCTACCCTGCGTCTTCAACAATCCAACTTCTCATAGTTTTGTCTGTCAGTTTTCCTTTTAAGGCAACAAATACTATTTCTATGGGGTTTTTTTAAATCAGGAAAGCCAAAAGCAGTCAAGCCCGACTGAGCCAGTGAACAAGACTTGCACCATTAAGTGTAAAACTTTTTAAAACCATACCCGATGAGAACACTTAGCAGCACAAGACATTGCTTGTGTATTTAATAAAATACAATTTGTAACGTTTACAAATATGTGGAAACATTGTGTCCTATTTTCAAAACCCCTCATTGATATTTTGCCTTAACATTCATACAGTAGATTATCTACCGGTATGTATGAAACGGATGCAGGCCTGTGTTCATGTTTTTTTAAATAAAAAGTAAAGCCCTCATTTGCATATTTTCTAAAACACAAACATTTGATGTAATCATGCAAATGCATTAAATTAGTGAACATTTAGTAAAACAAACATTTAAAAGTAAAGTTAATGTATTATGTGCAAAAGTAAGGTGAAATGGTTTAACTGTCTGCTATGGCTGACCTCAGTTATAACTGATATAAAAAGGAAGAAAACAGTCGCAAAAGAGTTAAAGGTATTCAAATCAGGAAAAGTATTATAAATACAGAACCATCTTCATAAATATGAAGATAATGTGAATAATGATGCCGTCAGCTCATTGTTGGTACATCCCAACATTCACCAAACACATTCCCCTCCATGATTCAGTCAAATAATCTACCACAGCAAGACATTTCAATGAAAATCAATAACACATATTTCAATGTTATTTTCTAAACAGGCAAATTGCACGCACGCACGCACATCTTCCCACCCTCCCCGGTGATGTTTCCGGTGATTGAGCCTGTGACTCTGGGAGCCGACACATCCCTGACGGCAGCGAGGGGCAGGACAGGAAGTGGCTGCAGACAGGGAAAGATGAAGTAGGAAGTAAAGAGGCGGGACGCTTCCCCACTGCCAATCTGGGACCAGAGACGTCCTCCCTTCCTGTGTGGCTCTGACACAGACACACATTTGTAATTACTTCTGTTGCTGGACAAACGCGGATACATTTTTGGTGCAGTGGACCACTTAGCGTATCCTACCAATTCCCAGCAGTTCTTTAATGTCTTTAATCATTACTATTAAATTTAAAAATCCAAAAGTCAAGTTTTGCCCAGAGAATGTAGACAAAGGGTCAACTCTGGATGTGACAATCTGCATATCAAGCAAATCCAGGTGCCAGTTTCTGTTTGAGAATATTTTTTGCATACACAATATGTGCTTCGTGGGCATGCAGTGGAGATAGGAAAGAGAAGAGTGACAGAAAGAGGGGCCAGTACTGTATGTGACAAAAGGATCTTAGCTGGATTCACACCAACATTGTGAGTTCATGGTATGCGTGTTAGCCTGCTGAGGCAGCCGCAGGAAGTTTGGATCTGTGGTTTGTTTTTATCAGAACAGCGCGGCTGGGAGGAAATCAGCTGCTGGGAAATGACCGAAAACCTTTCAGAGAAGAGGAGGGGTCTGGGGTGATAAAGTAAGTCACACGGACAGCTCTAACTGTTTACCAAACTCTGCACTATAGGGATGCACCAATCCTGAAATTCTGGGCTGATACTGATTTAAAATAACATTTTGTCTGATAGCCGATGTCAATTTTTTTGTTGTTGTTGACCAAGCATGACATTTTACCTTGTAGAACATGGGAGTTGTTGTTCTACCGCTGCCTTGGTCGGTTAGTTTGGTGTTTGAAGGGGGTTAGGATCCAAAAAAAATAAACAAAGTCGCACCCTTTAACTCAGTGATCAAGCATCTGTGTCAGTACTCCTGCCTGCTTCTCCAAACTGGGACCGTGTAGACCGCCAACTACTGTAGCTAATACACTACGGATAAGTTCCTCATACAACCCCACTTCAGAAAAAACATTCCCTGTGCTGTCAACTTCTATTGAATTTAAAAAGCGCAGCATGTGGACATCAAACATTACAAATAAATGTTCAAATGGAATAGTAATCACAAGCAAGATGGACACTTTCTTTGAAAACAACAACAAAAGGTTATAAAGACAATCCCTGTGCCTGTCCAATCAGAGACTTCAATCAAACTCTGACCTCTGTGGCTATTCTTAGCAAGCCCCATATTGCTGCCCCCTGATTCACACACAGATTGGCTCCACTACTATCACACAATGGGTCAATCAGGATCAGCTAACTGCTAGCAGACAATATAAGTCAACACGCAGGGTTAATGACTTTCGACCCGAAAGCTCGAGTCCTGGTTCGAACTACAAAAGGCACTTCAACTTCTGTTTTTCTAAGATATTGGAGTATAATACGTGTGATAGAAACACGGTCACTGTGGGGGTTATCCGCAGTGTAATATTTTGTCTGGTAATCAGTGAATATTACAGCACTATTGTTAATGTGACTTGCCAACTGTGAGTAATGTTTGTGTTTTTTAGACTACTATTTTTAACCATTTAGTCCAGGGCTTGCACATGCCAAAGACTCGCCCTTTCGGGCACTAAGAAAAGAAGGATAAAGTTGATTCCATTAAAAACAAAATATTTAAATCAAACCAACATACATTTGTTGGATTTATTTCAGTGAGATTTGAGGAGATAAAAAAAAACTTAAACGGCTGTTTTTGGATGTTTGAAACTAGATGAAGCATCAATTATTATTTAAATTTTTCTCACAGACATTTGTCAGTTAAGGACACATTGGAAGTGCAGCAGCACAGTGAAAACAAATAAGCATTTATTTTACTTTTACTTGGTGCAACTGCCTAACTGATAGTTTCCCAAGGGAGTAACAGTTGTTTCGTCCACATTGGTGGCAATGTGTGATACAATGAAACACAAAAATGCTATAAAACAGGACAGTACATTATATGGCTGTAATGAATGTGTGGTTTTGTCTACAGTAGAGCAGAAGGGTGGACACACACACACACAGGAAAAGGGTACAAAGGTAGTTTTTGTTCCCTGTGTCGCTGGAACTTCAGCTTTGCTTGGTCATCATGGATAAATGCCCCTCTTATCGAGCACAACGGGGACAGACAGGGCCCCACACACACACACACACACACACACACACACACACACACACACACACACACACACACACACACACACACACACACACACACACCTGTGTAAAGTTGTGTAGTGCTACAAATTCAGTAGAAAATTACTTTCGAAATAAAATGTGTATTACCCACTGAATTGGAAAAATAAGCCAATAAGCACCTTAATATTAAAGTTAGGAAAAGTGTTTTTTGTGTGTGTGTGTGTGTGTGTGTGTCCTTGCATCATCTGTGGCAGCTGCCTGCACTGATAGTTGCTTTGTTTTCAGTGAGTGCTTCTTAATGAGGTCAAAGGCTATTTAGGGCCATTGGATACTGACAAGAAGATACAAGAGGTACTTTCATTACGGTCAGAACACACACACACACAAAAACACACACACATACAAACGCTCACGCACTCATAGCTATTCATTACATTTGAGCAAGACAAGGTCCAAAAAGCTGTTGCTGGAGAAAGAGGCTCTTTGTGTGTGTAAGAAAAATAGATGGGTCTACTGATTTCTATTTGGAGAGAGGGTGGGTCAATTAGATTTAGCCGTTAGCATAATAAGGAAAATTTGTGGCAACACATGTGCTTTCCTTTGCAAACATACATTACTGGGATGTTTTTTCTTCCTTATGAAGTGTCTCAGTAGGTTCACTTGTTTACATCCACACTATGACCTAATTACGAATAACCAGATTACGTTCCACTTAAAGTGTTTATGGTTCACAATGACGTGGAATAACCACAGGTCTCCATGTTGTGTTTCATAATTCTGTTAATGGTGGCCTGCAGGAAACTTATTAATAACACAGAAAGTTTGAAAATCTGTCCATTGCTTTATATAAAAAGTGAATGTGACAGTAGTCACAGCTTTAAATTTTATTTACATTATTTGCATTTAAATTACTAACTTGTACTGTTTTGTTAAGGCAGACAAAGCATATTTTCAAAGTTAAATGTTTACATTTAGATGTTATTCAATATATTCTTTTATCACAAAATATACAGTACCAAGACATGTTTGCACAGTTAAATCTTACATTACGTTATTTTTATTTTTTTATGTTAATAAACTATATTCTTTCTTCAGGCTTCAGTCATTATCAGGATGCTCTACAAACTGGAGGCATTATCAAATACATATATCATGATAAATATCAATATTGATCAATATGTAAAAAATTATCGTGATCATATTTATTTGCCATATCGCCCAGCCCTAGTTCATCATGTTTTGTTCTTTTTAATGCTCCGTGTCCTCCTTGACTACGCAGCAACTGTGTGGCGGAGGGGTGGGGGTGAAGCGCGATCACGGAAGACTTGTATCATGTGGAAGCAATGACAGAATTGTTGTCATTACACCTCACCTGTGTACCTCTGGCTGTTGATTATCTACATGCATTCTGGTGACAATTCTCCGCCGAGTGATCAAGCATAAAACTGCATTAATGTCACCCATGTGGTATATAAGCAAAACAAAACACAAAGATACATAATGGTTCCAACAACCACAATAAAATGTCACCGTAATGCCAAAATATGAGAGAGAAGCCTGTGTTAGAAGAGGCAGACAGCGAGGAACTGTCAACACTTGTACCCTTCTGACAGACACACACACAGACACACACACACTCTGAGTCACCTGCAGACAAACCCTTTTATTGAGAAGAAGGCGGCCATCTTTGATTAGATGGAGTGACTCAGCAGACAGTGAACACAAGGGGGTGTGTTTGTGTTTTTTATGTGTGTGTGTTGGCCTGTGATTTTGTGTGACAGTACAATGAATGAGTGCGTTTGTGTTCATGTGGGAATATGTGAATGTGGGCAACTGTGGCTACAACAGAGAGAGAGAGAGAGAGAGTGTGTGTGTGTGTGTGTGTGTTGTCATACCTCGTGGTCTGGTATCTCAGAGGAGAGAGTCTTTCCCAGCACCGCTGCCGTCAGGTAGGTCCAACAACGAGCCGTATTAGCCAGGTTATAACCTCCTGGTGAGGAAGAGGGAGACAAAGACAGATATAGAGAGGACATTTTGTGATCACATGCAACATATTTGTCAGATGCTGATGATTCCTGAAATCCAAATCTTTGTCTGACCATGGCTAAATACCGCCAACGTTGTCAAGCGAACACGTTTTTTGAAACGTTAACTGTGAGAACGATTTATTTCAATGAATCTAGCCACTTAGGATTTATAAACAGGACGTCGAGACATGAACTGAAAAACAGAATGGGGGGGAAATTAATTTGTTTTCAAATTTTGCCAGCACAGCCAAAATCTTTGACTCACTACAACAAACTAAGATGCTAACAAGACCAAATGTTAGGTCAAAAATACACACACACACACACACACCCACACACATCCACACACACCAATTGACAGTTAGAAAGAGAGAAGGATGAAGAGGATAGACTTGAGTGAAATCAAGAGAAAGACAAGATCCAAAAAAAAGAGGATATAACTGAGACAAAGTATGTAGGACAGAGAGGAAGGGAAAGAAAGGAAGAGAGGTGGGATTGTAGTTGAGTAAAATGGCTTCATTGTGTCGTATAAGCAGTAGCTATCATCTGGCCAAGGGTTGAGGGGTCTGGAACAGAGCACGGTGTGTGTGTGTGTGTGTGTGTGTGTGTGTAAATCCATGTGTGCCTAACTGTGCACAAATGAGGGGATCACCGAGATTCAAAGCAGATACAAATACACAGAGAGAACATGGTTAATCATCTACCTTTCATTGGGAGTATTTTAATACACTAAGTGCACGCATATATACGGGGACACACATAATTAACACTTGCATACACTCCAACATATGGACATCCAATTACATACAAAAACAAAACCTCAGCCAGAATAATAAACAAACTCATACATCGCACCTCCACCCAGCAGCAGTGTAGGTAGCTGCCACTCCCAAGACATGCTGCAGACACTTTCCCACCCCCACTGGGGTCATGTTAAAGGAGCACATGGGGTCGCCCGCCATGGTGTCAGCACCTAGCTGCATGACCAACGCCTCCGGGTTAAACTGTGCACGCACTTCCTGCATTACTCTGCAAAACAAGACAGCAGTAAACATGTTGTTACCCATTGATGATGTAGGCTGTGCCAATCAAGAACAAGTATGGTTTAACTCCCAATAATACCATTTAAGTAGTGTTTGATAATGATAGAAAAAAGAAAAATCACCATCATGCTTGTATCAAACTCTGACTAGCTGTAGCTTCTGTTCTACACAGCATTCTAATATATATAGCTATAGTCAGTTCCACCAATCAGAAGTGATGGAACACCAGTTTACAGTCAGTTCCACCAATCAAAAGTCACCACCTAAAAATTATTCATGAGCTGTTAAATCATTCTCATCCCAGTAAGCAGTAAAGTATGGGCTACTGCTTGATTTTGGATCATTAGATTGCTTAATTGCAAGGCAAATAGAACAAATAAAACCTGGCATATATGATCAAATCTTCAGTATATGTTTTAAGCAGTGGCCATTATGGCTTAATGTTGAAGACAATGCATACAGTAGGTGTTATAAAGTGTAGTTCTAGTAATATAGCCAATAGCTGGTGGCTCTGAGGCTCCCTGGGTCTGGGAAAATCCATGACATTCCTCTGAAACATTAAAAAATACTTTTAATGAACTTTTTTTCTACAGAAATTGTGGCAATAGCAGCGAAACAAATCACAAAATATTCCTTCAAAATCCCACGATAGCATAGATTAGACCTACTACTGCCCGATGTGTCCATTCTTAGGTATTACTGTACGTACACCACGGCCGATTTGAGCTTCAAAAGAAGCTCTGACCGCCCTGTCAAGGACGCTTGTCAAATAGCATGTTGAAGCTTTTGACGCTTCGGCCGCTCTGACATAGCAGCATTCTATGTTCGATCGTATGTTTCTCTGGAATCATCCAGCGCGATCAGCTGGCAATTAGTAAAAAGTATTTGACAGTATGTTTAACAACAAGACAAGTTAGCTATCCAGCCATGTCGTTGTCCCTTAAACAATATAAGGACTATTAAGAACAATTTTATCTGTGATGTGTAACGTTCCTGTTGGCCGTAGCCTGAAGTGGCGACCTGAACAGCGAACAAGATGTGAGATAATGTTATTCGCTGTGAGGGGAAGTGTGAGTTACTTCTTGCAGCTTGTGTGTTAGCGCCATCCTGTGGTGTTCAGAGGACGAGGGACAGTGTTGGAAATGACAGATTAACATTTCCTTTTTGTTTTAATGTAGCGCATTCATTTAGAACAGTAAACAGTCAGTTTCACCCTCCTTTAGTAGGTGTCCTACATCCCTTTTTTATAGACACCCTGCAGCCAATCAGAATTGAGTATTCACCCAGACCAGGGTATAAAACTTAACACCGGACAACCTGGTGAAACTATAGTGTATATTTCAGAGGTTTCTGGCACCAAAGAGACACTAGCGCCAAAATCAGCTTCAACAAAATGAACTTCAATGAGAAAATCCCAAATTGAAGCCCTGACATTGGAAGGAATACTCTGCTGTGTGTCCAAGTGTCCTTGTTAAACCGCTGAAACTGCATTAGCACCAAGGCACTGACCCTGACCTTTAATCTCTGGGTGGAATGCGTCAGGAGAGTGAAGGGAAAATAGAATGTCTTCTCAGGGGTCCTTGAGAAAAACATGCCTTTAAGGTTGCCTCTGAGCTGCGTTGGAAATTCCTAATACTTTGTGTGTGCGCGTGTGTGTGTGTGTGTACCTGGTAAAAATCTGGTAGTATCTGTCATCCTTGATGCCGTCCTCCAGCGGGACGTTCACGGCATACCAACGGCCTTTACCCAGCCCTGTGTCACACAGGTCCCCCGTACCTACATATACACACACTTATCTTACACTGTCTCACAATACAGGACATTACATTTTAAAACACACTGTAAATATATGCAAGTCTCACCTGGGAAGAATCCAGGAGAGAACTTGTGCAGGGAGACGGTCATGACTTTGGATGTGAAGCTGAAGGCGTCTTCCACACCTGCGAGAGAAAAAAGAAAAAAAACAATAAAGAAAAAAACTGGATGCTTCAACCTGGACACCTACACCAAAGATTGTTGGAGGGATCTGCAGGTTTGCAGAAAAGTAAACAGGTTTAACTGATAAATGATAATAAATATTATAAATAAACAAAACAGGCTAAAGATTTTTTTGGGATGTTTGTTTGATTGGATTGTTTGTGTGAGTACCATCTCCGTGATGCAGGTCAACGTCCACATAGAGGACCCTCTCGTACTTCTCCCTCAGTTTGAGGATTCCCAACACAGCATCGTTCACATAACAGAAACCTGACGCCTCATCCCTGGGAGAAAGAGAGAGAGAATCAAAACTGTAGGGTTTGAAAGTCGGACCTTAGCACGGAGAGCGCCCCGTCAGCCCCATCTATTGAACTGATGAGGACAGCTGGAGGTGCCTAAACATGATTGAACTTAGTGGCCTCCATCTATCTTCTGTCTGAATAGCGGGACTTACTTTTTGGCATGGTGCCACCCTCCAGCCCAGTTAATGGCTACTTCACACTTTTGGTCCAGCAGACACTGGGCTGCTGTCAGTGTAGCGCCCCCTACTGCTGCTGCATAGTCATATATCCCCTCCACCACTGGACAGTCATAACCTGGAGGGAGAGAGACACATGTAGAAAAACATAATCAAATGTCAGAAATAATTACCAGAGCCCACGATGCCATGAAAAAGCACTCTATATAGTTCAAAGATATTTTTTTTTTGCTGCATTTTTAAGCCTTTATTGTTGATAGGACAGCTTAGACTTGAAAGGGGAGAGAGATGGGGAATAGCACTAAGATACATTTGAGTGGTTCCTAAAAAAAATGCACTTGAATATAAATAAAAAGGAATGTAAATCTTTTTGCCTTAACTTTTTTTTTTTTTTGGCACAGGCAGTACTTCTCAAGGCTAAATCGTGCCGTCATAAAAAAGGGTAAAGAAAACTGATGGGCTGTAAATAAAAATGATCAGAAAGAAAAAGGGAAAAAAGAGAGACAAGGAAGACATAAATGAGGGAGGTACATGGATGTGATCGGTGGAAAAGGGATTTGAATCAAAACAAAGAAACAATGAAGTGTGAAGTACAATAAATGAAAGAGACAGTGGAGAGTGATGGTAAAGAGAGAAATGTCTCAATCCAGGAAAAGGTGGAACAGTTTGCCTTTGTAACAAGACGGAAGGATGAACCCAAGAGGTGTGCAGAACACAAAAGGAGGAAGTAACAAGAGGGATGAGTCGAGGGCATAAATAAGCGCGATAATGGACGAGGGCGAATAAAAGAAGGGAGGGAGACAGATAGGGAATGAGTCAAGGGAACGAAAACAAGCTGGGTGAAATTGAAGATTGGTCTAAAGTTAGAAATGTAAACTTTGGAGAAGGGTGGACTTCGGGGCAGCTCATCCAAGAACAACAGACCATGGTGGAATTTCTTTGACCGTGTCCCACCCAGTTGAGGCGGGACATTTTTATGTATCTCCTATCTCAACAAATGTCTGTACAGTAAGTGCAATTCAAAACCTTGACATTGCACGCAGACATAAGCTTTTAGGATCTTGTGTTATAGTGCCGTCTGCTGCCGACAAACAAGTACTGCAGTGCTTGTTTCCACATTAATCCCTCTATTTTTTATTATGTTTTAATAAACACCGGTTGCTGCACAAACACATTGGTATGAAATCTGTCTGTAGTGAATAAGAAGGATGTAATATAATACAATAAATGTGTTGATAGATGTTCTCTTGTAACCTGTATTCTGCTGCAATTCAAAATAAATTGTAAAGGTGTCCTATATAGTGTTTTCAATAGACACTCTACTGAGTCTAAGTCAATTCCCTGGCTCACTGTTGCATACAGGATTTTGGTTAAAATTCTTACACTTAAGTACTTAAGTCGGGCTCCTGTATATGTGGAAATGCCGGCCCTAAATTCCTCAAACCCCACCTAAGTTCTTAGCATCTAAAGTATGGAAGGCTCTGCTTCTACCCTTACGGTCTGCTGTTTTTGTGGATTATTTTCAGAGTCAGATAAAAGAAACACCTGTTCAGACAGGCATTAAGTTGACCGATCTGCATTTTCAATATTATTGTGTAATAATGATTGTGTATCACACCCTCACTCTGCAATTTGTTTCTTGTGTTTGCCCCGGTAAAGCACTTTGTGACTTATGTCTGTCAAAAGCTCTTTATAAATACATTTTACTTTCTTACGTACTGGATTCCTACATGAAGCAGCATTGCAGATGGGTAGAATTAACAGATTCCAATAACTAAGGTAAATAGATTATTCTGGCTGGTAAAAGTTAGTATTGGCTCTTCTCACCCAGGCCGTAGTCGACTGACTGGGGGTCATCGTTGTCTCCATCCTGGCTGATCTTGTGAAGATGCTCCAGGTAAGAGTCTGTGTGGAACTTGGCCATGTCCTCTATGGTTGCCACTTGAGGTTTAACGGTGCTGCATAGAAATGGAGGGAAGGGGGGGGACAAAAACAATAATAATGGTACATGCAGCTTGGACAATAAGCATTGGCAGAGCAACTCATGCTGCTGAGAAATAAAATACTGTATGTAAATAAATGTACAGTAACCCGCAGACATCTACAGGCTCTTCGTAGGAGACTACAAGCTGGTGAGACATCACTTTCAGATCAGAAAAGACCATGTGTGCAGCTTAGAGCTGCAGAAATATTGGCACCACAGTGCAGTAAAATAAAATGCCAACTGCACAGAAACTGCTGGATCAACACAATAAATACTGCATTGATATAGTGGAGTGGAAATTGCAGGGATTGAGATAGGGAGGGGAAAATACAACAATCACCCTCCTTAAGTTTAAAGAAAAGTGGTACAAGCTGTGAGCTCAATGTCCATTTTTTCAATGTGCAAAGCAAACTTTGTTGTAATAATCTAATAAAATGGAGGAAGTAGAAAAACCACCACACCATCTTTGGAAATATGTTTAAGGTGAGAAGCATAATCAACAAAAGGTAGAAGACAAAACATGTCAGTGATCCTACTGTGTGTGTTAGTAATGGTCTGGAGGGGTGTTGCATGTCTATGTTGTTGTATGGGACGAGGTTTGGGCAGTATGTTGTATTACTGTATGTTTATGCTTACCTTGTTCAGCTTTGTTGTCCTTGTTTTTAACCGTATGTCTATTTCTGTGTAAGTACTTTGACAGCAATAAAAAGCCGAAGTCAAAATGTGTTAACTTGGCCATTAAACCAGATTCTGATCTCTGTTAAGGTTAGAAAACTGACATTAGCTTCCACTCACCTCATGTGTTTAAGGAGTCCATAGGCTTCTATTAGTGAGTGGACCATACTCGCCTGGAAATGAACACGAAATTAAAAACACAGACTGGAAAATGATAACAACAAAGCAGGCGAGCTAGTGAGTAAAGAGCCTGGTGGTAAACTAACGTTAGCCCTTCCAACTCACTCGGTTTGGCACTTTGGATAAACTGTCGCAAGTCTCGATGTATTCCGGGCTGTAAACATACGCGACCTTCCGTTTCCCGCCGCTGTCATCATCACTGTCTCCTCTGCAACTCATTTACGTGGTTTAAAATAAAAAATAGTTGACGAAGAATGGAGGTAAAAGAAATTCACTGTGAAAAGATGCGAGCGGCGTCTCCTTCTCAGGTGTGGTGTTACACCGTCAACCTTCCCCCCGGTAAAGTCGGTTTACTACTCCGTTAGACGTTAGACGACGAGGGAAAAAAAATTAAATATATACACGTATTTTGGGCGATTTTATCTCGTTTGAAAGACGGACATTTTGGTAACGAATGGCACGGACAGGCTGAGCTGCTTCCTAACGGTTACAGGCTGTGAATCCAACGTTCCGCGCGCGGACGTTTCTTTCCAGTGGATCGTACGCGGAGGGAGAAGCATTCTGGGATTTCTTGTAGTCTTTTTGCCTTTCTAGCTAACAACCTAAAGTTTCAAAAAACGTTTGAAGCCAGATGAATAGAATAGGGAAAATATATCAAATAATTAAATTTTTTAATTAAATAATAAAATAAGAATTGTTTGTGTCAACGTTTTAGCTAAGACACGACTTAGGCCTAGAAAATAAGATGATAAAGAACTATTTTTGACATGTTTTGACTTTTTCTCCACTTTTTGTCATAGATGACAAATGAGACATCAAATACTGTCCACTCAAACCATTTTCTGCATTTCTCCATACAGTGAGGGTATACGCTCGTTCTCTTATAGGTACACTACTGTCAAGTTATTTACAAGTACCCTAATAAAAGCTTTTCCGGTTGAGAAAATAAAAATATGTATTAACAATTATGAGCACTGACACAGTGAAGGTATAGTAAAATGTATATCAATAAACATGCAGCAAAAGAAGTATTCTTGTTTTTCTTAACGTAACTTAATTTGAATGTTTCTGAGTGATTTCAAGCCAAGTTGCATAGTTGTGGGAGATGTGTTGGGAAGGATAAAAACAGTTGCATGACCCAGATGGTGGTCTAACAGCTAATTTTAGGACAATAGACTTTAAAATATATATCTGTTCTATTATTAGGACACTATATTTTCTTCTTTCTTTTAGTTCCACCCGTCGAAAAAGGCCGTCTGATGGCAAGCTAAATCGGTGAAAATAGTCTAAATGTACACTTTAAGGCCGAGTATAACCAGCTGCAGTGTGTGCAGATAAACTGCTTCCCTTTTGTATTTTGAGGAGATTTTTCTTTGGAGTGATAGGTTATTTTTTGTGCAAAGGGATTTGAATTATAATTGCTGTATATGTTTATTATATCACGGCTATGAAACAATCAGATTGCTTGATTTTAGCTACGTTAATAACATTTTATAATATGCTGTATATTTTATTTTAGGACACTGTTTGTTGACATAAAGATATCCGCATTTTCCCACAATGTGTAACTTTGAAATTATGAACAACTGCACTTCATAACTTAAATTTTAAAATTAAATGTTTTAAGTTTTACAGCCTCCATGTCCCCAGAAAGAAAAAAAAAAACAATAAAATAGTACAGCGCTTTCTGACAAGCTTTTATTTTGAAAGCAACATCTCTTATTGTTCCTGCTTCCTGTGACCACCCGCAGCTTCAGGTTTCAACACTTTACTTGCTGGAACTTCGTCGCTGCCACCGTTAAACTGTGTTTTTGGTTTTTAAGGCAGCAGCTGTTCTACTCGCTTAGAAAGCTGCCCTCCTCTCTGCTTTGTGGACGACCGAGAAGAAGAAGAAATGTCGTTAATGTCGAGGATTTAGCGAGAGAGTTGTTGAATACTTGAAGCCACCTGTAACTGAGCAGAACTGTTGACTTGTCACAATGAGAAGCAGGAGCAACTCGGGCGTTAAACTGGACAACTATGCCCGGATGGTGCAACAAACTATCCTGCAGCACCAAGTGAGTATTTGATAATCACATTAAAGTCAATCAACATGTACGGTAAAGTAACGTTAGTTGCATGCCTGCAGGCAGGTTATGGTAACTTGTTCAGAGAGAACACAAACACCCATATTTAAGTGCATGTAGTAGTTAATAATAGACAAGGCATCAGCACTCTATCAAACACACACACATACACATACACACATACACACACACACACATATACGTATTAATGTTACACACTCAGTAGGCCTAGCTACTTGTGAGTGTGTGTCTCAATTCAATGTATGTTAATGAAGCATTATAAGAGATGATTTGCACATGTACACTTCTAAAGACCCATGTTAACATACGTCCTATGCTCTTAGGTATAGATATCATACCCATATGGGATTATGGCACCAAACCATTGGCATTAATCTGCAGCTACAACAGCCTCCACTCTTCTGGGAAGACTTGCCATAATATTTAGAAAAACTGCCTAGGTCAAAACCCTATTTTTTATTGACCTGGCTTTGTGCACATGGGCATTGTCATGTTTATACAGGAAAGGGTCTTCCCCAAACCAGCACAAAGTTGGAAGATGTCTAAAATATCATTGTATGCTTTAGTTTAACATTTCCCTTCATCTAAAATAAGATACCCAGTCCAAAACATGAAAAACTCCATCCATACAGGCCTACTAAAAGTCCACTTACTTTTGGCCCCATAGGAAAACTACATGCCTGACCCCAAACCTTATTCTAAACTTAATCTAAACGTACATTTAAACCATCATGGTCTTTTTAAAGATCTTAAGGTCTAGAACTCAAATTGGTCCTCACAAAGATAGAAGTACAAGAACACATATCATTCACATATTTTCCATGTCTTCCTGTAGTACAGCAGGTTACAAAAAGTATAATAATATGCATACTTTATTAATCCTGCAAGGGGAAATTACAATGTTTTCACTCTGTTGTTATTACACACATGCCTGAATTACACACACATGTTCAGTACCTATACATGCACTAATGGAGACATGGCAGAGTGGGGGGGTCTGCCCATGGAAAGGCGCCTCGAGCAGCTGGGTGTTTGGTGCCTTGCTCAAGAGCACCTTGGCAGTGCCCAGGAGGTGAACTGGCACCTCTCCAGCTACCAGTCCACTACCAGACTTTGGTCCGTATTGGGACGTGAACTAGCGGCCCGCGGTAAGGGGGCAGGACTCAGACTCTCTGTAAAGGGTATTTCATATCTGATGTGTGTTTTTAAACTGCAGGAGGAGACCAAAACAAATACACATTAATGTCATCCAGAAAATACTGAGAACAGAAATCAAACCCAATGAACCATCATTGAAAAAGACAAACCGTGTCACCTTTTTTCCAAAATGGCTACCAGTCAGCATACAGTGATCCATCTGAGCTCACTGCTCAGATGGATCACTGCACCAACGATCAAATGTGCTCTCTGAGAGACGAGGCTTGCTGCAGCAGATGATAAAGAGTAAGGAAATGTGTTGCCAGTAAATCTATCTGTCTGTTTTTCTCGGGGTAATAGATGTCTTAGCCAGATATCTGCAGAGTGTAGTCTTTCAGCAGTCCATTCCATTAGTCAAATAACCCAACACATGCTACTCTTAACACATAAATCACCCTAGTTACACTCGCTTTTACACGAAGAAGAATGTCCATCATGTTGACTTCCTTGCTAGTGTGTATGTGCAACTTACCCAGAAGCCACATTCCTCTCCGTTACTGATGAAACTCAACTTGATGATGAAAGACTGCCACTGCTCATCAGTTAATGAACCCATGCAGAAGTTGACTAAAAAGAGGAATTAAAAAATCTTTTTTTTTGTTAATTGTTCTTAATGCCTTAATTAAAAAAATAGGAAAAAATAAACCTTGTATGTATGTATGTTGTATGTACCGTAAATAAATAAATAAATATTCTTCCTTAAAATACAGGGGGCATAAGTATACACCCCCCTCTGTTAAATTCCCATAGAGGCAGGCAGATTTTTAGTTTTAAAGGCCAGTTATTTCATGGATCAGGATACTATGCATCCTCATAAAGTTCCCTTGGCCTTTGGAATTAAAATAGCCCCCCCATCACTACATACCCTTCATCATACATAGAGATAGGCATGGTTTCATTTCAATTAGCCTAATATCTGGTTTGATTTGCATTGAGAGATGATTTTATGGAAAGTTCCCCATACAAGGAGTAGATGTGTCTTAATAGATTTATTTTATTTAATGTTCCAATGTAACCATAAGTTGTATTGTCTGCTACAACAAGACAAACACAGTTTGTAGTAAAGGAAGTCCTCTGGCGGTGGGAACAGCTTGGATATGAGTTATGTAAAAAACTGAAACGATTAATTGACGTAGAGCAACTATATTCATATTTGTTTGACTTTTAGGTGGCAGTAACTATTTCCATCTGTACAACATACAACCCCTATTTACATTTAGACCCTCAATTTGAACATTTCACATATGCCACCTTATCTTGTGTGTGTATACCTGCTTTTTTCTTAGTCTTGTGAAGTAGTTTTTTTCACATTTTATAGAATCAATTATAGAAAATAATTGACAGATTAACCAATGATAACTCTTAGTTACTTGCAGTCCTAATTCATGGATTACTAAATTAAAACATATAAGGGGGACAATGCAAACAGGCACTTGTCCCTCAAAGTAATACTACAACAGTTAAACTAAATTGTTTGCATACCAAATATAATCCTATTTTGACTTTGAATTTTATGAATTATAACCAGTATTTCTTTTTCTTCAAAAGAAACATGTCAATTTCCCGGCTGTTTTACTAAAACAAACATATACAGTATTCTAGCTATATATTCTGTTGAGTTGCACAAGTAAATGTGGAGCCCCTGAAGCAGTTCCCCTCTACATCACAGTGTCGGACGCGTCTTATTTGTTTGTGTTAACTGCCGTCCTGTGACCTTTAACCCCTCTGTGTGTGTCTGACAGGATCCAGTGACGGGTCTTCTGCCGGGCAGCGCTGAACAGTCTCACTCCTGGGTCAGAGACAATGTTTATTGCGTCCTGTCTGTGTGGGCGCTCAGTCTGGCCTACAGGAAGAACGCTGACAGGGACGAAGACAAGGCCAAGGCCTACGAACTGGAGCAGGTAGGTGTGTCTGTAGATCTGGTTAAAAATCAACTATGACCAAATGCATCAATGTCGATATTGCAGCGACAATGCAATGTTGACTTGAATTCACCACACATAGAGATTGGCATGGGGTACTTTCCATAAAATCATCTCGCAATGCAAATCAAACCAGCTATTAGGCTAATTGAAATAATACCATGTCAGTCTCTAGGTATGATGAAGGGTGTGTGATGATGTGGGGGGGCTATTTTAATTCCAAAGGCCAAGGGAACTTTATCAGGATGCATAGTATCCTGATCCATGAAATAACTGGCCTTTAAAACTAAAAATGTGCCTGCCTCTATGGTAATTTAACATAGGGGGGTGTATACTTATGCCCCTGTATTTTAAGGAATTTATTTATTTACAATACATCATTCATTCATAAAAAAAAAATGGTGTACTAAAAGGTTGGATTTTTCCTATTTTTTAAATTGAGGCATTAAGATAAATTTCCAAATGAGGATTTTTTTTATTCCTCTCTTTAGTCAACTTAAGCCTGGGTTCATAAACCTATGAACAGCACTGTATATAATAATAGATTGATACTTGGCGTCTGTGTATTGCTACAGTATTGCCACGGAAAATATCGCGACACAATGCTGTATCGAGTTTCCCCCCCCACTCCTACACTTTACTGTAATGCAGCTTTTAAAACCAAGAAAAGAACACTTGTGACATATTTATATTACAATATCCAAATGTTAAGACGATATCTAGCCTCCTACATCAATGTCAACATAATACCAATATAATGCCCAGCCCAATGTGTCTGGGCTTATGAAAAAGAAGATGTGGTGGGATTTTCTTCAGTCCCATTGCAGTGTTTCTCTCTCTGCTGATTTGAGTCCCATTTTTCTCTGCCTGAACACCAGGAACAATGTCTTTAAAATGCTGAACTCCAGCCATTTCTCTCTCTTTCTCCAGAGTGTGGTGAAGCTAATGAGAGGCATCCTTCAGTGCATAATGAGGCAGGTTTGTATTTCAAAGTATTTTTTTGACACCCTTTCCCATTTTGCACCACTCTTGAGATATAAAAAATGTTTTTGACACACACCTTTTCCTCGGTTTCTTTCTCTCACACACATACAAAGACACAGAGGGCGGGATGAGCAGTAAACACAGGAGTTGGATAGTATCCCAGCTACAGCAGTGAATAAAAGTAGAGATTAAACTGCAGCTGTAGCACCTCTTTTAGGCCTAATCTATTTACTTATTCTTACTTATTCTTATGATAGAGAAGTGTTTTGCTACCAGATTTGGAAAGGTTTTAGTTAAATGGAATTTGTTTCTTCTCAGTCTGTATTCATTGCATTCATTACAACCTATTCGTTGCATTAGTCTGATAAGGTAACAGTTAGTAATTCCTCATCAGATAGTCATCATGCAATCATTAATGCAAGGCTATATAAAATAGTCTGGTATGGTCTGAATATAAGTTACTGCTCTAATGCTTAAAATATCAGTTAAATGTTTATTCAGCTTTATTTGCCTCCTCGTGATTTCTTTCGTTGGATACGTTATTACTTTCTTGTAGCTGGATAAGGTGGAGAAGTTTAAGTACAGCAGAAGTACCTCCGACTCACTCCATGCCAAGTACAACACCAAGACCTGTGCTCCGGTTGTCGGGGACGACGAGTGGGGTCACCTGCAGGTCGACGCCACCTCACTCTTCCTGCTCTTCCTCGCTCAGATGACCGCATCCGGTAAATGTGCAACAGAGAGACATTTTGCATGTTAAATGTCGATGAATCTTTGCAGTAACTACAGTATATTCTACATTTCCCTGTTATACCTGATACACGTGTTGTTTTACCTTCAGCTACGACAAACAACAATGTGTTTCAGCATGTGCTAGTTTTGAGAGCTATTTTTAGATTTGAAAAGATAAATGTTTTTTAATCTTCATCCTGTCGTTTTGTATCAATTTGTAACTTATGAAAAGTCTTGTCTTCATCAAGAAAACCCACGAAAGCAGTTGACACGTTAGTCTCGTTGTAGTCGTCATCAATACAACAGTTAACAATACCTTTGTGAACAGTTAGGTTGAAACTTTAATCGAGAAGTTCAGTCAAACAAGCTCAGAATCCACCTGACTGATTCACTTCAAGGTGTCGCCAAACAGAATGAAACGAGATCTTTGAGATTTTAAATTTAACCGCTGAATATCTTAAGTAGCGTGGTACTGTCTTTGTGTGTGTGTGTGTACTAGGTCTCCATATTGTCTACACCCAGGATGAAGTAGACGTAGTTCAGAATCTCATGTTCTACATTGAGGCGGCTTACAAAGTGGCTGTAAGTGTTCATTCATTGTCAAAACAAAACACGTAAAGGACAAATCCTCTCCAGACTGTACACCTTTATTCCTGGATCCAGTTTAATAATTGCCGTATCATTTTCTGGAACCATTAATGTCACATTCAGGCTGTCTGCTTCTTTTCTGCTTCCTCACAGGATTATGGGATGTGGGAACGAGGAGATAAAACCAACCAGGGCATCACTGAGATAAACGCCAGCTCTATAGGCATGGCCAAGGTTGTTAACACATACACACACACCGTACTCATACCATACACACATACAACGTACTCCCACATTACACACACATACACCGTACTCACACCATACACACACATACACTGTACTCACACACACACATTCTGAATAATTACTGGGAAATTGTTCAGATTTAGGGTAAATGAATGAGTAACAAAATATTCAATATGTGTATAAAAGTAAAATAGCTACAGTGCAAACAATAAAAAGTTAAATAGAAGTTCAGTAAATTAAAATTAGGTTAAAAAGTAAGATTGGGTTAGAAGATTATGTTGCTTAAACCATGGATTGTACAAATGTTACTGTAGTGCAGCGTCAACATAAATAAAGTTCAGTATAAATATAATTACCAGCAGTGAATAAAGAACAGATATTCATCATGTAACTGAGTAATATTGTACATAATTGTCCAAGAATATTGAGATTGAGATTTGATGGGAAAGATACGTGTAGAAAGACACTGTTTCACCTGACTGAGTGTGATGTTAGAGTGAGGAGAGCAGCGAGGAGAGGTACAGTAAATGGAGGAGAAAACAGCCGGAGCGCTGAGTGAGAGCAGAGTTTCCCTCCACAGAGACGGAACAGGTGCTCCAATAAAAAAAATCTCTGGCTCGTAGGGAAGGTGTCTAGTCACTGCAGCGGCCTTTAAGCTGACCTTTAGACGGCCCCGACTCTCCAAACTGACTCAGGGTCGGATGGAGGGACTTTGTTTTGGTGCTGGAAGTAGCAAACACAGTAGCACCAATACATCCTGGTGTGACTGTAGATCAATATAATGCTGCTGTCAGATAAAATCCTTCAGTTGAAATCTCTCTCAAAGAACTAGGAGTCATTTATAGCTTATTAGGAACATGTTTTTTAATATTATTGGATATTTAAAAGTTTCATTGCATAAAAAAGTCCATACACATCCTGATCCTTGTGAGGACGTTTTCACACAGCAAGGAATCTCTCTCTCGCTCTCTTGCTCTCTCTCTCTCTCTCTCTCTCTCTCTCTCTCTCTCTCTCTCTCTCTCTCTCTCTCTCTCTCTCTCTCTCTGTGTCTGTGTGTGTGTGTGCACGACCCCGCCTCCGTCCTTGGCCCGCAGTGTATAAGAGGTATCAGGTTCTCTGTGGTCCCCCAGGAATGGCTTCCCACTCCGAAATAACACAGTACTCATAGTACCCAGGACACACACAGAATCAGATTCAGAATGCTTTATTTATCCCCTCAGGGAAAATGTTCAGTTCAGTCAGATTCATGGTAAAAGTAGGAGAAAGAAAAGAGATAGTTAATGAGTGTATACGCTCACACACGCACACATGCACATGCAGTTTAATTTAAGACTTTAGAAAGAGGCAGGCGATCCCTGCTCCAGGTATTACATGTTGTTATTTGTAGGGGCAGCAGTACCTCAGTCCCCGTATGGTATGGAAGTACAGAGTGTGGACTGGTAGCGAGAGAGGTACCAGTCACTTCCTGTGCACTGCCGAGGTGCCCTTAAGCAAGCAATGGGCCCTCGCTCTGACATAGTATGTAATGTGTAAGCTAACAACAGATTTAAAAATGTAATTTCCCTTTGAGGGAGCTTGAATCTTTTTTATTTATTTATTTTATTATTAATAAATAAATAAATTATTATTAATTGTATAATGTAATTGGATTATTTTATAGAAATATTAGATAATAATAGAAATATTTTCTTTCACTCCTCTGTTGTTATATAATGATTGTGTTATATGTTGGGACCCCCCCCCAACAAAAACGAGATGATACATCTCAAGGGGTTTATCCTAATAAACAAATTTGAATATGACTGCTGTACGTCCTCCAGGCAGCTCTGGAGGCTTTGGACGAACTCAACCTGTTCGGAGCAAAAGGAGGACCTGGATCTGTCGTCCACGCGTTGGCTGACGACATACAGCACTGCCAGGTACACACACACACACACACACACCCGCACAGATGAAAAATATTATTACAGAGTTTCTGTGTGGTCTTAAACAGTCTTTAAAAAAAGTCTAACATTTCTAAATAATTGTATTTGAATGCATAAAATGTATTACATTTGCTATTGCTATAAATATATATATATATATATATATATATATATATATATTTTTTTTTTTTTTAATCATTTTAAATGGGTCTTTTTCTTTCCTTTTTTAATTCTGTGGTGTTTCTGTTGCTAGTTCAAATATAATTCACTGCATTACGACTATAAATGAGACCAAAGTGCCACTTAAATTGCAGCTAATCTAAACACCAGTGCTATAATGCCAATGTGGAAATCAAAGGGATTGTTTCAGACAATGTTTACGGACTCTGTTTAGGGACTCTGACATCTGACTTTGTTTTTGATGTCGTGATATCGTGACTTGGTGAAACCCTGTATAAACCCTGAATTATATCTTCATGTGGAGAAGCAGCATTGATTCCCACTTTCCTTCCACCGTCATCAGTCCATCCTGACCTCGATGTTACCCAGAGCGTCCATCTCTAAAGAGGTGGACGCCGGAGTCCTGGCGATCATCTCGTACCCCGCCTTCGCTGTGGATGACATCAGCATCGTCAACATGACCAAGGAGGAGATCATCTCTAAACTGCAGGTGCAGAGAAGTGCAGTGAGATAGCAAAAATAGGTGCTTCCCACACTAGCACACTGTGTGATTGCTGACTTCCTCTCTTGGTCTGTTCAGGGTCGATACGGCTGCTGCAGGTTTCTCAGAGACGGACACAAAACACCTAAAGAGGTAAACTTTGTTCAGATAAGCAGTGGAGGAATATGTCATTCCATGGCCTCTGTTTCTTTTTTTTCTCCTGTTTTATCTTACCTCAGCAGAACAATATCTGTTTCTTTTCTCTGCTGTCCATTTATTAATTCATTTTTCCAAACATAAGGACGAGAGGAACTTGATACAGTTTGGGAGCGGTAAGGTGTACAGTGGTTACATGAAACAATGGGTGGTAGGAACCGGGAGGACTTAAAGCTCCCATGACATGGTGCTCTTTGGATGCTTTTATATAGACCTTAGTTGTTTCCTAATACCATATCTGAAGTCTATTTCCCAAAATTCAGCCTTGGTGCAGAATTATTGCTACTAGAGCCAGTCGCTTTCTAAGGACGTGCCATTTCTGAGTCTGTAGCTTTTGAAGAGGAAGGGGGGGGTCCTCAACCAACTGCCACTTTGATCATTTGAAAGCCATGATGTCTCTTTTGTCATGGGTGGGCCAAATTCTCTGGGCGTGCAAAGCAGAGAAAGGGGAGGTAACCTTCTTATGAGGTCATAAGGGGCAAGATTCCAGATTGGCTCATCTGAGCTTTCATTTTCTCAAAAGTAGAGCAGGATACCCAGGGCTCGGTTTTGCACCTATTGCCGTTTCTAGCCACTGGGGGACCATAGGCAGGCTGGGGGAATGCATATTAATGTTAAAAAACCTCAAAGTGAAATTTTTATGCCATGGGACCTTTTTAAAAGAAACTGAAAAACGGAAAATGTCAATAATAATCACACCAATGACTGAAAAAAACTTTTCAACATTGTAGTAATTTTTTCAGGGTCCTTTTGATTAGTAGACAGACAAAAAAATTGTAATATCTCAACAAAGTCTGGCCTAGTCTAGTCTAGCTTTGCATATTTGACCCATTTAGTCCAAAGTTTACATGGCCTCTCTGTTTTGTGTTTTCATCATAAAATGCCAAAATGTCTTGTTTTGACTATTTATGGCTTATTTAAGGAAATTTTGACTCTTGTTTAAAGGTTTAAACCTCTTCTTTCAGTCCCTTTCCTCATTATTGTTTACCTCAGCAGCTCTCAGTAGACACAGCTACATTAAGCAGAAGGCTAAATGAATGGAAACACGTCTGGCCACAGAGGCCAGAGTGGGGCTGCCCTGGCTGTCGGAGCGTTGCTTAGCTCTTACATAACGGGAACTTGGAAAAGGCTGTTGGGTTTAATGGACTGTAGCAAAAGTTCTTCACGTTTTCTCTCTTTGGATAGAAAATAGGTTGTCAGAGTAGTTAAAAAGAAATTAATGTCTAAATTAAAAGAGAGAAAACTTCTCTCTGCGTTTTTAGTCATGCTGTTTGGCTTTGTTTTTTTATTTTATTGAACATTATAATATAATATATTAGACTACAATAAAGTCCTGGTCTTACTTCCATTGTTGTCCCTGGTGTTTTCACTGTCCATCTTTTTGTCAAGACAGAGTAGACATTACAGTTTTAACTTTTTGGATTATTAGAAAAATAGAAACAAACACAATATGAAGATTGTATCATGTGAACAAACTGCTCTTTTAGGAAGCAGACCCCCCACACACAAGTTGCAACACTAACTCATTTAACATCTACTGCTGTGGTGTCTCATTGCCCTGTAGAGCTGCTGAGGGACCAATCTGTACATGCTAAAGGTTGGTTTTACAGAGCCGCTTCCAGTTATCAGTGTGTGTGACAGCCAAGTGGTAAAATTGAATATGTGTGTTCTGCAGAACATTTCCTGGATTTCTGAGAGTTACAGAAATGCAGATTTCTGGCACAACCTTCCCATTGCACGAAGAAAAGAAATTGTTCTTTAAAGGGTCCAAACTCAAGCAACACTAGTATAAAGAATAACTTTATATGCGCTTCCCTCAGTCCGGCTCAGCTTGTGTGAATTATTTGTGGGTGGACCTTCTCATAGAGAACTCTATAACATGCCCCTTCAGGGATCCATAGAATATCACATGCACATTATTATATTCTGCCCTAACACACACACTGTTGTATTTTGATCCCCAGGATCCAAACCGTCTGTATTACGAGTCTGCAGAACTGAAGCTGTTTGAAAACATTGAATGTGAGTGGCCGCTGTTCTGGACCTACCTCATACTGGATGGCATCTTTATCAACAGCCCTGAGCAGGTATTTTACATCAATGTGTGTTTCCAAGCATCATGCTTTTGACAGTATGTACACATGCCTCTGTGAATGTTGACGGTGTACATGTTGGATATAAACTCATCCAGGTGCAGGAGTACCAGGAGGCTCTGGAGGGCATCCTGATCAAACAGAAAGACGGAATACGACTGCTGCCAGAGCTCTACAGTGTCCCCCCAGATAAGGTAATGCCTTTGGGGAAGGTGGAGACATTTTTGATGCCATTGTGAACTCTCTATCAGACTTCTGTATTGTCAATAAAAAGCAGGAACCCTTGCTTGAATGCATGGCTTGGAGGTAGGGATGTAAAAATTCAATATTTTAAAGCGTGATTTATGCCTCTGCGTTAAATCTACACCCTACGCCGTAGCCTGACGTACCCCCGACTCATTTCCTGCTTTTCCTTCTCCATAATCAACATGACAAGTAGAGGGTTAATTTTCCTGCTACAGATTTCCCACCGTGGTCAGAAAGCACAGGGGAGACACTTTGTTCCTCTCACTGTGACTCTAGAGTCGGCACTCTCTCCAAAACTAATCATCTCTCACTCGCCCTACCACACACTCCCCACAGACACACACACATGCCAACGCTGCTATTCTCTTAAAGAAATCGACTCACACACACCAATGCACAGTTATAAACTTCAGGCCACTTATGTAAACTACGGAGAAAGCTCTGCGTGGAGCCTCCGCAGGACCATAAATCTCGCTTTACGCAGAAACCAAATTGTCTTTTTTAGTATTGTGTATTGAAAACTGCCTCACCATTCAATACCAGATTTCAATACTTAAGGAGCAAATTTCATTAGCATCAGTGAGCCAATAAGCATGCAGCATGCTTCAGATCTAATAATACTGGTGATTGGCTGTCTAATGTTAAGATGTGTAATTTTGTAATTTCTTTTTGAGAAAATGGATTTTATAAAAATAGTATCGAAATAAGTTTAGGAACCGCTATCGAAGTCACAGTATTGGTATCGCTATCCAAAAAAAAAAGAAATGTAAACTATACCCAGCCCTACTTGGATACTTATTTTTTTAAATGTGCTCATATTGTTTATTTCTGAACTTCATTATTCCTTTGTTCTCACTCAGATGAATATTTTGTGGAGGCTTTTATTGTATCTGCTATGATTTATGCAAAAAATGTTGTTTTCAATGCAAACAGGTGGAGGAGGAGTATGTGAACCCTCACTCTGTGGAGAGGGTGCCGATGGGCAAATGTCCTCTGAAATGGGGACAGTCTCTGTACATCCTTGGAAACCTTCTGGCCGAGGTGAGCCGTCGTGTCACTAGCTAAATCACCCTGCAGTTTATGAATAATAACACACTACGGGTGGATTATTTTCTAGAAAAAGTGTGAAGTTAAAGCTTCAAAAGCTTTTTTTTATATTAATGAACGTCTGTTACATTCAAGCCTTTGCCAGATAAGTTGCTACTAAGTTAATTAAGACTATCGGCACCACACAACTCTCTCTGGATTTCTCAGTATGGCTGTGTTTAGAAAATGATGTCCGGCGTCTTTCACACGCAGAAACTCAAGCTTAGATAATTACCTCTTCTGTCCATCATGTTTTTTAGTCCTCCTTGGCTACTAGCAACAGCATAAATACATTTAATAAATTACATTTTGATGTTTGAAAGTCTCTAGGTTTTGACATAAATGCAGATATAAATGTAAATTTAATGTAATTTTAAAATATGAGATTTTCAAATATTGCAACTGTCGATACAGAACGAAATTTCAAAATATGTGCAAACACAAAGTATTGACAAAATAAAACGCTATTATTTCATTTTGGGAAACCTATATGTGTACAGTCAAAGCTAGCAGCAGCAGTTTGTCAGACAACTTTCTGGTGTGCAAAGATGTAGAAAATGCCACGGCGCCGCCACGCAACAGAAATGCCACGCTCACGCCACGTGGGCAGTGTGCAGGAGCCGTAACGCTATCACGGAAGGCTTGTATCATGTGGCCGTGCCGACAGTTTTGTTGTCATTACTTAGACTTCCTCATGGAGGAGACAGAAACTACACACTATAGCCTTTATACCAGGAAACTCTTTAAGCTACTAATAGCGTTAGGCTGGTAGTAGATTCAGGAGCAGACACGGAGGAAAGGTTGGGAAACTGGACTAGAGGTTTATTGAATAAAACGGAAAAATGGTGGAAAGAAATCAGACAGGTGGGGGGCAGGTAAAAAAAAAAAGCGATTAGGCTTGTGCAGGCAGACTGGGCTTCCAGGACTGAAGCAGGAGCAAAAAACACACATAGTTAAAAAAAAAAAGCTTAAATTTGAGATACTAAAGGAAGATAATTAAGCAAAAACCACTAAGGCTGGCCGTAGTGAATGTTACCACCGTGGGTGGACAGACGGTCTGGCAGCGACTGGTGGGAAAGCCGGGGGGTTTAAGACATGAGTGGTGATTGCTGGATCTGCTTCAGGTGTGTAAGCAGCCACAGGTGTCCTGACGAGGAGGGAGAGAGCCAGGAGAGAGACACACACCAGGACAGAAAAAAGGCAAAACAAAACAAAGACAGGAGAGGCAGCAAGCCTAACCACGACAAATAGGACGTTTATTTATTTATTTAAGCAACTTTGTAGTTGTATCTTTGTTTTTGTGCTTTTATTCTAGTTACATTTCTTTTTCATTAATGAACAGCATGTATGTTATGAATGTGTTTTTATTTTTCTAATTGTACTATGATTTCACTTATTACGTTTCCTGAGGTAATCTCCTGTCAGACTGCAGAATTGAAGAATATGGCACACTGCTTATAAAATGCTAATTAATTCTTTAAATCAAGTTTACATGTTGGCTTAAGTTTGACTTGTTTGTTCTCGATTTATTTCTTATCCTACAAACCAAATTCTCGTTGATTTCGGGACTATGACTTTTTGAAGGGATTTCTTGCTCCTGGAGAGATCGACCCTCTTAACCGACGTTTCTCCACCGTCCCAAAGCCGGATGTGGTCGTACAGGGTGAGTTAACGGCAACCTTAATATGGTTTCAGTGTGTTGTTTCAGTCCCACATAAGTAGGGCTGGGTACCAAATTCAATTATTATACTCATTCAATTTAATCAGTCTTTTGGAATTTGTAAAAGGCACAAAGCCAAAAAAAAAACTTTAAAAAAAACAAAACTTTTTTTTTTTTTACTCAGCAACAAATGTGCTTTAAAATGTTGCAAAGTATAAAACTTCAAGAAAACATACTTAGGTCAAGTATAGATACTACAATTACAGTAACGTGAGTAATTGTAAATAGTTGCTGTCCACTTTTGGTAATGTTTAATATTCATGTTTCTTTTGTGTTATAATGGATTATTAAATCAAAAAAGTATTGTTCAGGAACTGGTATGGAAGTCATGGTATTGGTATAGGTACCTGTATTATACTTTCTTTTTAACAATACACAGCCATACACTCTCCTAATGAAATCTGTCTTTTAGTGGCAATAGTTAGTGTTTTTTTTGTTTTTGTTTTTTAATGCATGTTCAAACCTTCTCTCTCTTCTCGTAGTGTCAGTTCTGGCAGAGACTGAGGAGATCAAAACGCTGCTGCTGAAGAACGGCATAGACGTTGAAACTGTCGCTGACATCCATCCCATACACGTGCAGCCCTCCAGCGTCCTCAGCCACATCTACGCCAGACTCGGTAAAACCTCAGAGGACATTTCATTTTTGCTTTTTCTGGGTGAAAAGCTGCGGATCGGGACGTTTTTTATAATCAAGGGAAAGGTACTGCTTTTAAACATAAAAATTACATGAAGAATTACAATGTCAGTAACCCACAGAAGGAATGGGTATTGTCTTTTAGACACAAGGGCCCTAATTGATTAATCAAAACCCTTTTGAACCATGGACCCTTTTTCCGTCTGCTGCTCCGCGATGTAAGTCGAGTGAAGTGTGAGTTGCGCATGCGTCACTTTGCGACAAGTAGCAAACAAGATGCGAATGAGAGACTTCTGTACTGTCAATACAGTAAAAATGTGTTTTATCAATAAAAGATGATTTATAAAATGACAACAAATATTTTAATAGCTTAGTAGTTTATGCACTAAATAGGTATGTGTAAAGGCGTTAGGCCGCCCACACGTTGTTGTAGCTTATTATGCAACTTAATTATGCACAATATGTAGTAGTTGCTTCCCTGTTCCATCTCTCTCTTAGTTAAGGGGTCCTTGGTTTAAAAAACATAGACTCCTGATCTACTCATTTGTTTCACTCTACAGACCTTTTACTCATCCTTTTCCTGCTTTGTTGCAGGTCGTAACCCGAGGCTGGGTCTGTCGGGACGGCCCTACAGGAGAATAGGAGTGCTGGGAACCTCCAAGTTCTACACCATCAGAAACACCCTCTTCTCATTCACACCTCAGGTTAGTAAGACAACATACGTTGTCTGGGGGTAGGTTAGTTACAGGCAGTAGTGGAAAGTATCCAAGGATATTGATAAAGTAATATACACATTTTTTTTACTTGTACTTGAGTATTTCCATTTTCTGCTACTTTGTACTTCTACTCTCTACTACATTTCACAGGGAAATATTGTCATTTTTTCTGCACTGCATGTATATGAAAACTTTAGTTACTTTGCAGATTCAGACTTTTACTTATAGAATATCTACACTCTGGCAATGCTACTTTTATTTAAGTAAAGGTCCTGAGTACTTCTTCCACCACTGACTTTTAACTTACAGTATGTGTTTGCCGATTTGAGAACGTTTTTAAAAGATTAGTCCTTTAACAGTATATTTTTTTTGTTCTGTGCCCCTGTTTGTCTCATTCCCTCAATCTAAATTATGCTATTGCCCCCCCCCTTTTCTCCCCTCAAAAACTCCAGTTCATTGACCACAAGCAGTTTTACTTGGCGTTGGACAACAAAATGATTGTGGAGATGTTGAGGACGGAAATCTCCTACCTCGCATCCAGATGGAGGATGACTGGACGACCCACAGTCACTTTTCCCATTTCACAGACTATGCTGAGTAACACACACACACACACACACACACACACACACACACAGTCACACCTTGATCCAGAAGGGCTAAAAATGTTTCACTATAACTTTAACTACTATAACATAATGCCTTACAAAGTGGAAGCAGGAAGCAGCCCATTTGCTGTATTGAAAATTTAATTTTTGTGTTTGTGTTGAGCAGAGTGTATGTATTTTGTGTGTGTTTCAGCTGATGAGCACACAAACTTGGACCCTGTAATGTTGGCCACGCTGAAGAAGCTACAGGATGGATATTTTGGAGGAGCAAGGTGATTCTATTACAGAGGATACCAAGGAGGCCATGTCCCATCAATCAGTCAAACTTTTTTTTTATAGAGCACTTTAACACAACCAAAGTTGACTAAAATGCTGTACGGAAGAATAAATAAGGACATAAAGAACACAACTCACACAGGCATAAAATACAAACGGTATACAAACTGGGCCACTGGGCAGCCAGTGGAGTGAGTCTAAAATGGGGGTCCCATGTATTGCTTCTGTGAATACAGGGGTTTTAAGTAGTGATGGCCAAATGAAGCTTCTTAAACCAGTGTCTTTATTTTCTGAGCCCACTAAGATGGCGCTCTCTGTTCAACAATTGGTTGAGAATACATTGAATTACTATGTCTTAGGCCTTTCACTTAAAACCAAGAGCACCATCTAATGGGCTCAGAAAATAAAGACACTGGTTCACGAAGCTTCATTTGGCCATCATTAGTTTCAAGGCCCTGACACAGCACCTCGACAGCTGACCATCGGACTGACTGCCTCCCTGAGTTGGCCAAAAAAAAGGGCCTCGGAACACACCGAAGCAATGGCGACTGCAGCTGATTGGACGACATGTCACGTGGGTCTGGTTTCTCCGTAAATTCAAAGCCAGACTGTCATGGCGTCTTGTTCAGAATACATTCTCATATTTTACTAAAATAGCTCACGGTTCTAGTTCTAAAAACATTTTAAGTGAGAAGTAGGTCATGAATCTGTCTTCATTTCAGATCGACAAAGGTCAGTTGAAAAGATTTTTGTCAGATTTTGAGAGACTCTAGTCACGCTCATCCGGCTACTCATTTCTGGGTTAGCTCTCCACCAATCAGATTGGTCATGAGTCCGACTGACGCCAGTGCCCACCTTTTGACCGAGCATGTCAGGTTGGCCAAAATGAAGGGCGACGGCACGAAACACGCCGAACAGACTCGCCAGACAGTCCAACAGCCGATAATCGGGTTGGTGTGGCAGGGCAAGTAAACACTGGTCAACAGGTACAGAACCGATAAACACCAGACGATAACAGACGTTTCTTCTCTCCAGGATCCAGACGGGAAAGCTGTCGGAGTTCTTGACCACTTCCTGTTTCGCTCATCTGAGCTTCCTGGACGGTAAGGGTTCTGGCAGCATGAGCCACCGCCGCGAAGAGTATGATGATGATGATGAGAGTGACGGCGATGGATACGTGCATGAGTTACGTAATGATGATGGTAAGGAGAAAAAAAACAGATGGGGATCGATGGGAAGGAATGGTGACACCAGCGATGGAAAAGTGGAATAAAACTGAAGTTTAAACTCCCAGGTGGCATTTGTTTGTTTTCCATCGTTGGTTTGACCATTTCTAATGGTACAAAATAAAAATCTACACACAGTCATAAACTGTAGTAAAACATAAAGGTAAAGTAGTGTTTTGCCTGTATGTACGGGTAATACCATGAATAACCTACTAGGACACTCAAAATTACACATGAACTGCAATATATGTCATTTACTGTAAGTTTATGTCTTAAAGTTCAAAAAAAGTCTGTGTGATTGGTGGAATTTGTCTTCTAACGTAGACAAAAAAAATCCAGGGTGCTCAGGAAGTTCAGAAGGTTTGAAGGTGCTCTTTGGGGTCAGGAATTCAATTAAGTATAGAAAAAAACAAAATCCAATGCACTCTTCTTCCAAATTCTTTTAAAAGCCTTTATTGTGCTGGCTATTTCATAATAGACAATTGTAAACTGGATGTCTGTTGCACTCTGAAGAAGGCTCTGTGCCGCTACGCCTGGGTTGCTTCTCCCTATGGCTTTTAAATTTTCTATTATGAAATAGCCTGTAAAATAAAGGCATTTTAAATAATTGTGAAGAAGAGTGCCTTGGATTTCTTTGTCTTCTAACATGTCTTATTGTTGCAGCCCATCCAGTCTTCTAATTGTATTTCTCTGTTGTTGAGAGTGATCTCTTTCAGCTAACCCTTTACTTTAAAATCCCCCCCAAAAACATTAACTAATCTTTTCATATTTATTATCTGTGAATTATCTCACCAGAAACATGACATGACACAAAGTAACCAAAGATTCTCATTAATCACCACTTCCTTCGTCACTCATCTGTCCCCGTCTCCATCCTTTCTGTGCTGTTCTGTAGCTTTCACTCAGAATTTCTCAACCTTGGGCTTTGGGACGCCACGTGGGGTCACTTGGTATACTTTTTGATTGAAAATGAATCAGTTTGTATCGTGTCATCGTCCATCACAAAACAAGTCCAATTCACATGACAGCTCTAAGCCCAGCTTTGCTTGTGTTGCATTCAAAACATTTTGATCTTAATTTGCTAGTTGTGAAGTTTTGTCATTTCGTATGCATGTTTTAACAGGGTTTGTTGTTTCATTCAGTGCATGTCTGACCTCATTACACACATGTGTAGCATGGCTTGTCTTACAGCTGCTGATTGCTAGTGCATGTGTCTACACATCATCCTTACATCCTCTTTTGCAAGCGTTTTGATTGGGAATGATGAGGCTTTATCTTTACAGTTTAAAGGGTCATTTCATCCAAAATCTGGGTGAATGTAGCCATGCAGATATGTCTGTTTTGTTGTTAAAGTTTTTGGTTTTTTTTTTAATATTCAATATCACTGCTGCCACCCCAAAGCAGTAGAAATATAATTTAAATAACTCAGCATGAGAGCAGCATGTCTTTACTACAGTTTTAACAAGATACTGGCTAGATACTTGTGAGTATGCATTGCCGAAAGCTTTGGGAGATTTGGGTGAACAAACTTCTTTTAAATCTACTTGTTAAAATTAAAACGATAACAACACTTGTAATTACTTGTAGATATTATTATTTTCATAAATAAGATGGTGTAGTTTGAATGCTAGGGTTCTCTGACTTTTTACACTAAAAAAAGGTGAGTTGAATCTACAGTTTTGGTATTTTATACTTTTTGCTGTGTGTCTCTTGTCGTTTCATTCTTTATCTCCATCCACTTCACTTCCACTCTTTTGCCCCACCCCCATCTCTGTGTTCTCTGTCTTGACCTCTGTCCCGTTTTGTCCTCCTCTCCAGAGGCTGATGACCTCGCCCAGTACCTGGACCACCTGCTGGCCCACGCTACCCCGAAGAAGCCCAAACGGCAGGTGGGAGCTCTGGGGAAGTTCAAGGCTTTGGCCACCAAAACTAAGGACATGGTGTCTCTGATGAACAAGGCTCAGGACCTCGACATACAGAGTCAGCTGATCCAACATATCACACCCCAAACACCAATATCTATACAGCATGTTATGTACTCTCACTGACACCAGACTCCATCGTTTTTCTCTAGATGTCAACATGTACCTGCCGAACAAGCTGTTTCACTCTCCTCAGCCTTCCCTCAACCTGAACCTCCCAGACCCCTCCGCACTGCAAGGAACCCAGGTGGGTTTTTATATATGATGCTCTTATGTTTTTTTTTTAATTATCCACCAATCATCCAGTGGCTGCTTCAAAAGTCCTAATATTGAAATAATTTGAGCATTTTCATTTCTTTCTTTTTTTTAAATTATAAAACTGTTCAAGGTGCTCCATAAAAGAAAATTATGAAAACAAGTATATTCAGACTGAGAGAAAAGAGTTTTAACCCTTAGAGAACAGAATTCCCATGGGCGGCGGGCGCTAGAGGTCCACAGGCAGATCGTTGTTTACATGTTCCTGTTTAAATCGGTCTAAAATAAAAACAATTTTTTGCAACACAAAGCTAAGGCTTCTGTCTTTTGCGCAATTATGTTGTACGCACGCAGCGACGCCATCATGTTACTAGACATCCAGCGCAAAACAGCAGGCGGACCATTTCTATAACAGATGAAACTATCCAAACGCCTTTACACTCCGCTCCTAAAAATGTGTATATCTCAAAAACAAAAAAATGTATAGTATATAGTTCAAATTAGGGCTGATTAGGGATGATTAATTGAAAATGTATCAACATCAACATTCTGAAGCTGTTATGAACATATTTTGTCCTATGACGATAATTTTGATAATTTATTCCTGTTGATTGGCCTCATTTTTCCTCAAACATTCTACCGCGTGTGTAGTCGCGTGACTTCATGTTTCTACATTAAGGAATCTTTTGGATCAATATGTTTTGTGTGTAAAACGAGATAAAAACACACATCCGTTTTTTCTTGTACTTATGACACAATTTGAATACTTTTAGTAATTATTATGGTTTATTGGCCTATGTAACCTTTGAGCCTGGTTTGTACTGTTTTTAAGGGATATGAAGCATTTAAAGCTACTCCAAGAAATGAACATTCTTAATATTTTCTTTATAAATGAACATCCTTATAAGCAAGCATGCCAAAGTAGACACTGGCGGACCTTTTCTATTGTAGAGGTTTAAACACGAAAGCATAATGTCCACGTGTTCTAGTAGAAACCTAACATACAAGTATGAACCTGTACAACGTACCTTTTGACCTTTAACTTCCCACATCTGTCCTCCAGGCTTCAGAGGCAACAGCCTCAGCAAAGGCCGTTATCCCCACAGATGCCAGCGGAAACATCGACCACAACGCTTTGGTCCAGCTGTTAAAAGACACCCAGAGTCTCCAGGACCAGGGTGATATACTCTACATCCTCTTCAAAGACAAGTGAGATACACTGTTTGAGTGAGCTGTATCGGAACCGTCTAAAAATGGTAGCTGATTCATAGAAGCAAACAATTTTCAAATGTGTGCAGCATTTTGCTCGGCACATTGGCAGTTCGATCCCATGCTCCTCCGGCCACATGTCAAAGTGTCCCTGAGCAAGACACTGCACTCCATGTGGCTCCCCTTATGTTGTACGTATAGCTGTCCACTGCTCCTAATACTTAGGATGAGTTAAATGCAGTAATTAAATTTCACTACATTGTACTGTGTGAATGTGATGAGTAAGAATACTTAACAGTGTTTTTTTTCTTTGTTTTCTTGGTCATTAAAAAAAAAAAAAAAAACTGACTGTATTCCCAGCTGCACACTTTTTCATCCTCTTTTATTAGTATTTTAGTGATTTCATCTCCAAATTCTTTCTGTACATCCCCGTATTAGCAGAAATGTTAGTGTGTTTTTAAGATGGTAGCTGGTAAACCTTGAAAACGAGAGACAAAAAGCTGATAATCCTCTTGTTCTTTCTTCAGTATAAGGCATAATTAGTTCCTGGGTATTTTTTATGTTCATCACCTTTCCTTTAACTGACGACCATGTCTCTGTCTGAGCAAGCTATGCTTAAACATTTCCAACATAAATCCTTAAAATTATTACTATAGATATATATAATATATATACACAGAATTCCAATAGAATATGAAAAACATACTGTAAATGGCAATGCAGCAAAAATGCAGGTATTAAAAAGTTTCATGTCTTTTTCTGTTTTTTTATTCACCATATGATCATCTTTAGAATTCATATTTAAGGAGGGCTAATTATTCAGTACAGTTAGCCATAGGGAAAGCATATTTGGGAAAAAAACATGACTGTTTTTGTTTTAATCACAGGGGCATGGACTGGGACACTCATCTGCACGGTAAAGGCTCTACGGTGAGATCTCTGCTCTCTGACCTGTATGAGAAGGCAGGGGAAGTCAAACACTGGGGCCTTATCAGGATGATCTCTGGCATGCTGAAGAAGAAGGTGGAGGAGCTCGACTCGGTACGACACACAATTTGTTAAGAGCAGCTACAGACAACCACACGCATACATACAGCACACAGAACACAAGCGTACATACTGTATAGGTCTACAGCCTAGAGAGTAGTTATCCATGTCCATATCTACTATATTCTATCTACACACACACACACACACACACACACACACACACACACACACACACACACACACACACACACACACACACACACACACACACACACACACACACACACACACACACACACACACACACACACAAACAAAGAAACATTTACAAATAAAATAGAGTGACATTCTGTGAATAAATTTTCACTTTGCCAAAGAGGTTAGGTTTTCATGTAGTCAGTGTAATGTGTTCATGGGCAGGTGATTAGAGTGATTGGCAGTGATCTGATATTAGAGATGAAAGTTTAGTTTGGTAGCATTTAAATAATAAATTCTTTCTGAAGAAGGTGTGCCAAAACAGTGACCTTAGAAGACAGAGCCTCATTTGAATAGGTGTCTTTTTCTAGACTTCTTCATTGTCTGTTCTTAAGCAAAATTATGTATATATAGAAGAGGACAAAACTGCTCTAAAGGGACGTTTACAGGGCAATCAATTCAACATTAAATGTAGTCTCGGGAAGTAAAACAAGCTCTGGTTCATTGGCATTACTTTAAACCAATCACAATCGTCTTGGGCGGTGCTAATCTCCGGACGGAGCCTGGTGCCGCTGCAAAATACTATAAATAAATTTAAATAAATTGGTTGGATTTGTTGGTAGGCCTGCTCTGACTTGTTGGCGCATCAGAAGCACCTGACGGTGGGTCTGCCTCCAGAGCCCCGAGAGAAAACCATCACAGCTCCCATACCTCCAGACCAGCTGGCCGCTCTCATAGACGAGGCCAGCGAAAACAACATCAGCGTGGCCATTCTCACTCAGGTGACTCACATCCTCCACCATCATCATGTGGGAGTTTGTCCTCCTGCCTTCCTCTTTAATCTCTCTCTCCGTCCTTCAGGAGATCATGGTGTACCTGGCTATGAGCATAAGGACTCAGCCCAGTCTGTTCAGCGAGATGTTCAGGCTCCGCATCGGTCTCATCATCCAGGTCATGGCCACTGAACTGGCCCAGTCACTCAACTGCTCAGGTAAGGAAGAAAAGAGAAGAAGAAGATGATACTTTATCTAACTCGCATGTTTTCTCCTCCTTACCACCACCAACGGCCTTGGCTACAAGCCCAAAGTGAGTGAGCTCGGAAAACACTACTAAACTTAAATTTGGTTCACGGTAGATTCATGCCACTGACACAACAAGCCACAGCGTTGATTAGGTTAACCCTTTCAAACACAAAGTTGCAAGTCACCACTACCTTTTCCCATTAGCTTAGCCCATGTCACAAGTACAATTCAGGATATATTGTCAGCTAAATAACTGGATGTAATTTCATGCATTCTCTGGCGTTTAAGCCACTGAAAGTTAGTGACAACAAGCTCCCTTTGCTAGTCAATAACATTAACCAACCCCGTTTGCAGTGTATCCTGAAGTAGAGTTCAATTTATCATAATTAGCTCACCAATAAAACACATATAAAGTACAGTGTCTTCACAACTAATTGTGGATGAAACTACAGGTCTTCAAATCCCAGACATAATTAAGTCCTTAGAGAAATAACTGGGCTAGTTTACTCTGACTGGCTACCATTTGAAATGATTGATGGGGGGAGTCCCCCGCCTCCCCCCTGCCCTTCTTGAAATGGTACTGGCTATAGCATTCAGACTGGAACTGGAGCACAGAGAAAGGAGACATAGAGAGGAGTGAGATAGAGAGAGGAGATGAGAAGCTGAGGACGAAGGAACAGAGATAGGACAGACCGAGAGAGGAGAAGCTGAGGACGATGGAACATAGAGGAGAGACAGAGAGTAGACCATATTATTCCTTCTTGAGTCTTTTTAACAAGAACTTGTATTAATGTACAAATTGAATAGTGATTATGTGACCTATGAGAGAACAACCAGTGATACCCTTGGTACCATCAAATGATAGCCTTTAGCGATGTCATCAGGATACACATACACCGGTAGGCCGTGGCCCACCTTACCGCTGTCCGCGTCGTGGTCCACTTGATCACAGAATTCATGTTTACCCTTCTCTTTTTTTTTTTACCCCTGAATGTAAGCAAATTGCAAAAAATGTGCATTCACAAGTTCCCAAAACCCATAGTGCCAGCAAAGTGTGAAATTGTGTGTGTGCGTGCAGGAGAGGAGGCTACAGAGAGTCTGATGAGCCTCGACCCATCAGAGCTGAAGAATCTCCTCCACCACATCCTCAGTGGGAAAGAGTTTGGAGTGCAGTGCAGCGGTCAGTCACTCTATCATAGCAACCAATCAAATGTTGTTTTGCACACACAGCCAATCACATTCTTAATCACATCCTACCCACCCCCCCACACACCCTCCACAGTTAGAGAGCTGGATACCGGCGTCAGTTCTGCCATTTCCATCCATCAACTGGGCAACGTGGGCGCCACCAAGAGCGAGAGAGCCGGCATCAGCAAACTGAAGAGCGACATGAAGATGGTAGGAGCCCTGAAGGAGTTCATTTCAGCGAAAAGAGATGCACATTTTTTAAAAGCTGTTTATCACTAAACAGATGGACTGTCAGATCAGTTGTACGTGCTGTTGACTTTGAGAGACAGCTGGTGAAAAAAGAGATGAAAGAAGGTCCTATTTTGAAACTATTGTGCTTTTTTTGGCAAACTGACTCTTGTCTTTTCACAGCTGGAACACAGCTTGTCTTTGACGGATCTGTGTAAGATGACAATGAATCAGATTAGGTGGTAATTCACCTGGCTGATGCTGATGGGGGAGACATTGTGGAAAGAGGCGAGCTGCATCAGACGAGAAATAATGAAGAAAAACTGTATAGCTAGTTGTTAAAAAAATTGAGGTTTAGATGGCCTATGTCAATGTTTGCTATTGGAAAAAAATCATTAAAAGCTGGAATCTTAAGTAATTGTTGAGGTGGAGTTTCAGATAAAAATAATCACGAGAGCAGCTTATTGACTTGGTTTCTGTGTTGCAGGCGGAGCACAGGTTGTCCTTGTCGGATCCATTTAAGGTGATGATCACGCAAAGGAATATTATCTATCGCAATTTTATATCTATTTTTTATTTTTTTTATTTTAAGTGAATATGCTGTAGGTGTTAATTCACCTTCAGTGTAAACATCACCAATCAGCTCACTTAGAACTGCTGTGACCAGAGGAACGTGTCCCAGAGCTTTCAGCTGCTTTCACACAGCCTTCATCACCAGATGGAGGATGCTCGTTAGTTGATGTTCAAACGTTTCTGACTTCTCGTCTACGTTGGACAACTGTTGAAAAAGCAATCAACCATCCCGGTCCACTTACTCAGCTTTTTCCGCAGCTTTCAACTTGAGTTGAACTTGTTTTGTCAACTTCTATTAATCCAAAATCAGAATAGAACTGAAAACACTTTGTCTATTTCTTTTGCGTGCAAAAAGGCAGAATTTTGTCTTTGGTTTGCATGTGGAAAAACAGCTTTAAATAGTGAGTGAAAATAAATGTAAAGCTCAACTTTTAGGCCAACATGGATGTTGAAAGCTAAAATAATAGAAAGTTTGAACATGCACTGGGCAAACTCCATCTGCTGATTAAGATCAATCAAGCAAGCAAGTGTGCCTTGAGTCAAGATTGCTTCGCTGTTTCCTAGGTCACAAATGAATTGTCAAGCTCGACCTCTAAATGCTGCTTGTTTTGTCTTCTTTGTTTTGATCCAGGAACCCCGGTTGTCTCTGACAGATCCGGCCACGGAGGTGATGATGATATTAGAAGAGTTAATTCACCTGGCTGTGGAGTTATTGTTGTTGTTATTAATGTGTCATTGGCTTTTGCTTTGGAAAAAGGAATATGACTTTGCAACGGATTGTTAACAGATGCAATTTAGGGTTTGAGCGTTGCAATTCATTGTGTTTCATGTGTTGCAGATGGACCGAAGTGTGTCTTTAACTGACTCAGTTAAGGTGATGATGATGATGATGATGATGATGAGGTTTGATTGTGGTAAATCCGCCGTGGGTGAAGTAAATCGAAAACAAAGACATAAATTTGTCATTGGGTTGAACATTTTCTTTAGGTGCAGATTCAGGGCGATTTCAGGTTTGCTTTGTCAGAGCTGATCAAAGTGATGGTGATGATGATGATGATGATGATGATGATGATGATGATGGTGGTGGTGGTGGTGTCAGTGATTTGACTTTTTGTACAGTTGCTAATTGAAAAGGGTTTGACTTGTTGAATCTTTTATTATCCTTGACAGGACCTGAGGATCTGTAAACCTAAAAGGGTCTGGCAGGCTTAAACGTCAGTGTGGCATTAGCATACATTAAAAGGCTGTTATGTATAAGGAGTAATGCAGGTTTTGTACTTGGTTTTCCGTAGGACTGCACATATATCCTTTTTTTTCAAGATTATTTTTTGGGGCATTTTAGGCCTTTATTATTTAGGACAGCTGAAGATGTGAAAGGGGAGAGTTAGAGGGAATGACATGCAGCAAAGGGCCGCAGGTCAGAGTTGAATCTGCGGCCGCTGCGACTAGAACTGAGCCTTTGTACATGGGGCGCACGCTCTACCAGGTGTGCTATGCTTATGCCCAATATATATGTATATTTTTATCGTCATCGCAATATCAACTGGCACAATAAACACATCGCGAGGGGGCAACCACATATCGCAAAACACACTCCGAGATTTTTTGTGTAATCAGTAATGGTGCCTTTTTATATTCAATTTAATTTCTAATTTGTTCAATACAATCATGTTGGAAATTATTTCCATTCATTTGATTAAAATTCAACAAGTATTTTTTTGTATTCTAGCAGAATACTGAAAGCAGCAGAAATTCCAAATAGAGTACCCACTTCAATATTGGTTTATTAATCGCAAGTAATATCGTTATCGCAATATTCCAGAACGCTATCGCATGTCACATTACATTACATGTGATTTAGCTGATTCTTTTATCCAAAGCGACTTGCAATTGCTATATATGTCAGAAGTCGCAGGCCTCTGGAGCAACTAGGGGTTATCTATCATATGCATATTTTCTTCATATTGTACTGCCTTAGTTTTTGTTATAAGCAGGTTTGTAGGAAGTCTGTAATGCAGAGTGGATTTTTTTTTTTTTTTTTGTCTCTATTTCAGCTGGACCAGTCACTGACCTTCTCGTTCAAGGTGACAACAATAACATTCAGTTGTGGTTTTCTGTCTTAATTTATCTGAAAAATAAATATTAACATTGTCTAAAAGTCATGGAGCAGAGTTTCAGCTGCAACTAATGGTTGTTTTCTTATCAATCTGCCGATTAGTCTCTTGATTAATTTTTAAACATAATGCCAAAGTAACAAATGGTTTGTTGCGCGGTCACGGAAGGTGTTGTCATTACTTAGAATTACTCATGGGGGAGACACAAACTATGCTCTATATTTATTTTGTGTGCCTAGTTTGAAGCCATCTTAACCATCAAACGGGCTGTTTCTTGGATATTCATCAGTTTATTATTTTTCTATCCATTTATTATTGCCTAACCTCATTGCTATCATTTCCCATCCTGATTCCTGCATGCTGCGACTCTTAATTTAGCAGTGTGGGACGGCACAATCCACTGGGTTTGGGGTTGTTTGTTGTCATCGCTGTTTTCATTTTGTCCAGTTCTGTGTTTTTCATTTTGTGCATCTTTTTCCTTTTCTGCCTCTCAGAGCATGCGATCTCAGTCTCTGGACATAGAAAGCTTTGAATCTGGGGTAAAGATTTGTCTATTAAATAATAATAATTAAATATATAAGATATTTCTGACATTTTTTGTTGTTGTGGTAACATTCTACACCTCACATAATGCAGTACAGTACAAGCCAATCATTTTCATCATCAGTGAGGTCAGATTGGTAGTCTACTGAATTGCTTTATGCCTTTTATAAAAGGATGAGGGTGCTATTCTTCCACAACAAACAAGAGCTTTTAAGATGATTTTCTTTCATTTTGTCGGCTGTGGCAGAGGTACAAGATGCAGTCCATAGAATCTTTGGACATTCCTGAATGCCTGCCACTTGCCAAGGATTCCAGACACGGCCAATGGCTGCGCAGGAGGCGTCTGGACGGAGCCTTGAACCGAGTCCCTGTGGGCTTCTACCAGAAAGTCTGGAAGATCCTGCAGAAGGTGGGTTTCAAACTGCTTTTTCACCTTGATTTTACATGATTCTTCACCGTTTTGAATTTTGTAGAGCATGTACATAAGCCTGCAATAAAAGTCATAAAAGTGTTAGGAAGTAGATTTTCTGCACACAATTCAAATAAATATGGTACAAAATTTGTAAAGCAACAGTTTGGAAAATAATTTGATTCAATGTTGGTTTTTTTTACATAAAGTAATGCCCATACAAAACCATTGTCTTCTAGTGCCACGGTTTGTCCATAGAAGGATTTGTCCTCCCTTCTTCAACCACCAGAGAGGTAAAAGATCCACTTTATTATTGTCAACTGAAAAATACAACGTATTGACAACTTAACGACTGTGATCTTTGCTAATCTGATGCTATCTCCTTCGCCCTCTTCCTCAGGTTTTTTTATTCACACTTTACAATTCAAAGCCATAGCCTAGGTTTGGGGTTGAGTCTCAAACCCTTTGGAAGTCAAAGCAGCACAGGAATGAAATGTGTTTACTGAGATGTACATGTTGCATGTATTAAAAAATAGCACCAGGTTGTGTTCAGTCAAATGAAAGATGTCTGACAATATCTTAGCTTTATCCTCTGAATTTCCCCTCCAGATGACACCAGGAGAGATCAAATTCTCCGTCCATGTGGAGACGGTTCTGAACCGCGTCCCTCAGCCTGAGTACCGGCAGCTGCTGGTGGAGGCCATCCTGGTGCTCACCATGCTGGCCGACGTGGAGATCCCGAGCATCGGCTCCATCATCCACGTGGAGAAGATCGTCCACATGGCCAATGAAATGTTCTACAATGATCAGGTGAGCAGGACCTCAAAAGACACAAATGCAAGATTCACGTTTTGAAATTCCATACTAACATGTGGGTGTGTCCGAAATTCCATACTAACGTGCTACAATGTGTGTGTGTTTATTTTCATCTTGGTGGGGTGACATATCTCCTGCATTCCCCCCGAAATATACAACTACAGTATGTCCAAAATCTTAGTATGAAACCAATAGTACACATACTATATCCAGTGAAATACAAACATATTACAGTATGCAAACACTGGACACTACGCCGGCAATACTTCCCCACAATGCAATGTGGTAGCACAAAGTTCATAACAAACTCACAGCAACCAAGGCAGCTCTGTAACGTCAATAACGCTCTAATTTACATTTCTACATATTAAAATCTGTGATGTTGTCACCTGCTACTGGCGTTCTAGTTTTTTTTTTTTTTTTTTTACCTTTTCAACAATTTTAAGAATTATCTGGCAATGCCACTAGAGCGGAGGTCGGCGGGGTCGGCCCGGGGTTCACATGGTTACGCGTCTCCAACAGCAGGGAGGCTCCCAGGAAGTAACCTTGAAAATTACAGCTTAGTGCGTCCGAAAACATCCACACTACTGTTTATTTGCAACCAAAGTATGTTGAATGATGGTATACATACTGAGTATGTAGTGCAGCGTATGCATTTTCGGATGCAACCAAGATGTTGTTCTTCCTCCCTCCCTCTAGAGAGACCTGGGAGCAGAGGAGCACTTCCTGGAGCGGGACCCGTCCACCGGGGTGTGCAGGCTGCTGTACGACAGCGCCCCGAGTGGCCGCTTTGGGAGCATGACCTACCTCACCAAGGCCGTGGCGGCGTACGTGCAGGACTTCCTGCCCAGCGGGGCGTGTGCGGTGCAGTGAGAGCATGACCCACGAAACCAGTACAGGGAAGAAACCGCTAAAAAAGCTAAAATTTGCAACAGTTTTCACATTAAAGTTACAATAAAATTAACGGTGCATAAATATGTATATTGTCACTATGTGTGTTAGTGCAGAGTGTAATAGAAAGACGCATGTTACAGTATGTTTATTTATAGGCTTAATGTGAAGATCTTATGATGATCTGTGATATGTTTTTAGATAAAAAAAACTTTTGTGTTGAAGGGGCATCGACACCGGTTTAGTCCCTGGTGTTTCGGCGTCCTTGTCTCCATGGCAACCCACTCTTCGCCTGTGCAAAGGTTACAGGTATATAATTTTATTTGGGAAAAGGGGGTTCAGAAATTTTTAAAACACTGCAGGCACTGTAGCATTAATACACATGTGGTATTAGTATTTAGTAGTATTTACAGCAGCAGAACAGGTAACTCAAAATGAACTACAAGGCCCATGTTCATTTTAATGAAGGAACATGTCATCCAGAACAATTTTTTTTTTTTTAAATAGTTTTTGAACAACATTGGAGCTCTATAGACCAATTTGGAGTAGGCGTTGAAGTTACGTAACTGCAATTGCATTGCGTGTGCATTGTGGTGGCAGAAAAACAGCCCAAACCATGGTAAATATACTGTTTATCACAGTACATCCATGTTTTTTTAGTGACGACTTTCTTATAATACATCTACAGGGATAGCTGGCAGGTTTCTTAGACAGCGTGCTTTTTCCACCATGTTTTAATGCTACGTTGGTTACAGAAAATGAGCCAAACAGCCGACTGGTGAACAGCAGCAGTGCTAGTTCAGCCCTAACGGTAGCTTATCCGTCTTCGGATATAGATATAAAATACCACCAGACTTCTTCTTATATTGGCAAACGTCCATTTCCATCTACTACTCATGCAGGTCTGAATTAAGAATTTCTTTTGAGAAGATGATTGTTGAAGAAGTTGATTGTATTCATTTTATCAGTGGAATCAATGTGATATGACCCTCATAATGTATGTTATTATTTTTTTACAGCAGAGTAATCACTGACTTATATAAACTTTCAGTCAGAATACAGTTTTCACATGTTTTTACCGAATCTTATAATTTATGAGCTCACCAATAACTTTGGATACATGAAAAAAACCATCAGCAACTTTACCAGTAAATTTAACAAAATCTCTCTAATCAAATGTTTTACCTTAACTAATTATTACCTAAAACTCATGTCACTTCCAATCCTACATGCTGTATGATGTATAAAATAATGACAAATACTTAGAGATTATCTACAGACTATTTATTTATAGTTCCTAAATGATTATTAAAGAAAGTTAAAAATAGAGGTGTCGTAAAGAGGACTGTTTGGGAGATTTCTTGAATGACTTAACTAATTGACACTTATAAACGTATGTGTGATTGAAACTATACAAGTGCTGTTTTATTTTTGAAATGTGCAAAAAAGAAGCAAACTAAGAGATTATGTAATAATTAAAGCAACCCTGTTTTTTAACAGATAAAATAACTTTTATTGTGGAAATCAACTGTTTTCAGCATGCAGTGTACTTGTTTGAATGCAGTGATTTCTAAGTCAGCTTAGTAAGTGCAATTCAGGTTTCTGTCCTCTTAAGAAGGGAAAGGCCTTAATTTACTTTAATCTGCAAAACTGTGATTTTGTTGTTGGTTATTTTCAGCAAAACTTAGACATTTACTCATATTTTAATGTTACCTTTAAGTGTGTGCTGCACAACAATTTGAAGGATAGTGTCTAGTGTATTTTGAGAATAAAATAATGCCTCTTGGTTAATCTACAATAACCGACTGATCGATCATTTATTTTGTGATATCAGAAGATATGAGCACCACACTTTTTCATGTTGAAAACAGTGTCAAACAAATGGAATCATGTCAAAGTGTAATAAAAGAGAAAACACATTTCTTTCATTTCAATAGCTTTGTTTTCCAAAGTCCCCGTTGAACAGAAAATTATGGACTAAGAATGTCATAAGAAATTGTCCAGGCACTCACGGTTGGTTTCTATGTTGCTATATAACAGTGTCTGCTGAGCAACAAATGGATGTTTTTCTTGTTTAGTTGTCTAGTAATTCTGTAATAAAAGTGAGAAAACACATTTCTGAGCATTTGTTTTCCAACAGTCCCTGTTTAAGAAAAGTGAAGAAGAATTATAACTAAGAATGTCATAAGAAATCATGTCCAGGCACTCACGGTTGGTTACAAAAAGGCCATCAAATAAATAGGGCAAGAAATTATGAATATAGCAACGTGTGTCTGATTAAGCCTTCCTCAGGGTGTTGTCCCCATGTAATGTAGCTTTTACCATGGCCTCAGATTTAGAGGTGCTGATCCTCAACTGTCTCGATCTTCATTCACTCGGCGAACCGATGCTCACTTTTTCATCTGCAAAAAGGTTTTTCGTTATTTTTTTGTTGGATGTTAATATATATATATATATATATATATATATATATATATATATAGTTGCTCATTTATCTTTAAAAGAAATAAAAAACTAACAATCACCTTTTTAGTTTTAGATTTTTTTTCTTCAAACCTCTTCAGAACTCAAAACAATTTAACCTGAACAAGGACGTTTTCTTTGAAGCTTTCTTTTATGGAGGTCAGACCGTAACTGCAGTCACAATGATGAAGTGATGGCATCCAGTAGGTGGTGCTACATGTACACAGCTTCTATGTTTTTTTTGTTTTTTTTTTTTTGTCATGAGTTAATGGCTCTGTGTCAGTCATTCTCAACATTGTATCTGCTGTGTATGAATAGCATGTATCACAGCAGAGTCAGTGAGAGATTTGCTGTTTCTGTTGCATTTCCAAAATAGTCTTCATAGCCAGATTCAAGGTTTATTTTGCCAGTTTGTATATTTCAAACAAAACTGACTTTCCGTAATATTGTGTGGTGTATACATTTAAATCCGTCCAAGTATTATATTTTCTGTTATCATTCTTTGGCTACTGCCGTTATCCAGATTGCTGCCAAGGACTGTAATGTTTATTCTTCTCTTATCTTTGTCAGTTGCTTCTGTTTTCCAACTCAGTGTAAAGCTACAGGGTGAAGGCTTTTGTGGAGCAAGAGTAGGTTATTAGGATAGAGGGGAAATCCACAAGTATGCCTATTTTGCCTTTTATTTGATAGCAGACAGTAATACCACCTTTAACGAGCAAAGCAGAAATGTAAGAACAACATAGCAATTTGTATTTGATATCATTTTCTTCAGGTCATCCCAAAAGTTAATCGGAAAACAAAAAATTACCAGATGGCTTTAAAAAAAGAGCGTCTACACAACTAGACAATCTTATTTATTCTCTGGAGAAATCTGTCAAAATGAAACATAGTTTGACTCTGGAGCTTCTTTTCAACTTGAGTCCCCAAAGCAAAGTTGGAAACCGAGAAGGAATGTTACTCAAAGCCTGACAAATTGAATATTTCAGCTCTATAGTTGCCTTTTAACATGGTCTCCTTAGAGCTTTATTGGATTTCCCTTTTGACGGTGACTGTGCATGTTTGAGTATCAACAGAGGGGTTAGAGACCAGACTTGTCTACCGACATGAAATTTCAATAATTTCAGATATGCTTAAAACAGAGCTTTCCAACTTTTTTCTGTAGGGCTCCATTTTTGTAGTTACAAGTATTTTCAAGCCCCTAAAGAAGGAGTACAGCTTAGGCTGGTAGGAAGATAATTAGTATCTAGTATTGTGATGAACCACAAAAGATTTAAATATTGACGTGATACAATTGGATAAAGTTGGTGATGATTTATAATTGAAAAGAGCTGGCACGGGTAAAAATGCAAGCTAATTCATGAGAAATAAGTAGGAACTATGTTTATAGTTATATTCTCAAAGTACATGAAAAATCAAATGAAAAAAAATATTTAGAATATTTAATGTTCACTTAGAAAAAGTGAATATATATATGTATATGTTAAGTTTACAAGCATGGTGTTTAGAATTCAAAGTTTTACTATTATTAACCAAAGACAAAAATACATGACCTGGATTATGTAAAAAAGCAAACACAGACTCTGTGTTAGCCTGAAAATATAGATTTCTGATGCTTATCATATGCACACACACACACACACACACACATACATAAACTGCCTGATCAAATACAGTTAAACTAGAACAAAAATTCTTTGAGTTATTTTTGTTGAGTCAAAAAAAAAAACGATTCAAATGTAAAACATATGATCCAGTTTGCAGCAGACAGCAGAACAGTCATGAATCTACCAATGCCAGTTCAAGGAAAAAGATTTTTAAAGACATGTTTTTTTCTTATTTGGCATGCTGGCGTTGCAGCAGACAAAATAAGTCAAATCAATGAAGTTTGGCAGAAAAATGTATGACTTGGTGATCATTACTTAATTTAGTACTATATAATAGTTTGACCTGTTTGGGAGTATGTGTATTTTTTTAACCGGTTGCAGTTTTTGAACTCACCCAGCCATGGAGTAGGCCTTCTTAACATTGACAGCTTCATCTACAGGTACCCGTTAAACTAATTGGCTTTTTTTTTTCATTCAGACTTTAGAGTAATGTTGATTACGAATCACATACAGTACATGCTGTATGTAAAAACATGTTTCTGGATTTTCTTTATTCCCCGGGCCGTTATAGTGGTTTTACAAGATAATAAGTTTAATACACTGACACAGAAAAGTTACTGGTCTAACATATAAGATTGACATTGTTATTTACTTCCCTTTGAGGAGCTTTAGAATGATCATGTTCTGTTACTTACTAACATATTCAATACATTTCAATCAGGTTTCTGCCAAAAACATAGTACAGAGATGGCATTAGTAACAGTGACCAACGACATTCTTATGCATTCAGACAAAGGGGAACATTCCATACTTATTTTACTTGATTTGACAGCTTGCATTTGACACCATCAATCAAATTATTTTATTGGACAGGCAGCATAAATGGGTTGGTATTTCTGGCACTGCCTTAAACTGGTTTTATTCTTATCTGTCAAACAGATATTTTAATGTATGTTTAAATGATCATGTGTCCTCTTCAGCGTTCCTTCAGTGTGGAGTCCCTCAGGGATCAGTCCTGGGTCCATTCCTCTTCTCATTATAGGTGCTTCCTCTGGGTTATCTTTTCAGTTTGTTTTATATCATTGTTATGCAGATGATACCCAGATTTATTTCTCTGCCAACCTAATAACCAACTTTCTTCTCTACATGACTGCTTAGCTGTCACCAAGGACTGGATGACTCTCAATTCCCTGCACCACCTAAACCTGGACAGAACAGAAATTCTTTTAGTTGGACTTGAAAACTTTGTCACTTCTGTTGATCAATTTATCACCCCATTTCAGTCTTATATCAAACCCACTGCTATGAATTATTGTCTTTGATCAACATACTGTGTGTCACTAAGCTTATCCAGTCTAGTTTTCTTCAGTTACTAAACATTGCAAAAATCCGATGTATTTTATCACCTTCAGAGCTGGAACTATTAATTCATAATTCCATTTTCTCTCGTATTTATTACTGTAATTCCCTCTACTCATGCCTTAGTCAAGCTGCTCTACGTCATCTACAACTTGTACGAAATGCAGCTGTCAGATTATTAACAGAAACAAGTCACCGGTTTCATATCACACCTATCCTTGCATCCCTTCATTGGCTTCCGGTAAAATTCAGAATGCAATATAAGATCCTGTTGATAACCTTCAATGCATTACATGACAATGTCCATTACATTACATTTCTGAGGTCCTTGTTCCTCACTCCATTACATGCCCACTCAGATCCTCGACACTTTGACTTTTATCCATTCCTCTCTCCAACTACAGAACCAAAGGTTATAGCGCCTTTGCCATTTCAGTTCCAACCCTCTGGAGTCGTCTTCCTCTGTCTGTTAGGTGTGCTGAATCTCCGGACAGTTCTAAGCGTCTTTTAAAAACCTACCTTTATATTTTAATTCAATTTTATTTATAGTATCAAATCATAACAAGAGTTATCTCAAGACATTTTGCAGATAGAGTAGGTCTAGACCACACTCTATAATTTACAAATACTCAAATTCCAATAATTCCCCCAAAAGCAAGCTTTTTAACAACAGCGGTGAGGAAAAACGTCCTTTTAGGCAGAAACCTCGGACAGACCCAGCTCTTAGTGGGTGGACATCTGCTGGTGCTGGTTGGGGGTATGATGAACAGTGGCAATTATTATATAATATATAATTATTGTAACACAAAAGACAATGAAACTATGACTAAAAATAACAGTTGTAGCAGTTCATGGCATAATAGGATGTAGCAGCCTTTCTCTAAAGTGCTACATCCTTTATGCTGTATTCTAAACTTCATTTGTATTGTTTAACTCATGTTTCTTTTTACTTATTTCCTCATATGTATTGTACATATGTGTGTGAAGCACTTTGTAACAGTGTGTTTTTAAAAGTGCTATATAAGTGTTATATATGTTACTTACTTACTTAAAGCTTATGGATATATGTTAATGTTTGGGAAAGAGAGTAAATGAATGTGTTGCAACTTCACAAGCCTCTTGTGCCTCTCAACTGTTGCACCAACCTTACTCAACGCTACTTTAAAAGTTCAGGTAAAAGTTCAGGTAAATTATCTAACTTCATTCATTGGTTAGGTCAATAGCAACACACATTGCATTATCTGTACTGTATGTTTGAACAGTGTCTGCAGTTACAGCTGAGGAAGAGAGGCCACAGACCAGCTGCATGTTGGCTCAATGAAGCAGGAAGATTTTTCAATTTTAAGTAAATAAAAGTAAATTGTATATAATTGTATGTATAAAATACAAATCACAGAGGCCTGTTGTAAACCCAAATGGAGGTTTTCCAAAACAGACATGAAAGCAGAGAAAAGCATTAGCTATTTCATAATGAAATGTTGAAAGTATGTACATATATTCTGGATCAGCTGTACCGTAACCCTCAACAATATATAAAAAATTGTTTTGTGTAAATCCCTTTCTTAATGACAGCCAACCTGTCTGTGTCTGTTGCTGTCTGGCCACTGCCCCTTATCACCATGTCAACTGAAAAACGTTCACACAGTGACATGTTGGCTAGTATAGCTTGTACGTGAACACGGTGTACAAGGCCAGATGACTCCTGCCCAGACAGTGATTGATGGATAGTGATGTGGAGGAAGCTGCCAATAGTTCAGCATTAGGTCACATGAACTTTTCACAATATGAAGGAACAGTAAACACATTTTTTAAACACCACTGATCTGACATCAGGCGACGGTATTGCTGCCCTGGTTTGAATGCGTGAGGTGGTCTAATTACTCGCAGCATGCTTGGGTAGTGTATACTATATGGCTAAAAGTATGTGGATACCCCAACAATACACCAATGGGCGTTAATCCACTGCTATAAAAAGCTTCCAACTCCTAGGCTTTCTACATATTTCTGCTGCAGGGATAACTGAGGAACAACACTTATGTGTGGCAACAAGGCCTGGCTTCAGATTTGTCCCAAAAGGATTGGATGGGGTTAAGGTCAGTCAAGTTATTTTAACCCTAATGCCAAACTGGAAAGCCAGAAAACTCCAGCACAAGTGCCATTGAATCAGGAGAGACATGTTTGCAAATATGCAAATGAGGTTTATTGTACAGCTCAATAAAATTCTTCAAAAGTCTTTGGCGATTAGACTCCATTGCTATATGAATATTTCGTATATCCATATAGGGGTAGTGAACCATCAGACCCCCCGATGGAATCTAGACACCGGTGGTGGCAACGAAGGAGCCCAAAAACCAGACCGAAGGAGGCTCCGGACAGGTCAGCTGGAGTAGATGACTGGAGGTGGAAGGGGAGGTGGAGGGTACCACTCTTTGTCTGCAACGACAGCTGAATAGGGAGAAACAGATTTTTAAAAGCAGGGTTGTGACTCTGTGATTGGCCCTTGCAATTTGGTATGATTCTGATTGATTAAGCAGGAGGTGAACGCCTCCACCAACTGATTCCATTTAGGAACAGAGCATTGACTAAATTAGATCCTGAAAGAATTAACGCTGAGCTATATTTAAATCAGGAGAGATTAGTTGCATACATGCGACAGTTATATACAGCAAAAAAGTACATTTATTAGGATAACAGCTGAATTGATTTAGGAGTGCACTGATTAAAAGTTAGGTCTTCCTGAAAGAACTTACGCTGAGCTACATATCTTTTTTCAAATTCTCTCTTTCTACAGTCTCCGTGCATGGCAATATTATGGTCAGGTTAGGGCCCTCTGCCAATGAGGTTATGTTATCAGCTTGGTTTGTCTGTTGTTGTTTTTTGTTTGTCTGTCAAAAGAATTATGGAAAACTACTGGCCGGATTTTCATGAAACTTGGTGGAAGGGTGTAGCATGGGCCATGGAAGAATCCATCCATTTTTTTGGAGCGGATCCAAATCACAGGAGATAGGGCATTTGTTTGTACTGCATTTATGTGGTGTCATAAGAATGGAAAAAATACATTTCTGGTTATCCTGGTGGTTCCAGTACCTTACCTGATCTGATTCCTTTGCTCTACAAAGGCCCACTGGACACAGCAATCAATGTGTTGTCTAAATGCTCTGAGCAATTAAATACAACACATATAATAATAGCTTCCATGATAACACATAACCATCTGAGAAGCCATCATTGAAAACTGTTTGGAAAAGGGCATGCATTTTCAAAAAATACCTGGCATGTGATTGGATTAACTATCTGTCAATTTGATATTTGATGTGATTGGTAGGCCTTGCTGTTGTTCAGAGACAAATGCATTACTTGAAGTCTATATTAATAACAATTAATTTAGGGTATTGCTTCACTGCCACCCTAAGATCCAGCGGATGTCCCCCACTTTTGGCCAGATGTCCTTCACCTTCCGCTTTCTTTGTCTTGGCGTTCTAAACTCCGGTGGATTTCTGAGGACTATGGTTACCTGGTCCTCAGATCTCTGCAGGGTAAATCCAGACAGCTAGCTAGACTATCTGTCCAATCTGAGTTTTCCTTTGCACAACTAAAACAATGTTCGAACAAGCACATTTTCCACCCAAACAAGTTCCTTACCAAGGCTATTTAGCAGAGGCACCATTTCTCCGTCCAACGCTTAACACCGCCCAAGACGTAACTTGTAACTACTTCAAGCCTGACAAGATGAATTTTGATGTGATGATCCTGGAATTGTCTTGTTGTCGCCTTCCTCCATATTGTCTAAAATATCATTGCATGCCATAGCATTAAGATTGTTTCATTGAAACTAAGTGGAAAACACATAAACATCCATTTGGCTGTATAGTTATAAGTGCTAATTTCTATTTTTTATTTTTTTATTTAAGGTGAGTTAATAGTTATACAACAACATGTTTAATTAATATACTTCATGTACTGTGATGTAATTTTGTCTAAAGAAATCTCTGAAGTGTAGACACATGCACAGATAACTCACATGTGCATACACTAAACACACAAACCAGAGACACACACAAATACATTTCTGATGACTGCACACATTCTCATATGAAGTTGGAAACTCTTACACACTTGGCTCATCTCTGTCGTTGTGAAAGACAACACTTGTTTGACTTTTGAACACTAACATGAAACATGCAACACTGAGTGTGATAGCAGATAAGTCAGAGTGCATGAGTCCAGGTTCTGCAGTGTAAGTGTTTCAGATGTATTACATTTGTTTCAGATTAGTGTTGGTGTTTGCTGCAGCCAAGCTCAAATTAATGTATCATTCACAAAACGTGAACATCCGGGAGATCTACTGTGTATACTTATAATGTTATAAGAATCGGGTTTCCAGTACAGACAGACCAACAATGGGACAATTTTAACATTTTTGTTTCGATTTTGAATATAAATTCAAAATTGTTGAGAACAAAGTTTTCAGGTTGGAAAGTTCCAAATGAACTGTTTGCCGGGCCGCTAGCTCATCGCTCGGCCAGTTACGCTCGGAGACCCCGCTGTAAGCTGGAGGTCTCTCAGACCGGTTTTGTCAATAAGAGGCTTTTATTTTGTCATTGACGGACACACACACACACACACACACACACACACACACACACACACACACACACATGGCCACAGCGCGGCAGGCAGAGGTGGGGGAAAGAGAGATACCATTTCTCTAAATTATGACATAGGCTACGTATATTCATTAGATTTAGTATTTTGTTCATACTTTTCTTTGGTGTATTTGTTTTCTGATTTTAATGTTATAAAAACCGTTGCTGTGTTTGCGTCACTCCCTGACCCCTCCTACCAGTTTCTATATGGCCACTTGGCAAGTGCAAATGCAAAAACCGGTTTGGGGGGAGAGTAGTGGAACTGTTTAGAAGTGGACTATTCCTATAACTACGTTCCTGTAACTACCTGGTCAGAAAGCAGCTTTTGTGTGGGTCAACCTGAAAGTTAGCATCACCCTAGTTCCCCTTGACAAAAAGCCAATGTGATTTTTCTATTGGATTTTGGATTATTGCAGAAAATAAACTCTGTGGCCAACAAAGGTTTATGTTTCATACATGTTTTCAGCATGGTAATCTTTTTAAATGAACAATACTTTTAATATTTTTTAAATAGCCAGAATGGAAAAGTTAACTTTAGTCCTTATTTCAGGCATCTAACCAAAAACCCATTAAAAAACCCATTGACTTTGAGACGAGGAAAAGGGCAAAAAGCTAATTTATTTCTGGGTATTCCTTCAGCACTCTGAATTGATTCACTTCTTATAAATATTGGATATCAAATGAATTCTGTAAACATAAATACTCTTCTTTTACTCACGAAAAAGACACATTTATTAATTCTGCATCTGAAAATAGTCCTATATAAATCCATTAGTTCCACCTGTTTGAGTAATGTTTTTTCAAAACTATAATGCCCAGCTGTTTAAGGAAATAACTAAATCTGAAAAAGAAACAATATGTTTGTGAATCGTTTAAAGATCTTTTTTCAACCAAAATAAAAAAATAGTAACAAATGCGTTGAATTTTTTTTCCATTGCTTTATTTCACTTTTCTCCAGCCTTTTACATGTAAGTAATACAGTACAGCAGATAGTACACAGTACAAAGATAATTTGGGTTTAAAAGTGCAATCCTAGCAAAACATTTCTCAAACACGCTGAGTGTACAAAATATCAGCAACCACCTGCTCTTTGCATGAAGTAAATTATGCAGAAGAGTTGAAGCGAAAACCACGGTCGCTTATTAATTTGAAGAGATGGATGTGCATAAAAATCTTTGTACACTTGGCCAAGATATTTGTTAAATTGGTTAGCTTGTACATTTAAGATTGAAGTAGATATACAAAAGTTTCCACTGAAAAAGCTCAACAAAACCCAGTTAGGGTGATTGAATATTCTAAAACAAACCATTAAAATAACATATAGAAATACATACATGAAATGAAGTAAATTGGGACATTTAAAAAAAGATAATTTGGAAACAGGATAAAATAAATTATGAGAGAAAATATGTGAATCATTGCATTACAGCAAATCAGTACACATGCATTACTTATGTTATGAATAATGTTGCCCTCACTAACTTTGACAAGAAGTTCTGCCTCTAAAGAAAATACTAGAACAAAAAAACACAAGGATGTTGAAATCAAAATTGCATCAATATTTTGTAACGTCTGATGCTTATCTTTTATCTTATCTCCTTCATTTTTGTTCCCCGTTCATGCCTTTTTTCCTACTTTGCTTTATCAATCCTGTTCCTCTCTTGAACAATAATATGAATGACTCAGATTGATGATGCTCCTGATGTTACCAATAGATATAATATATAAGTCATAATTTAATAATTTACTGTTAAATGTGTCATATTTACAGATTTTGGGGCTTAAGATAACCAATTGTATTGTATTGTATAATAACAAATCAGGACAGATTTGCTGTGGCACTGGCAACTTTCATTTACTTACAGTTTAAACTGGCAGCGCAGTTTCTGTTTTTCGGGTTCTGTTTGAGGAATTATACTCAAGACTTGTTAGTAGGCTACTCTTGCTGTTTTCTTGAATCAAGTTTTCCTGTAAGTACTCATTTAAATCAAGTTTTAGCCAAGTTACAAAGTACCACCGGATGAGGTAGCCTACATGCTAGTCAGATATAAAGCAGACTCAGTTAGCTTACGTTAGCTATGTGAAAACACCTGACGTTGGTAGAGAAAAATTGTATAATGTATGTATAAATAGTATAATGTCGGTTAACAAAGAGTAATACCACCTTTCTGACTTATTGAAATCTAGAAGCTAAATAAGTGGTTGTGTAGTTTTTACAATGTACGACTTCAAAAGTTGTGTTGCTAATCGCGATTAGCGTTAGCATGCTAGTGGCGTCTTTTTTTGCATGCTAGTGACATCAGTGCTTCAATGTATGATAACAAGGCGTCGTCCTATCAGTGAAGCAATGAGCTGTCGCCAGTAGAGTAACTAGCGGGATTAAATGGTACTTTTAATTTTATTTTGAATCATAAAGTTTCAGCTTTGAGATCCATATCAGTGTGAAACAAGTAGGCTAACGTTACTTTTTAGTTGTTTTCACCCTTGTTGATTATCACATCATGAAAAAACATCAAGTATTCAAGGCTAAATTACTCCCTTCTTCCATTTTTGCACTTTCAGAGCTCACCTATCTTCATTTGAGTGATATTTCATTTTAGTCTTTTGAAATATATCAAGTGGAGCAGTGATTTCCCCCCTGACATGCCTTTTCTTGGATGCATCTACGATACCTGCACTGTAAATTCATATAGCCTAAACATTTAGATATTATCAGCAAAATATTGGAACATATAAATATTAAAATGGATTGCAAAAAAAGATTGGATAAGAGCATAATCCAAGTTATGAGAACCTTTTATAAGGATTATGGCCGCACGCTCATGTAAACACACTGGCTGTGTCCTGGGACCACTAGTAGTTCACAGGCTCCGAGGGGGAGTGGTGGGTGGTGGAGCAGTATCCCGCCCTAAAGAGGTGAGAAAGTATTAATCAGTGAGACAAGGGTCATTGTCCTCAATAAATTCTATGAACTGTCTCCAAGTTAAAAGCGAAGGTGGCAGTAGGTGTTTTTAGTGGTGGGCTATTTCTTAAAAACTTCCATAGAAGTTTCCCAGAAAAAAAAAATATGCAATTTCTCAAAAATGAAAGTAACCAAATGTGTCATATGTGTTATATATACATTGCAGAAAAGAATTAAGCTCGCTAATCCCTGCTGAAATGTCATAGTGTTAACAGAATGCGTTAGCATTGATATATCGATTCAATAATCCATAATCCAATATTATCAATGCAAAGTTCAAAAAATCAATAGATATTGTCTGTAAGGTGAGCTTTTAATTTAGCTTCCCATCTATTTATTCTTTCTATTAAAAATAATAGTTTCTTTTTCATTTAAATGTCTGGAAGAGCTCAGAAATGGAATTAAATCAAATTTTAGTTGCTTTTTTCAATTGCTATTTAAATGTAACTATATTAAATGGGCATGTATTTTGTCTCATATCGATCACAGGCCCCTGAATTTAATCGAATAAAATTTTTATTGTGACGGATATCTGCAAATATTTTATCGTTGCCCAAAGACATATATAATATTTAATTGTGATAAAACTTGTGATTTACAAATAATAAATAATAATAATAAATCATTCATTAAAATAATCATCCTCGTGCTGCAGGCTACATTTAGCATGATGTTCGTTGAAAACTGAATAAGGACATGACTACCGAAACCTAATTGTTTGGGTACTGACAAGGAATCATATTGCGATAATTAGCTGTGATGCAGCTGTGGTTTTACATTATATACAATAATAGCGACCTAAATTATCAGTTTCTTTACATTGACTCTTCTTACACCAAAAACCTTTCAAGTACAGTTCCCTCAAACCTTTACTTCAGTGGGGTATTTTGTGCTTTTTTTGCTTGTCAGTTACCTGCAGAGTCCTGTGGAGCATTCATAATTGTTCTGGCAGTAAGCTCCAAATGGTTTACTGTTCATGATCCTCCACAGCGGGGTCATCCGAGCTGTCCTCCTCAGTGTTTGGACGCTTGAATCTGCCTTCTGGTCAGAGCTGGACTGGACCTGTGGGACCAACGGACCTGCACACACCTGGTATTACAACACAAACAGATGGACACACAAGGTACAGAAATATTCATTAGAAATAAACCAAACAAAGGGAAAACCAGGGACAGGGCATTGATTGATTAATTGGCATTGATTTATTACGATAATTCTCATACATAATTCACGTGTGCAGGCCATTCATTTTAAAATGATTGTGTTTTTAACAGCGTACCGACTAAATTTAGATGCACACAATGTAAGTCAACTGTCCCACCTCATTGTAAAAGATGTCAACAAAGCAGTACAAATCCATATCTGCACTTTTGTTCAAATAATCCATGTGGATCTGGATCGTGAAGAGTTACATTTTCACACTCAAATAAAAGCACTTTTTTATCGGTCATCAAGCTGTGAACATACTTTAATAGGTTATTTATACCTTGATATTTGTACTGCAATTAGGGTTAGTTGGTGTCTAGATTTTAAAGCACCCTTTCAGCTCTTTGCCTTTTACTTTCATCTGGATAAATTTTTATTAAAAGAAATGTACAGTGCAGTTTATCTGGAATTTGTGAAGTTGGGACAATGCACTCACCTGCTGAGCCAGCATTAGCACAATGCACAGTGCCACTGTTGCATTCCTTTGGGTGAAGAAGCCTTTCTCCTGCATCTTTACTCTCTTTACAAAAATTAAAGATTTCTGGTCGTTCGTCAGTAAGACCAAGGCGCTTCAGTCTTGAGTAAAGTTGATCTCGACCAGCTACGCGTCCTGATATCTGACACCTTCTGGAGGACTCAACCAGCTCAGCTTTAATGGACCCTCCTGAGTCCAAGTAGAGAGTCTGAAGGTTGTGTGGAGCAGGTTCTCATTAGTCTCTTCAAGTCAGCCTGACTCAACCAACTCAGCTATGACACCGGCAAAGAAGGCTGGGCTCTCTTTTATACAGACAGGCCATGATCCCAGGGGAGAGGAAGCCAGAGGAAGGGAGAAAGAGTCACAGTCCATGCTGGGTTGTCTACCCCGCTCTCTCTTTTTATCTATATTTTTGGCTTGAATGTAAGATTATGTGTTTGCAGAAAAAAACTGCCATTTTAGTGTTTTAAGTCATAATCTGATTATCCAACCCACTCTTTTTTGTGATCTGTTTCTCTTACTCTTCTTTTACACGTTGACGTTCAGATAACGTGAGCCCAGGTGGACCAAACTCCGCACACGTGATCAATACATAAATGAAAAAGAGAGACACAGCTTGGAGGAAAAGGCTTTAAAGAGGTGAAGAGGTCCTCACATGTGTGTGTGTCACTGAACTTGCAAAAAGATAAGGCTTTATCAATCTGCAGAGTCTGCGGGCTGCAGGATATCTTTGACTACCGATGTCCTTGATCTGACACAATCTTACCCTCTCACTCAAACAACGTAGACAGGATTTAAGGTGTGGTTTACATAAGCAGTTACACACTACATGTGACGCCAGCATGCAACTTACAAATGTGTGCTCCATTTATTAGAATAAGAAGCTAAAGTCCAGTCCTAAGGCCTAGGTCTTGGTTTGGCTCAGTGGAGAAACAATAGGTTGTGGCTTTTCCTAATTATACGTGTGATCTATCAAGTTCCACTCTGCAAAATAAAGTACAATTTTGAGGTACTTGTACTTCACTTGAGTATTCCCATTTTATGTAACTATTACTTCTACGCCACTGCAATTAAGGGAAAATATTGTACAGATTTAGATTAAGACAAAATATTTATTATTATTATAAATTAAATTACCCAACAGTTTAAAGGTCCCATGACATGGTGCTCTTTGGATGCTTTTATATATTTTGATTTAATTTATACTCTTTATTGATTGAAATTTTTTGAAATTACAATTTACACTCTGTTGTTATTACACACTACACACAGGCCTGAAATACACACACGTGTTCCGGTCCTATACATGCACAGTTTTATGGAGAGATGTCAGAGTGACTGCTCAACAGGTGCCCTGAGCAGTTGAGGGGGGAGTTCGGTGCCTTGCGGAGCACCTTGGCAGTGCCCAGGATATGAACTGGCATCTCTCCAGCTACCGGACTGGAAGGCTTTGGTCCATACGGGGACTTGAACCTGCAACCATCCGGTTCCCAACCCAACTCCCTACATTCTCTGGGAGGACAAAACAGAGAAGAAGGACGTAACCTTGCTCCTTATGATCTCATAAGGGAAGATTCCAGATTGGGCCATTTGAGCTTTCATTTTCTCAAAGGCAGAGCAGGATACCCAGGGCTCGGTTTACACCTATTGCCGTTTCTAGCCACTGGGGGACCAAAGGCAGGCTGGGGGAACACATATTAATGTTAAAATAAATCTGAAAGTGACATTTTCAAGCCATGGGACCTTTAAGCAAAATGACCTCTATATGCATTAACCTCAGCATTAAATTGGTAAACACATTAATGCAATGAAATACAATATTCTGAAATGGGCCATTCTGCCTAATGAGTACTTTAAGCATATTAGGGTTATTTTAATGATCATTTTTGTGGACTTTTACTTTTTAATAGTCATTTTATAATTTGTATAACTACTTTGACTACATTAAGTTAAAGATCTGAGGACTTCTTCCAGCGCTAAAAACAAGTAGGTGATTGCATGCACAATCTCACCAACTGGGTTATTAAAACAAAGAGTGCCAGCATTTATGCAGGATGTGTCTTAAAAATGTTAACAGAATTGGACTTACAGCTGGACAGTGTTTAATTCTGAAAGGCAGCTTCAAGGGTCAAAGGTCATCAACTGTGCATTCCTATGAGACATAAATTAAGATCAGATAAGTTCAGATAAACCTTTATTGATCCCCAGAGGGGAAAGTCAGGTGTTGCCACAGCACAAGACAGAAATGAATAGAAAAGTAAAAGTACACAATAAAAACAAAATAAAATAGATTAAAAAACAAGCAGTATATACAAATACTTAAATGAGTAAAAGTAAAGTAACTGTGCACAAGCAATTTAAAGGTTAGGAGGTAAGCGATAGGTTGAAGTGACAAGTTAAAGTGACATCACAAGGTAAAGCGATACTGTATGATATGATTGATAGCAGCGAGAATAGACTATATGTAAACAGCTTATAGCAGAAATATAATATGATGCTGTGAGGCAGCAGAAGGTCATAATAATAGATTCCAAGAGATCTGAAGAGCTTTTTGTCCATCTGTTATAGTGATGTTACAGCAACAATAATGTTCCCATAGCCAAACTGATGCATTTTTGTTAAAGGACAATGTAGGTCAGCTTGGAAACGACAAAGAAAGGCCAGAAGTATGTTTAAACACTCACTGAAATGTGAGAAAGGGAAGAAAAAAAAGAAAAGTTAATTTAATCAGGGAGAGCAGAGGATCACGGATGGATGTAATGGAAAATTCCATTGCTGATTCCTGTAAGCTTGTTCATCACCGAAACGTCCTCCAGAGGAACAAGAGACTGACAGGAATCCTGCGCTACATAAACCCAGAACATCTGCATCATATATCATCACCGTGTATGACTCATCAAATTGTGCCTAACAGGCTGAGCAGCTGCAGAAGTGAAACTGTAGTGATAGAGAAGGCTGCAGAGAAGAGGACAAGCAATTAAATGCTGTTTTTTTATGATTGTGATGCTGTACTAATGCAGGACAGATGCACAGTGTTGGACTTCTGCAACTGGTTTAAATAGTAAAAGGGACAAACACTGTGGGCAAACACATTTTCAGTTAAGTTGCACAGCCCCATCTCCATAAAATTACATTCCCATTCAACAAAACAGCCTTGGCAGTTATGTTGGGAAGGACACGTATTTGTTGCCCGATAACAATGGTTTTTGACGTATTCTAACCGGGCCCCCAGGAAGTGCAGCAGGCTTTCAAGCCACTTTGACATAGTTGCCAAACAATGGAATTGCAACTTCCGTGTCTGTCACGTGATGCCACTGGGCCCAAACAGACATTTTCCCATAGACTTACATAGCAAAAGAGACGTCAGTGGATACGTTTTTCTGAGCCTCGCAACCCCTGCGAAATGACTCGTTTCACTATCAATATTTGATCAATACGGTCCGATAACATTTCAAAAGTCTAGAAGAGCTTCCCATTTGAATCATTTAATCTCTATTCAAGTTAGAATTGTTAGTTAAGGTGATATTAGGCTGACTTTGTAATTGTCTTAATGTGGCTGTTAAAATTCAGGTCAGAGTCCATGACTACACCAAGATTTCTGGCTTTGTCTGTTGTTATTAACATTGTTGTTTGAAGCTGAGCGCAGACTTTTAATCGCTCCTCTTTTGCTCCAAAAACAACCACCTCAGTTTTTCCTTCATTTAATTTAAGAAAGTTCTGGCACATCCAGTCATTAATTTGTTCAATGCACTTAGTCAGTTTTTGTATTGGACTATAGTCCCCTGGCAATAAGGTTATGTAAATGTGTGTGTCATCCGCATAACTAACCCTAACACTAACCCATAATCTGGGCCAGTGGAAGCATGTAGATGTTAAACAGAAGAGGCCCCAGAATGGAGCTTTGGGGAACTCCGCACGTCATATTTGTATGCTCAGATGTATAATTACCTATTGACACAAAGTAGTCCCTATTCTGTAAGTAGGATTCAAACCAGTTTAGTACTGAGCCAGAAAGGCCAACCCAGTTTTCCAATCGGTCTAGTAATATGTCATGGTCGACCGTGTCAAATGCAGCACTGAGATCAAGTAATACTAAGACTGAAATTTTGCCATTATCTGTGTTAAGGTGGATGTCATTAAAGACTTTCACAAGAGCTGTCTCAGTGCTGTGGAAACCCGACTGAAAGGTATCAAAACTGTTGCTTAGTGACAAGAAATGGTTGAGTTGTTGAAAAAACGCTTTTTCAATGATTTTACTTAAAAACGGAAGGTTTAATATCGGCCTATAGTTGTTCATTAGTGACGTGTCTAGATTGTTCTTTTTTAAGAGTGGCTTGATTACTGCAGTTTTCAGGGCCTGTGGAAAGATACCTGAAAGAAGAGACCTGTTCACAATCTGTAAAAAGCACGTGCATTATTATTGTTTCTAGAGATAATATCAGAGAAGAAGGACCTCCTTGCATTCCTCAGTTCCAAATTATAAATGCAAAGTCTCTCTTTATAGGTGTTATAATGGACCAGGAGTTTTGTTTTTTGCCGCCTTCGTTCAGCTTTCCTACACTCTTTTTTTTCTGTTCTCACCAGTAGGACATTTCTCCATGGAGATCTTTTCTTACCAGAGACAACTTTGACCTTAGTGGGAGCAATGGCATCAATAACATTTGTAATTTTACAGTTGAAATTATCTACAAGCTCAATGACTGATAGCCCAGAGAGGGCTGGTGTGGAGGAAAAAAGCTGAATAAATGTTTCACTAGTGTTTTTAGTGATATACCGTTTTCTAATTATCTTTGTTTGGACACTTTTGGGCACAGAGATAGTGCCGCTAAAGAAAACACAGGAATGATCAGAGAGAGCAACGTCAGTCACCACAACCTTGGAAGACAATCAGGTCAAGAGTGAGTCCCTTATTGTGCGTGGGCTCTGTCACATGCTGAGTCAGTCCATAGTTCTCAAAAACACAACACAGTTCTTTGGTCCCCCTGGTCAAAGTTAATGCACATTATAGACAGCAGTTCAGTGAAGTCATCAATGAATATTTAGGTGGCCTGTAGATGTTTAGAAATATTGCTTGATGGGGAGGACCTTAACTGAAGAGCCACATATTCAAAAGAAGCAAAATTTCCATAACGTATTTGCGTACAGTGGAATGAGTCATTAAACAAAATGGCAACTCCACCTCCTTTCTTATTCACTCTATTCTCGCTCATAAAACTGAAGTTAGGGGGGGAGCTGCGCATCGGAGTGTGAATGTGTGTGCATGTTTATCTGATGAGCAGGTGGCACCTTGTACGGCAGCCTCGGCCACAGTGTATGAATGTGTGTGAATGGTGAATGTATCCTGTATGATGTAAAAGCGCTTTGAGTAGTCGTTAAGACTAGAAAAGCGCTATATAAATACAACACATTTACATTTACAAAAACACCAAAATTTCCAGACCAAAATTTGACTTTGACTTGTTTATATGACGTACTTAATGTAACATACTTAACTTACGTATGTAACTTAAATCACGAAACACATACTCATTTTAACCCAAACTATAATCTTTTTCTAAACCTAACCGAGTCGAATTGTTACCTAAAGCAACCCTGTCATAACAAAATGCAAATGCAGTTTCGTTGTATGGAAATTTAATTTTCTAGGAGACAGGGTTGAGTGGATTAAAAGTGGATTTAAAATAATAGCTACATTTCCTACCACTTTTTCTATTCCTTATCAGTCACTTGTCGTGTCTAGATACCATAGAGCACACTGAATCAGACCTCATAGTCATAGTGACAGTTAAATGTTTAACCCTCCTGCTGTCCTCGGGTCAAATTTGACCTATATTCAACATGTTTCTGTATCAGAAATTTGGGCTTCTTCCAACCAAATTGTAAAAAAAACAACGTGGATGGTTCTGTACAACCATTACTCTTCACAAGTAAAAATAAAAATAAAAGATCAGCTCAGTACTTTCATTGAATTGGGGTGTTTTATTCAATTTTAAAGCATTTTGAGAAAAAAAATGATAAAAGAACGTTGAAAAGAGTGACAAAAATGTCATAAAGAGTCAAAACAGCATGAAAAATGTGACAAAAACATTGGTAAGAAGTGAAAAAAAGCATAAAAAACTTTGGGGAAAAGCAACAGAAGTGTCAAAAAGACGACCACAACATTATAAAAAAAGGTATATTTAGACCCAGAAAAATAAAAAGAAGGCGACACAAGGGTTAACTTTGATTACCTTTAATGAACTGTGGACCAGACGATGGTCAAGATGTGGACTTTTACCACTCTATTTTCCAGCTCAACCACAGGTGTTCTTTGGACTCTTTATTCATTGCATCATGGTGAGGACAACTCCAACTAACACTCAAAGATTTCAGATTTTGAATTGGCTTTGCAATAATTTGCTATTTTGTAACAAATGTATACTACAAGGTAAAATATATACTAAAAGAATGTTGTTCAGCTTTTACTATGTCAATAGATTGCAAGAGCCGATGACTTTCACATCATGCTTTTTATGAAACTTTGCACCCTGAAGCATTTCCTAAGATTTATTTGTTTATTCGTGTAAATTGCACGTTTACGGTCAGTCCATAAAAAAAACTAATTAAAAAAAAAAAACCTGTCTGACCGTCCAGTAACGTCTGAACTTTAAACATACACTAAGTAAGTAAAAGGGAAAAAGGTGAAGTTATAAGAAATGTGGAAGTAAAAGGGAATAATTCCCTTGGAAAAACTGATCGAAGAATTGCAGATATGACCTCATCCGACCAGTTTTCAGTCCTCATGTACAATGTGCAGGAGGATGTTCACAGGAATAGGTTACTCAGAAAAGCCCTATATTTGTGGACAGGCCTTGAACTAAAATTACCTGTTAGTGGTTTTGGTGACTGTTAGTCTCTGTCAGCGCTTATATCTTATCTCACTCTAAAGAAAAGGTCATTCACAACTTAGGAAACCTAATAATGTTTTAAAATCAAAGTTTACCAGGAAACAAAGCAGCCTATTGTGTAGGCCACTAAAGTGTTATGATCAGTTTTACACAAAATAGCAAAGATTGAAAAGCAGAATGATGCTTATTTAAAAAAAAATATATATACTGTATATCATTTTTTGATATAAAAATCATTTATAATTTTTATATATACAAAGCTTTATGAGCTACTACTAGCTAGTTGGTGATCTATACTGCAGAGGAACTATACTAAGGTCATCTGTTTTCAGTCACTCTGCTGCAGGACAAAGCAAACTCAAACTACACAAATTTAAACACAACATTAGCATTCAAATATCCCAAAGCCCTATCATGCTCACTGGGTTTGATATAACTAGGCAGATATACATGTAGGTATGATGTGGGTTTGATATAACTAGGCTGATATACATGTAGGTATGATGTGGGTTTGATATAACTAGGCTGATACACATGTAGGTATGATGTGGGTTTGATATAACTAGGCTGATATACATGTAGGTATGATGTGGGTTTGATATAACTAGGCTGATATACATGTAGGTATGATGTGGGTTTGATATAACTAGGCAGATATACAGATATACATGTAGGTATGATGTGGGTTTGATATAACTAGGCTGATATACATGTAGGTATGATGTGGGTTTGATATAACTAGGCTGATATACATGTAGGTATGATGTGGGTTTGATATAACTAGGCTGATATACATGTAGGTATGATGTGGGTTTGATATAACTAGGCTGATATACATGTAGGTTTGATGATGTGGGATGTTTTGATATAACTAGGCTGATATACATGTAGGTATGATGTGGGTTTGATATAACTAGGCTGATATACATGTAGGTAAGATTTGATGGGTTTGATATAACTAGGCTGATATACATGTAGGTATGATGTGGGTTTGATATAACTAGGCTGATATACATGTAGGTATGATGTGGGTTTGATATAACTAGGCTGATATACATGTAGGTATGATGTGGGTTTGATATAACTAGGCTGATATACATGTAGGTATGATGTGGGTTTGATAAAACTAAGCAGATATACATGTAGGTATGATGTGGGTTTGATATAACTAGGCAGATATACATGTAGGTAAGATGTGGGTTTGATATAACTAGGCTGATATACATGTAGGTATGATGTGGGTTTGATATAACTAGGCTGATATACCTATGTAGGTATGATGTGGGTTTGATATAACTAGGCTGATATACATGTAGGTATGATGTGGGTTTGATATAACTAGGCTGATATACATGTAGGTAAGATGTGGGTTTGATATAACTAGGCTGATATACATGTAGGGTTTGGGTTTGATATAACTAGGCTGATATACATGAGATATACATGATATACATGGTATGATGTGGGTTTGATATAACTAGGCAGATATACATGTAGGTAAGATGTGGGTTTGATATAACTAGGCTGATATACATGTAGGTATGATGTGGGTTTGATATAACTAGGCTGATATACATGTAGGTATGATGTGGGTTTGATATAACTAACTAGGCTTTGATATAACTGATATACATGTAGGTATGATGTGGGTTTGATATAACTAGGCTGATATACATGTAGGGGTTTGATATAACTAGGCTGATATACATGTAGGTATGATGGGGTTTGATATAACTAGGCTGATATACATGTAGGTATGATGTGGGTTTGATATAACTAGGCTGATATACATGTAGGTATGATGTGGGTTTGATATAACTAGGCTGATATACATGTAGGTATGATGTGGGTTTGATATAACTAGGCTGATATACATGTAGGTATGATGTGGGTTTGATATAACTAGGCTGATATACATGTAGGTATGATGTGGGTTTGATATAACTAGGCTTTGATATACATGTAGGTATGATGTGGGTTTGATATAACTAGGCTGATATACATGTAGGTATGATGTGGGTTTGATATAACTAGGCTGATATACATGTAGGTATGATGATGGGGTTTGATATAACTAGGCTGATAGGTACATATAACTAGGTATGATGTAGGTATGATGTGGGTTTGATATAACTAGGCTGATATACATGTAGGTATGATGTGGGTTTGATATAACTAGGCTGATATACATGTAGGTATGATGTGGGTTTGATATAACTAGGCTGATATACATGTAGGGTTTGATATAACTAGGCTGATATACATGTAGGTATGATGTGGGTTTGATATAACTAGGCTGATATACATGTAGGTATGATGTGGGTTTGATATAACTAGGCTGATATACATGTAGGTAAGATGTGGGTTTGATATAACTAGGCTGATATACATGTAGGTATGATGTGGGTTTGATATAACTAGGCTGATATACATGTAGGTAAGATGTGGGTTTGATATAACTAGGCTGATATACACATGTAGGTAAGATGTGGGTTTGATATAACTAGGCTGATACACATGTAGGTATGATGTGGGTTTGATATAACTAGGCAGATATACATGTAGGTATGATGTGGGTTTGATATAACTAGGCTGATATACATGTAGGTATGATGTGGGTTTGATATAACTAGGCTGATATACATGTAGGTAAGATGTGGACACTATCTGTCTAAGCTAATTTTAAGCTAATTTCTAACTTCCTGAATGAATCATACATCTGCAAGGCAAATAAAAGCAATGACACAGCATAAATTTTACCCATTTGTCCCTGTGTGACTCTCTGGCTGACTCCTTTCATTTCACTTTCACCTATCACACACACACACTTTCTTTCTCCACACAAGATCCAGTAATAGAACTGTCTAATCTGATTAACAGGACACTTCTTCCTGGTGTGACACATCCTTGTGTGTCACATATGGGAATCAGTCTTGCTAAAGTGTGCTTCTGTGAGTGTGTTAATTCAGAACATTACAACATCTGTCAGAGGAGATTAGGATGAGAAGGACGCACACATATGAAATCCATTGAGGAAAGAGACAGTCAGGGAGGTCCCGGAAAACTGAGGATTTCCAGTCACTGTAATCAAAATGTTACGGTAACAGTGCCTCGGGCACAATAAAAGAACATTCATGACTCTGCTTGATTAAACTTTTATTAGTGGGAATGCTGATTCAGCAGCATTCCCACTATTGTTATCCTGGTCTTTATTATTATTCTGTGCGTTTTTCAGTCGTTAACTTCTGCATACTTTCAGCTATTAAAAATCATTCAACTATTAAAATGTTCAGCGTTTTCAGCACATGTGTGCTCTTCCTCAATTTTTGCTCTGCTATTTATTATCTTCCTCCATTCACTGCTCATGTTAAACATCCTCCACGTTTCCCAATGAAATGCAGAGCGAAGCAGTTTTTAAATCGCTCATGTGCCCACATTTTTAAGTTTATCCACATTAATTTAATATCCATATAGTCACAAAGGCCTTCTGGTGCTCATGAGAAGGTCATTTCACTTATAACACTTTTTTTGGGCTCTCTGATCCTTTATTTGAAAGACACATACACACACACACACAAACACACACATACCCACTCAATGATACAGACAGACACTCTGTGACACAGACAGAAAGACCGACACACACTCAGTGACACAGACAGACAGGCAGGTGGACAGACAGAAAGACAGACACTCAGTCACACAGAAAAACAGACAGACAGACAGTGACATAGACAGACACACACACACACACTCAGTGACACAGAGAGACAGACAGACAAACAAACAGACACACACACACACACACACACACACACACACACACACACAGACAGACACACACTCAGTGACAGACAGACAGACACACTCTGTTTGATTTCATTTAATTTAGTAATGATGGGCTTTGCTGTTGTCTTCACAATTCCTTTTAAAATAGACAGAGATAGAATAGAGAGAGATTTCCGATAAGCAGCAGCAGCACTGAACTGCAGTCTGCGGACGTCTAGCTATTGCTGTGTGCCGAATGGATGTCGCTCGCTTGCCACTGCTGTGCCACTGTTGTAATACCTACAACTTTCATATAATATGGATATTATTCAACTTCTTAAAAACATTCATATTAGTTAGAACAATTATCACTTTTCCACATTTCTTATAACTTCACCTTTTCCTTACACATTTTAACCAGCAATCCAGTTTAGCTCTATCTTTTCCAAAAAACTTTATTTATTCTACACATTAGTGGTACTATGACATGAAATACAAGTTAATTAAAACCATTCATACCTTTCCAACCATCCTCACTTCTTCAACCTCTTCTTACGAATTTAAGCTATTCATCCAGTTTAGCTTTAGCAATTTAGCTATTCAGCATTCCCACGCATTTTCTGCAGGAAATGCATTTTCTAGTTTCTTATAAATCTTCTCATTAAATACACTTTTACTGCAATACCAGCCTTTATCACTTTTATGTGGCCTGTTATTTACCACAGATGCCTTGTTTTGTTCAGTATTATTATATCATTTAAAAAAAAAAAACAAGCTGCAGTTTGAATTCCTTAACTGTTTTTAAAGGAAACGTCCTTGCTTCTCCATATCAGCTTTTTTTCACATGTAAGTTCTGGTGGAAAATAGAGATAATTCCCCACCACAATACCTTGGCATCTGCAGTTATCAATATCAGTTATCTGCTTCCATTGTTGGTGTCCTGTTTGGCCTTTTCTCACACAAGACCTTTCTCAACACCTCTCCTGATTGTGAGGTCATGGTGAAGTAAAAGGCAAACACATTCAACTTTTCAACACATTCAACTTTGACTGCAGAGGCACATTCATTGACCACAATATGAACAAGAAAACAAACCAGTTCCATAGCTGAATTTGGATTTGTGTTCTTGTGATAAAGTTTCTGTTAGTTAAGAGAGCCATCTGTTGGACTCAATGCAACAATGCACTTGCTTGAACAGTTTATATTGGACAACTTCACTCAGAAATAAAGGCTCTATTTGTACAGGAATCTCGTACAAAATTATAACTTGAATGAAAGAAAAGTATGCTAATAATTGAGATCATTTAAGATAATTCTTTACAAGTTATATCACTGTATGTTCTGTGCATTATAGTACCTGATAGAGAAAAAACATTGTTTTTTATCCTGGTGGTGGTCAAAGCAGCACACGTCACAAAATGGCGTCTTGTAGCATCTTGACATGATGGTGTAATCATGAAAAATTTAAGTACCTTTAATAACATAAAGAACTTTAAAGGCTAACTACTGTTTTTTCCAACCTCGACTCTATTTTCTATGTTTTTGTGTCAAAGTGACTGAAACAACTGTTTTTGGTCCAACCTCGACAATGTTTTTGTGTCAAAGAGAAGTTTTTGTGTCAACAACAATCTTTGACATTGGTCCAGTATTAAGCAAGCAAGAGAAGCTACAATGTAAGTTGATATGGCAATTCTGCAGCTTGTATTTACGTTCACAAAGTTCTCATTTTGCCACTGACAGGCTCAGATTAATGTTCTAGCCAGTACCTTGTAATGGAAAAACGCGATGAGAGTCTGACAACATTATGGAAAGGATTTCTAAGGAGGTCGACTTTTTTGTTAAAGAGTAAGATCCTTATTTCAAACATACAGTACAAACAAAATTGCGTTCGGTAAACCCACCAGACTCCATGTAAATCAACAGTAATTTTAGCATCGTAAAATACACTTCATTCAAAGTCAGCGGCAACAAAATGAAACTGAAAAGTCGTTTTGGGTCGTCCTTCCACTTTTCCAACCATCACAACTCTAGTTTTGGTTAAAATACACACAGTTTACCGATTTACATGTGAAAATATGTTGCTATATATACACGCTAAAAGTATTGCTTTTTTAAATGGAGTCTGGTGGGTTTAGCGCTAGCAGCCTCAGAGCTGTTTCTGGTTACACAGAAAGGTCTCAAAGAGGTTTAGAAAAAGGCCCATCTCTGTCGGGATCCTTTCCATAATGTTGTCGGACACTTTGAATATTATTCTGAGCCTGTCAGTGGCACACAAAAAAAAAAACACATTTACCCTATACGGTTACATTGCAGCCCGGTCTGTGGCTGCCTTTTACACACACACACACACACACACACACACACAGTGTTTTTACCCTTTAGAAGGGTAAAACAGATTTCCTTTCTGGAAGGTGGTTTCACTTTTTTGTTTTTAAGCCACAAAAACACTGTCGCCATCTAAATGAAAGGCACATGTAATAAAATATTTACACGTTTTCACCCGCGAGCATATTTGTGTAAACAAGGCCTAATACGCTGCTGGATCAACTTCAAAGATTGTTGTCCCTATCGCTCACACACAAAACAGGAAATAGGGTCCAGGTTAAAATAAAAATACCAAAATGACCTTTTGAATTTACCAAGCAAAATTAATCAAACAGTTTTATACTTAGCTTTAATAACCTTATTTCCCAAAATTTCTAATTGTGACAAAATACCACCACAAAGTCCACTTAGTAACTACTTGTCCCGTGTTGTGCCGTCTTAAACTTGAGTACAGAGCAAATAGGTTTTAATACACTTTATCAAAAATGACAACAAAGTTTAGAAACATGCATTTATTTTATTATTCATTGTCACTCGTAATAAAAATTGCATTTCTTTTTACTACAACCCTTTTTGTTATTTAGCATTTAATAGTTAACCTTTTGACAATCCTTCATTGTGTTTGTTTTCTAAGACAGGCCAGTAGCATTACTTTTTCAAGCTTTTGGAGAGCCCTCCATCATAAATACATACAAAATGCAAAAATAATTCAGATAGTACACAGCAAAAATGCAACGTCACAAGGCCTTTACTGTTATATCCAACACAGCAGACTCCTCGTCCATTAAAATACTTTAGCAGTGTCTATTTTCTTAGATTAGGCACAAACACATTTTATTAATCTGTTGTGTTTTTTTAGTCACACAAGTATAGGCTTTTTTGCAGGTTCTTTTTGAGAATTGCAGCCCTGATGCAAGACACAGATCCGGTTTTTAAAAAAGAACAATACAGAAAAAAAAAAAAAAAAAAAAAATAAGGAATACAAAGACAGGCACAAGAAAAGAAATATTCATTAGATGGCTGTGGTTTGACGTAAAACATTGAAGATGGATTTAACATGCGTTTGTCCTCCAATGAGATAAATCACTCCGTTTAATATTACAAACCATTTACTCAATCAGTTTTCTTAAAAAGTTACCGATGTGCAATCAATTTCATTAGTTACTGTAGAAGTTCAATTAATTTTATCTTAGTTAAATTACCACTTAAAGTTACCCTCAGATGGCTAAAAATACTTCCACATTGACCAGCTCCTTTATCTCAGTAGAAAAATACATTAGTGACTATAGCAAACACATTTACCAATCTGCATAGTGCTTTAGCTCCAAAACAATTATTCAAAAAAAGAGAAATCAAAAAAAAAAAAAATTAATTCAGTAAATAGACACATCCTCTCATCTGCACAACTCACAGTCACAGCCATGCAGGCCAGTTCCATTCAGCAGCTGCCTTTGAAAAGTGCTTTAACAGGAATGGTGAAAATCTGAAACCGCAAAGACTTCCCCCTTCCTGTCTCGCGCTCATTATGGTTAGCCGCCAAGCCGTAGATCAAACAAATGACCCATTGAATCTGCCCCTTCAGTCTCGTCTCTCAGTGCTAAGCATATCCAAGTCTGCTCAAGTTTAGCGACACGTGCACGACTCTGCCACCATGTCCTCCAGCTCCCTGTACTCAACCTTCTTCTTGTGCACAACTAACACGCTCATGGGCATGTACTTGTAAGGCACGCAGGACGGAGGGGGGACGTCCCCGACACCCAGGTCGTTGATGACCGTCTGGATGATGGCGTGGTTGGGGGAATGGAAGCCGTACGGGAGCACCCTCGGGCAGTTGCCCTGGCAGAATCGCGGGTTGTACACCGGCGGAGCGATGAAGTAGTGACCCCAGCCGAGCTCGTCGAACGAGAGGCGAAACGAGTGGAGCTTGCAGCGGTTCTTGGGCATGCTGGTTTTGTGTTTGTAGTTGGGGATGTCAGAGATGATGGAGGAAGAGGAGGAGATGGAGAAAGAAGAGGAGGAAGCAGGTGCGTTTTTCAGAACATCCAGCGAAGTGTCTTTGGCCTCTGAAGAGGAATGGTCTTTGGAGCGGCGGCGGCGTACCGAAGGATGCCACTGCCCTATTCGCCTCATGATGTCTTCCCCCTCAGCTCCCAGCAAGTCCCCCATCCAGTCCTTTACTTCCCTTTCCTCCTCCAGGTACAAAAGGAGAGATGGGGCTTCAAGAGGTTCACCTCTCCATCTTTTTCTCCCGCGAGGACGAAACCCCCACCCCCACGAGAGGCTGCCGTCCTCTTCACCATGCCAAGGCTCTGTGCACCAGTACTGGGCAGTGAGGGTCAGGTGTGCCCCTGGACCAAAGCTCCTCCCCTGCTGGACGTGCGCGGTGATGTCCGTCTCCGTCCACTGCTCATGGGGCTCGAGATTGACCAGGCTCTCTTTGCCCAGCGACTTGATCTGAGCCCTGCAGCGCGACAACTTGAGGGCCTGGGTGGGGCTTGAGGTTGTGGTAGAGGAGGAAGAGGACGAAGAGTTGAGGTGGATGAAAGAGGCTTTGATCAACTGCTCTGAGGGAAGAGTGTCAAGGCTGTACTCTACTGTGAAGCTGTAGTGGTGGTCTGAAGGAAAAGATTTAAAAAAAAGCATGAAATTAGACTTTTTGTGGTTAATCCCTCTCTGACTCACACCATTTTAAAAAGAGACTTTTTACCCTAGATGTCAAGTGTTGATTTATTTGACTTTTTTCCCCTCCAAACTGGGGCATTGAGTGTGATTGTTGTGGGAATTTGACAGGCAAGGAGTGTCTAATAAAAGACACCATCAAGGTGCATTATGGGAAGTGTAATATCCAGCAGGTATTGGAATGAATATCTGACAGGTTTTTTGGGAAATCTTACTCCTCCAAACTTGAAAGGAAATATTCCCTACCCTAAACGGGCACATATCTGATTCAAAAATATTAAATATAGAAAAAAAACTAAAGCAATCTGTTTGAAACTTTTTCTGGACAGAACTGGGTATTTTTGTTGTTTAAACCAGTTGAGAATAAAAGACATGGCTTCGGTTGCTTTAGTGTCAGCAAAGTCAACAGATTAGAGGTTGGTAATCACATCATCTGTGTAGTATAATCGGTCTTTATCGGTTGTATAGTCAGCTAGAAATAAGCAGAAACTACTCAGATCTCTTACTTATGTAAAATAAGAAATTTTGGATGATATTGATTGCATGCACTGTTTAATCATTGGAATGCTGCAGCTGTTAAAAGTGGACCTAATTTTAAAATTAGCCTACTTCATATAGGCTACTGCTGGGTAGCTTATGAATGCATCCCTCCAGGATCAATAAAGTATAATATAATAACTTCATAATTTATTTGCTCATTATATTTTGTATTATTAATCTGAATCTGCAAAGTAACAAGTTATTAAGTACAGCAGCCTATATTTAGCAATTCCCTCTGAACCGTTGGAGTAGAAGCATAAGGTAGCATACAATTTAAAAAAACAAATAACCTACTCAAGTAAAAGTACCTCAAATTTCGAGTAGATTTACAGATCCTTCCAAATGCAGCCAGGCCTAGTACCTACTCCAATGTGACTCTCACCTCTGGACGCTGGCAGGTAGTACACCGACGACGCCGACGGCCTCAGCAGACGCACCGTGTTGGAGCCGAACTTCCGGTGCTGTTTGGGCCTGCCGTCCGGTTCGGCTGCGCTCCGGTACAAAGTCAACATGAACTGCAGGTTCTGGTCCGCTTTCTGCTCGTCCGTCAGCGGCCGGTGGTGCGCTCCTTTGTGCTTCGCGCTCTGATGGCTCCGACGGCTGCGCTTCATCGTGCGGTGATGAGAGGCCAGTTCCCGCCCGGCCACAACTCCGGTGCACAGCAGGAAGATGAAACAGGACAGGCCGCAGGCACGAAGTAAGCCGTGTTTGGTGCGGGTCGCCTTCATGTTGGTTATAAAACCTCTGGTGCTAGCGAGCTCCACCAACGAGGCTATAATTGGCAACCATCCTCTGCACGGCCGAGGGCGTAAATTACAGGCTCACCTGATCACTGGCCATTTTTGACAGTTAACTTCCTGAATTTGAAGTGACCCCAATTAACCCCTCGGGATAGGAGCGTAAAGACACGTCACCGGTGCGTCAAGGTGCGTAAAGTGCGTCAAATGGGCCATTTTTGTGATTCATTTATTGCACAGATTATTTTTGTAAATCAAAAATCTTGTTTTTTAACATATTATATTCCTTCTCATTGTTAAATAATGTAGTCCTATAATAATAATAATAATAATAATAATAATAATAATACTTTGATTTAACATTCTCTTCACATTCTTCTTAACATATCTTCCCATTGTAGCTACTATTCTTGATCAGGTCTAAACTGGAGGCCTACATTTATTCTCTTGAAGTGGTCTAATGTGATGACATTTTGTTGAGCTGGTGTCATGCAGACATGAAACAGAAATCGTAATTTTTAGCACCCAAAGTTTCGTAACTTTGATTCAAGATTAACTTTACAAAGTCTACGTTGATTTTATACCAATAATTTATAACCTGCATTTGAATCAAAGCAATTTGTCCCACTTTGTTTTGCTAAGTATAGAAATAAAAGAAATCGAGCTAAACTATAAGGCAAAATACTTACTTACTTACTTTTGAAAAGCTGTTTCAAAAATAAAATGAATGTATTGTGTGGCGAAGATAAGCAGCGAACTTTACATTTTGAAGATCAGTGATTTCCATGTTTTAAAAAAGTAAGAGGACACAGGTTACACATATTTTAAAGCACAAAAAAAGCTAAACAACACAGTTTAACACACATAATCTGAATTGTGTGAAGGATGCAGTTTGATCATACCTGTGTAAGAGGTGAACATGCCCCTCTTTGGCGCCCCCTGGTGGTATAATGAACATTTGAAACACATCTACAGTGCAAGGTGTTGACTTCATAAAATACTCTGCATTTACTCAAGTGTACTTTACTTGTGTATTTCCATTTTATCCAACTTAATACTTTTACTCTACTATATCTCAGAGGGAAATATTGTACTATTTACTACACTTATTTGACTTTTATAGTTACAAGTTACTTTTTCACATTACATAATGATATGATGCAGCACAATTCTACAAACAGAGTATCTACAATTGGCTCCACATTGACATTGAAAATAGTTTTACATTAATTTGTTTGTGATAAAAACAGAATATCATATTCTATGACAATATAGCACTTTTAAAGGACACATTCTGCAGTGTGAGAAGTGTGAGTTTTTGTTAGATAAAGTACCTTTATGCTTAATAAAAAGTGCATTTTTCTGATAATACTTCTAGTAAAATAACATTTTAGTTTCAGGACTTTTACCTGTATGGATTAGTAGAGTATGGCATTTCTACTTTTACATAAGTGAAGGATCTGAGAACTTCTTACATCACTTTTTCCTATCTTGTTCTTTTGGTAAAAAGATTTTGGGTTTGTATTGTTTGTTGTTGTATCCAGACTCCTCCCAGACTATATTCGTAGCCTCTGATTGCAGTTTTTTTTGTATAAGTTGAGCCTGAGAAGTTGTTCTCCGCGAGGAGCTGCAAAATGGATGACATGCTGTTTCTGTAGAAGAAAAGAAAGAAACACAAGCTGTTAAACATACACTTGATCTCACTTGAAAACAGCACTGACCACAATGTTACAGTTCAGAGTTTCAGAGAACAAAAAAAGGGATGAAAAGGAAAAAATATGGTCTGATCTGACCAAAACAAACTCCTCGTGGTCTGGATGAGAAGTGAGATGTCTGGGCTTGTTCACATCTTTGATTCTCTTCATGGTCCCCCCTTCACTTGTTCTTTCTCTTAACACACACACACACACACACACACACACAGTTAAGTGGCACTGCAGCGTGGTTACATTCCACAACAGTGATTATCTACAATCCCAATCATTTTAGTCTGCAGGCCAGGAGAGTGTGGGAAACACTATGGGGGATTGTAGTGAATGTCTATAAGCGTCTGTGTCAGAAATAAGTTGAATTACTGTGATAGAAATCCTTGTTTAAATAAACACTTTTAGGCAACACCTGTCTTTCTGTAGATGTATTCAATAATCTGCAGATGGACTTAAAGCAAAACATGTACATGTATGCTCGAATGAGTGAGGCTAGCTGTGAGAGCCTGTACTTTATCCAACTTCAGGGTCAAACATGATCATATCACAGAGACATGTTGTCCCTGTTAGCACAGACAACAGAGATGCTTTGCATGTTACACATATTCAGCGTCACACCTGAGCCACTCTGAGTCCAGGGGTTACGTGAATAATACGAAATGCCTAATACACCAATGTCTTCAATCTTGGATTGCCATTACATTATTTAAAGAAAATTACAAAAAAAAAGCTTAACTTCAAATGCCAGAACACTCCATTGTTTTGCAATGTTTTCATAAAGTAAAACAAGAAACAGCCCCTTTGTTGTCAGCCAAATAAAGTCCCGAAATTGTCATTGTGCAATCTGTTACATTACATTACAAAAAAGATGTTGCAAGCAATACGTTTGGCTCATTTTTAAAAACCTGCCTGTTTAAATGTGTTTTTATTATGGTGGTCATACAAGCAGACTGGTACGACTTTAGAAATGGGGGTTTAGAAATGTGTGGGACGTGATGGCTAATGTTGTTGTTGGCATGCAGTAATATGTACTGTAAATGTTCACACTGCAGGGCTTGAATGACAACTTTGAAAATATTTGCTTTCACCAGAGATGCTTAATTTCAGCAAAATGTACTTATGTCGAAAGTGAAAGTCATTATCATGCAATTGTTATGCAGCCTATATTTGTTGCGGATGTAATTGTGTGTAAGTTACTGTTCTGTTGGAGCTGGTCAAGTTGAAGCTTCTTTTGAATTAAGCTACATACTGTGCGTTGAGAAGTATAATCTGTAACCATGCACCAATGTATTATGTAAAATCTTAATATGCAAAGTTAAGTCAGCTACCAGATGAGTGGAGTAAAAAGTAATAATGCCTCCTTAAAATGAGGTGTAGTGGATGTATAAAGTAGTAGAAATTGAAAATACTCAAAGTGAATTTGTTTTTAATTGAGTAAAAGTACAAAAGTATTAGCATCTAACTTAAACTTTGAGTAGAAAAGTAAAACTACTCATCATGCAGAATAGCTCATTTCAGAATAATAAATACTACTGTTATTGATACATTCATGTGTTCATCACATTAATGTTACAACTGATGGAGGCGGGGTTAATATTAACAACTGTGAAATAACCCCATGATCAATATTCTTTATTCATAATAACACATCATACTTTCATTATGGATTATGTTTTGTATTATTAATCTCGATCTGCAAATAATTTAAAGTATCATACAAAGGTAGTGGAGTAAAAAGTATAATATATCCCTCTCAATTGTAGTGGAATAGAAGTAAAAAGTAGCAGAAAATAGAAATAAATTCTTAGGCTAAGTAAGGTATATAAATAAATTCGGCATCATGATATCAAATTAACTGTTGATAGTTTTTGCAGGGGTAGGTGGCAAAGTGGCGGGTTTCATGTTTCAAAAGAGAAGAAGACATCACTTGGTTATTTGGTTGTAGTTGCCACCGTGAGCCTGCCTAATGCGCTTCCAGCCCCTCCGCCCTCCTCGCTTCTCATTGGACACGTTCAGCCAGAGCCTTTGCTATTTGTGGGTTGTTCTGTCAATCAAATCCCGCCGTTCAAATAGTGGGCGGGACCGCCTACCTCGAGTCACAAAGTTTTCCCAGAGATTTTCCGTCGAGCTAGCACAATTCACCGGAAGTATTTCATTTGAATGTCAAAATAAAAGGGTTATATCTGCTGTTTTTGGGTAAACAGCGCATGAGTAGCTGAAAGTATGAAACGAAAAGATCAGTAAAAGTGTGTGATAAAGTATCAAGCGAGACTGGAACTCAAAAACACGCTAACGACTACTTTTCGTCGGCGTTAAACACCTTTGACCGGAAGTTGCAACCGACACACTGGTCACAACGTCAGTGAGCTTAAGACACGAGCTAAAAACTTTTCCTCCCTCCCCCTCTTCCACTCACTCCGTCCTTCCACTCATCCATCCATTCGTTGTTGTTGTTAGAGCGGTGATGGAGAAGCAGAGGGACCGCTACCGGTGCTGCTAGCTAACAACGGTTCAAGCCAGGCTAATAAACAGAGAGAGGGAGAAAGGGAAAGAAAACAAACGGACCGGAGAGAGAGAGAGAGAGATGGAAACGGTTGAGCAGCTCGTCTCTTTCCACCACATTCAGGTCCAGTTGAGCGGGGGCGCGCCTTGGGGGTTCACGCTGAAAGGAGGGCTCGAGCACGGCGAGCCACTCATCATCACTAAAGTAAGTTGACCATGACGTTATTGATTTATGTATGAAAATCTAAATTACATGAGCTAAAACTGCTTAAAAGTGTCCCTAATGTACTAACTCGAGTTTATACTGCACTATGTCACATTTACATCACATTTGTATAATATCTATGTATATATTTACACTTTTGGTCTCATGTTTCCATAGTATTTCACTCAAAATGACTGCAGGGATTTTTATTTTATAAGGATGTGGTTGTTGGAACACTCCAGCTCCATCAAAAGAGCAGTTGCGGTTGTTTTTTTAGGCTTTTGTGACTGCTTTCTCATTCATATAGTGCTTTACAGTCTTACTTAAACTCTGTGCTAACTGCTTTTCCTGCATCCTCTTCTGTATATTTGACTTCTGCACAGCTAGTTCCACTCTTCCTCCTCCACTCCTGCAGAGAATTACATGTAATTGTCCTAAAGCTCAAGGAAATATCCGGGCAAGTTGATGTTTGTCAGCTGTCACATAATGTAATGCAGTGGTTGGCTTCTCAAACCTGGGGGTCAAACCGGTGCTAAAAAGTTTCCCAAGGGGATCCCTGGCAAAATGAGGCTCTGTTCATCTTCCTGTCACTTCATTCACTGAATGGCCAAAACCACTTCAGATGGAGTCTGAGGCAGACATGTGCACTCCAGTGGGGTGTATGTGGGAATCCTTGAAAAGAAGGATTGTGATTCTCTGATGAGAGATTCTTTGAAATTGCTTGCATGCTTGTTTGTAACATATCTTACAGATTATTGACCCAATAAACCAAGAATTATGGGAGTTGATAGACAAGCAGAATGATGTAGTGTTGTTATTTGTATAGAGCTCTAAGTGGGTGTGTTTTGGGGACGTTTGAGGGCTTTGTAAGATATTTAGTGTGTGCTTCAGATCTTTTGACATGACCTCGTCTTGTGCAATAAAGTTGTGGGGGCCGATGTTTCCTCACGACCCCTTCTCACGGTTTCATGCCATGGGCAGTGAGATGCTGGAAATAAGGACGGTGTCTTTGAATTACTGCAAGTAATCATTGGTGTATGTTCTGCTGGGGGTGGTGTGTGTGTGTGTGTGTGTGTGTGTGTGTGTGTGTGTGTGTGTGTGTGTGTGTGTGTGTGTGTGTGTGTGTGTGTGTGTGTGTGTGTGTGTGTGTGTGTGTGTCTGTAATCAGTCCAGTGCATAAGTAGGTGGACTGACATTCAACCTCTGCTCTCCCTCTCAGTCTTTCCTTCACTGTCTCTCGCTCTTCACTCTGTTGAAAAGTTGCAGCAGTGGTGGTGTAAATGTTGGCCGGTGTACTTCTATATTCACCACAGCAGGGAATGGAAAAGCCTGGCTCAGTCATCTGGAAACACACACACACACACACACTAACACCGCCCCTGGGAAAATGTGACTGGGACTGCACAAGGAGATAAAAATCAAACTGCTCTATGGCTGTTTTGTGTTCAGTGGCTAGTTAAAACACACACAATAAAGTAGCCCAGACGTTGAGTGCTGGACAGGAAAATGTGGTGCAGAAAAGTGTTCAATGATTAAGTGTTAAGTCCTTGAAGGAAAGAGGAGAAAGACAGGAACACAGATTAAAGGTAGAGTTGAGGTATATGTATGAGTGTGTATGGAAGACATGAGTGAATAATGTGTTTTAGGTTTAGAGTTCCCCTCAGCCTCCTCACAGGTTTACGGTGTCTGTATGGACCAATACAGTCATAATCCTCTCACTTCTGAGAGAAAGACCTCCAATATGGCTGCCAGGGCATTCTTAATGCCACCTGAAAGCACTTTTTCAAAGCATTTCTTCATAACTTTTAGTCGATTGCCTAATAAATAAATAAATAAATATATATACAATTCATATTTATCTCGTCCTTTATCTCGTACACATTTGTCTATTTGACAAAATAATCTTAACTCATGGGCCTCTTACTATCTTTTCTCCACATCTTTTAGCCTTCATCCTGTCATGGAGTTAGTTAAGTTGCCATCATGACTGTTGGAAGGAAAATGGGGGGGGGGGGGTTGTAACATGCTGAGATTTATGCCAGAGAGAGTATCACAGTATCATTTTTTGGCCTGTGCTGAAACAATTCGCAGGTCAGTCAAATGAAAACTAGTCCACAACTATTTCAAGAATAGATTCATCTCTCAAGCCTTATAAATCACATCACACACACACACAAAAAAAACATTAATAATTGAAATTGTTTGGGTTTTGGACTGTTGATTGGAAAAAGAGACATTTTAAGACATTACCTTTATCTCTGAAAGCTTGTGATAGGCATTTTGCACAGTTTTCATAGAATATTTTAGTATATCCATCAATTTACTGCCACTTTTCCAGATCTGGGTCATGGTGGTAACAGGCAAAGCACCCCAGAACCCATTCTCCCTACATACCAGTCCCTCCAGGATTTTACAGACTTTTTTGAGATTGTTGCAGCCCAAAATGCCTGATGTTGCGGGAGCTTTTGTAAAGTATTGCGATGAAAATTGCAATGTTTTTTGTATGTTTGTTGCAGTGTAGTTGCGGGAGACAGAGAAAGTTGCAAAAAAAAGCTGAGTTTTCCTAGTAACCTTACCAAAAAGGTTCAGGATGCTGCAATTGTTGGTATAATATGAAAGTGGCTGGTGGATTTAAGACAAAATAATAATTTATTGAATGAATCAAATTTGAACATGTCTGTCAGTGGTTTGTTGATCTTTACGTTGTTAGTTATTTTCCTATCCTGGCCTGGGACACACATTCATACAGTTTGATAAAGGACTTATTGGACTTTAACTTATCATTGCACTTACAATAGCGAGCGTACCTGTCCTCAATTTAGGTCATCCTGTACGTCTCATCTCCGTTTTTTCTTGCAACCACCATGTGTGTTTGTGTGCGTCAGTTGCGGGGGAAACTCAGCAGTTCCGTCCGCTGCAGAGAGCCGACAAGATTGAAATAGAGTGAAAAATCATTACAGCATACATTGATGTTAAAATGTACACAGGTTGGCAGGACGGTCTGACATGTTTTTCACGGTCTTTCGCTGTACGTTTAGTTGGTAAATGTGAGATGTTTGAGTCACACACGTCTCGTTAAACAAGGAAATGAATATGGCCCCGTACGTGTGACGTCAACCCGTTCTCACTCCTTCTTGGCCATTGGCTCTCAGAGTCATACTGATACAGAGTCTGGCACGTGGGACTGCTGGGATTGGTTAAAGTAGTGGGAAACTCTGATTATTGGTCAAATTTGCGAAAATGTTGCGGTGATTGGTCAAAATTGCCAGTTGCACCAAAGTCACGGTGATTGGTTGAATTGGCGCCATTGCGAAATCCTGGAGTGACTGACAAACTACCTCTAGTACTTCTTCCATGGGGAACGGAAGACATTCCCAGGCTGTCTTGTTTATAGATATAATCCACCCTGGGTCTCCTTCCAGTCAAAAGTGCCAGAACATTAATCAAATAATTGTTACTTGCACCCCTGTATGATATAGTTATTTCTCTGATATAGATGTCAGGTAAAAAACAAAAATGCTTCCAGTGAATTTTGGGAGTTGTTTTGTGTGCATGTGTGCTAGTCACCAGTGTAACCTTGAACGAGTGAGTCTGCCGTTTGTTGTGGCAGTTGTGGAACATCTGTATGAGGCATAGTGTGCCTAAAGATGTGCCAGTTGCCCTTTCAGAATGTCCATATTTTGGGGGAGTGTGTGTTCGTGGCCCTTCTGAGAGTGTGTTCGGAGGGGGAAGGGAGGCTGCCCAAGTCTAAGACAGCAGAGGGATATAAGCCATTTGGTCAACATTCCTCCAGGAGCATAACAAATTACCACTGTGGGGTGTGTGTGGATGGGTGTAAAGATATTTGGCATGTGTGCGTTCGTTTATACATACATACATACATGTGCCCTGCTCATACACAAACTTACTTGACTTGAATACTTGTTGTTCCTGAAGCCAGTGATCAGCTATTGGATGAAGATGAGCTTAAGGTGTTATCTGCTCAACAAGTTAGCCATTAGCTTTCAGTCAGCCATTCATTGAGTCAGTCTGTCAGACTGTTGGCAAGCCAGTCAAGGCTTAAACGTGCAAAGGTTGGTGTGGAAATAAGAGTGCATGTTTGAGTAAAATCCAATGAAGGCATGTTTTAGGGTCATTTCTCATTTAAAACTCTACCAGTTGTCATTCCCATGTGTTTTTGTGACAATGTTTATGTCCTTTTGTGTCAAATGTGGTTGTGATGACTAAGTGGTGAGTTCCCTCCATTGCTGTATTTGACGGAACAGCTGCTGTTAAGCTGTCAGCTCGCTTTCATAATGTGGTTTTGTGATCTACTGTGAGCCCTCGGGTGATTTCTGTTGAGGACAAGTTCGTGTCTCCTCAACAGTTTTTGGTCCCCTGACTTTAAGGCGGTCTTCCCATGGGACAGTTTGGAATCCAAAGAAATGCAGATCAGTCATTTGCTATAAAACCTCCCAAGGACGTGTTGTTAAATTTCTCTGCTGATGACTTCGAGGTTGCAGTGAGGTAATGAATGAGTTTAAATTAATGCTTTGAGTTTCAGAATCAATCCCAGTTGTTTTTGATGGATCCTCGTGTGAACTGTCTGGACTCCACACCTCTGCAGACCAGACGTGTCTGCTATCTGAATGAAAATACGACTCTAGTTCTACAAGAGTCTGTCTGAGTGGACAGAAGCACTTGTCTCACTTGCGTGCAGCCTCTGTTACCTTCTTCTTTGTATTATGGAGATAAGGGAGTTGTAATTACCTACAAATTGTCTGCAGTGGTGTCGTATATAAGATATTTTATTCTAAAATATGATGATGATGTCAAAGTCAAAAGGAGGGTTCATTAGACTTAAAAAATGAAAGACACGAACAGACATGTTCTCGCTTACTGGTTTGGTTTAGGTGAGGGGTGGAGCCTGGGTAGGGTGTGCAGGTGGCAGGACATGACGTAGTTCACACCGCGGTCATGTAGTCTGTTCGTAATTTGGTCAGAGACATCCAAGCGCGATTTCGATTCACCCTGTTCACAATTTAATTTTTAAATAACTTTGACATCAAAACACTTCTGCTAGTTTATAAATCACTAAACTGTTTAGGGCCAAAATACATTTCTGATCTTCTACTACACTACAAACCCCCCAGACCTCAGGTCGTCTGGGACAGGTCTGCTTTCTATTTATTTATTTATTTTATTTTAAACTTTATTCTTGTCTTTTATCTGTTTTTTTTTTATTTATTCATTTTATTTTTTAACTTTATTCTTGTCTTTTATCTGTTTTTATTTATTTTTATTTATTTATTTTATTTTTTAACTTTATTCTTGTGTTTTACCTGTTTTTAATTTTTATTTTTTTACTGTTTTTGTGTAAAGCACTTTGAATTGCCCTGTTGCTAAAGGTGCTATACAAATAAAGCTTCCTTGCCTTGATTTTAATTTGTACATTTCTTTTCATTTTTTTTAATGACTTTGTTATTTAATTTTACAAGCCGACTGCATCACAAACACAACTACTTTCCTCTGTGAGTTTTAAATTGCATGAAATAGGTTTTAAAGTGCTCCAAGCTGCAATGCTCCCCCTTCTCTTCATTGAAGCTTCTATGTCTACAGGCTTGTGGTGATGCCCAATGTGTCATAGATGCCAAAAGAATCAATTTGGTACTGCCAATTAGTTTTGTTTTGTCATAGTCGATGTGTGCAATAAACATTCCACTTCATGAGAAAATAATCGTGGCAGAGAGTCGTGCTATCAATTCTAAGCCAAAGACTTCTTTGGTGCGTGTTTTCAATGTTCGGTACAGTATGTCCCCTAATGTACTTGTTTGTTTGAACTGGGATGCTTTGCTGGCAGTAAATCTCTTCGATCTGAGGTTGAATTTCTCTTCAGCAGTTGTTGTCATAAACAGGATTTGGCGTCAGCACATGTCAAGTTATTTTATCAAGTTTTAAACAAATGTTTAAGATCATGAGACAATTTTATCAGTGATTGTTGTTATCTTGTCTAAGTGTTGGACAGATTTTTTAGAGAAAAACTGCTCAAAGACTCCTTAAAATGATTGATTTTGTCCTCACCAAATAATTGATCTCCTTTGATGGAACCTAAACTTGGTAAACATGCACTGATCTCTTTTTCTCCAGGATTTTGAAATCTCTCGGTGCACAAGTTGACCTCAACTAAACCCCGACTGCTGCATGAAGCGGGCATGAGGGATGTGGTGGATGAGTCTCATGTTTTGCATTTGTGGCTGAAAGCTATTTTTCGTTTTCTGTTGGAAATCAGGCCATGTTGCTTGCATTCCAGCAGGTTTAGCCCGTGTTTGAAAACACTGCGAGCAGTCGGGAATTTGATTTGCCCAGAAGAAGAAACAAAGATGGAGACGATAATCTCTTCCTCTCTCGTCCTGCTGTTGACAGTAACAGAACCATGGATTTTACAAAAGAATGTTTTGACATGTGGTCGGAGGTATGCAACTGTGTGTGTGTGTGTGTGTGTGTGTGTGTGTGTGTGTGTGTGTGTGTGTGTGTGTGTGTGTGTGTGTGTGTGTGTGTGTGTGTGTGTGTGTGTGTGTGTGTGTGTGTGTGTGTGTGTGTGTGTGTGTGTGTGTTGCCCCCTACATTCCAGTAAAGGTAGCCTCCAGTAGCAATCTGCTCTACAGGGGGTAGATGAGGATGCCATCAGATAGAGATGCTATTGTTTCTACTGTGTGTGTATGTGTGTGTGTGTGTGTGTTTTCATGTCCTCTGCCCCGACTTGCTCCTCTAACTGTCCTAACAAACCAAAAACATATGTTATGCAGCAGCATACTACACAATGGAGCATATTGATGAGAAACACAGAACGAAGGAGAGTGTGTTCATGTTTCCAAAGAATAATATTGATATTTGCATAAAGACAGGATGGGAAAATGAACTATTTAATCATAGTCATCTTTAAAGTAATAATGCCAAATATTCACTGGTTCCCAGTTCTCACATAGTGACTCACATTTGCTGTTTTCCTTCATCTTAACAAGATCTTTGGGTTGTTGGTCAGACAACACAAATAATCTAAATAAATAAGTCCCATTGTGGGCTGTGGGAAACTGGGATGGTCATTTTCACTATTTTAAAGAAGAAATAATTATCAGTTAATGAAGAAAATAAATTTTTATTATGAAAAAACATTTTTTTTCAGTGAATCTATTTTTTAGAGTATGAGATGTAATGTCTTCAAATGGCCCGTTGACCCAAACGACCGCCCAAAGTTATTCAGTTTACAGTGACATAGCAGACAGCTATATTTGCTATATTTCCTTGAGAAATGATTTTTCTGTAGGTTCTGTATTGTTTTAGCACTTGGACACTATCACAACAAGTCTTTGCACAGTTGGAATGAGGAGTGGGCGATATAGATAAAATCCCCTGCGTTTCGTTTGATGTGGAGACACCTATAGCTTGATATTGTACACTTTGTAAAAAGTTGCTAGGGAAGCTGTTTATTGGTATTGGAGCATGTTTGCTTTAATATATTGCAGCATTCCCAATGTCAATTCTAAATATTTGACTCCTGAAGACCAGATTCCAATTTCTGTCCTCAGATTTGACATTTTTTCATGTAGCGACTTTCTTTTTTTTTTTTTTTCTGAGGAGGCGGTTCTCATTCAATGTTAAAACGCCTCCCACCAAATGAAAGTAATCAAACTAGAAAAAAATCACACAAGGTTGAATGGGAACGCAATGGAACAATTTACTTTTTATTAAACGTTTGCTTCAAAATTCTTCATCGGGGGTTATTAACCTATTGCTGCAGAGTGTGAGTATGAGTGTGAGTGTGAGTGTGAGTGTGAGTGTGAGTGTGAGTGTGAGTGTGAGTGTGAGTGGGTTGGAATGTCTCTATCTCTGATCTGTGGAGCCTTTGGCTGTTTCTTTTAGGCTACGTCTGCAGGCACACACTGAAATAACAACCTCTCTTCAGTTAGATACATCAGTACAGTGACCCTCAAACACACACAACATTGTTATTATTGCCGTGTGTGTGTGTGTGTGTGTGTGTGTGTGTGTGTGTGTGTGTGTGTGTGTGTGTGTGTGTGTGTGTGTGTGTGTGTGTGTGTGTGTGTGTGTGTGTGTGTGTGTGTGTGTGTGTGTGTGTGTGTGTGTGTGTGTGTGTGTGTGTGTGTGTGTGTGTGTGTGTGTGGTTGTATAAGTCCTGACCTGAGGCTTCTGGAATTGTTATTGTTTTTTTTTCCCAACACTCTGCATTTTACCCTCTCACTTGGGGGCAACACACACACACACAACACACACACACACACAAGCACCGTTTTCTTTTTACCTCAGATTACACCAGAATTGCATCTTGATGCGCTGGAGAAAAGCTTTCTGAAACCCCTGTTGGGTTTTGTGTTCTGCTGATTTTCAAATTTTGACGTTGAGTTTTTTTAGTTTTTTTATTGGAGGTGGTAAACCCCCCCCCCCACGAGACAGTCAATTGTAAATTAAGTTTTTCTGATTGAGAGCAGGGATTGTGAGTAGATTTCAGAAGAAATCTTTGCTGTAAAAAATCAGACAGTTTTGTTTTGACCCAAAAGTAGACTTTAAGGTACGTAAAGGTCTCTCACACCTCCTTTTTAGGAAGATTATGTCTTTGCGATGAAGGAACACTATACTCAAGTCAATTGACACAAATTTAATCTGCAACTATTTAGACACTTTCTTGTGGGTGATTGTCTTGCTGATGTAGGTCAACCCCACCTGGCAGTGCTGCACATTAATTCACTTTCGGTGCTTGTTGTCTGATGCTAGAATAACATCTAAAGACTCCATTCATCCGGTTCTTTTAATCCCACCTTTTTTTTGGTTCCTCTTTATAACAATTTTCCCCCAACCCCAGTGCAGCTTTTATGTTCAACGCTTTGACATTAGAAGCAGTTTCCGAGCTATTCTATTGAATTAAGCGGCGCTGTTACAGGGCATAATTTGTGTGTTTTCTGTACGTCTGTGTTTATATGTTTACAGTTTATTGTAGCTATGCCCCAAACCCAAGAATGAAACACACGCACACACATTCCACCATGCAATGTGGTCCACTCTCGTGGCTACTCTGGCAAGTCGACTCCAGTTTGTGGTTTAAAATGACACAAGGCTCTCTTTGTTTAACGGATCTTCTCCCGTCGTCGTCGTCCCTCCTGTCTGCCCTCGGTGGCGTCTGACGGAAACATCCTTTCATCCCTCCACCTTTTCCCCCCCCGTCCCCGGGGAGTGGGACGACTGGAACCTCTGAGTGGGAAACCGAAATCTGTGGGTGCGGTGAGGAGGGGGGCGGTGGGTGTGTTGCATTCTTCGTGGGTAGGATTTATGAGGAGTTTGCCCAAATTGTTTATTCATGTTTTAGGTTTGAGTGATTTTGGTTGGATTTTTGGTTTCTGAAAGCTGATTAAAGCTGCGGATAATCAATATTCAATGTCTCTCTTTCTAGAAATAAGAGGGATTTAGTGTCTTCGCTTGGATGTACAGTATAGTCCTTTCATGATGACAGCCTCTGGAACAGTGTTTTTGACCACTGTGGGATACAAAAACTGCACTGAAATCTAGACCAATTAAACAATTTAATGTGAATAAGTCCTAATTACAGGAGAGTCAAACCACCATTGAGACAATCAATCTCAACTAAAAGTTATGTTTTCCTTCTTTGTCAGACTTGTTAACTTTCTGCTTGTTGCAGAAATGTGTGTTGTTTTTTTTAAAGGAAAGCCCATGAGTACAATAACTTTTTTGTCCTTGAAAAGAAAGTTAAAGTTCAAACAACCAAGTGAGCGTTAAAAGACTATTACAGTATAGTTTTTTGTCTTTTCACATGAAAATAAGGCCTCCAAAGCTTTAATTGAAGCATCCAGACTGAGTTTGCGTAGGCCTGGATGTGCAGATGAATGAGTAGACAAGATAGCCAGAGTGGGATAGGGATGGATGGGGGAGTAGGAAATGTAGAAAAGGATGGATGAACTGGGAAATGTAAGGAGGACGGAGGAAGACGGTGGATTAAGGAGGATAAAAAGGTGAATGAAGAGAAAAGACCAAGACCGGATGTGCGATGCATGAAAATATGGGAAAAAGAAAGACGAGTTGATTGAAATACAGACGTGGGAGCGGCTTTAGCTGTAGGCTGATAGATGGATAATAGGTGGATGGAGAGATAATAGATCAAAAGATAAAAGAGGTGGGGGGAGAAGGACAGCCAGGGACCAAAGACAGGTTTCAGATGTCTGGACACAGCTGCCAGATTGATGCGTCCCTTCCTTTTTGTCTGCATTTATCGTCTCACAACACACCACTTGCAGTTTTTTTCCCTCTAGTCTTGAACGAATTAGTATCTAAAGATTGAAGTTAAAGCCTTCTCTTTTTTTTTTTTAAACTATGTACACACCAAGTAGGGCTCTGTCAGAACATTTGTTTGAGCCCCTAGTAAAAACAAATGGCATTTCGCTGTTACACTAGTATTCATGATTTAACAGCTTTCCCATGAACAAATAAAAGTTATGTATACGTCCACTTTTTTTTTACCAAAACACATTATGTATATTATGCATTTTTTTTCCACCTAAAACATTTGCAAACACATTTTTTTTTCTTGGCATCTCACTACTAAGTTCGTTTCAATCACCTGTTTTTATGTGCATTTTCAATTTGCACATAAAAACACCTGAATGGCAACACCAGAAATATAAAAAACAAAGTATAAAAAATGATTACCCTCAGCTGAGGCAGAACATTGTGTCTATCAAAGCATAATACACCAAAGTGCAATGAGAGCAAGCTTAGGCAGTGAGTAAATCACCATGAAGCGTGCGTAAAGCGTGTGATGGAATGAATTGTCCACATAGGGCCGGGCCATACGGCCAACATCGCCTATCATTTAATATCTCAATAACAATTTATATCACAGTATCAAATAAGATACTGCTTAATTGATTCCCAGCTGGGAAATTCCATTTTCTGTTTTTTTTGTTTTTTTAAGTTTAATGGTATTATTTGTTAAGAGTTAAACACTCAAACTATGCTAACCTGCTTCCCCAGGACGGTGTCCATGACATATGAATGCACAGTACTCACTGCCAGTGGTCTGGCAACATAAACAAATGTCATCCCATTATGATTCAGATGTTGAGAAAAAACAAAACAGCATATACATAAATCTCTCTTCCGTGAAATTACCAAAACTATTCAAAGCATCAGTCATATTAACAGACTTCAGGGCCTTTAGAGACGGAGGAACGTTACATACTACATTTGAGTAGTGGCTTCTCACATCTGTCAACAGCTGTTAAATGAACTGTTGAACGACGCCAGTTTTGCTATCTAAAGGTGTTGATCAAGTTATTGTCAACTAATGATCAGTTTCATCTTAAAAAAACCCGGACAAGCGGTGGTTGCCGTTCAGCTGGCAGCAGCCAAATCTCAATTTTTAAGGAAAAGGCTGAACTTAGCATGCTATCAGTACCCAAATCGACAGATACTTTCTTTGTATACCATCAAAAGAAGAATTCCACTTTTTTTTTGATTGATCTTTGGTCTCCACTTTTCCAGTGTGATACGTTATGACTCTCATAAAAATACTTGAATAAAAGCCCAGCTGGAAAAAAATAAATATATGGAGAGTTTGAAAGCTGGCAAAGCAGCTTTGATCTGCCAGAAAGTAAAAATACACACAATGTACTCTCTCTGTCTTGAAAAAAGTGGGGGAGGGGCAATATGTCAGAGAGGGCATGGTCATGTAGTGCATGTTAAGAAGTTAATGTTTCACCCTTATTTAAATGCGTGTGTGTGTGTGTGTGTGTGTGTGTGTGTGTGTGTGTGGATCAATGGGACACACATGCACACACGCACACACATATACGACATTGATGGATCAATCCAGCCTGTCACCAGCCCGCCAGCCTTTTAACCTTTGCTATTGTCAGCGCTTGTCACCGGATATAATGGCTTCCATACTTCACCAGAAACACACTGTGTGTGTGTGTGTGTGTGTGTGTGTGTGTGTGTGTGTGTGTGTGTGTGTGTGTGTGTGTGTGTGTGTGTGTGTGTGTGTGTGTGTGTGTGTGTGTGCATATACTTCAACTGTCACACCATCCCAAGAACAACTATAAAAGAATAAATTAAATAGCTTGGGGCTGGACTATACGACCTAAAATGATGAGACGTTGTACTTTAAAGGAAAATTCTGGTGTTTTTCAAACAGGGTCTTACTCTCATGATTATAATCATTATTATACCACTCCTAACTAGCGGTTCTGAAATTGCCGACCCATACGAAACCACATGATGCCAAGCAGCATGAGTCTACTAAACCAACCACATTTCACATAGTTGCTGTGTATTTCATGTTAGAAGTGATATCAACCAAGCAAAGCTTTGTTTATGCAAAACAATGGGGTTTTCCTTTAATAATGCTAAATTAAGCTTATCATATTATATTATATTAAATCAGTTAATCATATTTCCTGACTCGACCTGATTAATAACATGACCAGACGAATGGACTGCGCTGTGAGCTGATTGGTTGGTTAATCATTTGGTAAGATGTCACTGCTTTCGTAGCTGTTCCTCCGCTAACTTTTAATACGGGATTCAAACCATTCATTGGAAATGTGACATGACTTCATTTAGGTAAAATATCCATATTGTCACTGTAATTGGATTTTGTGTTGGTACAGCTCCAAAAAAAACAGGAAGAGTAGCATAGTCAGCAGCTAAAGAAATAAAGGAAATAAACTCTTGAATGTTATCCAGAAAGAGCTTCTGAACCAATGATGTATTAATTTATCTAATTCAATATCCTTTAATAGAATTTGTGTTTATTATGAGCACCCCACAATGCATACCTGGTAATGGCTGATGTGGAAATAAAGTATTAAAGCTCCCATATTGTAAAAAAAGAAAAAGAAAAAAGAAGAATATATATATGAATACAGAGAAAGTTTCAAAACCCTCAATCCACAAGTGTGAACCATAAATTATGCTATCTGCTGTTTTTGCATCCGAATAGACCATGCTAGGGCTGCACAATTAATCGCAAATGTGTCGAAACCGCAGTATGGACTAGTGCAATATCCAAATCACAGGGCGGCGCAATATTTGTGGAATATGGAAAATTATATGTCAAACCATTTTGAATGAAGTAGTGTGGTGATGCAGAGACGTCCCGGCCTACAAATCCTATCCTACAGACTACAGAAAACATCTTCGTTTCGTATAGATCCTCGCAATTAATTTCTTTCAATGTTAATGCATTTCAATGAAAATGAGAATAATGATACAAAAACGACCATTCTCTCCAATATCGTGAATCATATCGCAATCGATATATCAGTCAAAATAGTCACAATTAGATATTTGCCTCATATCGTGCAGCCCTACTTCATGCATATTAAACAATTCTCTAAAGCAGTGGACCTCAATGTGGGGTCCTTGAAGGGATTCCATGGGGTCCCCAACAAAAAGGGGAATCATTTATTTTCACTGTAATTTCATCCATAAGTAACACAGTGACAGGTTGTATGACTATTTTGCTCATGGGTTTCATTCACTTTCTGTAATAAAACATCTAAAAGCCAAAATTCTTGTGGAAGGGGTAGGGGACAAAGTCTTATCAGATGGGGGTCCGTGGTCTAAGCTGTGTCAGTTTAGGGGTCCTTGATGTGAAAAAGTTTGAGAACCACTGCTCTAAAGATTGTGTTCCTGTTTCTGTACATATTGTCATATGCCATATTTTTTCTAGATTAAGTGTCCCAAATTGCAAAACCGGATTAGAAGACGGTTTCATTTGTGTTCATGTGTGTTTCCTGTTAGCTTGCAGCCTCGGTGTCCTCATAAAACCTCTCAAAGTTCTACTGCTTTCATTTGTTTCATCCCCATATCAACCCCAAGACTAAGCACTAATCCATCCCTAAAATGGAATCCCCCCCCCTTTGGTGTGTACATGTACACAAACCAAACTATCACACTGCCAGAAAAGTGTGTATCATCTCCTTTAGTGTGTGACAGTCACTTGAGTGTGTGAGTGAGGTAGGTGTCACTGTTTGACGGTCAGGCTTATGGTGGATTAGAAAGACCCAGTTGCGTGTATGCGAGTGTGGTCATGTTGTTGTGATGGATAATGGGAGATGGAGTGCGTGTTTTTATGATGTATAGATGTGGATGATGGCTGACAGGTTGGCGTGTCTTGAGGGTCCGGGGTTGCTGTGCTCCTTTGCTAAGCATTCTGGGTAGTAGAGCTTTGATGTGGCCGACAGCTCAGGGTCTGTAATGAGGGGCTTGTTTTCACAGATTAAGTCAGATTTTGATGGTATTACTGGAGTTTAAGGTGGTAAGAACGTCTTTGGTGAAAAGCAGTTGGGTTTCTGCTCTGGATTTCCCACAGATCACCTGTCAATCAAACGCTGTGGGCGGCACAGCAATGTCTGTTTTCTTTGTAATGAAGTTTCTTTTCTTCATCTGCATCGGTTACTCATCTCCTCTTCTCTTGATCCTGTTGTATTTTCTTGCCAGGAAAAGCTCCTCAGCCCTGTTTTAGAAAACTGTTTTCATAGGCGTTGCTGGACCCCTTTAACTGTGGCACGTGCCCCAGTGTTCATCTGCTGTGCCCCAGTAAAATCTTATGTGTGAAACCATTGTGGGAAACCAGCTTAGTTTTCACATCTTTCGCCATGATTTAAGGATTTATTTTGATCAAAAACCTGAGGTGAGCTAGTAAACCTTGTCTGAAATGAGGCAGCACAGTCATGCTAAATAACAGCTAACGTTAGCAGACGTGACATGGAGAAGCATGGTCTATTTCATAACATTGACAATTGAGCAAAGTAAAATTATGATGTGTTCAAATGTAATCTTGTAAAATTTAGTTTTATATATGCTATATAAATAGAGGGAATTGTGACCATTACAAAAGCTGCATTTGTTTTGTCAATTTCTGGAACTTTATTGAAATATACATTTGTTGGATACATACTGCATATTGTGTATTTTGATATGTACTTTTTAAAGAGACCCACCAGAAAGTGGCCGCAGCACATTTTAAATAATTGGTTTGTATATAAGTGTAGAAATGCTTGAATTGTTTTTTAATAGAAATCAAGTGGACACAACATAAACAGTATTGGTCTTTATGATACTGTATGTTTTTCATATATACAGTTTGTTTTAAATCTTACTTCTCCTCATTGATCTTTTTTGAGATCAGCAGATCAAGTCCCAGAAAAAAAGTCTGATTCAGGCTATTTAATCTGCATTCATTCAGCGCTTTTTTCCAATATTATTTTATATGTACAGAGTTTATTGTTGCGAGTTGACTGTGAGCCGACTTATAGAATCCCTCAGAAGATTTGATATGATTTAAACATGCAGTATCAGGAAACCGGTGCTATAGTCTTGACTAAATCTCCAGCGGGGCTCAGAAAAGGGAAATTTGGGGGACACCAGGGTAACCTGGGAGAGTGTGCGCCCCATGTACAGAGGCTTAGGCCACGTTGCAGCGGCTGCAGGTTCAAGTCTGACACGTCAGGTTCAAGTCTGACACGTGGCCCTTTGCTGCATGTCATTCCCCCTCCCTCGTCCTTTTCACGTCAAAGCTGTCAAATAAAGGCCTAAAGTGCCAGAGAAAATAAGAAATTTGGTATTCCAACTCCACTTGCACATCATTTTTAGTGAGTGTCTCTTACTCGGCACAAGTATTCCCCCTTTTTAAACATTTCATAGTCTATCCAACCTGCACATAACACTGGTTTAATAGTTTGAAGATTGTTTATAACGGCTATTCTGCATTGAAATTATTTTACTGGCAAGATTGGAATCAGTGCTGTGTGTTTATTTGTTTTATCCTGACCTCTTGTTAACTTTTTTTCTGAGCAAAATTGCAAAACAGGCGGATTATTAAGCTTCACAGACATTGTGGCTTTGTTCATTTATGAGTTTACTTCAAACTACACACGTTCTCAGTTGCACATCAGGGACAAAAATAGCCTTCATTTGAACATGTCGCAAGGCTGCCCTTTAACAATAGTTTCTAAGTGAGTGAAATGTAACGTGATGGCTGTTGGTGGAAAGCAGTGAGAGCTGTGAGGATGGGTGAGGTGGGACCGCGTGGAGGCTACAGGTCCATGTCGATGAAGGGGAGTCTGTCAGACGGAGCCACGAGAGGCAAACACATCGGGGGGGTGTAAAACCACGGAGAAGCATACCTCCTCTGGATGCAACAAGCCACGCACTGTTAACCAGAGAGAGAGAGAGAGAGAGAGAGAGAGACTTTACTTTACGCTGTTTAATGAAATGTATGGGGTTGATTGTTCTTATATAGGTTGTATGATGCTTTGGCAATATTGTTGTTACAGTCATGCCAATAAAAGCAAATTTGAATTACAGAGAGTGGGGGGACTTATGCTCACAATCAAGTTTACTCACATGTTGGTGTTCATCCTTGTGACTCAACCACACGATGTTTCTGTGGTTTCATGTTTGCCGACTAATGGTAACGATTGGTTGGTCAGTGTTAAGACTTTGATTGATCAAAACTGGACAAAAAAAGTGAAAGGTTGTTACTCGTCGTCCTTTTCCTTTTTTATATTTCCCTTTTACTTTAATCTCCTCTAATTCCTTTCCTTTTAGCTCCTCTTTTTTCGGTTCTTGTAATTTTCTTTACTCTCGTGTGATTTTCTTTTTTTTTCCTAACCTTTCCCTTTGCTGCCTCTCATCTTTTCTTTTCTATCCTTTTCTCTCCTCCCATCTCCACAGCTCCCCATTTATTGTTTCCTTTACCTTGTTTCATTTCCTCTCATCTCCTGTGCTTCCTTTCCTTCCCTTTACTTTTATTTCCTTCCCTTCTTTCAATTCCTTTTTTACTCGAGTCCTCTCCTTCCATCTCTCCTCTCCTCTCCTTAAATACCAGATGATGGACAATTTGCTGGTTTTCAGTTGTTTGTGGGCTGTAAGAGGATGGAGAGTTGGCGCTCAGTTTCTGATTGGAAAAAGCAGAAAGTTTGTATTGATAGTATTTGGTTTCAAATTTTGTTAATTTGTTTTCTTTGTCCTGTTTGATGAATGTTGATTTTCCATGATTATGAATCTTATTTGAACATGGGCCAATAAATCCTCTCCTCTCCTCTTTTGTCACCCTGGTATTGAATTTGATCCGACTGTGTCAGGGACCAGGGGTTGCACAGCTGATTCCAAGCCAAATTGTGTCACCACAACGTGATGGTGTACACGTTTTAAAGGCAATTTGTCGTTGGTGTTGATCTGTCATTCTGGCCTATCACAAACTATTTGGTAAGTTTTCTACTCCAGTCACACACACACACAACCTTAAAAACATTGTGCTTAGTTTAGTTTGAATAACATGTATTGCAAGCAACTTCATTGCCGCAATGCTACTGTTACTACAATGCTACGACTACAAAAATCAATATCTATATAGAAACTCACCAGGTATACCAACTGCTTGGGCAATCCTCTACCAAGCTAGCTGTCAACATCCCTGTAGTCTTAATCATAATGTAGGCTACAGGTAAGTCACCATCTTTTCATCTGCTTGTCATTTTAAATATAGCATGCATGTATGCACAGGAGAATATATTGGAGGCACGTTCGCAAGTCTGTCCTCTCATTGGCTACCACTCTCCAAAAGTTGTCTTGGAGTCAACTTTGGGAGAGGCGGAAAGAGCGGTGAACATCCGGGGACTTTTGGCAGTGAAATTCGTTCCTACCCTTGTTATCATAGGGAAGAAATTGAACGCTCCGCTCTGCTATTATTTCAGCTGCCTCTGAAAACCGAGCGTAAGGGGCCGCAACGCTGCAAACTTCACCCAGAAAGGGCTTCTCTGTCTGGGGCATCTTTGTCTTGTTTGCTTCCATTAATGATTCCCAGGGAAAGGCCCTTAAGGACAACACACCCCAATAGTTGCAACATCAGGGATCAATGGACTTAGACTGTGGTGATATACATGCAAACACACACACACATCTAGCAGTTGGTGCGAGCGTGGGAGCTTTTTTCTTTTTCCATCTCTGCTGTTCCCCTCCTCCCGGCCTGATAAAGAAGGCCTTGTGTGAGCGTGGGTGTGAGGAAGGGAGGAGAAGCTCATGAGGGCTCAGACTGGAGGGCAGAGGTTGATGGAGCGTGTGCGCTCCGGAGAACTTATAAGAGAGCAGATTTGTCTTGTGTGCATTATGTGCATCTCCCTGTTGAATAAAAACTCTTTAAACTGTTGAACAATTTAAAGATAATAGGTGCCTTGCTTTACCTGTAGAGCTGCATGGAGAATTTAACGCCATGTATTTGTTAATGACAGCTTTGGTTGGTTAGTCAGGAGCTTTATTGTCCTTTGTATTTTATTTGCACCTCAATCCCTAAAATCGTTGGAGCCTGGCCTCTCCCACGCACACATTGCAGTAATTCTCTCATTCCCAGTTCCTGCCCTCGTTCTGTAGAGTAGGTCAAACAAAGAATGACGCAGACTTTTGACTATAAGCAGTTTAGTATCAACAGTGGAAATGAAGGTGAATTAAAACACAGGAAATGTGGGATAAACTGGGCTCTACCTTCAGAGCTGTATAAAGAACTGGCAGCGGCAACCTCCAGCTCCTAAGCCATATTTCCATGTTGCTAACCGCTGTTTCCAAATCCATTTTCTGAGGTGAGACATTATGTTTGGGAGCTGAACAGTGGGCAGCATGGACAATAGCCGGAGCATGAAGCTGGTGTGCAGCAGGGGGTCCTGGGAGGCTTTAGCCCCACTCCTCCTCAAAAGCTACAGACTCAGAAATGGCACATACTAAGGAAAGCTCATTGTGGGACTGGCTCAAAAGGCAGAATTTTGGGAAAGAGACTTCAGATATGGTATTATGGGGACCACTAAGGTCTATATAAAAGCATCCAAAAACATCATGTCACAGGACCTTTTAAGCACTATTTTGAAAACCGGGACCGTTTTTTCAGAACGGTACACAGAATTAGCACAACCACACACCCAATCAGCCGAACACTTCAGACCCTTTGCTACATGGAACACTCTTGTAAAAACTTTACACTTCTTTATAAAATCCATATTTTGTAACCATATGAATCACACACACACACACACACACACACACATTTCATATGACTTAGTTCTGTTTGAACCAGTAACACACTGCTGTTTCTATATATGTATATATATGTGCACTATATGTGCAAATATAAAATAAGTTCACCAAACACTACACTAGACCAATGCTGCAGACTGAGGAAAATATAATGTATTTCTCTCCATATACCCAAATCAGTCAACATGGAGAATCACAACAAAACATGTCCCAGTATTCATGCTACTACAGTAGTGTGCTTAACATTGTTAGTTCAGCAAACAATAGACAAACATAGACACTGTATCCAGTACAGGTGCAGTTGGCTGATATCTGGGCCAACGTTTTGCTCCTTGATGCTGTCTTCGTGTGTGTGTGTGTGTGTGTGTGTGTGTGTGTGTGTGTGTGTGTGTGTGTGTGTGTGTGTGTGTCTGATGAAATCATTAATCAATGCTCACTTCAGCTGTTTCTGCAAAGTATGACCAAAGTACTACTGCTATACAAATACTCCATTACAAGTCCTGAATTCAAAATGTTACTTTATCAAAAATATTGTGTGTGGGATCAATTATCTTCTTTAAACTTGTTTCGTTCAAACATATGACACATTGATTCCGATCTTTTCCAAGCACAAATCCTCCTTTATTCTCTGGATGTCTTTATGTAAACAAATGAAAAACAGTTTCCTTCACTTTATTTCTCGCCAGCGGTTGTGTATCTTTGTGTGTGCGTGTGTATGTGTGTGATTCAAATTTTTGTATATCTCCACAGTCAAAGAAATTACATGACTTTTCCCAAACTCTACTTGCTGCCAGAGGTTTTAAGCATCTTTTCTTGTGGGTGTGTGGGTGTGCGCACGCTTAGTGGCACATGCGCGCACGCTTAGCATGTGCATGTGTCTATACACACTGTTTCGCTTTCAGACTTTCTTAAAGCTGTGTTACCCACAGAACTACTAATTTTCTCTGTCAACCTTTCAGTCAGTAATATAAGGTTTAACACATCTTTAGGCACCGCCTTGCAAAGCCACACACACACACACACACACACACACACACACACACACACACACACACACACACACACACACACACACACACACACACACACAGCTGCAGAATCGTTTTGTATCCCACTGTTAATGATCTTCTGGCTAGAGCTGATGTTTTCAGTTTTTGATAAAGAGTCTGTTGTTTGATGCAGTGTGTGTGTTTGTGTTTGTGTGTGTGTGTGTGTGTGTGTGTGTGTGTGTGTGTGTGTGTGTGTCAGGTGATAGCCTAGTGATGACAACCTGTGACCAGCAAGGCAATTCCCTTTTTTTCCAGTGCACAATGACGGGCACCATGCCACTGTACATATACATGCGCGCACACACACACACACACACACACACACACACACACACACACCCACCCGAGGCCATGAAGTCACCCCTCATATCTAAAAATAAAAGGGTGTGTCTGACCTGTGTGTGTGTGTGTGTTTCAGCACATAAAGAGGGCATTCTTCTTTGTCTCCTCGGTGCCTGGAGTGACCTCACCCTGTCTGGACATCCCACAGCAGCATGGCACACACACACACACACACACACACACACACATTGCACAGGCATGTAGGTCAGACTACAGTAAAACTGAGCTGCAGTGCTTTGTAACTTACAATACATACAACTTACTTGGAGCCAGGGGTGAGGCAAATAAGTAATCATTATTGATAAACTGGCATCAGTAGAGTTGTTTTCTTTTTCTAGTTCAGAACGTTTGTATCTGGAAGTGCTCTGTTTCTGCCGGTTTTTCATGCCTATTCAGTATTTGAATGAGGACACATATTGCTGAGTGGGTTTAAAAGGCTCACACTCTCATTGTGCAGTTTCTTACACAATGATTTGTAAACATCACTGAGCAACATTGTAATGCAGAAAGTTAATATACAATTCATTCCTGTCTTTTAGAAACGACAGAAATGATGCTGTAATTTTACTTAAGTAACATTGAGAATTCAGGACTAGTAATAGTAATAGTAGTATTTGTATAGCAGTAGTACTGCGGTCATACTTTGTGGAAACAGCTGCTTCTTACCCCTCCTGTGTGAAGAAGTGAGCATTGATTAATGACTTCATCAGCCACACACACACACACACACACACACACCTGCCTATAATAAACTCTTTTATGGCCACTCTCTAATTATACCCGCTCGCTGGGGATAAGTATATAAAACCCACTCTTCCTTCTTTACTCTCTTCTTTCTCCTTTCCTCCCACCATTTCATCTTATCTTTTATCTTCATCATCTCTTCCTTTTTTGCTCATGTATTTTTCTTTGTCTCCTCCCTTCATTCTCATGTGCTTTCTTCCCACCCTTCCTCCCTCCTCATACTTTCCTTCTGCCTTTCCTCACCCATTTATCGCCCTTTTATTTGTCTTTCTCCTGCCCTTCCTCACATCATCCTCACCACCTTTTCCTCTGAGGCTCCCCCCCCCTCCCCCCCACACACATATTCATCACCTTCCTATCCTCCCTTTCTTTTTCCCTTCTTACTTCCCTTTGTTATAACTGACAGATTACTTTTAGCTCATACGCTGATACGCGGAACCAGCAACCATCTATTTCACACTTTGTCAAATGCATTGAACTTATGCCGGAGTCTCTCTTTGTGTGAGTGTATACGTATGTGGAAAAAACTACATTTTTTTTTTCTTCTGTTTCTATGATTTCCTTTTAATTTATCTTGGAGTCAAAAGTCCATTCTATTCTATAATCTAGATGAGCTGCTTGAAAGCAGTGTCAGTTCATCTGCCAGCGCTGGGAACTGGATCCCAGTCCACCTAAACTGGTTTAAGGAATGTCAACTGAAGACTTCAAACCCAAAGGTTGTGATAAAGTTGCACAGTTTAAGTGGTTGCCTGCTTCTGGGTTTTCCATGTTTGGAGTGGTATTACTACAGGATCAAATTTATAAAATATTAACCTTTTGAAGTCAGTATTCGTGACCGCATTAGGCCCGAGAGAACAGCAGTAAGCTAATATATGAAAGATCCTGATTTATGTTTGAGTTGGCTCACAAGGCCAAGTTCCTGCTGCGCGTCTGTAAAACCCCTAAAAGCGTAAAATCAGACCTGTGTTTCCATGACATGCATTCCCTTGATTTTGCAGCAAGATAGTGAATGAATGAATAAAAGATGGACAAGTCTGCTTTCTATTCGCTTAAGGTTTAATCAGGAATATTTCCCTTTTTATAAGCCCCTGTTGCATCTTTAAACGGCACTTTTACTGGGTTGAATGGTGAAATTCCCCATGGTTTTATATCTGAAAGGAATGGTTAAAAACAAAAATGCTGACCTGCCCGGCAACCCCTGAAATATAGGATCTGGCTTGCTATGTGTTGAGTGTGAAATGAGAGAGAATACTTCTTTAAAAACCACAGTAATCATTCAATTTAATCCTGCCTACGCCTAATACAATCAGTCATCCATAAAATAAAGCCGTACAGGTACTTTATTCTCACACCAAACTCCATTCCAAAATGAGACAATTTAGCCCAAGACACTCTAAAAATGTCTCTAGACTCTTCTTTTTACACGCCTCCTGAATAGCATTTTATCACTGCCTACATTGATATGAACAGAGGTTTACAGTCTTACCTTCTTCTTACCCACTCTTGGCAATAAGCTGTACACTGGTTTAAAAAAAAATCCTGCATAAGATTTTAAGATGTTGACAGTGGGTTGTTGTAGCATGAAAAAGCGTTGCTGCGTTTATTTTTGGTTTATAGCCATTGCAAAAAAGCATTAAGAATATTGTATGTTTTGTGAATTTGGATGAATTCTTTTCAAAATACTGCGTGGGTCCCTCATGGACCAAGTAGTGATATGTTGGTTTGGAAATATAAAATCGCTAATGTCTAAAAAAAAAAGTTGATATAGTGGACTATTAACTTGACTATTTGAGTATCGGGGCTGGCTATTGTTTGACATACCGGTGTGAAAATGATAAACCAGTTTCTGTATTGATACCAAAAATTCTGCTTTTATAAATACACCAACTCTTCTTTTTGAAGATTTTTTGTTGTTGCCATTTTACACTTTTTTATTGAACAGATGAAAGTGTAAAGACATACTGGAAATGGGGAGAGAGAGGGGGCGATTTGGTACTGACAAACCCAGTATGTTGTCACACAGGAAGTGATACATTTTCAGTACTCAGACGAACTGGGTCAATATAGTGGATTGGAAATGCATCGCAGTTCTAGTTCCTACACTGCACGAGGATGTTGTCACAGTACTTTTTTATATCTTGGAATTAAACCGCTGCAAAGTGACGTTGGCAAATATCTTTTCCTTTTTGAAAAATAATCACATCCACCACAGATTTCTGTACCGTTAGGCCCCCATCCTTTCCTGTCGTTGGTCCAGACGGTACATCTGTGTGAGGGGTTAGTCCATCTGTGTGTGTGTTCCTCTCTTTCTCGCCTTCCTTTCCATCCTTTGCCTTTTTCTTGTCGACGTGACTCAGGTCCGAACTCAAACCTCAAATTGCACCACACACTCGTCAATGTTTCACCCCTCTGCAGCCTTAAAAAACACATTGAAACATCCCAGCAATGCATTAACAAGACAGACTTCACCACTGTGTGACCCACAGTCAGCACTGTGGCACACACACACACACACACACTATTATGGAAGAATGTGATGGGTTTATGTGGGATGTTTGGTTCAGGCTGTTTTGGAGATGTTCATTAGGGCGCTGTTGCCATGCGGACAGAGACAGTTGGACAAAAATGTCTTCCAAAAATGGGTTTTAAAGGAGTCTGCTTGGCGGCGTGGAAGTATCCTTGAGTGACTTTTTAAAAAGCTTGTGTTTAAACTGAATGTGCTTCTGTTTGCCGTCCAACTTTTTTTTTCTCTTTTTATCTCGACCAATTCTTTGTCTCCAGATCGAGGATGGAGGGAAGGCCGCCCTGTGCAAGAAGCTGAAAGCCGGCGACGAGCTCATTAACATAAATGGATCCGCCCTCTACGGCAGCAGACAGGAAGCCCTCATCCTCATTAAGGGATCGTACCGGATACTGAAGCTTGCGGTCAGGAGGTAAACACTCGACAACAATGTGAAAATGACTGCACAATGGGCCCATACGCTGTTGACACGCACACAGATTCTTCTCCGGAATAGTTTCACGACTTCAGAGTAAACACTTGGGCATTTGTCTTCCGAAAAACAGATGTGCGTTTGTCGGCCGTTGTTTAGTTCTTCTTCTCATTGGCACTTTAGATGTCTTGGCGTTAAATCTGGGAAGGAAGGTGAGGGAGGAGACGAGGAGTAGGTGACTGTGCTTTTCCTGGTCTGTTAGGAATTTTGCTAGCCTTGCATACAAACACATTATCAGAGCAGTGTTCACAGGAAGTAACTTTTGGCCTTCAGGGTGTCACAGAAAGGAAGCTGATAAACTCTGATGTGCAAGGAGGAGTGGATGTCTGGGATCGTGTTAGAAGTCATTTGGAATACTGTTTCCTGTGCAGAATTATTATGATAATTTAAAGATAATTTTTCCTCCTTATTCTCATTATTATAGCCAACTTTGCAATCTTTTTTTGTAAGATTATTTGTTGCCATTTTTAGACCTTTATCATGACAGGACAGCTTAGACATTGAGAGGGGAGAGAGAAGGGATTGACATGAAGCAAAGGGCCGAAGGTCAGAGTCGAACTTGTGGCCGCTGCGTCGAGGACTGAGCCTCTGTATGTGAACGCTTGCTGTAGCAGGTGAGCTACCCAGGCGCCCAACTTGGCACTCTTCTTCTTCTCACACTATGGTAGAGAAACACTAAATCTGACAAGAAATATATTACATAAACACACCCACGAACTAGCTTGCTGAATTAGTGATTCTAGCTGATTGCAGTGGGACCTTACTTTGTGTGGAAAAAGTTAGAAAATCCTTGCACTTTGGGGAAATGTCTGGCTTTTTAGCAGCTACATGCTCCGCTATATTCACCATATATTCTCAGTGCTTGGCAAGTATTGCACTGTGGGGTAATCAGAGCTTTAATCAGCTGTAATCACCAGTAAAACCAAAACAGCTGAAAGATGCTAAAAAGCTTTCAGTCATTCATCACAATGAGCGACCCCTTTCACATCAAACACAGTCTTTTGACGCATTATAAATATGAAAATTTGATCATAAGCAGCTTTAATGGTTGTTCTCAGCACCCTGACGCTTGTTGGGTGAAATAAGGAATATAAATTGTTGTTTCTGTTTCCCACCCTGCTCCTCCCAGCACGGCAATGGTGTTTTTGGCTCAGGAAGCAGAACTAATGGCAGGACTATTTCCACTCTGTGAACTAAAGTCAAGTTAGCGTCTTTAGTGAAACTGCCTTGCAGATCTGAGGTCAGATGTAAAAGCATACTGTATCAGCTCAAGTTCAAAGGATATATGCTGATCTCTAGGAAACATTTTGAGTTTAGCTCTTTCTTAACTTTCTATTTGATTTTTCTGTCTGTATTTTAAGGACCTATCTATGGGTTCCCCTGTCAGCTAATTACTTATATTTATACATACTTTTGCTTGCTATCATCCTAATCATGTTGCATGTTCCATTAAATTACCCTTGGTTCTAGCAGCAAAGATGTTTATAAAATACACTACAAAACTGTGAACACAACTCATAGTGAAGAAACATATATGTATGTATGTGTCTGTGTATGTATGTGTGTATGTGTGTGTGAATCTTGATGTAGCATATACATATAGTATGTCTGTCAGTATTTTTAATTAATTAATTAATTAATCCTAGACTCTAGACTTGTGTTGTTGCCACTTAGTGGATGTAGGTGGAAATGCAGCACGTTTGAAAGGTTTACAGTAAGTTATACTGTATTACTTTGCAGAGGAAAAGGTGTTTCATGTTTCCGTGCTCCTCTGATACTTTGACTAATTCTCAACTGGACTCAGACTTAAAACCAGTGTAGAAGATTGTCTTCTCTGGACAGCTTGAGACAGCTGTTTGTCAGCAACACTTCTTGTTTTATCTTTGAAATCAGAGCCAGCAGCCAGAGCGTTGCTGGGTTTTCTGCTCCTGTTTCTGTGGCAGGCGGACCCCCTGTCTAATGCTGTTAGACACACACATACAGGCCAGCTCACACACACACACACACACACACACACACACACACACACACACACACACACACAGACATAGATGGACGCACAAGGATGGATTTAGGAATGCAACTGGTTATGAGCATGCCACCCAGTTATATACACTGTGTGTGTGTGTCAGTGTCTGGTATGTGCTGCATGTCTGACTCTGAGGGGCTTTCCCCGTGTGTGTGTGTGTGTGTGTGTGTGTGTGTGTGTGTGTGTGTGTGTGTGTGTGTGTGTGTGTGTGTGTGTGTGTGTGTGTGTGTGTGTGTGTGTGTGTTAAGAAATCAGCTTGTTTTTATGTGGTTTGTGTGTGCATTACTCTCTGTAGGCCTGTATTAGAGCTGTTATTTGTATTTTGGCTGGAGCACTCTAACCATGGCCACCCCGCACATGAATTTAACTCACTTTGATTGACAAGTTACTGACACGAATAGCCAATCACAGCTTCAGCATTGGGCGGGAACCTGTTGCCTATTAACCACTGCCAATTACGCCAACTCGGTTTCAGTCATTACTGTAGGAACAAGGAACTGTCTGGAAGGTACTGTAGGAGTCTGCTGCCAGACCTGACACACACACACACACTCTCACACACACACACACACTCACACACACACACACACACACTCACACTCACACACGTACAGTATGTGTTGTTCAGGGATGATGAAATGCTCCCATTTGCACACTTGGCTCTTCTTGTGTAGTTTTAACAGTGGAAAATGGCCCTTACAAAAAGCCCAAACTAGTTACCACCTCTTTTAATAACACAAGGGGACTGTTGGTACGGTGATGGCATGTGTGAATGGATGGACCTCTTGTTTCTTTTTCTGACTCAGTAGATCATTATTGTTAGAAGTGTGTGTGTGTGCGTCTGCGTCTGCGTGTGCCTTTTCTGTTATTCTAATCTCAATTAAAACTCACTTAACCTGAAGTGAGATGGTGAGTAGCTACATGGATTTCTTCTTACATCCAATCCGCTTGTCTTCGAAAACGTCAGGAAATGACTCCCTGGGGTTCCCCCGTACAGTATTAACTGTTGGAGCATTTGTGAATAAATTGGCTTTTTTAGGAGAATATTCTCAGTGGATTTAATTATTTGATATAAATGCAGAGGAAGGAATGGTGAAGTTGGCGAGGAGAGTTGATGATTTGTTCAGAAAATTGTGTATTGTGCAACTTTTCTGCTTTGATATGGAGGCTTGTTTTGGATTTATAAAAGTGTGTATTGTATCTGACAGGTTTTCATAACATTAATAAGGAGTTCTGTAACACCGGAAATTAGAGCCCGACCGGTATATCTGCAGGTCGATATTATCAGGCCATATTAGGCACTTCCTGATCTATCTATTGAAACATGTATATAATATATATATATTTTAACATTCATTCATCAGAATAATTTATGACAGATAAATGATTCTGATAAATGAATATTTAAAAGATAAAATAAAAATGTTATGAGCATTGGCATTGCATAGTTTGTCCATCAGAGGGCGCTCTATAGCGTCCCTTTTGGCAACACTGATTATTTTTTTTAGTTATTGTGTTTTTGTTCAAAGGACTTTAAGTTTCATATCTTAAGTTTGTATTTTTATACATTTTATTTATCAGAACATTAATATATTTTGATGTTCCTCTCAGTTCTATTATTGTATTATTTTAGTGAGAACTCATTAATAACTACAAACAACTAATCTGTTTATTTTTTGTTACATTTTTTTTAATATATCTATCAGCTGATATATCGGAATATCGGCTTTTTAAATAACCAAATATTTGTAACGGTATCGGCCTTAAAAATCCTTTATCGGTCGGGCTCTACCAGAAATAAAAATCATTTGACTTTCTCGTGTTTTTTTGTTTTTTTACTCCTAGAAGGATGTTAAAACTCTCGTTCTTCAAGTTGTGTCCACACGATTTCATGCATTACCTCTGCTTTTTGTTCGGTTTATCTCATCAGTAACTGTTTTGAGTTTTCCCTCCACCATTCACATCATTGTTCATTCTTTAAGTAAAGGATATTCAATTCAGCTGCATTGTCCTGCACTGCTGAAAGAAGACCAGGCCTGCAGGCTCAATTTGGCAAACCACAGGAATTTACTGGCCTGCCCAGCTGTTCAGTTCAGGATAAGACAGCATGTGAGTTTGGTCCCATTTTAAGAGTGATGCTTAAAATTTAACAATCCAACTGATGGCAAAAAGGACCCACACTGCTGTTAACTAGTGTTTTTTATTTTTCTCATAATTAAGCTGTCCTTTATCTTAAAGAATGCACACAAAAAAAACTGCAGCAAAAAAAACATAACAAGAGAATTTAAGAAGTTTGGTCACAGCAGTGACATTCAGAGTGCTAAACTCCCATATTAAATACAGTGAAATTACATTTGAAGTCTATGACGAGGTGCAAATAATTCTGCTGAACAAGCTCCATAACATATGTTTATATCCACAACATAAAAATAGCATACTCTGCTGCATACTGAATATTAAAATGTGCAATGAAGCTGTAAATTTGACATTAATGACTAGTTATTTAGTACAGGAACCACGTAACGCCACATACTTTTTAGATATTGAATGAGGAACTATGGCACACTTTTCTGCTGACTAGGCATACATAGATAGATAGATAGATAGATACTTTATTCATCCCAAGGGGAATTTTAGGCCTCTAGTAGCTTAGACCATAACAGAAAAAACACACACATATATATCTCACATACATTATGTTGCCTTTCAGCCCCCCCACCCTATTGTTCAGTAAAACAACGATCTCGGGTAGTTTTTCCATCTTTTCAGGGTGTTTTTAGGTGGCTAATGATGAATATATTTCTGGAAGGGAAAGAATGTTTGGGGATGTTTTGTTAGCTTGACCTGGAAATGTTTCTTCTTTAGTACTTCCTGTTTTTACCGACCTTTTGTTAGTTCCAACTGTGTGTGCTTGCGTGCGTGCGCGTTTGTAAAACTATATTCGTGGGGTCCAAAAACCGGGAGTTCAGTATAGTTATGGGTTCCCGACAGCTTTGTGGGACCAAAATGCTGGACCCTACAACTTTAAAGGGCTGTTTGAGGGTCAAGACCTGGTTTTAGAATTAGATTATGGTTTGGTTAGGGTGGTGGTGATGGACAATGTTAGGCATTTAGTTATGATGGTTAGCATAAGGGGCTAGGACAATGACTGGTCCCCACAAAGATTGTGTGTGTGTGTGTGTGTGAGTGTGAGAGTTTCTCTCAGTGGGCAGCCATGGAAGAGGCAGGAGGACATTCTTCAGCTTTAGCATCATTTCCTGTTCTCTGCAAAGTTTGCCCCCCCTCTACTTCCTGTCCAGCTTGGACTTAATGCGTTTGTGAACTTTGTGTAAAAAAAGCAACTTGCAGAGACCAAACAGTTTATTTACAGCTGCTGATGGAATAGGAAATGGCTCTTTAGATGCGTATGTATTTGGTGTTTATTATTGTTCTTTTGGTTTTACACTTGTTGAATCCTCCCTTTGTGATTCAGGCTAATTAGACCTGAGTGTAAAATCTTCATTGTTTTCCCCCTAGAAGCGTCAACATAACAGTATAAAGGAGCAATAATCTGCAACCAACTCTGATATTCTTTTTTTTAAATATTCATTTATCAGAATTGATTATGACAAATGATTCTGATAAATGAATATTTTAAAAATAAAAACGGACTGTCGGTCATGTTATGAGCTTCGGCGTTGCATAGTCTGTCCACCAGAGGGCGCTCCACAACGTCCCTGTTGGCAACACTGATTTTTTTTTTTTAATGTGTTTTTGTTCAAAGTATTTTAAGTTTCATATCTTAAGTTTGTATTTTTATACATTTTATTTATCAGAACTTTAATATATTTTGATGTTCCTCTGTTCTGTTGTGACAATAAAACAAATTATTATATTATTTTAAGGGAAGAACTCATAAATAACTACAAATAACTAATGTTAGGGAAATCTGTTTATGTTTTTTAACGTTATTTTCTGGATTTTTATTTAAATATATATCGGCATATCGGACTTTTAAATAACCAATATTCATATCGGTATTGGCCTTAAAAATCCTTTATCGGTCGGGCTATAATATGTATATTATCATTTGTCAGCCAAAAACTTAGTCACCTTTTACCCATTAAAAGTGGCAGTTGTTTGTTATGTAATTGCGATATCAATCTTTTTATATCAATGGTGGCAACATCAATTTGTAAGGTAATCTCTCACAAACTCAGAAGCACATCCAAATACAAGTTGGGAAAAGAAAACGAGCCATATTAAAGGGAAACAAATCCGGAAATCTCCCCCAGACTGGAGTTACGTGGCAGCACGAAACACTCACAGTGGAAGGAGGAGTGATCATAAGGAAATTAAAACGGTAATTACAAGAGAGGCCAAGATCATATTTGATGGGTTTTTTTGACAGGGTAAACAGGACTTTATGACTAAGCTCTTTCATCTGAGCTCACTTTTTCATCTCTGCTACACATTGACTAAACATTTATTTTGCCGCGGGCTGGACGCGGAGGATGAAGAGGAGATGAAAGAATGGAAATAGGGAAAGTAGGTGAAAGAGAAAAAACTGTTTAGGTACTGACCAAAATGTGTCTGTAACAATGAGTATACAAAACTACAAAGGACTGAAAACGGACTCTGAATGTCTGTTGTGTTGTATTATATTATTTTACTGTATGTGTATTATATTGGCACTAGTATTGACATTTTTCAAACATTAAGCCCACGTTCCATATGTGTTCAACCTCAATCCATTCCCATCATGTCTGGTTTTTCAGATCTGTTATCTAGCCAAAACTAAGATCCTGGCTTTCACTTCTAAAATATTCTACTTGACTCTCCTTCTCCTCCACCTCTTCTGGTATCAGTCTCTGTTTCTGTCGACCGGTGCGCTGCCTCTCAATTTCACGGTTTGTTTTTTCTTGTTCATTTCTTTCCGTCTTTTTCCTGGAAAAGTTCATCATCCGACGCTCTAAATCTTCTCTGTGGACATGCTGACTTGCTCTTTTAGTTTAAATTTTTTTATGTTGTTGTTTCAGATGCTTGTTTCAGACTGTCAGAAGAAGTGAGAAGTCTGTGGGCCCGGACACGCACAACAAACATGCACACACACACACATACACACATTCATATGATTGTTGGGAAATTTACCGCAGACTGATTGATGGGCAAATTGTGCGTACACACACACACACACACACACACACACACACACACACCAATACTGATTTCTGTACTACAGGGTCCCTGGAGACTGGGGCAAGACTGATGTCTGCGGTGCCAAGATCCATGAAACACAATAATCTGCCCCCCATCACTCCTTCCCAAAGTGAACAATAGACATTCTTGGCATTCCTTAAGACCTCTTCCTCACTCTCACACACACAAACACACACGCACACACACACACAATTCAGGGTCTTATTAGGGCCCTAGCTGTAAATGATTTTGGTTGTGACACTCTTAACAATGAATTATTGACATTTAAGAGGTGGTAAAAAGATGATTCAGGTAGGATTTGAGATTGTTAGTCTCCCATGATACTGAAAGAATTCACTTATTCCAAATATGTATGTTATGTATGTTAATGGTCTCTCGCTAAATATGCTATGTCAGTGGAACTCTACGTCCATTCTCAGTATCGACTACTAACCGTGATAGTACAAAGGAGGAGAAAACTAATTTAGCTCTTCAAGGAACTTTGGATTTAATAATCTCCCTGGGAGAAGGGAGGTTGGCGTGACTCAATCTGTATGCAACATACCTAGCAGTCAGGCTAACTGGTCTCACTGTATGACTGAAACATGTGCAAAAGAGTCGTAGAAAAATGGACCATGCAGATGTTTAAAACAGTATTAGTTGATTTGTTTTTTTATATGTACCAGAGCAAGCTGAAAACACAGAGCAACATTTGCAATATTCAGGAGTTGTGTTTCTGGCCACCCAATCAATGTTATATATTATTATCAATAATATTCACCTTACTTTTTAGCTCTGTTTTGGTCTCCACCAAGTAAGTGTGTGTGTAGGTGTGTGTGTGTGTGTGTGTGTCCTCTATGCGTGTGGTCTGCTACAGTTTATCTGTCTCCTCTGGCCTGGCTTTTATTAACTGGCCCATTAAACTGCGACTCCATGATACATGACACTGCCCCCCCACCACCACACACACACAGACACATACACAATGGTTGCCTCAGACACACACACACACACATATCTAGAGGCAAACTTGGACCCACACACATGTTAAGAAGATGTTTGTGTTGGATGGAGGAGGAACCAGGACATTAAGTGTCATCATACTAAATCAGTGGTGTTGAGAGAAGGAGAGGATGCTCCATTTAACCCTGTAACCTCACTCGTCCTGTTATTGATTATTTAGTCTATAAACAGTTACAAATTCTCATCACAAGTTACCAGATCCCACATGCTTTTATTTTGTCTGACACCAGTCAGAACAAATTCTAATCTATATTAACATGACCATGATATATAACAAGCAAAAGCTGCAAATTGGCAGCTTTTTGTTGAATCCATCAACAGCCGGGGATACAGTGTTAAAAGATGGATGGATGCAAAATAAACTGCATAAACTGGAATTACAGCTGCACAAATGATTAAAAAGCAGAATAAAAACCCCAATATATATAACCTCAGGTCTCACTGCAGTTATGCACACGTAATGTTAGGGCAGTAACAAACAGCGCATTGTGCTGCAGATGCTAAAGTGGACTTCACCCTTCCTGGTATCGACCTCTGGTATGAGCCTAGTCTCACTGTACTGATTACCTGGTATGTCAAAAAAAAGTGTGTGTGTGTGCCTGGGTCTCTACAGTTACGTGTTTGTGTGTGCGCCTAAGCAGTAAATGCTTGTCTACGAGTGGGTTTGTCAGAGTAATTTAGAAATCCATAATCAGGCTTGATGAAGGCCTATAATGCGGGCAAACAGGAATCTGATTGCAAGCTTGCACACACACACACACACACACACACACACACACACACACACACACCCATAAAGCAAACAAATAGGGGCTGATTGCAGGCGGTAACAAAGGGGCAGAGGGGAGGAGGTGAGGTTGTTTAGGCTTTCTAGCATAGTTAACCCTTCACCCTTTTAGAGGGAAGATAGGGAATGTAAGGAATCTGCTCACATGCATGTATATAACACTCTCACACACATCTTCACACACAGTCTGCAGGAGACATACTGTAAGTCTCCAGGAAATCCTTTGAAGCCCGCTGAGGGCCTCATGCTATTAAGTGTCTGCTGTTGTGTGGTTGGTTAAACTTGTTGGACACTCACACCTCTTGTTGTTTGTCCTGCAAGGTTCAAGTCTGGTCAGACTAACGTTGGGTTAGAGACACTAATACAGGCGTCATGTTCAGATTTTATAACTGTAACTAACTGTAACCCATGAGTCGGTCACACTGCGAAACTAAACGCTTGATTGCTTAAATATGTATTTCCCATAATGTACAACCAAAGATGATGAAAAGATTGGGTGGACGTGCAGCAGCAACAGTTCAGCCTTCAATACTGAAGCTAATAAAGCAGTCGCCAGACATTACTCTCTACTGTTTATTATTAAAAGTGGATAAGTATGTTTGCATGACTTAGAAAGTAAGCTATTTATATTTAGTAAGACTTCAGAAGAAGAAGAAGAAGTTGCCGTATTTATGAATATAAGTTATGACTAAACTCTCTCGGAGGTTGGCATGACATTACTTAAAACGACAACTCAAATAAACAATAGTAATAATATAATAGTTATAATGATATAATTATAGTTTTAGTCATTTATCTGGCAAGTTCCCACTTTTCGAAGTGATTATTTACTGCTTTTCTCGGTTTTATATTGTTGTAAATTCATCATGTTTGTTTTTTGGACTGTTTGCTGGATGTAAAACAGGTTGTGATTGGATTTCTTCTTAACTAAATTATTAATTAATTGAGTTATATTCCATCTTTCTTATTGCTCATTTTGTATAGTGTTTAAAATAGCCTCACTCAAAAGAGCATGTTTCTTTTCTAGAATTTTAATGACACAAATTAAATTTACATTTATTTTTGGGAGAGTTTCTTGTTTTTATCAGGTAGCATACAGTAGAGGGCTGACAGCGGCGATGTTGAAATGATACGCTTGGTATCTTAAAACCTGAGAATGCCTTATTTCTTTAACTAAATGGATTTGTCCTCTACTGGATGTGTGAATTGAATTATTTATTTCTCAAGAACTATGTACAGTTAACATCATGTACAATAATATCAGGCAAAAAAACATACCATTCACAGTCGCTGTGGGCACTACTTATATATATATATATATATATATATATATATATATATATATATATATAAACTGTGACTCTAGGAGCTGTACAGGAAGTTGTAGTTTAATTACTTTCCTGTGAGTGACTACAATCTTAAGTAACAAGGTTACTTATCAGTAGCATGGAGATCTAATAGTCAAAGCTGTCATTCTTTGATAATATTCCTGTAACAGATGTGCATGCTTAAAGAAATACAGGAGATAAGGAGAGTGATAAAGGGACCTGTTCATCCATCACCTCCACTCGTATAATTATTCCTCAGACTCTTGCATTGTCCTGCAGACCTCCCATCATTTCTTACATTCCGCCCTTCTTTCACCACATTTTGTTTTTCTCGTCTCCCGGCCAAACTGAAAAAGCCCCCTTGTCTGTCCAACAGTCTCTGCTTTCTTTGGTCTTACGATCTCTTTTTCATGCTTTGCAAACACACGTGCACGCTAACACGCGCACATACACACACGAGTAGGAAGTACCTCTGCATTTTTTCCTCCCGTCAAACAATACCAGCGTGGAACTCTGGGTATTATTTTAGCAGCCGTCCACCACTTTATCTGCTCTCCACAATACTTCCTCTCTCCCTGACTCACACATCCTGCACGGGAGGGGGGCGAGAGAAGCAGGGAGAGAATGAGATTGGGGGGGGACCTAAAATGCAGAGTGCAGGAGGGAGAAATAGCCATGTTTTGTCTTGCAGCGAGAGAAGCGAGGGAGGAGGAAGAGAGGAAAAGGAGGGAGAGGGGATGTGAGCATCGATGGGTGGTTTTTCCCTCTTGGTCAGAGCTTGCCAGCTACTTTACTTCTTCAGATGGACATCAGCTCTTGGACACTTTATTCAGAGTCTCAGATGTCACCAAACCAACCGGGTGTTTTATTTTTGTTTTTTTACATGGTGGCGATTCTTCTCGGATAACTTTAGAGAAGTCTCTAAAGTTTTTGTCGAAGCGCGTTCCTCAGTAGACACTCAAGTCTTTGAACTTGAACTCTGGGAATCAGGGATGCTGGGACCTGAACTGGGATCAGTTTGACAGCTGATGCTTCAGCCTGCAGAGTCTGGTAGGTCTTTGCTGATGTTCCACATCAGTTTAGGAATAATATATGATCTTCTCTCTCAGTTATTTGAAAATTCAATTAGTGGACCTTTATTGGCTTATAAAAGCACATGATTTTTTTCACATACCCTGATAAACACACTTTTCCTCCTCTTATTTTCATTTTGTTTTTGTTTTTTTTCCAATTGTTCTGTGTCATTCTTCTCCTCTCAAAGTCATGTATTGCAACAGTTACTGTCCTTATCTGGGAGACTGTGTAGAGTACAAATCTATTTGTCTGGCTGCCTGTCTGGCATTCATTCTGTCCTGTACTGTATTGAGACTGTGTGTGTGTGACTCAAATTATGCATGTTGACCTTTTGCGGTGTCAGTCAGCTGTTGCCGTTTCTGACCATTAAGTGGGACATTCCAGCAGATCCTTTCATAGAGGCTCATTCAGAGCTGCAAGACGGAGAATTCATAATTTCTCGGCCTTTGACTGCTGCTGAGTCTCACCAGCTCTTCTTCTTTTTGTCATCTTTTTGTTTTGTTTTTCTCCTTTGTTCTCTTATCAGTTTAAGATGAACAGATACACAACTCTGAGAATGTATTTATGAATTGAAGCTTGCCATGGCTTGCAGACCTGATTGGATTTTGTGGTCGGTTGTCGTCGCAGCGACACCACAACAGCGGTTTCCACGCCAGCAAATTCTTTGAAAAACTATGATTCATGTGATTTCTATTTGTGTGTTGTTCCTGGCTGAGACAGGTAGCCAACTAGGTTACAGTGTCAGAAACCGGAAAGGGGGGTTCTTTGTATTATGTTATTAACAACTTGTACATTTCAAGCTGACCTTGGTACCTCAAAGGGACAGTGGTACTTTGGTGTACTTTCCTGTGTCCTATAAATGAAAGGGCAACAGAATTTATGGAGACTCTATTACCTCGCCGTGACTGAATGAAGCCTGGACAAAGGCCTTGGAAACCTTTTTGTAACACTTTATTCCCAAAGAGAGAGTTTTTGCAGCACATTAAAACTTTACCTACCAGTTATAGAATTGCATGCGTTTTGGGGTGGGTGCTTGACACCACTTGAGGTTGAACCCAAACAATCCAATGGAGGAACAGTCTCCGTTGCATCTTAGCCACTTCTTCCAAGACAACATCCTTGCTATGAAGCAGCTCATACAAAGACTTTCAAATGCCTAAAACATAGTACACACATGTGTAGGTCAAAAGCATCTAGATTCAAAATAGATTAAATTTGACTGAAAGGTGAAAATTTGCTGTCTCACTACATGATTTTTTATCACATATATATGTATCACAGTATATCTTATTTGTTGCTTATATGTTTTTAGATTTGAAGGACTCAAAACCTATCTTTGGGTTTTGGATTGATTGACAAACCTGAGGTTTATTCAACAAGCACTGCAATGACTACATATTTGTAACATGCTGTTGTAGCCATTCAAGCATTGCTGAAACAAAAGTATGTTTTTAGACATCTAAAAATCATGCCTACTAGGATGAATGCATGCATGACGCCAGCCTTTTCTTCTTGCAGAGGTAATAAAAATTAAAAAAAACAACTCTACACATGTCATGATAAAACAAGGTGTAGTGGACCACTACAATGAATAGTATGGAACAGTAAAAACAGCTTATTCATAGAAAATATATTGATATATCAGATTTCCATTCCCCCCCCCAAGCAAGGCTCTGAGCATTTTGGAAAAATAGCGATTGGTTACGTGGTTTTGGAAGAACTTTGCCCTTCTCCCCCGCATGGCTACAAGAAAAGCACAGTAGCTATATGACATTCTTTGCACATTTGTCAGCATTTTTTGTTGTTCTATACATCACACATTCTCCGTCTAACTTCGGTGTCACATTGTTTGTTTTGATTTTCACGGCCATCAATCTCTGAAAACTAAACTTGCAGAAAAGAGGATTGATGATGTTTTTTTGTCTGGTCGAGTTTGGACAGTTCCCACACTTATTCATGCACACACACTCATACATACAGGCTATCGCATATATACAGAAACACACACAGGCTCTAGATAAACTTTCTCAGGGGATAATTTAAGGACATTGTCAGCAGAGTCGAACAATCAGTGGGCACAGATATAAATCCCTCTTAAGGAGCGAGAACCAGGAAACAAGAGTGTTTATTTTGGAAATGGTTCCTGTGCTCTTGCTTTATCATAAACAATAATACTCAGAAAAGGTCCTTTTCTTTCCCTTGCGGTGCCAGGATACGCATTCCTCTCCCAAAATTGTACCTCCAAATGTTTCTCAGAAATACCCAGAATAGTCACATTTTACATTTGGTACTTTGAGAATCTTGACCAGAGACACTTTGAGGGGACTCTGTCGGTGGGAATCAAACCTCATCATTAAACTTTGCCATTCTTATCGATCTTCTTTTGTATTGGTTGTTTTCGGCTTCCGAGGCATTCCAAGTCAAGTGTCAAATCAAACAAGACAAGTCCAAGAAAAGGTCTCACGTCAAGTAGGGTCAAGTATGGGTTTTGTTTGGATTCAAGTCAATCAAGAGAAGTCCAAGTCATGTTTGGCACAAGTCAAAAGTCAAGTCAAAGTCCAAGTTAAGTTAAAATCTTGTTAAATCTCAATTCAATCAAGACAACCAAGCCAATTACAAGTCAGGTTTGAGCCTTGTTAAGTTTAATGCCAATCAAGAGAAGTTGAAGTCTAGTGCAAGTCTAGATATGTCTCGACAAGTAATTTGAGACAAGCTTAAGTCAAGTCACTCAAGTCTTGTTCGATGTCAGTTGACATAAGTCTGGTTTGATATTCATGAGTGAATTACATTAGTGTAAAAATCACATCAGACAACTAAAACAAGTCTAAGTCAATTTCAAATATTAAATTTCAACTTTCAAGTCAAGTCTCAAGTCAGTTGAGCAAAAGTCAAGTCAGAGACGTGTTAAGTACCAAATCAACTGGGACAAGTCTAAGTCAAGTCTCAGGTCAGTCAAAGTCAAGTTTGAGTCATGTCAAGTCTAGTCAACAGCGTTCCTTTTTTTCATGCTCTATATGTTACGATTTGTTTTTCAGCAGCAGTTTCTCCAACTGGGTATTAATCTAAAACACATAAGGGTCCATTCAGACTCTGAGAATGGGACATTCATACAGGACTGTGCTTTCTTTCTTTCTATCCTCGTTTCTAGTTCTTTATTTTCTGTTTTTCTTTCTGTCTCACACTCATGCACACGCACACACACACACACACTGTCTGCAGGGGGTTGCATTGAGCCTGGCTCACAAATGAGATCGGAAGTCTGTATAAGGGAATTAGTGAATATCATGGGATACACCAGAATGTCTGGCTTTGGATCAAACTGGAGAACTTACTGTACATGTTGGATGAGTTTTTTTAATGGCTGCCAAATGGAAGCTAAACAACTTTAGAGGAAGTTCTTTCCACAGAATTTGGGTTGGCAAGGTACCCCTGCTGTGTAGGTCTATCTTTTATGTGAGCCTTGATCTTCAGAGACGCTCACAGCTGTGGTTGCAAATAAGGACGTCATCTTAGCCATGTTTCTGGATAAATCATTGTATTTAGAAAAATAAAAACTAGATGTTCGAATTGTGGTCAAAATGATCTAGTAGTCAAACAAGAGGAAGTTGCAAAATGGAAAAAGTGACGTACTGTATAGGGAAATTACATACAGGGGAAAATGATGACAACCTTCATTTAGCTATGTTGCACATTTATATTAGACAGGAAGAGGTCATGCAGGAAACACCACAGCAGCATCATTATACTCGGGCAAAATCTCAATTAGTCAAGTAAATTGGATTTAGACTGTACATCTAAAAAAATGCTCTGGTAGAATACAATCCATGATAATATTTAGTTTAATGATGACTTCCAAACAGAAGTGCTGGTTGTAAGATGCAACAAATAATCTCTAAATGTGTCTTCAACTAAATATGAAGGCAGAAAATACATATACTACATATATATAGATCCAACCAGAAATATGTCTAGTGTCTTTAATATTCTGTCCACCTGATTCATATTAATGAGGGTAGAGGGTGTATATTTTTTTATTTTTTGCCCCCAACATCTCCTTCCAGGCAGTACGGCAATGGTTATGTTTAAGGTTAGGGTTAGCTGTCCCCCCCCCCCAATGAGGAATTCTAAGTTAATGACAACAAAACTGTTGGTGCGTCCACAAGATACAAGCCTTCCATGACCACCCCAACCCCTCCTCCACGCAGTTGCTAGTAGCCAAGGAGAACACGGAAGATTAAAAAAACATGATGGACTCTTCAGAGGAGGTCATTATCGTCACTTGAGTTTCTACGTGAGAAAGTCACCAGACCACAATCTTCTGAACATGGTCACACTGAGAAATACAGCAAGAGTTGTGGAGCCGATGGTCTTAATTTGCTTTGTAGCAACTCATTTGGCAATGGCTTGACTGTAACGTACGTTCATTAATATCAAAAGGTTACGCACTAAAGCTTTAAATAATCCCTTAGCTTTAGCTAAGTGTTTCCGAATAAATTGGCAGCTGTGTGTATAACGTGTGGTCATCTTGTTAAAACATATCTTTTTGGTCGTTATTGTCTATGTCACGCCTTATAATGTGAACATGGGGCATGTGAACTCCTTTTCGCCGTGATGGTTTGTTGCTGCCGTAGATCCTCACCCGAGTTTCTCCCTCTCTCATCTCCGCAGGCGCAGTGTTCCTTTCATCAGGCCTCACTCCTGGCACCTGGCAAAGCTGTCGGAGCAGCCCCTCCCTCCCCCTCCTCCATCTCCTCCTCCTCCGCCCTGCCTCCCTCCCGTCGACTCCCCTCCTCTCCCCCCTCCGCCCCCTCTGTCTGCCATGCAGGTCCATTCCGGCCCGTACACACTACCCTGGCACACAACTGACAACAGGTGAGAAGTGGATTGTCATGCTAGGCTTTATGTTATGTAATGGAGGGGTTACCTTATGGTAAAGTGGACAAGAAAGATCTGCATTTGAAAATGTTATAACACTTTTACGATTATATCCTAATGAATCTTCAAAAGCTCTACAACTTTATTTAAAAACACTTCACAAGAGCATTTGACAGTAATTATATTATTACAAAAACAAACCAGATGATTGTTATAAAGTTGTCATGGCTGACATCTCTAATGGAAACCTTGCATTAAAAGAGAAATTTTTTTAACTAAATTTTAAACTAAATTTTAATTCCTGTTAAGTCCATTTTCTTTCAGCTTTCATATGTGTATAATGTTCCCAGCGATTGTGATTATTTATGAGCTACTAAATGTGTTCTCCTTTTCTGGCCAACTTCCTTAATCCAGCTGATAAAGTTGTTTCAGTTTATAAAACAATTATTTTTTGCTGATTGTCAGATTTAACCACGCAGCGAGTGTGTCATGCTGTAGGTTTGAATCATACGCACTGAGCCGATGACTCCATTGACATTGGGCTCCAAGTCACTGCCGGGGATTTTGGTAGCCAGGAAACGGGTGACATCACTGTGCGCTAATATCAACACTGCCCACGCAGGAAGCCCATTGGTCTAATTTTGGCTCCTATTTAAACATTCCAAGGTGATTGGACCTGTTCTTTGTTTGTCTGTCTTTGGGGGCCAGGTGGATGTTTTTTTTGTTTAGTTGCAAAATCTTTCTGCGTGATTTGACGAAGACGTCATGCAGCAGTCTGGCAAATTATCATTTGTTGGCCTTTCCAACGTACATCTAAACGTGTAGAAGGTCTTATCTATGTTTGAATAAGATAAAAATAAGGTGGCTTTAACAAAAGCCATCATGCTGAAATGCAATGATCTTGACTTTTATTAATATAAAAGTCTGTATTATATTAATATATTTTATAATAATATTTTAAATGATTCACTGTAGTAAAATAGTGTGAGGTCTTCAAACTGCTTCTTTGACCCACTAACAGTCCAAAGGTAGACCTTAGTTTTTAATTATCAATAGTTACACTAATTGTTTCATCTCTAAATGTAATCATGGATATTTTTACATCACTGTGAAACAAATGGGACAACAAACTGTTTAAACTGTCGGTTAAATAAAAGCAAGGCATGTAAGTACAGTAGTCTTTGTATTACAGTATGATCTCACAAAGCTAAACTGTAATCCTTTAATGGAAAGAGGAAGTTACCGCAGTCTGTATATTGACTCACATTAAAAATAGTCTTTGTTAGTCACTTTTATGGTAAGGTACGTCAGGGCCTTGTACTGTTCTTCTTGTGATAAGAATCAATGATATAATGTACATTATTAGATTTTATAGTCCCATGCGGATTAGATCATTAGATGTGTGTGTGTGTGTGTGTGTGTGTGTGTGTGTGTGTGTGTGTGTGTGTGTGTGTGTGTGTGTGTGTGTGTGTGTGTGTGTGTGTGTGTGTGTGTGTGTGTGAGAAAGAGAGGAGGCAGCTCCCAGCATAACTCTGGACAATGGCATGTGACTCCCAGAACATGTGGACAAAGAGAGGAAGACATTCAATAAACTGTGTTTGTGTGAAAGAGAGGGACATTCTGTACAGTCTGCGTCTGTGTGTGTGTGTGTGTGTGTTTTTATGGAAGTACTAAAACAAAATATGTGAGTGTTTGAGGAAAAAAAACACCAGTTTTCTGCTTATCTTTTGATCTTTTTGCAGATAAAATATGTCTAAGTGTGTGTCTGTATTAATTGTCTGAACACACACTACATCATGTACAATATTTGTGTATGTATGCTGGTTTATCTGTCAACCCTCACACTCACATGTTCCACATTGCCATCTGATTGGGCAGGAGTGATTGTCATTTCCTATCCAGCTCCCGTCTCATTTCCTCTCGTCCTCTCTCTGTCACCCAGGTCAAATCTATACAGCCGCCTCTCCTTTCTCATTCATTGCTCACTTCCTTTAAAGACACTTCTCTCATGCAGATAACGTTTTTTCCCACAGTTTATTCTTTCGACTGGAATCTTTTGTATATGTCAGTGTAGCGACTTTTTGCTCTTAAACTACAAGTCATATGTACTTTAGCATTTACAAATGCATGCTGTACAGTTTCAGAATTTAAAAAAAATGTTAATACCATTCCAGTGAGCCGTTATTTTCCATTATTTTCTTAACGATATGAAAATCAAGTAAAAACTCTTTAATCTTGCTGAAGCAGTAGTGTATTTGTACCCTGTCACCTTCAAATTCCCATTACAGTGCAATACACATAGCAAGCTACATATGGCAGCTTTATTTTTTAGCGCCAGGTTTTCTGTGTTAATTAATTTTTCATAATGTCATTAAACAAAGTTGTATGTAGGAATATTCAGCATGTGTTTTAAAGATAGATTTTGACACAGGACCCCTCTACAAGTCCAGGGTAACTAGATTTGCTAATGATGTAGGGCTAGCTTTAGGTGGTAATTCACTTTATAGATTAAATTTCCACGAGGAATTTGCAATTAATCCCATTACCAAAATGAACTGCCATGCAGTGAACTTCGGGCTTTTGGTCACCTGCTCTTCCTGGTTGGCTAATCGAGCCTTGAACGTGAACATCCATTCTGTGTTGATGTCTGCCAATATTACATTAAAAGTGTGCGCTTGTGCAGTTTAAGTGTCGATAGAGAAAATTCTTCAATGTTTTACCTTATAACAATAATGTAATATTTACAGCAAATACTTGGTTAGACATGATGTTCACAGAAATAGATTCCACGGCTCAGAAACGTTCAATAGTCTGCTTATTGATTCTCATATTGTGCAGAAATTTATGAAAATAGTTGCCAAATAAAGTCCATTCATATCTTAAATACAGATAAATCACTTGCACAATAAGGATATGAAACATGCATGATTTGTAATAAATGGGCTAAACATGCAAAACCCTTTATGCCCGTATGCTTCAAAAATAAATGGATCATGGATTTTATTTACATAGTGCAGAATGGTAAGTGCATTAAAAGACAAATGACTTACACAAATTCTGCAGGCCACAAAAATATCTGACTACATGAGCAAATAATCATATTTTGATAGGAATAAGTTGTGGTAAAATACTTTTATAAGAGAAGCAAAAGCCATTGGTTTTCAGATCTTTGCATGGATTGTAAACCATAAATACCCCAGAAACAGCCCAAGGCTAGTCTGCTGGTTGGTTCCCCACACTGGTTTGAGATCAAAGCCCTTTAGAAATGTCTCTCTTCTATAACCTCTCCTCGGTCTCCTGGGTAACTTTCCCTATTGTTTGAATAAGAGAGCAAAGCAATACAAAGGGTGAGTGACCACTCACTCTTTATAGGAAAAAGAAATACCACAATAAAACGAAAATGACATTTTTGTTGCGGCCTTTACGGATTGGATTTCAACCCAGCACAAAAACACTGTGTGCCCCTACCTTCTGGAGCTGGCATCGATACCCCTATTCCCTAAAGTCTTCTTATGCTGAAAATAACTCCCTCTCTCTTTGTCTTACGTGGTTTTTTTTTTTTTTTTTTTTCAAAAAAGTTGGGATGGTTGGGAAATTCGTTTTTTACTTTCATCTTTTTGTCTGATTTTTAAGACATTCTTTTGCCTATTATTATTATTATTATTATTATTATTATTATTATTATTATTATGCAGTTAGAAGTAGAAGGAAACAGAAAGAGGAGGGTTATGTGTAACAGAGGTCAAAGGTCAGGTTCAAACCATTGGCATTGTGCTTGCATGGTGTGCAGATGTGGAAGAGGTATCCCTCCTTTGCTTCTATTGAGGATTGAAGGTTTTTATTTGATAACAGGTGTTTGTGAACAGATTGTAGAGCCCTCTGGATCAAAGTCATAATTTTGGGCTGTATAAATGAAATATTGATTAGTACTGACTTAAGCATGAGCGGTCTGTTCTTTAACCCTTGCGTTGTCCTTCCAGCTAAAAAAAAAAAAAAACACTTTTTTTGACACTTTTGTTTTAATCATAGACTGTTAAAGTGAAGTCAGACTAATTCTATGCAATTATATAAAACACCAAAAATTCAATAAAATGGTCTTGAAAGTACCCAAATGTTGTGATATAGAAACTTTGAAAATGTATCATATTTGACCTGAGGATGACAGGAGGGTGAAACATCATGTCATGTGATCAATGCAAAGCCTTATTGAACTATCCAGTAAATGGAAACAAATTTGTTCTAATTTTAGTCAATCAAATTTGAATAAGTAGGTTTCAAAAAGTGTTTTTTTGAATCTAAAGGAGATAGGACAGAAAGAATCCACAAGAGGAAGAAAGGGATGAACGAGGAAGAGTGGATTCAAGGGGATGACTTAGAGATTTTGACTCTGGGCAATGAGAGTTAATGAGAAGGAAATCCCTCTCCGCCTTAAGAGGCTTCCTCCGAGGGTCTTTGAAAAACACATGGGGCAGCCGTGGATCTTCAGCTCAGGAATGATAGAAAACAGATTCCCCAGATGTACAGATCAAAAATTGTATTCCAGAACAATATACTGTATAGGTCCGGGGGGTTGCCACTTAAAAACATTGAAGATGACTTGTTGTATGTGGTTTCTAAATGTGCTTTTTCCCCCACACAGTTTTAAAAGTAGTTTCCATTTATCGATTAATAGACTCTAAAATGTCAGAGAAAAATAACAAATGCAAGTTCCCAGAGACCAATGTGTGGTCATTTTGCTTCTTTTGTCTGAAGATCGGCTAACAATTAACACTTGAGTTGATCTTCTTGTCTCCTTGTATTTGCAGTGACTTATCCTTGCAGTGGGGTCAGCTGTCCAGACCTTACTCCTCCACAGACCGAAGCAGTTCCCTGGGCTCCATGGACAGCTTGGACACACCAACACCGACCACACAGCAGTACTCTGACTCCCAGAATTCCCCCGTTGACCCCACCCTTTTCAACAACAACAGAGACTCTGCCTACAGCTCATTCTCTGCCAGCTCAAACACATCTGACTACGCGACAGTGCCACTGAGGCGCGGTGACGCCTGCTCTATGGATAACCTCCTTCAGAGCCTGGGGCCGGCTTGTCGAGGCTACCCTGGTGGTGATACCGCAACCCTGCGGAGTTCATATGGTGAGGTCCCGGATGAGATGCAGCTTATTTTACTCAAGTCCAGGTCGCTGACTAGGCCAAGACCAACACCTGTTGATGTAAAAGAAAGACCTTCCTCCTGCTGTTATGAGGAGGAGCGGAGGGGAGGAGACTTTGACATCATAAGAAATGAAGAAAGAGGAGCTGAGAGAAAGATGAACCCTCCTCAGCCTCCAACCAGGAAGGACAGCTTTAGGGCAACTCGGAGTCGCCCTAATGCCACCAACAAACGCTGTGTCTCTGCTCCAATTGAAATTTCCAGTGATTCTTTTTACCGTGATGAAAACAGGTCTTCATTGAATGTTGAATCAGGAATTCATAATGGCTTCGCTGCACCAGAAGAAGGTGACAAAACTGGGATTTTCAAAGAGGATACCTTAGACTTGCACTATACCAAAAGACAAACTGAAGACATTAGACATATCAAATGTGATACAAGTGCAAATAAAGACTGCAATTCAGAGACCACTTCAGATCACCTCGCTGATCCAGTGACAACCTCCCTTGTCCCCATCACCTCCTCTAGTCCTTGCTCGTTACCTGCGGAGTCCTCCACGGACGTTCAAGAGGAGTCTCATGTAACTCACTCGATGAACAAGCACTCCTCTACGGAGCTTCATCGGCACAGCGCCCCAGATAAGCTCCTCTCTACACAACTTCAGTTATTGCAGTTTAACAGTGATGGCTCTTCATTGGAGTCTTACAATCCGTCAGAAACTTCAGATCCCACCTTATCCTCCTGTAGCAGCCAGTGGTCCCATTCATCACTCCAGCCAACGAGGGAAGACCAAGAAGCTTCTCACAACCACCTCCACGCGGCATCAAACAAATGGGGAGGCAGCCGTTGCTCGACCCTACGGGACGGGGATGAGGATGATGGAGATTCAGTTGTCAGGCTGAAAGGGATGGGTGTAAATGGAAGGTCCCTTCCACCAATGGACCATCACCACCCTTGGGGACGCTCTGTAAGCGTACCGGGGGACCCGGCTGGATCGTCAACCCAGGGAAGCTTGAGCTCTGACCAGATAATAGAGAGAGATTTTGAGCCTCTTAGTGCTGCTGCCAGTATGGACACCTTACTGGAGGAACAGAGAGCAGTGGATAGAGGAGGAAGTGGGGATAAAAGTGAGGAGGGTGTGGCAGTAGAGACCGACATGAAGAGGACAAACGCGTCTAGAAACAATCGTCGGAACCGTCGTCGTAGCGAACGATTTGCTACCAACCTCCGCAATGAAATCCAAAGGAAAAAGGCCCAGCTTCAGAGGAGCCGTGGCCCGGGAGGGTTGCTCTGTAGTGGGGAAACTGTCCAGGAGGAAGACGGTCCAGACCTCAATGAGGAGGGGGCAGACCTAGACCTGCCTGCCGAGGAGATTAGTACCAAAGTTAACTCACATGCTAGTCCCCAAGATGCCGGCACCACAGCACCAGTCAAGAGAACAATAATCTCTTGTGAATCAAACCATGAAGTCTTGCAGACTCAGTCAACAACTTATACTCAAAACAACCTATCCAGGTCGGTCCAGATTCTGGACCCAGGAGTGCCTAATTTTGGTGTCAGTGTCCGAGTCGTGGAGGAACCAGCCCCTGCTGGCAAAGCCCGTCGCTGGCGTTGGACCCCAGAGCACAAACTCCAACCCGAACCAGAACGCCGGTGTGGAGTGTTGAGTGAGAAGGTGTTGGGAGTCACAGGGTCCCGGCATGGGGTTTGTGTCTTCACCTCCTCATCCAAGACCTCATACAGTCGCTCCTCTTCCTGTTCACGGATGGATGAGTCCGATATCCTTCCGTTTGCAGATAGAATGAAGTTTTTCGAGGAGACGAGCAAGGGTATGTCTGGGCCAAATGCCTTGAATCTGTCGAGTCGCAGGCAGAAGAAACCTTCCCACCATCCGGCGCTCCAGGGAGGAGAGCTCGGTCAGCACTCAACCCAAAGAAGATACTCCTACCAGGGAGGACTTCAGCAGGAAAGCGCCTTGCTTCCAAACACTGTGGAGGCCAGGAGGCTGTCTGTGAGTTCCAGCAGGGAGAGGCAAAAAGAGCAGGAGAGGGAACAAGTGAGAGAGAGGGAGGAGAGGGCAAGGGAACGCGAGAGGGAAGAGAGGCTGAGAGAAAAGGAGAAGCAGCAGGAGAGGCAATTAGAAATGGAGAGGTCAAGGCTGAGGGAGATTCAGCGGGAGAGGGAACGAGAGGAGAGGGTGAGACAGTGGGAAAGGGAAAGAGAGAGGGAGCTTGAGTTGGAGCGAGAAAAAGAGATGGAGAAGGCCAGAGAGAAAGAGCTTGAGAGAGAAAGAGAGAAGGAAAGGGAAGAAGATGCTCATCTTACCTCACATCAGGAGTTACATGGCATCAAAGAAAGAAATCCTGACTTCCAGCACAACTTCCAGCCTAAGACTCAGGCGTTCTCCAATAGCCAAACCCAGAATCAAGTCCCACGATCAGCTTTTTATCCTGTCAATACCCCTTCCCAGCCCATGGAGAACCAGCAACCTCTTCCCCAGGGATACACGGCGAGGAGCTACACACCTACAGAGGTAAGAGTGCTGCTCTCTTTTAAAAACACAAATATTGCACCTTCTGTTTTTTTACCTTTCGTGAAAGACACACTGCCTTTTTATAGGTCATTAAGGAGCCAGGGGTTGCCAGGTTAGCTCTCAGTAGAGTCTGGATCTAGATTATAAACTTGACTCTGTCGGGGGGGACATTGTGTATCTGGGACATTGTGGTTTTGGTCTGCGCTTTGGCCCCAGCTTTATCTTATGTTAAACTTTTACTAGCACTTGTTTTGAGTAAAAAGCTTAATTTTCACACTGGTAAACACTGACCTATATGGGCTACAACCAAAACATTGGTTTGATAAAGAACTTCCTATGCTATAGCAACATTCATAACCTGACCTGAAAACATTATTTTTTTTCAAAGCATCAATCTTTTGTGGAGATACTAACATGTTAGCGGTTCTAATTGCATCCATTCACAAGTATGTTTATGAGCCAAACAGATTTCCAGCAGCAGGCTTGCTAAGCTAAAAAACAGCCTGAGTCCCAACAGCACTGAAACCAAGTAATGCCTTTCAGAGTCAAAGACAAACTTTGCAGCTTGCTGAAATCAGACTGTGGTTTTGGACTAAACTGAAATGACCACTGGAGACTGAAAACGATCTTGGTTTTTCAAAACCAGCCCCAGAAAGGGGATCAACTGGCCAGTTTTGGATGTTGGAGCTATAAGTGGCCACTCGCTCCAAGTCCTCCGTGGTTGAACGGTTGGTTTGAAGTCAAACCTTGCATCCTGCTTGCAAAGTCTGAAATCTGATTGAAAATTCAAATAGCTTGTGGAACTTAGGGAGATTGCGGCGGACACTTGTACGATACGATACATCTTTGTCAGGGCTGAAATTATTTTTGATTCCTGGGTAGCTCATATAAAAGAACATAGACATACAGTAGAAACATACATAAGATGCATAACTCCAAAAGACATAGATGAAAAATTACCACAAATAACATAAACACCCAACTAAGGAAACAAAGCATACATGTATAACAACAGAAAATGACATGAAGACGAAGTCTCGGAGACTTTTAACCCTGAATAAATATAGCACTGGATTTAATGTTGCTGGTTTAGCAATAGGATAGGTTGATGTATGAAAGATTTTTTTAAGTTTTAAGTTTTTTTTGTGTCAGCGATAATAGCAGCGTTGGGTTACATCTTTTACCACAAATTGATTGGAATCTCTTGGCGGGGGGGTGCAGCCCTTCATCTGAATGTTTGACACTCCTGTGAACTTATACCTATTAGAAACCTTCTTGCTTGACACTGAGCAAAGCCATTTGCTTTGGACTAAGTGTATGTCCAGTTCAGCAGTTCTGTTTTGTTGTTTTTTGTATGGTTTTCGCCATGCTGAGGCCTCAGGGGGGCTCCCTCCATGCCGGGATCCTTTTTAAATGAAAGGTTGGTGGTTTGATGCCACAGCGATAACCCCATGCGTTGAGTTCTTTTTTTTTTTTTTTTGTCTGCTGCTGACGGCGTCCAATATTTTTAATGGTAACAGATGTGCTGGATGGGCTACAAGGCTGTAATAAGACAATGTACAGACACAAAGGAAAACATATACATATCAAGTCCTACTATAAAATTGTAATCTGTCCACTATAAAATTCAAACAGTTCCCATTTGAAATTAAATGAGGAATCCAGGTTCATTGTTTGCTTTCATGCTCCATTATGTGTTTGTTTTGGACAGAGGAAGAACACAGAATGTGAAAATATAGTTATGTAACTGGCTGCTATTATTATCATTGTTAGTATGATTATTATTATTCGTGGTCTGTCACTCAATTAGGTTCTCATTTTTTGGAAAGGTTAGGAAATAGTTGAATTGTTGTTGGCCATCTCATATGAACATTAAATCCACACTTTGATGCAATTTTCTAAAAAAAAACATTCATTTTATAAAGGTCAGTGCTGAAAGCATAGTGTGCCTAATGCTGATTAAGCTATAAATGGAGCATATTAACCATTTATATATTGAATTCACAGTGTATGTTTTGTTAGTTACACAATTATTCTAAGATGTTGGTTTTCAAAATGTTGAACCAGGACAAGAAACGCTGGATTAAACTTAAAACTACATGAAAATTAATTTTATATGAATTGAAAAAGGTCTTAAATCAGCACTACTACAGTATTATTAATTATGTACAGTATGTTGCATAGTGATGACTTTTCTTATGAATCTCTACTTAAAGGAATATAGACAACAGTTTCAGCAAAAAATAACCAAAGTAGATGTTTTAATTCCAGCTTTTCATCAGTGGAGGCCAAAAGAAGCCATGAATTACCTAATGCCCCTTTAAATCCTGAGAGACAATGAATTTAAGTGCAGAGGGGCCATTCAGGTACTTGTGGTATGGAGTTTTAATCACAATGTTATCACCAGTTTTATGGATTTTGAGCTCTGTTGACAGCGTTTAACGACCAAATATGTTAAATTCACGCCGCACCATTCCAATAAAAATATAATCCGAATGAGTATGAAAATACCTCTGCACAAGTGTGTGTGTGTGTGGGGGGGGGCTATGCAATGAGTTTGTTCAGCATTCCACTGGTGGGGTGATGAACCAGGTTAAATGCACTGTGCAGACGTATCCTGTAGCCATAATGGACATTATTTCTTGGATCAACAAGAGACAGTTTTCTCAGTCTTTCTCTGTCCCTTACTTAAAGGATTGCTGTTTGTTTATTTATCTATCAAGGTAAACTGACTTCAGTGTGAAGTTTTAGTAAATAAACCTGAACTTCTGTGTTTTATAAGTATAGAACAGCAGTGATATTACTGAAGCATGTTTTAACAAATTACAAAATTAAGCGTGAAAGGTCAGCGACAACTGAGTGTAATTGAGTTCTATTAAATTTTAATAGAATTTATATCAATAAAATGTAGGGATGCAACAACAGCACAGAGAAAGAAAAAGCTGAAACAATAAATTGATTAATTGACTTGTTTGTTGACAGAAAAGTAGTTTTTAAGTAAAAATGCCAAAATTCACTAGTAGCAGACTCTCAGAAATAAATATTTGATGAATGTCGTAGTAGGTCTTGAACATAGTTGGGTTTTGGACTAATAATCAGACAAAGCACACGATTTAAAGAAAATGCAATCTTCGTATTTTTAGCTATTAATTGACATTTTATAGATTATATTATAAATCCAGAACATAATTGGTAGCCGTAGAAGAGACACAGAATGTAAAACAGAGAAGACAAGGATTACATATGAAAAAAGTGCTAGCTTGCCAGGCAGAAATAATCAGAAAATAACACCTCAAATAACCTTATCACCACTCAAGTAAATGGCGGGGTGGAGTAAACACACCCACTTCCCTTCAGCAGGGACGTGTGCTGAGCAACAGATTGAAGCGTTCCTTCATTCCTTTTAATTCCTTTAAATGTTTCCCACAGACGTATCCTGCCCGGCAACAGGAAGCGGCCAAGCTCAACAGGAAGTACAGCCTGACTGAGAGGTGAGCCACTTCCTTTAGCAACCACACAGTCCAAACACAGACACATTCATATGAACAAGTATCTTATATATTTCTTTCTGACATAGCTGGCACACACTTGCTCCATCTCTGATTGTCTCTAAGTGAGTCTCCGGAGACATTAGGTGGGGTCGGCCCATTGTGCACTGACGCGGCGGAAACCCCACTCAGTCATGCCTGGCAGTGATTTGACTATAATGAGCTCTTAAGTTTGCAGAGCAATCATCCATGCTTAAAATGTGCCCATAATGATATGTGGTTGGATGGTGATTCCTGCATGTTAGGACGTAAAGGGGGAATTTAGAACATGCATGGCGTTTAACATTCAGAGAGTCTGGAATGCAAAAAGGAAACATTTGCCGTAATTAACCACTTTCTCCGGTTGTTTTTGTTTCATAACGTGGAAATTTCACTGCAAAAATCTCACATCCTCCAACGCCCTAAAACCTAGTTTTTTTTGCTGTGTTTTTCAGCCAAATTTAGAGCAGTTTTAATTAGTTTTCATGATAATTTGTGGGTTTTCTTCTCTCTAGTTGGAAGTCAAATTTTTTTAGACACCATTTAAAATGTAGCATCATAAGAAACTGTTGACAGTTGTGAGATTGATTGAAAATGTTGCCAAATAAATTCAATCTATTGGGGTCAAACCAATCCTACACAGTCCCAATGAAACCGATCAGCCGAGAAGGCAAACAGACGTATTTCCCTTAATGTCAAATTATCTCTTTGGGTTTTCATCACTAAATAAGAAACCTCTTGATATTTTAAATATTTACAGTTTACCACTCAAAACTCATAAAAACTGCTTTATGAGGTCTGTGGTCTTACGCTTGGAAAAAAAACACTGAATGAACTGTTCCTTTAATGTGCTAGAGAAACAGTTTTGTGGCACTTTCAGGCCTTCTTTCTTTTACTCTGTATTTGTTTGTTGACAACGAAATATTACTTTTTATATCCTCTGTCACTATAATGTCCACATCATAGGGACTACTCCAGCTGGAGACGTGAGTCCAGGCCTCCAGAGAGTATTAATCAGCATCATCAGCATCATCAGGGTCGATTGGGCCACAGACAGGCTGACGGAGACGATGATGCTCGCAACGGGTACGCGTTCGCTCCTTCACCGGCTCCTCTCTCACTCCGAGGACGCGCCATGTCCGAGAACGACCTCCGCTTCGACAACAGCCACCGCTGGTCGCCATCGATTTCTGCGACGACCAGCCAGACGCTGAGCGAGGTGGAGGAGAGAGAAGCTGCCAACACCACCCAGCCAAACAGGAGGAAGACGCCACCTCCACCAAGACCGCCGCCCCCAAAATGGGAGCAGTTTCACCGCAGGCGCGCGTCTCACCACACCCTGTTCTCCTCCTCTTCTTCTCCTCACTCTGTCCCTCCCTCCTTTGACACTGCAGAGGGACACTATTCAACTAACTCCTCTTCATGCGTCCCTCCGCTTGACATGTCCAGACAGAGGTCCTACAGTCTTCCTCCAGAGAGGCCGGAAGTGTCGGAGGGCTGCCCGCGATGCAGCTGCAGCCAGACCCAGGAGCACCGATACCCTCACGCCTCATCCAATCAGAATCAACCCTTCTCTAACGCTCCATCCAATCAGAATCAGGTTCCGTCCCAGGATCGGTCCTTTGCTGTTACTCCGCCAAGTCCCATGTTCTCCAGGAGGGCGTTCAGACCAGTGGCTCCGCCCCAGAAAGAGAGGGACGTTAGGGGCACGTATGGACAGCAGGAGAGGGTGGAGGGTTTATCAACTTTTCCTCCATCTCCACCGCCACCTACAGAGCACAGCACCAGCAGGTGAGCTCGGCAGAAAAGTTCAAAATGTATAGTTATATTGCAATATAATGGGCCTGGACATGGTTCAGGTTTATACAGTGACTCAACCCACCCCAACTATACTCTACTGAAGAGATTATAGTGTGTTAATCCTGCTTTGTTAGCCATGCTGGAGACCTGAAAGTTCAATTTTCAGATTCTTATACTAGTAAAATATAATCTCAACAACAATGAACCTCAAAAAATCCTAAACATGTGGGGGGAAAAAGGTTTTTGAAAATGTACTCGTCACCCATCTTGGAAGTATTATTTAGTATCTGAAAAGCTTTGTTTTTCTGTTGCACCTGTTACCACACCCTGCAATGATGTTACAGTGTACCGACCACGCCTTGCAGTACACTTCTACATCACCGCAGCAGTTGAACCAGGTCAACAAAAACTATATTTTTTAGTTGGTGTTAACTTTACTCTGTCAAGGGATTTCACTTAGTTTCTTGACTTGAAAAAGGTGACCCAAAATGTAATGTTTCCATGTTTTCTAAGGGACCCAAAATATGAATTATTTATAAATGTATACATCTGAAAGTCACTAAAAATGTCCAATCATTTTTATATTTGCTTCAAAAAAGTGTATCCGTTTCTTTGCAGTTTATCGGAGATTATCGTTAACTCCGACCAGAGCAGAGTAACAGTGAAACCTCACAAACAGCAGTCCAACGTGAGACCAGGAGCCGAGTGGGAGCGAGCCCCATCTCCCAGAGTTCATAGCAACTCAACACATCCACCTGTCTTAGAAAATGGAGGCGTTGGCAGGGTTCTACCTGAGTCCTACTTCTCCGTAGACTACGAGCAGCAGCATCTTCGTATGAGCAGAGGCTTTCAGAGCATCGAGCCCCAGAAGCTCCCCGAACCAGGAACCGAATCCGAGACAACCCTCAGCCCGAGTCCTGCGCACAGCCTGGACGCAGACCTGGACATCCCCATGGAAACCGACATCGATGACTTCCAGGAGGATGACAGACTTCCAGCGGTGGACGAGCCGATCACCAGCGAGCTCCCTTGCTTTGCGCTGCCAGTTACGGTCTTGGAGACGGACATCGACACCTTAGCGAACTCTACCGAGGCCTCGCCGTCGGGCAGGACAAGGGCAGAGAGCGGCTCCGTGGAGGAGGAGCTGGAGGCCGGGGAGAGCAGCAGAGAGCGGCTGAGCCTGGAGGAGCTCTTCCCCCACAGCAGTGAGGGAGAGTCGGGCAGGGAAAGCTGGAGAGGGGCCTACCAAACCACAGAGCACAGCACTGACAGCTTAGATAGGTAACGAGAGAGAGTCGTGTGTGTGTGTGTGTGTGTGTGTGTGTGTGTGTGTGTGTGTGTGTGTTAATTACACAGACCATTTGATTTGTACAAGACCTAATTTTTCTCGTCTCTAAGCTTACTCCATGTTTCCCACAACCTTTCCAGAGGACCTTACTGCGTTCGAGCAGGTTTCTTTTTTTTCTTATTTTCTTTTTTGCCCTCCCCGTTACTTTTACAAACGGTGTGTTTTGGCAAACACAGGTGCCAGACGGGTAATTGTTGCCACATTTAACAGAAAGTCCTAGAGAGTTTAGATAATGGAATAACTATAGGAAATGGAATTCAGACAGCTTTTCTTACATTATCAAAATTTGGTGAACCATATCAAAAATGTGGTTTTATTTTATCTACAAAGGGTCTGGGCGATATGTTTGAGATTAATATCACATATTACATAGTAGTTAGAACACATTAGTAAGAATGTTTCCCAATATGAATATACAGTATGTCCTTGTATGGCAAATGTATCAAAAATCACATTCAATGCTAGAAAGATTATTACTGGGCTGCTGAAAATTGCAAATATTATACAGGACTTACAGTTGATGTTGCAGCGTTTTAATTAAGTTCCAGTTGACGAGTGATATGGGGAAAACTACTCTTTGACAAATAATAGAACAAACTCTCTGAGCCTCAGTTGTCCTTGCTTGAATACACATATTTGATCAGGGAAGCTTTTGGCAGACAGATATATCCCCAAAACTTAAATTAACAATACAACTACTCTGCCTTATACTGTGCATCCCACGTCATACAGGCTCAAGCATCATCACGCCACCTTAGAGGAAACAATGTTGTGTGTAAAGGCCTTAGCCCTTGGTCCAGGCTCTTTACCATTTCAGTCTGGACATCTCCAAATCTTTACCCTGAGACACTCGGAGCCTCCTCCCATAAAATATGTTGAATGTGAAGGACGGAGGCCTTTCAAAATAAAATAAAAAACCAAGACTATGCAGAAACCAAACACACATTTCTTCATAGTTTTTCTTCTATTAAATCACTTTTCTACCACAATGTTATTGATAGTGGAAGTGACAGAACTCTTTCAATGTGGAAAAACAACCATTTTTAAATCTCATGAGGTTACAGTGAACTCTGTGTAAAAAGTAATGTCATGAAGTAATATTTAAATATATACACAATACATAAAAAAGCTCAGATACAAAAGTAACAAAGAACATATAAATTAAATTAAGTTTGGATTATGTTCGTATGAAGACAACATTAAATAAATATTCTCTACTATTCCCTTTGGTCCTTGATCTCAGGTAGATTTGAATGATTTCATATTCTTTGTAATTTTATAGTTTCACAAATATGTTTGTTTCTCTGCCATTAGCAACCATTAGCATGGCCTTTTGTTTCTGGTGTCATCTGCACAGTAAACTCCTACAGTTTCAACTTTTGTTTGCTTGTGTAGACTTGAAATGTTTTCCATATGCCGCTTTGTTTTTCTTTTGCCTCACTTCTCCCACATAATTGATTGCACTTCTTATGTTTGTACTTTATCTAATCACTCTATTTTACGACTGTGCGCCTGTTCTCTCACTTTGCCTCTGCAAAAATAAAATGATCTCTTCCTCCCCTCAGGCGCTCTGGTGCGAGCTCCAGCTGTTCGTCCTATTACAGCACGTCGACAGCCAAAGCGCAACTGCTGTCGCAGATGAAGGACTTCACTGATAACAGAGAGAGGGACGAGGACGACGAGCTGACCTACAAGGTAACCCCTGCAGCTACCGAAACTGCTAGTGTTGTACAATCAGTATTATTTTATTTTATTATTTTCCCAGCCAAAGTTAACATGATGATAGTCTCGGAAGAAAAACATTCTCTGGTTTATTGGCATTTCTTTAAAACTAGTGCGTAGTTTCTGTCTCCCCCATGAGGAATTCTAAGTAATGCAATTTCCCCACTGTGGGATAAATAAAGTTTTTCTTATCTTATCTTAATGACAACAGCTCTGTTGGTACATCCACATGAAACAAGGCTTCCGTAATGGCGCACCGCATGCACCACTACTGCACACAGTTGCTAGTAGCCAAGGAGGTCTCGGAGGATTAAAAAAACACGATGGAGTCAAGTTTATTTCATCCATAAAAATGGAAATTACAGTGCTCACACTTGCCATCTTACCCATAAAAACTAGAGAATAAATACAATATCACAAATACACTCTTCAGGAGAGGTCATTATCTTCACTTGAGTCTCTGCACGCGAAAGTCACAGGACGACACAACCATCTGAACATAGTCACATTGACAAATACAGAGTGAGTTGTGTGAAGCTGATAGTCTTAATTAGTTTTGTTGCAAGTGATTTGGCAAGCGTTAAACCAATCACAATTGTCTTGGGCGGTGCTAAGGTATCTCTTCAAAATAGCCTCAGGAAAGAACTTGTTTTGGTGGAACGTGTACATTCAAAAGTTGTTTTAGTCGTGCAACAGAAGACTCAGATTGGACAGATAGTCTAGCTAGCTGTCTGGATTTACCCTGCAGAGATCTGAGGAGCAGTTAACTATAGTCCTCACAAATCCACAGGAGGTTAGAATTCCTACACAATTAAAGAGTGAAATCCGGTGGAATTTCCGGCGGCACCAGAGCAATCCCAGAAAGTGGAACGTCGTGGATATACAGTAGACGATGATACCGCAAAGCTTTCAGATACACGTGGCCTGTTGTTTTCATTTTGAGGTGTTTAAACTAATTCTCCGTCCATCGTGCAGAAACAGTTGATGGAGAGCCTCCGCAAGAAGCTGGGAGTGCTGAGAGAAGCTCAGAGGGGACTGCAGGAGGACATCAGAGCCAACGCACAGCTGGGAGAGGAGGTGGGGGGGAAACGTCCATCCTCTTGTTCTTCCAGTCGTCTCTTCCGGCTTTTACTTGTGACCTTGTACCTCCCAAAACTGGATGTGGTGAAAGTGAAGGAGGAACTGTGATGCACTCACTTAGGGATTCCACTAACATCTCGTATTTCTAAGAATTGGTTTAACTTTTTTTGATTCATTGTTTAATCTAAAGAATACCCATCCCCCAAAATATCCAATTTACAATGATATAAAAACAATATACATACATACAATATACATGAAATAATAATAGGATAAAATACAAGAACAAATATTTGAATATATACAAGTTGGGATTACAAAACTGCTCAACTAGTAATGATAAATATGTAGATTAACCTATTGTGCAAGTTGCACTTAGTGCAGTACTGTGATGTCTCAGAGTCGTATCTAGCACCCAGTGATGAAGTGGTAAAAGGTAAATAGAAAAATATTTTCTCAAAGCCCTACTTGACATATGTAAAATGCTACTTTTGTCCAACCAACAGTAAAAAAGTACCTAAAGATATATCACGGAAGACTGAGACAACCAGCACATATTCCCATTTTAGAAGCTCGTATCTGTCTACACTTTTCGCATTTTTTGCTGAAAAAGTGATCAGCGAACATTCTTGCTGATAAATCTTTTGTCAGAGAATCTCTTTAGCAGTAATCATCATTCATTCCTAAACTTCATCACTCAGTCACACTCATTAAATCTTATTTATTCGCATCATTATTTATCACTGCACATTAATTTGTACATCTGAGGTTTTGCTACTGAGGGACCCGAAATATCTGCAGGGCCTTTCAGACGCTGTTTAATATGCATTCACTCACAGTTTTACCGTCTTATGCACCAAATCAAACTGCATTTTTTTACTCTGAGGGACAGAAAACAAAGAAAGATACCCAATGTTTAAAGAATCCGATCTTTGTCTGCGTCCCCAGGTGGAGAGCATGGTGGTGGCGGTGTGTAAGCCCAACGAGGTGGACAAGTTCCGCATGTTCATCGGCGACCTGGACAAGGTGGTGAGCCTGCTGCTGTCGCTGTCCGGCCGGCTGCTGAGAGTGGAGACCACGCTGGAGACACTGGACCCCGAGACGGAGCACCACGAGAGGGTGAGGAGAGGAGGAGGAAGGGCAGTGGGGGGGGGCAGGTGTACGTGTTATTTGCTGCAGTTAAACACAGCTTCTAAATGCCCCCAAAATGGGCCTTTTAACAGTTTAATTGATAGTATACTCAAACTAAGCCTGTGGGGCAGCAGGACATCTTTAACGTGCTACAGAAATAACACAAGTAAGCTTAAGATGCAAAAATGTGTCAGTTTTGTAACTACTTTGTAAATTTGGTCCTATTTTTTGGAAAGAAAATTGTGCTAAATTATATCTTTAAAGGAAATGGGCTATGTATTGACGGAAATGTGTGCACAAATGACATGTGAGTTCACTGAGAGACACTCCCATTGACTCGTTCGAGATGAACTGCGCCTCGGCTGTAAAGTGGACGAGAGCAGGCGGCAGCAGGGGGGACGGTGACAAACATACGCGGTCACGTCGGCAAGTTTCCAGCTGCTTCCAGCAGCCTTCAGGCTGAACAGGAAGTTATAGAAACACTGACATCCTGTTAGGTCTGATTTATTAAGTTTTTATCAGACCCATATATCAGCTTGTACACAGTCTCCAGTTGTTTTTATGAAGACGGAGTAGCTGTTAAAATGCGATCTGTTGCTGATGTTTATAAAGAATTGTATATGATCCATAATCTGAACAGATTTAGTCTCTCTGACTTATAAACGTCACCATCAGCCCCACGACATGTGCTCTGTACAGAATAAGCCTTTAAATCAGACAAATGGCAATTAAAATCCTGCAGATTCCAAAAAAAAAAAGTTTATATAAAACATCATCATGTTAAGTCAATTCTGAACCAGTCAGCTGTTAGATCAGCTGAGAGCCAGGTTTTTCCCAGCATGCCCTGGGTCTGCAACTGCGCCGCCTGCCTCTCAAACCCGCGGCCGCCTTGATCTCGTGAGATTATCGCTGGTTGTGTGTGCATGACGTCAGAGCAAGTCGGGATCAAGTCGGACACAAACCTAACCGGCATACACTGGGCGGTGATCGCGGGGATCGATACTGCGCAGACCTGGCTCATCTGGGACGGGCCTATTGACAATTATCCCACACCTGGGAGGAGCAGAATGTATTTAAGACCACTGTTCATGATTGAAATACTCTTGACAAAGGTCCAGGTCTTTATTAAATGGTGAGGTCCAGGTCTTTATTAAATGGTGATGCTGCAACAAGAGCAGTGTGCAGGATTTTCTCCTTGTTTTTGTCCTACGCACCTGCACAGAATTTGAACGTGCCGGCCAGTAGTTATCTGTCTGTGAATCTGGGGGGCAGCGTTTCTGAAGGAGGGTGGGGGGGGTTATTGTTTGGCAGTTGAGTTCAAATATCAAATATCAACTATCTTACTGCACCTTTAAACGGAGAAAGTACTACCCTGGTGTCTTTCTGTATCTCTGCCCTCTAGCTCCCCCTGCTGGAGAAGAAGCGTCAGCTCCTGAGGCAGCTGTCTGAGGCTCAGGACCTGAAGGACCACGTCGACCGCCGAGAGCAGGCCGTCAGCCGGGTGCTGGCCCGCTGCCTGTCCCCCGAGCAGCACAGAGACTACAGGTACAACACACTACACCTCAGCAGCATAACACATGCCAAATCCAGGCTATGAGTATGTGACTGCCAGCTTTTTGACAGACCAGCATTTCATTGTCAGGTTTGGGCTCTAGTATGAAAAGAAACAGGGAAGGCTTGTACAGACATATTACCACAAAGACATTAACAAACAAGAAAATGTTTTATTGGCCATGACATTTTGAACATTTCAAAGAAATGGACTCAAAGGGTTTGCTGGTTTAGGTCAAATGATCAAACCTGCTGAAAGTCTGAGTATTAGGTGAATTTTCTTTGTTGCCATTAAAACAAACATTGTTAGGAACTTAGCGTGGTAAGCTGATAGTGTAGAACAGACAGGATAACATTAAGCATAGCACATCATGAAAACAAAATGTCACAACATGCCATAAATATAAAAGATAAGATTAAAGTAATTTAAAGTGCCAAAAGGTTTACAATTAGTCAAATAGTTACATGTTTCATTAGTAAATATTTTAAAATGTTTGTCAGATTTTTATTTATTTTTTTTTTTTTTCTTTCTCCCTCGTAGCCACTTTGTGAAGATGAAGGCGGCGCTGCTGGTGGAGCAGAGGCAGCTGGAGGACAAGACCCGGCTGGGAGAGGAGCAGCTGAGGGGGCTGAGGGAGAGCCTGGGGCTGGGGCTAGGAATCGGAATGGGAATGTCGATGGGATACGGACATTATTGAAAGGAAAAAAAAATAAAAAACCTAAAGAGATGAAGAATCAGGGGCTTGTAGTCACACTAAGTCAGTTTCAAGACAACAAGTGAAGGAGCAGAGAGGATTGAGATCCGTTTAGGATTTATTAAGAGGTAGCAAACATTGCTTTGCCGAGTCTCTTAAAGGAATAGTTTGACATGCGTTTTGCAAAAAGATCACCACCACTGTCATGTCTGCCAGCACCTCAGAAAATCCCCGTTATATACATGTTACATCATGTTTTACGGGCCAGACTAGTTCTTAGCTGGGTTCTTAGCCGGGTGCAGTCTTTATGCTTAGCTAAGCTAACCGTCTCCCAGCTGTTAGCTTCATATTTAACAATCCAAAAGTGTCACACTCTTGCTTTAAGAATCAGCACACATGTAGATTCTCAAGTTTTAGGATCAGACCAACCCACCTAGAGCAGCTAAAAACACCCCTGAGAGTTTTTGGGTAACACTTAATGCTAGCCAAGACCAAAACAGGAGGCTTTAGTCCGGGGGGAGGGTGTCAACAAGAGAAAAGATTGGACTTTAGTGCTACAGCCCAGGAAGAAACGACTGAGAAAAGAAAGAAAGTTGAGCATACCTCACAGAAACAATTAATTAGAGACTTCAGACATTTTAAAATACAACAAATACACCAGAGACGTATGGACAACTTGTCCCCAGAACTGTGATTAGAGAGCCGAGGGCATGTTGATGGTTAGAGAGGATTAATGGATTTGGACACGGAAACACCAGTTTGTGAACATAGACGGCAAAAACAAGGATGTTTATCACTTCTAAAAAAAAAAAAAAAAAAAGGAATAAATAAAAAAGTATACCCTCTGATTCACATGAAGTGCCTGAAACATGTACTAATGACACTACTCTTCTTCTAACACTACGTTGCCAAAGACATTTTCTCTTGATGAGTGTGTCATTGACACGCTGCTTTTGTTGTTGTCGTGTTTTCTTTTGTATTTAAATCTCCTGGTTCAGAGAACCGAGACTTTGGTTTTTGGGTGCTACACGCTGAGAAACTGTGTTTCCGTTAACAACACTAAAGCCAATATTGTGAGATGCAGCATTATTAACTGCAGTCTCGTTTTGTATTCACCTTTGTTCGCTGGCTGACACCTGCATTCAGCAATACGTATACTGTATTATCTCCCATACTCAACATATCACTTTGTATTCCCATTACTGTAACATGTTTTACTGTGTGGAGTTTGACACTCCACCGACTCGTTGTATTGTCACTAAATAGCTGTTATGTACAGAAGATACGATGTGTAAATAGTGATTTTGTTTTGGAATGACTGGAATCGGTTGAAAAAAAAAATGGTTGTAAAAGAGAACGAGAAGACCGGGAAGAGTCGACGCTTACTGTATATTTTGACGGGGAAAAGTTTGGTTTGTCTCAAAACTCAAAAGAGTTGCAGTTTTTTGTTGTTAGCTTGAAAAGTTTTTTGCCGCTAACTCGTCTGCTAGTCCCAGTTGAATGTAATTCATGCATTTAATATTCACTGGAGACTGTAGTTTAAAGAACGCTTACTGACATTTTTTTTTTATGATGAGTTAGATGAATACCACTCTCAGCCAGCTGCATGTTAGCGTAGCTTAGCATAAAGACTGGAAACAGGGAAAGAGCTAGCTCGGCTCTGTCCCAAGGTAACATAATCTGGCTAAAGCTCATTGTTCAAAACGCGGGTGGGTGGGTGGGTGGTGCTTTTCATCTAAATCTGAAAAATGATCCTGGCAAAACTTTTTTTATTTTCACCTGGCAAAAACTTCCAATTTTGGCCAGGTGTAACCTTTGTCACCTAAAGTCATGAAACACAGGAGAAAAAAACTATTTAAATCAGACTTAAATGGATGGATTGCTAGAATTATTATTTCTTTCTCACTGGCTCCGTACAAAACACATACAGAAACTCAATCTTGTTTTCTCAATTTCTGAACTCAATTTTATGCTTTAACCTGCCTTGACTTATTGTGATTTGCGACGTTGCCAAAGAAAGTCTCCCGAGCTTTAACCGCTATCCTAAACCTTGGACAGGACAAGTCTCAGAACTGCCTGTCTGAGTAAATCAAACAAAGAAAAAAACTGCAGCTCAAAAAGAGATGAGAGGGATTTGAAAGAGGGAATGTGTATATTTTGGCTGGTAAAAGGTGAACTTGCTGAAGTAAAATTAGAAAAAAAAAACCTTAATCATTTTCTGCTTTATCAGTTTCACTGGTTGATGAAGCAAGTCTGCAGCTTAAAGTTGATTAAAAGTTAGTTTTACACGTGGTATTTTCCTCTTCCTGCTGTTTTAATACCAAACAACCCTGAGCTTTTGTGTCCACATATACCTTTTCTGTTTGTACATATGATGTGTATTCTTGTATTATAACAGCCATTTTCTAACTGGAAACTTCTTGACTTGACAAGAGAGGAACGAGCGTTGCTTGTTAAGAGAATATTTCTTCTGTTCATGTAATTTTTTGTTGATTGTAAAATTTATTACAAATTGTGTAACTGCGAAAACACTCACTCGAGGAGAAAAATGTACCATAAATAATAATAATAGTATTTTAAACTAGCTTCAGGTCTCCTGTTGTGATTTACATCCTCCTGGGGAACTGGTCCTTGAATGTGGTGGAACGGTTCAGTAAATGTGACCGAGGGCAAATGGAGGTTGACGGATAAGTGGCGTGCCGGAGCTGCAGAGCCGCTCTGCGGGAGCCGGAGACACACGTGTGGAAGAGACTCATTTAAGGAAAGTAAGTGCTCAGGCTCTAAGAGAAGAGCTCAATAAAACATGTTGGGGGTCCTGCGGTCTGGGGGACCGAGCAGCTGGAGGCCAGAGACCCAGTCAAAGCAACCAGCTGAGTCAACCCGGCCACCAAAGGTCCATAGTTTAAAGGTGCAGTGTGTCATTTTTAGTTGTTCATTATTAAACAAATCATGTGTTGCCTGTTCACAAACTTGCCCTTTTTCATGAATATTTATCACCTCAATCTATTCCAAGTATTCCTATTGGCTTAAAATTTTCCATTAGCATGAACAGGGGTTAGACGCTCCGTATTCATGCGCCATCTTTTAATACGTTAGCTGGTAAGGGACATACAGGATATACTGCTCCGCCTTTGCGTTTTCGCTGTCACATGATCGACTCACAGGTGTTGCTAATGAGAATCGTCTTCCCGGCCTTGGCAAGTTTGAAGAAGTCTTTAGATAAATCTTTAGATAACATTTCACAATTAATAAAAATGAAACGAACGGACGTTATTGCCAGAGGTAAAGCTGGACGAAGACGTGTGTGACATCTTGGCTTTTTTGAACCGTGAAGGCTACCGTAGCATATGTGCCAAAATGTAATATGTACTTTGAACTGCGTGGCGCCAGAGAGCTGATTGCGACATACGATCTCAACACTAGATGGGAGAAATTCCCACACGTTAGATGTTTAACATACAATTTAAAACTGAGTTATGGAGATGGTAAATAAAAATGATGACTTAAAATTTAATCCATCCATCCATCTTCATCCGCTTATCTGGTATCGGGTCGCGGGGGCAGCAGCTCCAGCAGGGGACCCCAAACTTCCCGTTCCAGAGCCACATCAACCAGCTCCGACTGGGGGATCCTGAGGCGTTAACATTAAATATAAAAAATGTAAATCATGTTTTACTTAGTGTGTCATTTTTCACAAATTGAGAAATTTGCTCATTTTCACTTACCATTTATATTTTTATTACTCATACCTTTTCATCTGTTTTAAGTTATTTTCTTGGCCAAAATGGGCTTCCCTAATGTGTGATGCCGGCAAGAGATGATTCATTAATTGTTGGAAGGAACCTAGGGAGCTGAAAATACATATTACTTCATTAATTGACATTTCTAAGAACCACAAGAAATTCTAAAAGCCTGTTTTGTGTGAGAAATGTTTTTTTCTTTTCTTTTTTTACATCTCATCCTGAAATAATCTCCCAACCTCCTGATGGGATGCACGGGGCGGCGTGATAATGTTATTTTAGACAGTGACGTGGATCTGGCAACTGAGTGGTACTTTTAATGGTACCTAGGGCCGGAGCCATTAATAAAAACTGAAAGCTAGATGAGAGAACTGTGTTTCAGTTGGTCATGTTTGGCCTCACAGAGACAGGGAGAGTTAGATTGCTGCTCTGTGGGGTTGATAAATAAAACAGCTGTCGTAGAAGTGAAGAATCTGTGTTTTGGGGGAAGCGAGGGGGTGCATTCTTCTGTCTGGCCCAGTTAGAAGAACAGAGGACTGATGGGAATGTAAGGAGAGCTGTAAAAAAAAAAGAGAGAAGTATGAAAGACAAAACATGGAGGCATGAATGAGTGCACAGACAAGGTGAAGTGACCTGAACAAAGGTGTGAAATAATGGAGGAAGAAAGATTTTATTATTACAATATCCCTTCAACAAATAAAGAACTTGAATGAATGAGAAAAAAACACCGTGGGAGGCAGGGTGGAGACATGTTTATGTTGGACTGAGCAGGGCCAGAGTGGTGTTGTGGAGAAAAATAAGAAGATGAATGAGTGTGAGGTGTGCAGAGAGAAACAAGGCATCATGGTAAGTAATGGAGGAAAAGCGATTGCAATGATTTATCAGAACTATAGATTATGTTACCAGGGTAACATAAGTGTCTCCACACACTCCCTGTAAACTTGGGGATATTCTCTCCATTAAACGCTCCACTATTCCTCAGAGGGAGCCCTGATTCATGTCTACAGATGAGCACAAGGTGTCGCCCTTTAACAGTTTTATATCCCATTGAAATGGTCCATTACAATCATCACAGCTGAACATATACTCAAACTAGTAAGCACAATATTAACGTATTCTCAGTGATCATGCATTGTCAGATACTAATGTCTTTGCTGTAGACTCTTTTCATTACTTCAATATCTTCCAAATATCTCATCTTTTTTATATCTACAAATAACTTATTTCTTGGCTTGTGATACAAATGGCAAATTAATTGCATTTTCTATGTAATTAAATCACATAACTGACAGAATCTTGTAAATTAATGCCAACAGATATTTAAGACGTAGGCTCCTAGTGGTACTGGTGAGCACCTCGATTGGGCACACAGAGACTTTCCCCTTCTAAACTATACTTCTCACATATGAATTAAATATTAATTTAATATATGTAGCACATCTAATGTTCCTGTTCATTATGCTGCTAACTAATATTTGTATGCAGTGAACATAACAAATGACCGATTAGTCGAACTGCTCCAGTTGGAGAACACAGCTCTTGACTCGGCTGATTTTCCTGAGAGCACAGATGCTCGTGTCAAGGCATCTGTCACATCTGTGATAAGGCAGTAAAACCGGAAATGTAATGGTTTGGCCTTCAAATTAAAACAGCATAATGTTACATTTTAAAAAAACACAAACGCAATTGTACCTATCACCTACTGTAGAAAAGAAGAGATATTAAGCTCTGATAGTAAAATGTTCTATGTTATAAACTAGGCAAAGATTGTGTGCGGTAGCTTTACCAACTTTGTAAACGGAAGTTGTAGCTAACTCTTGGTAACTTAACGCTGGATTGGTGTTTTCATTTTTAAGTGGCAAAGACACGTACTGCGGACAGTCGTATTCTATTTCATAATGTTGGGTAATGTTATCTGGCGATAATAGCTAGCTAATGTTGTACTGTTGCCTCCTTAAGTACACCTCGTCGTCGTTTCTGGGACGAAGAATGACACAGGATGTTAAAGGAGCAGCCGCTGCAGAGCGGTAAATAAGACATTAGCAGCCTGCAGTAGAAGACGGCGGCAGAGCTAATCCGAGTCACGAGACTTCTTCACTGAGCTGGACGGCGGCTTTCTTAAAGGTAAAGTTAGGCCTTAAGTTAGCGTCTTTATGTCTAAAACTACATGTGACATTTAACTAAGTTAGCCGAAGGGTTATTGTGTCAGTTTGTGATAAGAGTAGCTACATGATCAGCGGTAAAACCGCGAGGTAGCAGAGCATAGTGCAGATAACGTGGTTTGCGCTGCGTTTGACGCTGGTTAACGCCGCGCGAGCCATTGTAAGCAGTGTGTATTAGAGCACAGCGGTGCCGCTGTCATCATCATTGCTTCCATAGATAGATATGAATATATATACTTGGTCGTGGCTACCCCTTCGAGTATGGCTACCTCAACCAACTTTTAACGGTCAGCGGCAACGATGTCCAAGTTGAAATAATTTGAACTTTAAGCAGCGCGCCACATCAAGGGCAGCTTCCTCCGAGTTGTTCACCGCTCTCGCAAAGTAAAAAAAGAAAGAAAGAAGTGTCACAACCAGCGATACGCGGCATTACCGCTGGTCATATGTAAACGGCTTAACGCTTATCTCATTTGACGTTAGGCTATTCGTCTTCTTTATGTTAGTATGTAAGGTGTTTCTCCAGCTGCTTTCAGTGCTATCTAACGAATAACTGGAAGAGCAGAGAAACTGCGGAAATGGTTGCGAAAACGTCTGTAACTGGAGTTGCGCTGCGATGCGCCGTCTGGTAGGACCAGTGTGGGCGTCCCAGTCGGCTGTTTCCTAAGAGCCCACAAACCTAGGATTTGTTTTATGAATTAAAGTTAACTGAGGAGGTGAGTGGCTGTTAAAGAAGCTGCTTTGGCTTTGCTATCATACGGTGACAATGTTTCAGTTTGGGGTGAGCTTGTATCGGAAATATTCAGCCGACAGTGCAAGAGGTAAAGCTAGTAGGCTAATTACCCTGCAGTGGTTAAATCCCAGACGCTGTCGCTAATTGCTAAATGGACTCTGTCCTCCTTGTGTAACAGGATTTGAAGGGATGGAAAACCCCGGCTACCGCACCGGCAGCTTCGACAGCCTCCAACAGCCCAGCGACGACGATGACGACGAGATGGTGGACATTGCAGGAGCCACACTGGACTTTTCCACCACGGACGACGACCCTCCTCTTAGCACTGGTAACTGCGCAGACATTGATTTTGCCGATAGAGGAGGGATTTTCCATAGTATTGGCATGAGTTGTTGTCTTTTCCAACTAAAGATTGTATCCAAACACAAAAAATCGAAATATGCCTGTGGTTGCAAAACTGTTGGGCGACTTCTAGGATAGGCTACTATCAGAAACAATCTTAAAGTTCATTCAAACTGTTGTATTTAATCAACTTCATGAACTGCAGTATCTAAAAGTGAAATCTGGGGTGAGTTTGAGGCAGTGGCTGAAGAAGTATTCAGATCATTTACTTAAGTAAAAGTACTAATACCACACTGAAAATACGAGTAAAAAGGAATATGTGTGTAAATATGTGTAAAAAGTACACTTTTTCTCTCTATAATGAAGTAGAAAGTGGAATGGAAAGACACAAGTAAAGTACTTACTTCAAATTTGTACTTAAGTACAGTGCTTAAATGTACTTTGTTACATTCCACCACTGCTTGTAAGTTTAAGGCACTGACCATGACCACCTAGTATCTTAGGTAATATAACATCTTTTATTACCTGTTTTAAATTCCGAGACCCGTCACTCTGTTATGGCTCACTTGTTTGAATTAGTATTATATTTTATTGCAGGTGGCAGTAAATGTTTCATCAAACATACTTACTTTGAACCCTCATGTGTTTTGTTTGAACTGAGGGATTAGAGGCATTAAACTTTATGGCCTTCAACAAGAGATTGACAAGGGACCTGATGTCGTTGTTTTCTAACAAAAGAAAGAAAGAAAGTCTATAAGTGCTTGTGTGGCTAAGTTGCTAACCTCAGAGTTGTAGTCATGGCACAGGCTATGATGAGTTGTTGGACTGCTGCAGAGTTGTTGATCTTACTTTATTATTATGTCTTATGGTGTTCTCAAAGTATTCTTGAAACAGAGTTTCTCAAGGTGGAATTTGTAAGCATTAATAACATTGGGTGCCTGTAAGAACCCTTAAGTCTATTGTTAAGTTATATCTGTAATCCCTGGGTACAGTGTGTGTCATATGCTTTTACTGAGTCATGGTCATTCTGAATAATCACATACCCCACACACACACACAGAGAGAGACACACACACAGGGCGACACAGAGAGAAACTTACTGTATCAGCCTGCTTTTGGTTGACTTCACATCAGAACACAAACACAACCATTAAAGTGAGTTATAGTACTAGTAGTGTTTGTGGGAGTAACTCACCAACCAGGGTCGCCCGGTTACTGATGATGATATCTTAACGTGTTAATGTGACTGCCCCTTAGTACAACTACCTCCAAATAGCCGGATATGACAGGCTTACAGTATTATAATTTCTTATTGCACCAATGAAGATATTTCAATCAAATTAATGATTGATGGATGTTTTGCTTATGTCATTATGACATCTGTGTAACACCTCAGCAATTGACCATGGAGATGCCTCATGTAAACTATTTAAAGAAGAGATCCAGAAGAAATATCAAGTGAAGAATCAATAAATTTGCATGTAAACTAAAAAGAACGTTTGGCAATTTGCATTTTTGGCATGAGAACAGAGGTTTTTAGCCTTCTGTTTTGTAAAGTTTGCAGCTCCAGGCAGAGTTATTGTTCAGTCATTGGTGTTGATTAACAACCCTATTAACCTCCTGCAGATGTAAAAGGGATATTTGTGCTTTCGAGAGTTCCTTAAAAGTGATTCAGATTCCTTTTTGACACTCAAATAAAACGCAGCGGGCCTGCGGTGAAAAGTTGGGGCCAACTCGACTTTTGGAGAAACGCAACCCCACATCACGCTGCGGTGGCCAATCATGTAACCTGCAATCAGACCTGTCAGTGTTGATTGAGGCGCTGTGAGAATCCCGTACAGTAAACGGGAAACATCACTGCCTCTGTGCCGCAGCACAACATGTGGCAAATTGTATTGTGCACAGTGCACAATGCATTAAAAATATGACCTCAAATGATACCAAAAGAAAGCACAGTCAGACAGTGATAGCCCGCTGCCTGGTTACTACTGATGTCACTGTGACATCACCAGCACCCATCTCCTCCCACACTGGTCGAAATGGAGAGATAGGACTGTGCCAACATGAAGGAAGTCAGGAGGCAAGCTTTTCTCTCAATGGGCGCAGCTTCTGTTGGCTTGTACCATGTGTTTCCACTTTTGTCAGCTTTTTGTGGGGAGTGAAGAAACAGCTTTGTTTCATAACCGACAGCCATGCATTTTTAAAATTACACAGTGGTGTGCGAAAAAAATCGGGGGGGGGTTCAAGTAAAAACACAAGAATCCTCACAACTAGAGTTGTGAGGATTCCATCTGATAGTAGTGCTTCGCTCCATAGTCTCAGACTGATTATTGTGTGTCAGGCTCTGGGGAGATCAGGAGGCTTTTTGCCTCCAATTTCACCCTCCACCGTGCAGAGTTCGTCATTAAAGTTTTAGATCACAGTAGAAAAAAAGGAAATGGTGCTTTTATCTGTGATGGCAGATGTTGCTTTGTGCAGCTATTCTGCATTTCTTCCACACTGCTCCTTTTAAACACGCTACAATCAAACTTTACTGTAAGGGCACACTATTGAAATCTTTCTTGGTATTTTTGTAGTATGTGTGAGTGGATGTCATATGTCTGTGTGCCTATGTGGTTGTATGTTGTGTATAAGCTATTGTACACCTTGATTTCCTTTGGGCTGAATGAAGTATCTCTAGCTCTGTCTCTCTAAGTGAACACACTCCAGGTTGGATTCTAAACAGACTTAAGCAGTAAAACAGCCTGTTGTGACACTTAATTGAAAACATTGTCTCGGCTTGCACTTTTGTTTCTTGCCTTTTTAGTACAGCAACATCCTCCTTTTCTTACCCTCTCGCTACAGTTAAAAGAGCTCATTAGCGCGCATTTGAACTCATTGCCAAGCAAGTCTTGTTAAAAGTAATTCTTAGTGCCGTGGTAATCTCTCAGCCTTGTGTAACCTGTTGCTCCGGGTCTCATTCACCTCCAGTGTTCAGAGAGCAGAGTTTTGCCTGGGAGGTGTTGCTTGTGCAAATACTGGCCTGGGTTGATATCAGTATCTTATTCCTCTGTCAACAACTAGTGTGCAATCAAGGTGTTCTTTGTAGAAACACTTTTTATTCATTTTTTTGTTAAACATTATACAAAACATACAATTTAAAAATGAATCCAGAAAGCTTTAGTACTTTCCCCATATTCTAGTGAAGACATTCAATCTGGCAAACGGTTAATAGCACATTTTTCTTAAAGAGCCCCTATTATGCTTTTTTGGATTTTCCCCATATTTTAGTGTTTAGTTTTTCACTCCAATTGGAGCTTTCTCTCCTAACTGCCTAAAATACCAAATGAATGTTAATTAAAAGACTTTTCTCAGCCCTAATGATTGTAGTCGGCCTCCAGTGGACTTTTTTAGCCTTTTAAGAGTGTTATTTATGATCTGCTCTAGCTTTTCCAATGTTTTAGACGGATGTACGGTAATAACGGTCCAAAAATGATGTGGAATTGCATTATTTGTATTGAATAACAAAACATTATCTTGACGGATGACCCCTAAACCCCCATCAAATACTAACACCTAAATCTTAGGGAAAACCGAGGGAAAACACTGTCTGGCTATCCTTAAACTAGTCTGGACCCATATTATTATGTGCTTATTTTTTTAAGTTTAGGATCTCCCAGAACAAATAATCTTGGGCAGAATAGAACCTGGGTCCCTGCAATCCGACATTAGTCATTATGTATCCCGGTCCACAATTCCTGGACATTATCACAGTATCATAGGACATGGAGTAATTGGCCATCCTCTCTCTTACATTTCCAACAATTTGGTGTGTCTTTCAATCCGAGTCTCAACAATCTGGAGGGACTACAATAGGAGAATGCATCTTGAAGGGAAGGTGTTCTTGAGCGGTTGCCCCAGGCTACAGTATAAATATATTATAATTATAAAAACCTTCAATAGGTAAAGGCATCATAACAATCACCCAGTTTATGTTTAGGGATCAGATAAATGGAAAAGGTTTTTTTTTTTTTTTTTTTTAAATCATTATGCTTTTCATTCCTTGCTATTTTATTCATCCAACATGGTGTGCAATGTTTTGAAAGACCAGCTTTTCCATGAAAGCCTTTGCCGTCTAAAGGAGGGAAGCATGTCACTGCTTGTCCTGGCCGCCTGGCTTTTCTTCCTCCTGTGTTTTAGTTTTTAAAGAAGATGAAGACTGAAACGAGGTGATAACTGCCAAAATGCATTCAGACTAAAACACGTGTAGGCACTGTGCTGCCTTTTTGTCCCCATCATTTTCTTAGAATACTTGAACTCATTAAAATCTACAGTGTGGACTCTTCACACCACTTGACCCCTGTCATTGTAGTAAGGCTGTCAACACCTAAACTGGTGACAACAGGATATAATGATTGACATGAGTCTTTAATACCACAATGTTTGCTTTACGAGGTCATGTGGCATTAAGAAACAGAAGAGGTGAGAAAATAGGAAAGAAATGAGTGAATGGTCAAATTAATAAAAGAAAGAGAAAGCATTGTTTCATGCTAAGAATGGCGATTGCACGTTTTTCTTTGAAGAAGACCATCAAGCTGTTAAATGAAACGCTTACCTTTGATTATCAGAAGTTTTTTGCTTTATGCGTTACATAAAATCTCACATCACTGGCTTCTGTAGGAAGTGGGTGAAGTAAAGGTCAGGGCTGCGTGATATGAGGAAAATATGCGATTACGTTGAATATTGCAATATCTAAATTATTTGCGACAAACAGATGTTAAAGTGTACTCCGTTCAGCCGATTTCAGTATTCTGGTAAGAACAGACTGCTTGTTGAACTTAAAACATAAAATCATATGAAAGGAAATCATTTCCAACATTGTTTTATTGAACAAATTAAACATTGAATTGAATATAAAAAAAAACAATGACATGTTATGTTTTGAAAGTGCCGTTCTCTACTGATATTTTCTTTTTAACTACACAAAAAATCTCCTAGTGTCTACCTTTCGCATTGTGTTTATTGCACCAGTTGATATCGCGATGACGATGGAAAAAGTTTTCGTTGTGCAGCCCTAGTAAATGTCCTCCAGAGACATTTTGAACAGCTGATCTGTAAGGACTTTTCCCCCTGGAGTAGAAGTAGGAAACATCCTAGCAAGGAAGAAGGGATTTGCTGAGTGAACATTTTCTTCCTTTTACTGCTGTACCTTTCTTCCCACTCATGCAGTCAGAAGCTGCCAGTACAATTGCAGACTTACTTGTAAACCCCAAGATGCTCCACTGGTTCAATAAAACACATTTGTGGAAGCCTTGTGGTCATAATCATGCTCACATAACGATTGAAAGGCGTGACTCAAACGCTGAATGAGTCACATTCCAAAGAACTGTGATCAGTGTCTTAGTCTGCATAAGCTTTGTGTTACTGAGACCACTCATGAGGCCAGGAATCGCCTGGTGAGATGTTGTGGGCAGAGCATAAGCCCGCCCATCCAGCTTCTCACTGAAGTGCAGGAATTTCACAATATACAACACAACTAAGAATTTGAGCAGTCAATGGTCCATTTCAGGACTTGGCACTTTTTGGATATTTAATGCTGCACATGTTTCAGTCAGTTTGTTTCAAAGAAAAGTAGTTTGAATAAACAGCGTAGTTTCATTTAAGATTTTGACCTTAGTTTGGGCTGTGTCCAAAACCACAGCGAAAGGAAATCTTGACTTGGATTAGAAATTCTTTAAAAGTGCTTTTAAAGTGCTTTCTTCCCTGTAACATCTGAGCCAGGTGTCTGTTGGCTATTTCCAGCAGGACAGTCACATCACATCCTCATATTTGAAAAGTTTCTTTCTAGCACATGAAAAACTTTATCTCTATATTTACTCTACCGCAGAGATGCACATTCCGTCTTTATTCAGTTTTCCTCTGACCCAGTAAATATGAGCTAAAAAGCATGGGCTTAGCAGAGCAATGACGTAAACATGTTCCAGAGATGCTTGTTTGTAGTCGCCAAGCGTCACGGGGGTCACATGCAAAGCCGATTCGCATGGCAACAAGAAAGCGGGAGTGCAAGGTTCGAATCGTGTGTGTCCCTGTGTGTTTGTTTTGATATTCTGTAAAAATGTAAGATTAGGACACACTCTGACAGGAACCAAGTAAGTGCTGAGCTCAGCATGCAAACCTTTGCTGGAAACGAGCAGAGTTGCTCTAAGGACTCTTGAGTTGCTGACCTATTTTTCTGAGACGAACTAACACTGGATCAGTTTTCACTGTGCATTTTGAAATATATCTTTGCTTGTGGCATTTGAAGTTGTAGACAGGATTGTTGTGTGTTTGGTTGTTTCAGAGCACCGCAGTGTTGATGTTTTTTTGAAGAGGTGATCATGCGTGGCGGCTCAGATGTTAGCACTGTCAGTTTTCCTTTTTAGATGCTCATGTTTGTCCGTTAACCCTGCGTTAGACCAACAACCTGCCCTGGGTGCACCTGCCCCTCACTCTGGGGATGGTAGGATAGGCTTCAGCTCCTTGCCCTGGACAGTCTATAGAAAGTAGATGGATGCTTATTAAAATATGTTACATCAATAATTAACATGCCTGATTGATTTGGAGGAAGCTGTGTAGCACGACAACAACGTTACTATTGGCAACCCAATTTGACTTCCTGTCAATTTAATGTCCATGTTAACTTGTAGTATTAAGAGCAACCATATTGTGAAACATCTTGGCTTCTTGTTGCCTTTAACGGGGACTTCCAAGGCCATGAGCTGAAACTTCTTATAATTAACTTACTCACATGAATCACGTAATTTAATCATTGCGGGAAATGGGCCATTTGTGGCTAACTTTGGGTTTGGCTTTGGACAGTTTTTCCAAGAAAATCAAGCCGTCAGACAGGAAGTAAGGGGTTAAACAGTTGCAGTCCAGTTCCAATCTTTTAATGTAATTTGTTTCAATGTGGCAAAAGAATTTGATCGTTGTTTAGCCCTATCTACTTTAGATACACAGTACTGTATATCTCATGGAGGTCTAACTCAGACCTTTTGTGTGCAGGAAGTAAAGCAACATACTTCTACGGTGAGGATTAGTGGTTTAATTTCAGTTCAGTTCCAAAATGTTAACTTCATCATTCTGTTCACTACTTAATTTTGTGAACTTTGTCCTTTTTTTCTTATACTACTGAAAAAAACAAAAACAAAACATTTCACCTTTTCTTCAGTGTATTTTTGTGTGTTTGCACAAGCCAGCCAAGAGCTTTTGATGCATCACACAGCCTTCCCACGGGGATTCAAAAGCTCAAGACCTTTTAAACTAAAATGACCTCCTGTTAACGCAGAGAACCACCTCAGCCAATCCGAGAGAGCTCACAAGCACTCAGCACCAATACAAAAACAAGTTCCCACCAGCTCAGCAAATCGTCATCTACTTCCCAGACTAGATTAGCCAATCATAACTCATTCCCAGAGCTCTCCGGCCAATAAGGGAGTGCTCTGTCGGAGTCCGCTTCCTAGAGGAGTACAGAGGAGCAAAGAGATTTCAAGTTTGAGATTTAACACTGACTGAGGATACTCAGCTGGTCGAGTTTGGGGCCAGGAAAGGAGAGATGGACTGGGAGTTCTGGACTAAGCATCTGGATGAGGAGGTTCTGACTGGAAACGGTGCGTCTGGGAGTCAGGAAGAGTTTATAGGAGAGCTTTGTTTGTAGCTTCGATGTTTTTTGCCGTCTGATCAAATCTGCTCTCATGCAGAGGGGAGTTTTAAATGTATTTACAAAGAAAGTCATCTTTTGTCAGACTGCTGAAATAGGTCTTGCTTGAGTAACAAGTTGCATACATTTTTTTTTGTCACTTGCAGCGTTTTTGTGATTGGTTTTATAAGCTTTACCAAGTCTTGTGTTTCTGCTGATACCTTTAAACGTAACACTGGAGTTTAACCATTAAGACCATGTACAACCCTGACTCGTGGTTAATGTTTCTGTGCGTGCCCGTGTGTGTGCGCTACCAATGCATGTTTGGGGTCAACTGTTGCTTTCGTGTTACATTGATTTGTATGCACTTTGCTATAGAAATAAAGTTTGATTGAACAGAGGCTGATCTGTCTCTCTTACGTACACGGACATGAATTTAAAGCTGCGGTAAAACTCGGATGCTTATCCCTGGTTCTCTTTAGTTGTCTTTGCTTTTTAGTCCACTTTATTTAGAGCAGTAAATATTTATATCTTCCTGAAGGCCTTAGTCTGATTTTATTTGAAAAATTCCTGTAATTCTCTTCAAGTGTGTTTGGGTTATGTGACTGCATTCTCTCTTTGTTTTGGCTATCATGAATAAGGTGCAAAGGTCACAGTTGTGTTTTTTTTAAATGTGGTAAATCCACCCAAAATGGAAGAAGGCACACTTCTATGATAGCAATGACTTTTGGTGAGACATCTTAAGGTGTTTACTCTATAAATAACAATAACATGGACTACAATCATCCGATACTGGACAATGGAGAAATCTAACCAGACAGGTTGGTACAAATGTGGCTATGGCTCATACTGGATTTCTTTCTACAGGGGATGTTTTTGAGGGTCTAAAAATAGTTGGGAAATGTGTCTGTCACATTAGGAACATTCAAAAGAGCTTGGTAAAGAATAATGGGCAAATCAATATTTTTGCATCTCCACATTTTTAAGGTTCTCAGACAGGCTTTCATGGCCATTAACAGGCCAAACAAGCCAAACATTTTACATTCATTCATTTGTTAGACATATCCGGTCTTGTGCAGGGTTATTAGGGGTCCACAGCCTATCCCAGCATGCATTTTACAGCAAAGCAGTTGGATAACAGCTTTAATATGCCAGCAGCACAGCAAATTGATAGCACAAGCTAAGTGATGGCTTAAAAATGGCTTAAAATAAAAGGAAATAGAGTGTGATTGTTATTCCATTAATCTTCCCTCCACATTGTTCTGGCTAACACTAGGATCTAGTTACATTTTAGGTGTTATTACAAGCAGAGAGAGTGTGTGTGTGTCTGTCTGTCTGTGAGCCACTTGGTGTTTACAACCAGTATAACTTGTCAGCTCAGGTGTGTAACCTCTTTTGTATTAATAAATGCCAATGTTTTCCTCCCTGCAAGTGTCATGTTGGAAATGTGGCTGGTGTCTGTGAAGTAAAGATGATGTAGATTACGATTTTAGCATTTTTAATGGAAAATGTGAAGGAATCCTAAAATGTAGACATTGTTATTTCCTGGTTGTGTTTGAAGTATGTTGTCTTCCTGCAAACCTAAGACAATAGTTGAGTAATCCCTATGAGATGAAATATTGCTAGTGATTGCCTTAATGTTTTAGTTCAGCATTGTCAGTTTCTTCTCTCAGTAACGGTCTTTTCTCATAAGCTTGCTAAACTTCCTCACATTTTTACAATCCTATTATGTCCTCTATTACACTCAAATGAAAACCCATTTTTATTTTGATGACGATTGTTTTGGTCCCATAATGACTCGTCTCAAATCTGTTGTTGGTTGCTTACACCCGACATGAATCAGAACTTCCTGTGTCATTTCCTGTTTCTGTACAAAACTGGTTGTGATTGGTTGCTGCTGTCTGGTAATTGTCTGTAGCTGAGACGCTGCCACATACTCGAGCTTGAGAGAATGCAGTTGAAGTTAAACTCGTAGCTTTGTTTATCTTTACCTCAGGCACTCATTAATACAGCGTTGTCAAGAATAGTGTTATCTAATGTATATTACAACAGTAGGTCACAATGCATATTTGTTGTTGTGCCTTTGTGCACTGTTCTCCCCCATTTGATTTTGCTCAGTAACAATAGTCACAATAATAAATGGGCTTCAGAGCTGAGTGCATCCAGATTGTTGCTGCTGACATATCCATCTTATGGAGGAGCACATGTTCTGTAAAGAGATGAATTCTGTCTAATACAAACGTATATTCTTTATATAAAATAAAGATCAAGATTTTCTGGATTAGTTTGTTAGTAAAACTATTTGCTAGATTATCTCAAGTTGTCCAACCAGCACTTAGTTGATATGTTGACAGCTACTACTAATATATCAGCGGGCCCATATTATCGGTCAATATTAGGCAGATCCCAAACTATCAGTATCGGCATTTATAATGGCCCTTTTTTTTCTTTTTTATAAATATTCATTCATCAGAATAATTTATGACAAATAAATGATGAATATTTAAAAAAAATGACAGTGTTTGTATTTTTATACATTTTATTTATCAGAACGTTAATATATTTTGAAGTTCCTCTTTTCTGTTGTGACAATAAAACAAATTATCATTGTTTTACTGAGAACTCTTAAATAATTACATATAAGTGTTAGGAAACTGTTTTGTTACACGGGCTCTACTCAAAGCATATGTTGTCATATGGTGAAAGCAGTTCCCTCTGGGCCTCTGTGTTGCAGCAGATCAAAACAAATCCCTGTATAATAACAGTATATGTTGTGTGGGAAACACTGCTGGACTGTGTGTGTGAAGGAGTTCCCATACATACTTGTTTGTTCATTCTGTGGAAGTATGTCCTTTTATGACCACAAAAGGCCCAAGTAACATGCAGTCACACTTAAAATATTTAAATGATAGTATCTTGAATAACTCCAAAACACATTATGGCTGAAAACAATAGAACAAAATGCATATAATGACAAGGCAAGAACAATGTGGTAGCAAGTGAGAGGCTGGCATTTGTGTGTGAGGATGTTAATGTGCATCTCTCTCTTCCCCGTTTCTCTCGCTCCCTGTCCCTCCCCCCTCCCCAGGAGGTTATGAGGAACACAGCAGCAGAGCAGCCGGTATGAACGGTAACGGTCCCAGTAAACTTGTGGACCCCCTGGAGGACCCGCTTCCCGGGGTGGGCACCTACGAAGACTTCAACACCATCGACTGGGTCAGAGAGAAGAGCAAGGACCGCGACAGACACCGAGAGGTAGGAAGAATACCGCTGTGCATTTTTTAAGGATGGGAAAGTGTGTAAAAACCATAACTAGATCATTGTTATTCGGTACTGTTTACTTCACTGTCATATCTGTAACAAGAATGCTTTCTAGCTATCAGTTTAAGACAAGACAACCACCATGTCTAACAACCTTCTCTTCACGCCCTCCTTAGAGTTTGTATTTATAGCTCCACAGATTCACACATAGAAACTGTAGAATTGAGGTTATGCAGTTTGCCTCTGATAGTACCTGGTTTTTCTATGTTAATAGAACATGGAGTGTTAATAACCAAAGAACAGTCAAATGTTGAAGAAACTGTACAAACTAAAAGCACATTACTTGACTACATGACTTGTGTACTAGCACTGCAGCAGTAACATTAATGGAAAGTATCACTGACACCGTATGTAATGTAATATACTCTAGGCTATGAAACCCAATAATATGATGATGGTAATCACTCTCTATTATTGATCTTCTTATCTCTGTGTGCATCCAGATCAGCAATAAGAGCAAACAGTCGACTGTGGCTCTGCTGCACAGCATCAGTGATGCCTTCTCTGGATGGCTGCTCATGCTTCTAGTGGGACTCATGTCAGGTAGTGTCCCTACATTTCTTCAAGCCGTTGTCTGGACTCATTCTGTTTAATGCATGTGAAATGTAAATGTTCGACATGGGCTTAGCAGACATCTCACTTTTTACAATGTGGGACCTTGAATGCTCCTTTTCTCTCATTTGTATTTGGGTGGCAAACTGAAACAAAGCCAAAGGAAGTAAACCTGCAACTATCTGCACTGCTAGATATATCTTTCCTGAAATTTACCGCACATTGAGTTGAATTGACAGTTCAGCATTTGGTTGTCAGTAAAGATAGTAATCTTTCTGAACACAAAATGCCAATACCGTTCCTCTTGTTTTTGTGCTGCCTGGGCTTTAGCTGAAAGTTAATTCCCATGTGGTGACAGGCAGCAGGTGCAAAGTGACAAAATAGCACTGAAAATAGGCAGCAGGGTGACATAATTCTAAAGATAAAGAATATTTATTATGTTGACAAGCCAAAAAGTTCAGTTTCGACCCAGAACACAAGGATAAATGTGACAATTGATGATAGATGTTTGCTCGGTCCACATTAACAGGTAGATCTATAAAGTTAGCTTCTGTGTTTTTGGATGTAGTATTATCATGCTCAGCACAAATGTTTCTCTTTGTCCCGAACGCATCCTTCTCTCTCCCAGGTGCTTTAGCTGGCGCCATCGACATCGCAGCCCACTGGCTGACTGACATGAAGGAAGGGGTTTGTCTCATCGGCTTCTGGTTCAACCACGAGCACTGCTGTTGGACGTCCAACGAGACGACGTTTCAGGAAAGGGACCAGTGTCCACAGTGGCAGAGCTGGGCTGAGCTCATAACGGGGACATCGGAGGTAGGGGGACAACCAATTTAATCCAGAGTAAAAATTGTCTTCTGCAGGCTTAGATCCAGGAAATATACATATTGTTGCCAAGCTTTCTCAAGCATATGTTTGCAGAAGGAAAATTAGGCTAATAAATGCAAATGTCTTATATTAAGTATGAAAACGAAATGAACTCCATGTCATGTTCCAGCGGCTGCCTATTTTTATTATATCTCACTATTTTCTTGCTTGAAGAAAGTTTTTTTGCTTAGACATGAGAGCACTCTGGACAGTCTAGCAAGATTTCATGAACATAACGGGGCTTTAGTTCCACCTCCTGGTTGTAAGCTGTCATGACACAATATAACACCACAGCTAAGCCAGGATGCCTAATGAATGAAATCCAGCTTTTATCTTTCTTTTTATAATGACAAGCAGTTTAAGAAATCATGTGTCTACTTATTTAAGTAGTGTCTCTGTCCCCCACCCGGCAGTGGCAGACTGTCGCCTGCCCAAGAGCCAGGGTCTGTCTGAGATTTCTGCCTGTAAAAAGGAAGTATTTTCTCGCCACTGTCACACCAAATGCTTGCTCTTCTGAGGGGGAAATTGTTAGATTTATAAATTATAGAGTGTGGTCTATACCTGCTCTCTGTGTCCTGAGATAGCTCCTGTTGTGATTTGAAACTATAAATAAAATTGAATTGAATACATTGAATTTATTTTCTTTGTGTGTCCCTGCAGGGTCCATTAGCCTACATAATGAACTACCTGATGTACATCTTCTGGGCTTTACTTTTCGCTTTCCTGGCGGTCGCGCTGGTCAGGGCCTTCGCTCCATATGCATGTGGCTCCGGAATACCAGAGGTAAAACTGCACTCAGAATGATAATGTATTTAAAAAGCAGAATCAATTTGTGCCTCATTTAACTCTTCATTATTTGCTTTATTTATGCATGTTTGTTCAGGGACAGGATTTTAATGGGATGATGATAAAGCTGCAAGAATAAACAGTTTGAGATGTGATAGCTCGGTTGTATGCAATTTATTTGTCTTTTAATAAACATTTGTAGATGAGTCCTACTACTTGTCTGTTTCTCCCTTTCTCTTTTTCCTTACAGCATCTATTCACTTTGATTTGTTTACGCCCAAACTGAAACGATATGAAAGGGCAAATGACATTCAGTGGACACTAAACCTAAAAGCCAGACTGCTCTCCCTCCATCCTCTTTGCTCTCCACCAGTGTTTACTTTCTTTTTGTCTCACTTCTTTCACGCTTTATTTTGAAGGAAGTGAAAAGCTGAAGATTTGCTTACTCGCACTGGAAGTACAAGTGGAAAACCCAACTGAGCACAAACATATCCAAACTGTTTAACCCATTTCATATATACAGAACAAGACACACAAACACAACTCGCTCCTGCATGTTTAAACTCGAAACCTCTCCTGCCTTTAAACAAAGACCAGCCTTAATTTCATGGATTCCTTTTTAATCGTCTCTGAAAGGTCAAGCAGTGGTCGACAGGCCCACACACACCAGATTAACTGCTCATCTGAAAGAAAAATATCCAACGCAAACTCTGCTTTCTCTCCTTCCCTTTAAATCACTGTTAACTTTCTCTTGGCCAATACGCTCACACTCGCATATGTAAACGGATCCGTCCCTGACATAAACACACACATAGTCGCAGACATATCCTGATTGTGTCTACACACATGAATTAATCCATGCAAACACTCTTTTTCTTTCCGTTTCTCTCAGATTAAAACCATCCTGAGTGGGTTCATCATCCGTGGCTACCTGGGGAAGTGGACCCTGATCATCAAGACAATCACCCTGGTTTTAGCCGTCTCGTCTGGGCTCAGCTTAGGGAAGGAGGGCCCTCTGGTACATGTGGCCTGCTGCTGCGCTAATATATTGTGTCACCTGTTCACCAAGTACCGGAAGAATGAGGCCAAGCGGCGAGAGGTAGGCTCTGAGACAGCTTGGGTGAGGTATATAATGAGGGATTGTATTGCTAGTTTAGGATTCAGTGTCCTAGTTTTGGTGAATTCAGCAGGAAAAAATGTTTTGGTAGTCTCCCTTAAAGGTCCCATGACATAGTGCTCTTTGGATGCTTTTAAATAGAAATTAGTGGTCCACTAATACAATATCGAAGTCTCTTTCCCGAAATTCAGTCTTGGTGCAGAATTACAGCCACTAGAGCCGGGAGGGGGGCAAGGTGGAGGCTGGGGCCTTAACCAAGGGCCACTTTGCTTGTTTGAAAGCCATGATGTCTCTCTCTCATGAGTGGCCTCAATTCTCTGGGCGGGCAAAGCAGAGAAAGAAAAGATAATTCCAGATCAACCCATCTGAGCTTTCATTTTCTTAAAGGCAGAGCAGGATACCCAGTGCTCAGTTTACATCTATCACCCTTTCTAGCCACTGGGGGGACCAAAGACAGGCTGGTGGAACACATTTTAACGTAAAAAACTCATATATAATGAAATTTTCATGCCAAGGAACCTTTAAAGGAAAGTGTTGGGAAATGCTCTTTGTGGTTACAAATTCTGCAGCTGTTAATTTGTTATTTATTTGTTGTTTGTCAAACAATAGTTAATAGATGACAGCTGTTTCTTGTCTTTGAATATACTCTCCTCAAAACTAGAAAAACAGTTGCTGACGAGAGAAATGTCTTATTTTAATAAAAAATGTTTACTTCCTATCACAAAAATAGCTTAAAATCGCTACTTTTGTGCACTGTGTTTGTATTTGGCCTTTATCACAGACCACTGGGAACTACTGGTTTTGATCAGCCTATTGTGACTCGTCTGTTATCTAATAAATGGCCTTTACAAGATAACATCTGGTCATTCAACAAAAAGGAGAAGGCAGAGTTCCTTTGATTGTTGGTTGATATGTTTTGTTTAACGGCTCAGTTGTACTGCAATACAGATTGGTTTTGTTTTCATGCTTGTAGGTGTTGTCGGCAGCAGCTGCCGTAGGTGTGTCTGTGGCCTTCGGGGCTCCCATTGGAGGAGTCCTGTTCAGCCTGGAGGAGGTGAGTACAGTTTTTTATTGATTTCTTTGCCGCTGATTAACCCAACATCATCATCCCAATCATTTGTCTGGTAATCACCCTCAGACAACATCAGGGGATAATCTGATACAACATGAGACTAAACGTCTACTATAATTATATCACATGATTTCATTACAGTGAATAATGCAAAGCATGATCAAAGAGAGTCAGATTTTCTTGTTTTCTGCATCAGAACACTGCCAGTTACTTTATAACAAAAGCTAATCAGAATAGTTTATTTTCCACTTGTTTAATTTTCTTTTTTTTTTGTGAAAAAATGTCCCTGGAACATTAAGTGTACATAGGTGACAATTAGGTGATGAGGTGATTTTCATAGTGTGACGTTTTCTTGGAGTAAGATGAACCGGTGTATAAATTTAAAATGTATTAATTGGTGATCAGGGTTTTTGGAGGTATCCTGTAGATTCTCCCATACTGTGTCCCAGCAAATATCTCTCTCTTTTATAGAAGATATATCCTTACAACATACACTTTTCTACTGATAAAGATATCTTAGGTTCAGGGATAAAATTATACAGTTTTGAAACCATCCCTTGTGTTTGTCCTTGTACAGCAATTGATTTATGCAGTGTGTTGAACACGTGACTCTATGCTGAAAACTGCACAGCACTGGCACCGTACTGGGGCACAATAAATCATGACCAGGTGTTTGCATTGATAGTTTGGTGAATGTGTCTCAGCAGCTTTAATCCATCTTCAGCTAAAGGGCAGAGGGCACTTAACTGCGTCTCAAAGCTCAAGGATAATGTAACAATGTAGCTCTTCTGTTAGTTCAAAGTTCTCTTTTCACTGTCTCGGTTTCCCCCCCTCAGGTGAGTTATTACTTCCCTCTGAAGACCCTTTGGCGTTCGTTCTTCGCCGCCCTGGTAGCGGCCTTCACTCTGCGCTCCATAAATCCGTTCGGAAACAGCCGCCTTGTGCTGTTCTACGTGGAGTTTCATGCCCCGTGGCACATGGTGGAGCTGGCCCCCTTCATCCTGCTGGGAATATTCGGAGGCCTCTGGGGGGCGCTGTTCATCAGGGCCAACATCGCCTGGTGCAGGAGACGTGAGTTAAGCAGGATGCGTGTCCCCGTAACAGATGCACACATAGTCCTATTCATTTAAATGAAAGCCTTTCCGGGACAACCTATAGCTCACCTGGTAGAGCATATGCTCCCTGTAGGCTCAGTCCTTGTCAGTGGTCCGGGTTTGAGTCCGACCCGAGGGGCCCTTTGTTGCATGTCACCCCCCTCTTCCTCTCTAGCCCCATTTCTTGTCTCTCTTCTTAGGGAAAAACCCTAAAACCCTTTTCTTTTATTTCTAACCTCAGCACGCCTATTAATCTGTTTCTTCTGTCTTTAACAGGTAAAACTACTCGTTTGGGTCACTACCCTGTCATTGAGGTGCTAGTGGTCACCGCTTTGACCGCTGTGGTCGCCTACCCAAACAGCTACACCAGGATGAGTGGAGCTGAGCTTATTTCTGAGCTGTTCAACGACTGCTCACTGCTCGATTCCTCTCAGCTCTGTGGCTACAAACAGGTGTGTGGGTGAGAGAGAGAGAGAGAGAGGAGGGTTTGTGTGGGTGTGAGAGAGAGGAGGTGTGTGTGTGTGTGTGTAGGATTTGTTTATGTGTAGATGTTGAATCTGTTTGTGTTGGGGATAGGAGTAAATTGTTTGAAGAGGTAGTAAGTCATTTCAAAGTGGAGATGGTGTGATATTATAGCATAACTTAACTTTTTATTTACTTTTTTAAGTAACTTCAAATGTATTTTATGCCTTTTTTTTTGTTTCTCTGTCCGACTCCATTCTATTTCTTCAATATCTTCTTTCTGTTTAACTTTCTCTGCAACTGTTCTTCCCACACACTCATTCCAGCCAACCAATACATCAGAAACTGGTGCCGGTAACAGCCTCGCTGACCGGCCGGCAGGAGAAGGCCTGTACACCGCTCTGTGGCAGTTGGCCCTGGCCTTAATCTTCAAGATAATGGTCACTGTGATTACCTTTGGCATGAAGGTTGGTCCGGACACACCGACTTGACACAAACATTGAAATCCACTCTTGCACAGTGACTGTTGTGCATACTTGTTATAAACACTGTTCTTTGAATAGTGTCACCTGTTAAAGTGTCACCACTCACCTTTTGAACTAGTTATTGATAAGCCATCTCCTACTTTAGCTGATTTTTTTTGTTTTGTTTTTGTTAATGCACCATTCTCTGTGATCTCTGTGTAACATAGCATGTGAAAATGCAAGATGTCGTTTTTTTAAACATCTGGAACCAGATTTTAGCAATATGACTCACAACTGGAGGATCAAGTAGTTGGTAATTAAAACAAACAAACATGGTTTACATGTTAATAACAAAGATTGCTTGTATTACAGAAGCTTTCAATTAGACATTGTGCTGTGTGGCTGGAGGTGCTTATGGACGTTGTTTTAGCATCATTATTAGAGAGAATCCTTTCTGTTCAATCGCCACTCTGCATGTGTTGAGGATGTCTTTGTAATGTTATCTTGTTGTTTTCTCCTCTCTGTTCACCCAGGTTCCCTCTGGTCTCTTCATCCCCAGTATGGCAGTTGGAGCCATCGCCGGCAGACTACTGGGTGTCGGCATGGAGCAGCTGGCCTACTACCACCACGACTGGTTTCTCTTTAAAGGGTGGTGCTCGCCAGGAGCAGACTGCATCACTCCGGGCCTCTACGCCATGGTCGGAGCCGCTGCATGTTTAGGTGAGACGTGTGTGGCAGTGAGCACTTGGGTTGTGGCTTAATTTGTTTGAAAGAGGGTTCTGTACCATAAGGAAAGTAGAAATGGTCATGAGTGTGGGTAAAATGCACCGTTACATCAACAGACAGATCTGTGTGATACAGTTTGTCTGTCGACGTGAAGACGAAAGCCTACACATCTTCTGTAGCAGGCACATCTCTTCCAACTGCACCTTGGATGATGATGAAATATATATATATGTGTCTCTTTGTAGTTTGGCTTATTTAAAGCTAATGTACTTGCACTGTTCATGCTGTCCAGAGTACCTTTTTTAAGGTTGAAAGCACTTAGTTGGAAGCTGCTTTGAATAAAAGCATCAGCTAATGACATGTAATGTAAAAAAGATCAGATCACACACCTGCACAGGGGCAGGGTGAGAAGCTCTGATATCCAGAAGCAGCTTGGAATAGATAAACGAAAGCAGGCAGTTTGATTTGGATGCTCCCCTTCCTAAAGTGGTATTCTGAGCAACTGGTAACATGTCAGAGATTAGATGATTTTATGTGGGAATGTCTTGCGACACCCAGAGAGCAGCTGGATGTGGGTGGGGAGAAGAAAGTCAGAAATCTGCTCTGTTCTTCCCCTCCCCCCACCACTGAAACCAGACCCAAATAAGTGGTGTACTGCATGATGGATGAACTGAGGGAGACTCTACAGTGGTTTTTGAGTCCCTAAAGTCTTATTAGTTGTAATTCATTTTATAAATATTGGGTTTTGTTTGACTTTTGTCCACTTCAAAAATGTTTTAGAAAGATGTATTTTTGTTTTTTATAGACTGAAAAGTCTTAATAAGGTGTTTGTTTGTATTCAGTTTTGAATTCTAATTAAATTAGTTTAGTTTTTGTGAAAAGAAGTGAATGTTTGACCTCAGCAGACTCTTAATGAATGATCGGAAACTAATCTACACATTATTATAATGGCTGTGACTCAAATAAGTACAACAACATGCCAATCCAAACATAGTTTTCCCATATTAACTGTTGCTGTTTCATATTATGTGAGAGTGAGTTCCTGGAGTGTTAATGGATAATAAGAATAAACCTTTCTACCTTCTAGTTCCTTTGTCAAAGTCTAAGTGAACAAAGAAAACAGACTGCTGGTGTGCTTTGTCCCACACAGGACATTTAGTAAACATTTAGTATAAAAACAGATTGGTACTAAATTCTTACCACAAGGAGAGGGTTTCAGAATAAAAGGCCAGATCTGTCTTTCCAGCAGATCTGGGACAAAGTTTCTTTGTTTCTGGAATATGTACTAATATATTTGTGTGACCAATTTGAGTAATTTCTGTACTTGGCTCTTGTAAAAGTAGCATTCAATGCAAGTGATCAAGAAACACTTCCAGCAATGATCTCCTCAAACTTCAAAGTCAATGGATCTTATTCTTTTTACTGCACTATAATTTGTCTCTCCGTTTCTTATAGTAAGTGCTTTCAGAAAGGCTATCAAAGTGAAGTAGCATTTACCCAGAGGCTGTGTGCGTCCTTAACTACTAAATCACAAATGGGCTGTTTTATAACTCTTGTCCTTAACCCACCGAGACCCATGTAGACCCATTTTTATCCTTATTTTTGGGAGGGACGGGGGATCTTTAGGGGTAGATAGTAGGTCAACTGTGTATGCCACATATACGTAATGAACATCATCTGAAAGCTGCAGCTCAGCTCTGTGTGCCAAGTCTTTCTACTCATAAATCTGTAATAAAGATTATGTTTTGGTTAGGCGCCTATTCAGTTTTGAAAGTTTAGTGTATAGTTTATTTATATAGCACATTTTAGCAAAAAGTAAAGTAACGCAATTCAAGTGCTTTACATACAACAGGAAATAAAAACGAAGCTAAAATAAAATAAGACAGGTAACTGTGTGGTTTTTGCAAAAGACTACATGGGATTATATAAAGTAGACGTGTCTGTAAAGTGTGGACTTGTGGGTACCCATAGAACCCATTTTCATTCAGATATCTGGAGGCGAGAGGTCAAGGGAAGGGACCCCTTTGAATATGCCAGTCTTTTTTTTTCTCCCCAACATTACGCCTAACTTTGGAGCGTTATGTAGCTCCCTTCCTGAAATGCTAGCATGACCTAGGCTTTCTAATTTCATATGATACCAGTCAGCCTGCTACAGCCTAAGTAATGTCGTCCAGGAGTGCTGATGCTCCCGCTGTTCTCAGAGGCCAGACCGCAGCGTTGGCACCACTGAGGGAAGTCAATCACCATTCATCTAAACACACTGCCCACAGAAAGATGCCCGGACCTGGTTCAAAAAGCAGCAAAGTATCCCTTTTAAGCTAGTTGTTTGGAAGAAGGAGGAACCACTGACCTAAACTCCCAACATCTCCATATGAAGAAAGAAAATAAAGAGCTCAAACTTTTAGATAAAGAAATGTCAAAATGCATTAATGTGTCACTACATGTTGTTGCGGCTGTTTCTTCCATCCAGACAGCCGGATGGCATTTTCTAGTATTTACCCTTTGTGTGTTTCAACAGTACTGTATCCCTTCCAGACTCATTCACCCTTATCATACTATAGATATATTGTTGTCGATGTAAAGTTTAGATGAATCAGACAATGATTCATTCAACAGAACGTATTGTGAGTCACCTGCAGATGCCTTACCGAGAGAGGATTTCTAACCTTTTACTTCCTCCAGGTGGAGTGACTCGTATGACGGTGTCACTGGTAGTCATCATGTTTGAGCTGACCGGCGGTCTGGAGTACATTGTTCCTCTCATGGCAGCGACCATGACCAGCAAATGGGTGGCAGATGCTTTCGGAAGAGAGGGAATCTATGAGGTGTGTGTGTGTGTGTGTCTGTGTTTCATTTAGTCATTATATCCACATTATTGATTAGTTATATAAAATGTCATTGTGTAACGTTTTTGTGAAAGCACAAAGAGTTTAACCTACAATATCGACATCAGTGTTTTTGGCCAAACATATTGTGATATTTGATTTCCTCCATATCGGCCAGCTTTAGATTTAAGAGGTCAAGGTTTGAAGTTTGGTATTTACTCCTCAATGTTGTGCAGGCTCACATCCGGCTGAATGGATACCCGTTCCTGGAGCCTAAAGAGGAGTTTGAGCACAGCAGCCTGACTGTGGACGTGATGAGGCCCAGGAGGTCGGACCCTGCGCTGGCTGTTCTCACACAGGAGGGCATGACTGTAGAGGAGGTGGAGGTAATGGACACATGTGCACAGTATATCATAACACACTGGAATGCCAAGGAGAAAAAAAATCCACAGTGATATGAAACGTACGGGCTGTATATTAAAATAAAACGTGTATATTGTACTTGGGGATACAGATAAGCACATGTGAAAAACCAAAACTGTGCTATCTGCATTTACTGTAATAAGTGAACAATGTCAGATATAAATGCGTATATAGCATTTATGTGTGTATGTAGTATTTATAACAATATTCCTAACTTCTAAAACTGTCAAAACAAAAAAAGTAAGTTATACAACATCTAATGTATTTGGTCTCTTTCCTCAGGACTCGTGGATTTATAGTATAATGTACCATATTGTGTATATAACCTATGTTGTCTTATTTGTCCTTAGGCCTTGGTGGAAAGCACTCACTACAGTGGCTTCCCTGTAGTCGTCTCTCAGGAGTCCCAGAGGCTGGTGGGATTTGTATTCAGAAGAGACCTGCTCATATCAATAGGTCAGAACTGTGTGTGTGTGAATGCATAGAAATAAAAAATTTATATAAGGATAAAGTTTTATCTCTAATCTATATAACATTATATAATCCTTTGTATGAATTGACACCTTAAAGTGGCTATATTTATCTTTCAGTTTGTGTTGATTCTAGCGGCCACTTTGGACAAAAGTGGTAGTGTTATTGTTACGGTGAGGTCATATAGTCACGATGAATGTTTTCTCAGCCAGAAAGTTACAGATGCAACGTTTCATTTCAAGTGTTGCATGCGGTAACTTAGCCTACTTTGGATGTCTCGCAATCTAAACCAGGTATCACTGTCACTGCATCACGAGTCAGAGCTTTAGGAATTTGTTGAACCAACCAACATAGTTATAACTTAGATTCATATAGTGCCATATATGAAACCCACGGATGCTTTACACAAGTAGTAGGACAAGGAAAAAGACAATGGTAGGCCAACACAAACACGGACTAAAAGAAAACATCTGTGCTAAATGGAAGGGGGATGTAGTTTAATGTCTGATACTGACGTACCACCACATCACTCACTGTAAAGTTATGTCATGAGTGAAACAGATATATTACATTCCTAAGAGCCAATTCGAGGTAAGGGATTTGAATAATTTACAATCCCTCAATTGTTTCCATCTGCTAAAGCCCGACCGAGTGTGACTCACATTATTGCCCGTTGTCTTTCCTTTTCCCTTTTTAAGCTTTTAGTTCTTTGTTTAGACAATGTCAGTAATGACGGCAAAATAGGCCACAGAATATCTCGTTCTGTATTGATGGGTGCAAGATTTGAAAATTAATAATAATTTTTTATTTTTTTAATTACATTTATGTCAAAACCTAGAGACCTTTAAACATCAAAATGTCATTTATTAAATGTATTCGTGTCAAAATGACATATATAAACATCTTTCTAGTTTCCCTGGAAACGCTTCCGCTCCCCAGAGGAGGATGAAGAATGCCTGCTGTCTGTAGACGGCCGCCATCTTGGCTCCTTAAATATCAGACATGAATGCTCGCCACCAATTTTTTTTTTTTTTTTTTTTGTGCATGTAAAAGAAATTAAACACAGGGCACACACAGCAGACCCTAGAAACAAATATGACCGCAGTCATAACTCATGCTCAGCCAGTATGCAGGATGCCTAACAAAGGCTATTTCGCTGTTACGAAGAAATGTGTGACCAATCAGAATGTGTTTTCTGTAGCGCAGTCATTCTCTGACTTTGCAGGAAAAGTCTGACTTGGGCAGATGCTTTAGTAAAAACTATGTAAAAATAGCGTTCCTTTTACTGTTAGTCTCGTTTGCTGTTACCGGTCACTAGAGATCATTGTGTGAAAAATAAGAGCTTCAGAAAAATAAAAAAGTTACATATAGTCACTTAACAAAAAAACCTGCTACAAAACTACATTTATTTATTTTTTTACATACTTGAATAATGTTGTGACGTGCTTACTTACTTTAAATACTAATATAAGTTAACCACCACTCCTTTCAGACAACGCCCGCAAGCGCCAGGAGGGCGTCGTCAGCGCTTCCCAGGTGGTCTTTACTGAGCACGCTCCGGCTCACGCCGCTGACGCTCCACCGCCACTCCGCCTCAGAGGCATCATGGATCTGAGCCCCTTCACGGTCACAGACCACACACCTATGGACATCACTGTGGATATTTTCAGGAAGCTGGGGCTACGCCAGTGTTTGGTTACACACAACGGGTGAGAACTAACATACTCAGCGAGCTGGGCTTGATTTATTTTTACAAGTCACATTAAAGACAAGACAAGAAAGGTAGAAGGGACTAAGAGATGGGAGTAACAGTTGGATAAATACGCAAACTGAACACACTCCCACGGCTGTAGACGTTAAAGTGAGGCATCTTCAGGAAATTGTGCTTGTGGAGGGATTGAAGGAGTGACATGTGGATGTGTAGGAGGGCCGTGGGTCGTTGTCATGCATTAAAGGAAAAGCAAGGAGGCACAGGACGTAGGGAGGAAGACATAGACGGTTAATGGAGTGAGGGGCAGTGAGAGATAGCACAGAACATTCTTCAGGTGCATTTACCCAAATCTCTTCACCTTTGCTGACCTCATCACCATGAACTTCACAAAGGAGCCCCCTTTCAGACGAACTGTGTGCAACATCTGTTGATGCCAGCTGCAAAGCTTGGATGATATTTGACATCCTATATATTTTTTAAATTCATGTAGCTCGTAAAATTCTATCTTCAGAGTCCAATCTGTTACTTCAAAGTGATCTCTGTGTTGAGGCTGGATTTATGGACTGCTTGGGGAACCTGGGTGGAGAGTGAATGGTCTGCTTCTTTTGTTGTATCTGTTAAAGAAAGAAAATGGAGTTAGAGAAACCGTAAAACTGGGATGAAAGGTGCGTTTCTCAAACATTTCTACTGGGGATGCTTTAGGGGCTCATGGGCATACACAGCTGTCTTGTCGAAAGTAATCAATTAATTGTTCTGTCCATGAAATGTCACAAAATAGTGAAAACATCAGATATTTTTTTTCTTTCCCTAGATCAAAGGCATTTTGAGATGTCTTATTTTGTTACACCACCAGTCCAACCCCCAAAGATATTTACTGTACAATGATACAAGACAAACTGAAGCGGGGCATATTCACACATTCACATTTATGTTGTTGGAACCTGCAAATATGAATCATTTCTGCTTGAAAAATAGCTTGATTGATTATCATCAAACATGTAAATGAAATTCAACACAGGTTTATGTTCATCTGATGCATAAACCGTAGAAGATACACAAATACCTGCACAGCCGGGATATAGAGCTGTGATAGAAACGAAGACTAAGACTCTGAGGTTAAACTCCGTTTTCAAATGACTGAACACAGCAAACATATTTACTTAAACTTTCGTTCTCTCTTTGTTTGAAATCGTCTCCATATACAAAACCAATTCCAACATTTTACACCATTTTGTTTAGATGGAAATCTGACATGTACAAACTGTGTGTACAAATTTTCACGAGTGTACAGAAATGGTGTATTTTACAAACAGTCAAACACAGGCTCGCACACACATGTAACAATATAGCTTGTGATTTCTCTTTGTCACTTTCTGCTTCTGGCACACACTGTATTTATTTAGTTAAAACCCTCGGTGGCTTCAGTTAGTCTACCTTATGTCTTTGAGTCTTAGGGCCTTTTCACACCTACCTCGTTTGGTCCGGACTTTTGGACTTTTCCAGAACCAAACAGCCAATCCTTTGGGCCTCAGTCCAGATCAAAGTAGTAATGAAGCTCCTTAGAGGAATAGCTCAGTGCACAGCGAGTGTGTGTGTGTGGTCCAGAGAGAGAGGGGGACGGTGGATGAGCTCAGAGCAGACAGCTGTTGCCAATCGGAACAGAGAAGAAATTAATAGTAAAGTTGTCAAGTTGTAGTAAATGTACAGTGTAGGTTTCAGTTTGTCTCTTAATAAATACTGCAGATCCTCAAGACCCAAGTCAAGTTCCCGTATCCTGCTTCTCAACCACTGGGTAAAAGTCAAAGGGGTCAGCCCACTTGGCATACAAAGTATGGCTAAAGTATGATTTTAAAGTTTCCCAGTGCAGCTCTAAACTGTGCCTATCCTCGAGATGAAGGGCTTGATCAACTATAATTCAAACCAAATCACCAAAACTGCCGTCAACAAAAACCTCACTAGTTGCCTTCGGTTTGGCACTACATGTTTTCTTCTCAGGCATTTAGCTACTGATGTCCACCAGAACATCTAACACATTTTTAAGGTTCACTCACTGCTTGGCTCATGTGCACGGTTGACATCGCACACAGCTGTTGAAAGGCTGTTTACAGGCACAATGATTCTGGATGAATCTTGCACATATTTTTTCTTTAGACGGGCTGCTTGTTGGTTAATAGAAGGCTCAGTTATACCAGCAAATGGGAACGACAGGAGGCACATAAAAAGTGGTGTAGGGAAGGCTTGGGCTTCATGCGAGAGGGCAGAATGAACTGAATATGGCTGAGGACGGGGATCTACTCTTCTTGATAAGGCAGGATTTGTGTTTTTAGAGCAAGCTTATCACTCATTGTCTGGGAATGGAGATAGTCTGACACACTCATAAAAATAAAAGACCTTGAGGCGGTGTGAAGTGCAGAGTAGGATCACTGCGGCCGTCTAGTGAGACGGATACTTATAATTTCAGGACTCTGACTGACAACTATGGTATTTTCCCAGAAAAGCTTTAGTTAGTATCTTTAGTTCATGTTTGCCTCATTGGCAGGAGGCATATCTGGGAGTCTGAGCCTGGGATTGTTTCTTTTCTTTTATCATCATGAATTCATGTAGAATTTACTGTGCAAAACAAGTTTGTTTTAAGAGCTTTGTAATAGGATACCTCACTATGACAGGAATACAACAAACAGGAGGAATTGTGTTTTGGGGTTTTCCATCTGTACACCTGTCCCATTATTGTGAATGGAATGTGACCCGCCCGGAGGGGAATTTCTTCAAATTTGGATCAAAGTGTCAAAGTCTCTCTTTAAGGCAGTATTCCTTCGACCCACATCTTTTGCCACAATTATTTCCTTAATATCTCTGTCCACAAATGATTTCTCTCTGTGTGAGGCTATGTTGAACCATAAGCTGCCAACCCTGTCGTCTTGAATGAAATCCAACTGGAGAGGGACTAGATTAAATTTCATTCAACATAATTTAGCTTTGGCTCTTGTTGCTTAGTGTCCCAAGTGGGAACCTGAACCCATTTTTTAAACGGCTATAGTGTGATCAGGGACTTCACTCCGTTTTTTACGTTTTATTTAGCACGCCTGATCTCCTGCTGCGTGCCACTATCCCTCTGAGACTGTAATAAAACGGAGTTGAGGCACAATGTTGAGACGGAAGGCCAGACCCCGTGTGTGTGTGCCTGTTTTATTTCAACTCTTTTGACTTTCCATGACAAAGCAAACAAGGTATGATATGAAGTAATCTGCTTTTGTCCATGACCTGTTGTTTTCTTTTCTCTCTCTGTCACCAGGAGGCTGCTGGGAATCATCACTAAAAAAGACATACTGAAACACATGGCGCAGATCGCCAACAGAGACCCCGACTCCATCCTCTTCAACTGAACCCCTCCGTCCTTCCTCCTTATTCTCCTTCCATCTCGCCTCTGTAGACCAGGGGAGAAGAAGACACCAGCTTGCACACTGAATGAAATGCACCTTTTTTTTGTTTTTTACTCTTCTACATTTAAAGTGTCTGTTCAGAGAAAGCCAAGTAAGTCGAGCTCCATTTGCTTAGGCGACTAGAGAACAATGGATCTTTTTTTCTTTTCTTTTTTTTTTGTAAGATGGAGGCGTTTTTGGCTTTCCGAAACAATGACTCATCCTCACTGCTGGCCTCAATTCCATGTTCAACCCAGACAGATGTTGTACCCTTGACAAATAAGTCAATAGAATAATTCACATCTGCTCCTTTTTGGCTTTTTTTTCATTCATTCCTTCCTTTCTTTCCCTTTTTCTTTCTTAAAGAAAAAAGTGAGAAACGTGAAGAGCAAAAGTGCCATCTTGCTTCTCTGCAACACCTCAGAAAAACATTTCTAAGGAGATGAGAACAGGTAATCCTCTGCCATAAATACTCACAAGAGAGGAGAAATGAAGAGGTTCGGGGAGCTCCGTGCCTGCCCTCCGGCCGTCACAGCGAGCCCAGACAGAGCCCTCTGAGCTGGGCTGATGGATGCTCTGCTGCCCCCCCTCCCCTTCTCTTCCCTTCTTCTGTGAGGTTTCCTGTAGCCTCGGGGGCAAAGCACACAGGAGTGTGAGAAGAGGATCTAATACACACTTACACTCCATAAGGACTCCATGACAGCCTGGGAACTCTCTAGAAATGTCTTTTTGTTGTTATCATATAGACACTTATGATTTGTAATACGGCGTTGGACTCCAGCCTGGAAACTATGCGGCGTTGTCTTCCATACCGACTCTACGATTGGCATCATGGCGGTTATTATTCGAATACAAAAAAAAAATCAAACAAGGACAATGCTGCAAAAACCGTGTCAAGCCTTATGGAAGGGTGTAGGTGTTTCTGTGCTGCTGTCGAAGGGCTAAACAATACAGAAAGAGAGAACCATGACACATACAAATAATTTATGTGAATGTAAAATTGTTTGTGCGACTAAATTATTATTATTTCACTTAAATGTGTCTGTGTTTCTTTGAACTTTTAAAGGTCGAGCAGGTCAACTTGTTTGCAGCCTGGTACTCGGCCCAGCTTCTTTGACTCTCCTGACTTGATTGACTTTTTTTACTGCGACCCTCCCATCTAGAAACTGCCCTTGTGCTGCTAGTAAAAACATTCCAGGGATGCTGAAATTAGACTTATCTTTTTCATTTTTAACACCATGAGCTGGCCGTTTGGCGACAAGGACTTGGTAAAAAATACTGTATGTTCATTTGAAAAGTTTTGGTTTTACATCCCAAAACTTTAACGTTTTGATATGAACTTTCACTGCTCTCATTGCTGTGTTTTCAGACAAAGCAGGCGGCTGTTTTCAGCAACAAATCTCTAATGGATGCCACTGTACCAGCCCAGCGCCAAACAACCAACAGAGATAGCAGTTAGATGATAAACAACGTGGAGCCAGTTATGTCCTTTAGGAGTTGTTAACGACCCAAACAGAGCTAAAGGACGCTAAGAGCGTTAATATTACAACTCAAAATGTTGCTACGTGTCTCCTGGGTGTGTAATTAGCAGAGTGTTTGCTAAGAAGTTCAACTTTAAAAGGGGATAATCTGTCCGTGTTAAGCTTAAGTGTCCGCTGCCCCCAAATTGTCAAAATTGAAGATACTGTATGTTAACCTTTCAAGTTTACTAAAAAGAGAAGTCCGAAGAGGCCATTCCCCACACACTTTACACCTCTGGCCCAACCTTGGCATCACACTTCTTTTAGATTGTCCTTTACAAATTGATTCTGTTTACTGAGTTATTATTGCAGTCAGATTCATCCGTCAGATCGTTACCAGGACGATCCAGCATCTCTAGGATGATTTAAAGGAGACATATCATGCTCATTTTCCGGTTCCTACTTGTATTTTGTGTTTCTACTATAACAGTTTCACAGTTTCCCCCCCCGCCCGCAAAAAAAAGTTTCAGGATTTTTTCACTTTAAGCCCTGTGAATGGCTTGATGAATGGTTTGTGTATGGTAGGCAATCCAGATACCCAAATGTATTAACTGGAGCACTAAATGTCCCATTTAATGTCTGAAACAATCTTGAGTGATTGACAGTGTTACATTTGATGTCATGCACTCACATTCAGTCCTTTCTCTGTACTGTCCTGCTTGAACCTGTTATTGCACAGCATGTGCTAATATTATCTGATGTCTTTATTGATAAATCTGTTTTCAGTGTACGTGTTTTGGGATAAACGCACTATTGATTAGTCTCAGCCTTTATTGTTTTTCATTATGTTAAGTTACTTGCCAGATGAGAAGGTTCACTTTGCTCCAAACCAGAGACAATAATGGCCCACACCATGTAAATCCTCAGTAGAAACCAAAGACTTTGTTTTACCAGCATGATTATCTCTCCATTTAGAGGATTTTGTCCCAACCGTTAATCTTTTACAGATTAAACATGTTCAGGCCTCCTTAAATTGAGTCGAATAAAAAATTCTGGGAAACTTAAATGTAAATGGACTGTTCTTATATAGTGCTTTTCTAGTCTTCACAACTACTCAAAGTGCTTTCACGTAGTACAGGAACCATTCACACAGGCTTTACACTCCGATGGCACAGCATTGAGGCCAACTCTGGGTTCAGTGTCTTGCCCAAGGACACTTCTACTACTTGAACTACCAACTTTCTGATTGGCAGGCGACCGCTCTACCACTAAGCCACAGCATGGGCCAAGAAATAATAATAATGTATACTTTATTAGTCCCGCAAAGGGAAATTGCACTGTTATTACACACAGGCCTAAATTACACACATGCTCAGTATCTATACATGCGCTAAAGAGACAGATGTCAGTGAGGGGGCTGGAAAGGCACCCCAAGCAGTTGGGGGTTCGGTGCCTTGCTCGAGCACCTTGGCAGTGCACAAGGTGAACTGGCATCTCACCAGCTACCAGTCCACCACCAGACTATAGTCCATATGTAGACTTTAACTAGTAAAGTCAACTCCCTACAGACTGATATACTGCAACCCCCAACCCATTGGATTTTGGAGCGAGAAGCAGAAATATTATTTTATTTTTTACTTTGCAAGATAGGGCGTGGCCTTAGCGAAGGTCTGCACTCTCGGAGTGCCGTTCTAGTTAGCAAATGTTAAAAAAGTGAGATGGTGAACATGGTAAGCACACCTGATAAACCTTACTTAGCATGTTAGCACAATCATGAGCATTTAGTTCTAATCACAAGTACATTCTCATCAAGCCGCCAACATGGTGGTTGACTGTAGTCTTGTTATATTTGTGCTATGTATTTTTCCTTATAATACAGAAGCACAGTACATAGGCTACAATGAGTCTACATTAAAGTAATGTCCAATTAAATAGTTTTTCTATGAGTGTGTCTGAAGGTATTTTTTATATAGTAGCTTCTAGTTATTTGTATATTTAATAGAAGAAGTGTGGCCCTTCTGCCATTCCTTTTCACCTTCTTCATGTCTGTGCCCAGGGACTCATTATCTTATATAATAATCTCTGTACATGCTGCGGGACAAGTACAAGATGACCGCTGTGTGTGTATTTGTACTGCAGACCCTCTGGGTTAAAGGTGTTAGGCTGTCATTCTTGACTACTCTGACAGCGAGTCAGCTCATTTCTGGCCACATAATCTCTGTGAGAAGTTTAGACTTCAGAGCGAAGATGGAGTGTGTGTGTGTGTGTGTGTTAGGTAGCCGGTTAGTAATGACTCAGTGTATTCTTGAGCTCAGTTCCTGTTGCTAATACTTCACATGGGGCTCGAGTAACCAACCTGCTCGTGGCTTCTGCATTCTCACACCTCAAACACACACAGGTTGGACGTCCACACACTGTGCTTGTCTTTATTTCCTTCTCATTTGATTTCTTTTTCATTATGGCGTCTTTACTCTATGTTCCTTGTTCAGTATTCTCTAAAATAAGTTGCCCTACCTCATTTGTTTTCTCTCTCTCTCATATCAGTCATCCCATTCCCAGGCCTGCCATTGTCTTGGTGCACATTACAAAGCAGCGAAACATTTCAATGTGGTAATAGGCCAATTCAGGATGTCATCCTACACCCCAAAGTGTCAAATCTCTTTCTTAGCAAGCATGCAAAGAGGTGTGTGTGTTTTTTTTTTCTCTCAAGGAATGCAATCTAATCCACTCCACAGTGTTGCATCTCTGGCCTCTTGGCCTCACCTGAGGTTATAAAGGTGGAGGTTCCCACAGCTTCTGCAGCCGCTTATGTAACAGAATAATCCCACTGACCCTTTACTACCAAACATGAGTTGTTGAGCTGTGATGTTGATTGTTGTAATTTTGTGTTATGACAAGTGAATGCTTATGTTGGAAATGAGCTAAAGACACTAAAACGCTAGAGCATATGGGAACTGGAGGGTCGAGTGGTTATTCTCTGTGGGTTTGTCACTGCAGGTCCCCCCCCTCCTTCACAAACATGTCATTTGATCCGTTGTTATAAAATACTGATTAGTGCAGCTTTAAGATGCGTTGACAAGTAATGGCAATTAAGGGCTTGAAAGAGTGGCCCTACATTTTAGAAATGAAGAATTTTAGTGAATTGATCGCTCCCAGCAGACCCACACCTAACTGGTAATCAAATAGTTTGAACCCCTCATAAACTCCGTCTAGGGAAGTTCAAGAAGAGGCTGACAAACTATTTATATCCTCCTGGTATCTAGGAAAAAACTCTAGGTTGGAAAAACCACATGGTTCACCCCAGAGTTTATGTAGCAAGTCACACACTACATGAATGTAGCTTCAGCACAATTTAACCCCGAGTGGTGCTGCAAGCTAATGCTATTGCTACCATACATCTGTATTATTTATGATATTTGTGCACTAAATTAGTTTCTTTTAGGGATACACTGAGGTGTTTTTAGCCTGTTTAGTAGTTAATGAGATGAAGCAATCCAAAAAAGGGAACGTCATTCCTTGGTTAAATTGCCAACGCAGCCTCTGATGGGGTGACACGAGCAGGCACTGCTTCTTTTCAAGAGCTCACGAGAGGCAGTGAGGTTGAGAACTGCTGATCAAACTCAAAAGTTTAAAGAGGTGATAAGGGTAATAGAATCCAGAGAAAATGGAAAGAAAAAGTTGACGGGGCCAACACATACTCTGGAAGCAATCTGATATATACTAGTACCAGATGAAATTGTATTCTTGCTGTGGGTTTTGGTTTAACTCCAAAGAACTTGGATCAACCCGTTCTTCAGTGTGACGGCTATCACTAATCTCCGTGAGATATCCCAAAATAGATCTATGGCTGCCATCAAATATGTTTTCATCCAACATGTTGTTCAACTGCTGGACAGCGTGTTGTAATTTCTCTCCACAGATACTGGAAACTTCAGGTCATCGAGTGTGACAGAGCCAATTTACGTCCCCAAGCTGCAATATAATCCTACTTCTGCATAAAACCAGCACTTTTTCCGACTTCATGGAGCACACGCCAATAAACTCAACCACACCCGTTATTTCACATAAACTTTTATCTTACGCCAACACTTGGATTTATATTGTTTTAGTGTTTGTCTAGTAGCCTGACGTTATACTTAGATTCTAATCAGAAAAAAATATGAGTCTGATACTGCTCCATTGGGTTGTGATTATGGGGCGTCTTTCAACCGAACCAGGAAAGAAAAGGCCTCTGCACTCAGTTGGATAGACCTACAACCAATCAGAGCAACGGAGCATGTGATGTATGTTTAACTTTTGCCGAAACCTGTGGGAAGGATGGCAAAAAACATCTTTCCGATCGACAAATGCCTTGATTGCAGTTCTCTGTTTCTCTTTTAAAATTAGTGTGCTGTCGATATCTTCTATAACAGACGCACGCAATGGTGGAATCTACACATCTCCATTCTCCAGTGACAGCCATCTTTGTTGTAAACCAATTCAACCCAAGCGCTCTTTGGTGACATAATTGATTACGTTACTGTTAATCATCTGTCCATCATCGTATAATACCTACCCTGACAATCTGATTGGTCCAGACAGCTCGGGTTCGAGCATAGATGCTCCACAACGGATCAAGTCCAGGCTGAACTTCCCGACCTCAAATGTTGTGGGCGTGGTTAAGTTTGGCTGGCATCCAGGCTATTTGTCTAGCATTAGCCGAACTCATTTCAAGAGCTAATATTAGCCTTTTTTGAATCATTGGAAAGTGATATCCAACTCCAGAAGGGTTATTTATACATTTGGTTTTGTTATTACAGGTTAACTGTAAAGTAATTTTTTTGGAACGTTCAACGTTCTGTTTCAAAAACAGTCAAATTCAAAGGTACTAACAAATGTGCAATACAATACAAGCAATTTAGTTAGTAGGCTAAAGGACTAGTCCTTTATCCTACTAATTAAATTGCTTGTTGTTGCATATGTTGCATACAGGTTGCATATGTGTGTGCGGGTTATGACAAGGAACAGTGATTTTGTTTCTTGTTTTATTGGGTTTATCTCAAACTACAAAAGTCCAGAAACTGAATTAGATTCAATGTAAGATATAAAGCGTAAGTAAAATACATTAAAATTAATTTCTCAACAATAAATATTGGTATTGATCTAGTGTATAACACGCATATGCTCCAGTCCCCAAAGCTATCACAAGTAAGCTAATGCATTATTATATATAATGCAAGACAACCCAGACGCTAAATGACTGAATTAATTGTCATGACAGAAAGATTAACAAACATGTACAATTGTTTAAAAATGCTCCCGCTACTTTCATAAGTTAAAAATTGTGCCTGTGGCAGAGCTTAATGGACAGGTGTGGTGAAGAATGACAAATTAGACCAGCCTGGTAACCAATTCACATTAATTGAAATTAGCTACAGTACCAACATGCAGCCTCTCCCTCAAGTGCAGCTAGCAAACAGTAACGTCACTGCCTGGTAAGTAGACTGCAAATTATGATTTATGTGTGAAACATTAATATTTACCATGTGAAAAAAACTCTTGTTGCCCTTAAAACGATTTAATAGCATCAAATTATACTGTATAACTGCAACCACGATACAGAGAGACTTGTTGACCAAGCTAAGCTAAAATTTGATGAGTAATGCTAGTTTAACAAGCTAATTCTATTGCAGCATAACTAGTTAGTAGCTAATGTAGCTAACACTAGCTACAAGCATACTGCTAGCTAAAAGAGTGCTACTTTGCAGGTATTTAATCCATTATGAAAGCACAAATAAAACTTTATTTTGAAGTAGTAAGCATGAATGGGATTTGCAAGGATGCTCAGGGACGTTTTCAAATGAGCAAAGCAAGGCTAGGGCGAACATTTTAAATACTGAATTGTATTCTTTTCAAGGTGATAGCATGTGGACTGTTTGCACCTATGCGTGGATGACCTCAGCCCAATACAAATGGACCACAAGAGGTTAAGCTATCGGCAAAATGCTTTTGGAGCGACCTGCCCTGCCGACATTGTGGAGACTTCTGGTATGTAAATTATTATTAATTATGTTATCACAAAACAGAAAGATTAGAGAACAGCTTAATCATGTCATATTGTATAATAAAATCTACAGCAAAGCTTTCCCTCAGGGTTTGACCAAGATATAACAAGCCAAATATAAAACATGCATTACGCACTGAGCAGAAGTAGAACCATCTGTGCAGTGTAATGCATTCCAGTACAAAAACAACTTTGTACTTTTGCAAAACTTTAGCCATTTTATTTTTGTTAAGATTGTTCTAGAGCTTTAAATATACATATATTGTATGTATTTTAGTCACTTTACCATGCATTCACATTCATCAATATTTTCATTGCATGAGGTGAAAGAACTTTGCATGGCACATTAAATGCGAAAAAGTGAATGCACACTTATGACTAGTCACCATGTTAATTAGGTTCATATGAGAAAATTATATTTAGCTAATTAAAAGAAATATCTCATTTTCCTTTTTCTGGCCCAAAGAATTGTCTTGTTTTTCAGTTAGTTTGGCTAATTAGTATGGAAGCGTATTACATTAACTATAGAAAACACCTATATTGTAATATTGAGAAGATAACTCATAATTTTGAGAAAAGATCTTGTAAATAGGATCCTAACTCATAATTTTGAGAAGAGGTCTCGTAATTATATGAGTTCCACAGATCTCGTAATTATGAGTTCCTATCTCGTAATTTTAAGAAAAGATCTCGTAATCTCCTAACTTTCTCGAAATTACAAGATCTTTTCTCAAAATAACGAGATAGGAACTCTTAATTATGAGATCTGTGGAAAAGAGATGTTTCAATCAAAACATCTCTTTGAGCATCTTGAAAGTTCCTCACAATTGTAACCATCAATACAGTTCATTTTTACCCCTCTAATATAAAATTTGCCGACTCAGAACTCGTACCCTGGACTACAGTTACAAAAACAACCAGTGGACTTTGTTTGTAGCAAAAACAGTCGCACCTGTCACTCGGTGAATGAACAGTGGTCCTCTGATCCACTCCATTACTCCATTACTCCAAATCCTTGAACACACCCTACATTCATTCTATAATACCTGTCCATCAAAGTATTGACAACAAGTGTAATTCAATACTTGATTTGATCCAGTATGGCTGAAAGTCACTACAATGAAGTGGCTTTCTGGGCTTTACATATTTTTCATATTTTGTCCAACTTTCCATAACAAGGCTCAGATTGCTATCACAGTAACCTCCAGTCAAGTTTATTTTCATGCCCAATGCCATGCTACAGACATTTGATATGCTCCACAAATATTGATCCCATTCCTATTCTGGCTGTTATTTAGCCTTTCAAAAATCCTCTGCAGATGTGTGTTTTAGTGTCCCGTAGCTCAGTTGATATTTAAAAAAGGGATGTTATCCTGTTAGCAAACTGCATAGATTTATGTTTTCCTTGGATTTTCAAACCTGTGTGTGTGTGTGTGTACGTACGTACGACTGAGCCACACAGCTTTTCATTTTCTCATTCTCTACGGGTTGTTTCCTTCAGCTTCCTGTGACAAACCCTTTGTGTGCCAGAGAGGCTGCTTTAAAGACCTTATCAAAGGCTTAATACTGTTTGTTGCTTTATTGCAGGAATAACTGCATTGTTTAGGTGCCCTGCAAGGTATTCTGACCACATCACTCCCACTGATGCTGAAATTCCCATTTCCAATGGCCGGTAGTCAGGGCCGCAGGGTTTAGGCATTAGTATTGTTCTCCTAAAAGTGTGTGTGTGTGTGTGTGTGTGTCAGGTTGAACGCTTGTCTGGCCCCACTTAGTCTCTTCAGGATGTTTTGGGTTTTCTGTGTGTGTGTGTGTGTGTGTGTGTGTGTGTGTGTGTGTGTTTTGTGTGTGTGTGTGTTTTCCAGCTTCATGAAACTAATTTCCTGACTGGCTCTTAGGAAAACAGCGAGCATGTTGGGCAATAATACAGGAGACGTGGAGTAAATGGCAGCACTGTTGATATGAAGGGTGTGCGGCAGTGCTATAATAGATGTGTTGTGTGTTTCTGTGTGTGAGAAAAGGAGACGGAGGGAAAGCGGGTGCGGTATGAGGAGAATGCTGATATGGAGATAACTGTAGTATGTAGGTGGCTGGGTCGTGTGTGTCAGGAAGGGCGGTACTGGATGAGGGGGCAGGTTAAAAAAGCCAATAGGTCTTTTGTCAACACTCCTATGAAAACACAGGGGGTCAGAGAACAGTGTTTTGTATGACCAATGGCTTCCATTAATCATAACGTCTGTCTGGGTCTGAAATTATAGTTGACAGGACTCTTTTGTATAGTTACGTGCTGTGTTTCTGTGTAGAGGACGGAAGCTGCCAAAATCAATAAATAAATAACAGCATAGAACATTAATTGACACTTTTTGTGTTATTATTCCTTTTTTATGTATTTACCTTAAATTTCATTTTCCCATTTATTCATTTTTAAATGTATTTATTCATGTATTTTCTTTTGTATTTTAAATAGGGGACCTTTTAACTAGAGATGGTCCGATACCATTTTTTGCTTCCGATACTGATTCTGATACTTCAACTTGCGTATCAGCCAATACCGTGTACTGATCCGTTACCAGTGAGTCATATATATATATATATATATATATATATATATATATATATATATATTATATTATCTCTGTATTGATGATATGATTTATATCTTTATTGTCGGTCTGGCTCAGGTTAAACTCTTTGCAAAACATGAACAAACACAAACAATGAACGCCACATAACTTTATTTTATCATCCAATCTGACAGTCAGTTATAACGGAAAAAGAACATAAATAAACTACTTTAACATAGTTTTTTCCAGGGCTTTGTTACGTGGTATTGAATCAGTGCATAAACTCCAGTACTTAACAATACCAGTGTTTTAGGCAGTATTGGAGATGATAGAAGAGCTCTACTTTTAACACTAAGGTAAATAAAAATAACAAATTACAACAAGTAAGTCATATTTTATCAATACAATAATGCCTACATTTATCTTCAATATTTGGTACATTTATTAGCATATTAATTAATTTATCGAGTCATTTATTTTTGATTTTGGCAGCTCCATATTTCTGGAGGTGATGGTTGCGTTTGATGAAAATGTTTTTTTCGCTTCTCAAGAAAATGTGAAAATGCTACATGTAGCACCTGTAAAAGGTAAAGATGAGGATGAAACTATGCACAGCAGCTCTTGTTGTCTATCCTGCATAGCTGTCGTGCATGTGGTGTTTTCTCCTGCATGTCTACCGTGAAAATACTTGGACGGTAATCCTCTCTTAACAGTGGAGTGTACTCACAGGCAAGTACATTTCCACCAAGATTTTGTGTAGAGTTTAACTTTGGTGGACTTTTTGCAAACCATCTTAAAAGTGCTGACCTTTGAGATGAAAAAAAGATTCCTCTCATTGGAGCTGCTGTAACATAACCAGGGCTTTAAATTGACAACCGCCAACCCGCCAAATGCTGGTTAAGATTATCTTTGCCGTGTGACATTGTAAAGTTAGTGGCCAGTTTGGCTGGAGACGAAAGAAGCGAATAACACTGTCTGTTTGAATTGGCCGGCCGCAGAAACAATGTGCCAGATCTGTTTTCCACCAAGAAATTTGGGCGGTTTTGTGTGTTTGGCTTGTAAACATAATGTTTATCTGGTAGTAATCCTACATTTCACATGAACACTATGTGTTGACGTGTTGAACAACTGTCGGCCATCCGTGCCTAGCGTGCCCTAACGATGACGATTGTAAAGTTATTCAAATTTGAAATTTGTTCAAACTTGGCTAATGGAAAATCTGATTGGCTAGTAACATTAAAATGCACTATCTATGTTGGCTGGTGATTAAAAGTCCATTTTAATCCTCAACATAAAATACATAAATACAATATAATATTATGAAACAATATGATTAATGCAAAAGTTTGCTCTTGCTGGCCTTAAAAAAAACTCCCAATTGATGTTTGTATTAAACTCGCCACAATCTACAGTAGTATTTGCATTTTTTTTATTTTTATTTTTTTATTTTATCTAAGGATGATATTTCCAATTGAAATACCTCCTCCATATATTATATAAAATCATGTATTCAATAATAAGTATATTATAAAGGCCCAAGAATGCCTGGAAATTCAAAACAAGTCCATGAACTGTAGTGTTGATTTAACGGGTGAAATCCAACGCTGTGCTATGAATCATTAAACTGCAGACCTCCACAAAGCAGCACTCATTTTTTCACCCAGTAAAAATTGTATTTATGAATGCGGTAATTGTAAAATGCATTCATTTGAAATCTCTCACACATACACACACATTTTCTTCCTCATGCCACACACATGTTACCACTTCCAGATTATGTTTAATTATTCTGCTGTTATCATGGATGTACAGTGCCTTGAGAAAGTTTACACACCCATGCTAAAGTTGATTAAAAAGAGGAATAAAAAACATCTTTTGGAAATTGATTTTAATGCCTTAATTCAAAAGATTTAGGAAAATCCAACCTTTTAAGGACACCATTTTTCTTTGTGAATGAATAATGTATTGTAAATAAATAAATGTTCTTCCTTAAAATACAGGGGGCATAAGTATACACACCCCTATGTAAAATTCCCATAGAAGCAGGCAGATTTTTATTTTTAAAGGCCAGTTATTTCATATGCATCCTGATAAAGTTCCCTTGGCCTTTGGATTTAAACTAACTATAATCACACACCCTTCACCATACATAGAGATTTACATGGTTTTATTTCAGTTAGACTAATAGCTGGTTTGATTTGCATTGAGAGATGATCTTATGAAACGTTCTCCATGCCTATCTCTAGGTATGGTGAAGGGTGTGTGATGATGGGGGTTATTTTAATTCCAAAGGCCAAGGGAACTTTATCAGGATGCATAGTATCCTGATCCATGAAATAACTGGCCTTTAAAACTAAAAATCTGCCTGACACTATGGGAATTTAACAGAGGGGGGGTGTATACTCATGCCCCAGTATTTTAAGGAAGAATATGTATTTATTTACAATACATTATTCATTCACAAAAAAAACTGGTGTCCTTAAAAGGTTGGTTTATCCTAATGTTTTTGAATGAAGGCATTAAGATCAATTTCCATTATTCCTTTTTTTAATCAACTTTAGCCTGGGTGTGTAAGCTTTCTGGAGCCACTGTGTCTCCAAGCTGTCCATGCAGTGGAGCACTAGCATACTTAAATGATACACATTCTTATCCCCTCTGCAGACTAACAAAACTCAACATTCCTTGCACACACTGTCCCTTTGTTCACCAAATCATGAAGGAATTTGCCTGATAACTTCCTGAACTTGAAATCTTTATTTGACATTCGATTTCTTCATCCTTGTATCATTTGCGTTGTAAGAAAGAAACAAGGAAGTCGTCTTAGTTGGTTTATCTTAGTTGGCATTCGTGACTGGTCCATGAGCTGTGTCATTTGTATGGTTCTGGTTGTAGGTAATACCCATAACATCAGCAAGACAATAACTTAAGCCAGAGTAAATGTAAAATGAATGTGAATCTGCACGTACGACAACAACATTACTGTAAAGGTCACATACACATAGCAGTTTGCCAGTTCATTGGTTTTACGACCTCTTCTTTTGCTTCAAACTTGTAGAGTTATTAAGGTAAAACAAAACTTTCCTTTCAATATTTTCACTCCTGCATCCATATAACACAGGAGGAAAATGAAAAAACTCTGGCTGCAGTTACTTTGAGCTTAATATTATCAAGAGACCTCTGTCCTAACAAAATTATGGTTGGCAATTTGTGCTGGAATTTTCACTCGACAAATTACAGACACAGTAGATACACATGGGATAAAAATTTCTGACAGTCTCTGCAATTATCACAATTTACTGGATGTCCCCAGATAATTGAATTCCTGCAAGACACAAACCAAAGGTGAGCTTGAGTTCTGGATTAACCTTTTAAACCAGGCAAATTGATTAAAAACACATTTGTTATGTTAATGGCTTGGGCGAGTAGTTGTAGGTATAGCACCTAATATACACGTCAGTGTGTGAATATGGTGCCAGAATTGATTTTGACACCACATCTGTAGTTGATTACAGCTGCTGCCTGGATCGTTTTGGGCCGTGGTGGAAGAAGTATTCAAATCATTTACCTCAGTAAAAGAACTAATGGCACACTGTCAAATACTCCACTGCAAGTAAAAGTCCTGCATTAAAAACCGTATGTAAAATATGTATCAGCAAAATGTACTTAAAGTATGTATTATGCTGTATTATTGGCCTGTGGCCACGTATCTCTAAAGCCAATCTTTCAATGTTGTCAGAAAAAACAGCCCTGTTTTCAGCTTTGTGACGATGCGTATCCCAGCTAATCACTGTCAGACAACATGTAGTGGATTAGAAATATACATTAAAAAAAATCAAGTAAAGTACAAGTATCTCAAATTTGTATTAAAGTGAGTAAATGTAGGCTAAGAAGAAAATTAAGGCGGCCAAAATTATTAGGTATAACTCACAAGGTTTACAAACTCAATCAGACGTGCTCAGTGCTATGATACAAAACTGTAATACTTTGCGACGTTAAAGTAAAACAGCAGCAAACTAAAAGGGCAATAAGACAGCGCAGGCCTCGACAAAAGTCACGTACTTTCTTACAATGTTGACAAAAGTAAAAATAATTTGTGTAGCCACTCCAAAATGAAACGGGAACTGTGTGCATCTCTTTAAAGATGCACACAGTTCATTTTGGTGAGAATCAGTAAATGTAAACATAACTTTGTTTCAAAGGGTATATTTAACAGTTGAAGTACTCTGACTAACTGTGGTAGACAAACCAACAGTGGCTGGTTGGTGATGTTTTTCCACCCCCTTCCAAAGCCGAAGCTAAAACTATTGCTTTTGGACAACCAGTCTGTCGAACTTAAACGGGGCTTGTGATGTATTTCCCTTGGAGATATATAATTACGTTCAGGAAGCTCAGTGTCTTTCTTCAGGTCTAATGGAGAACAAATAATGGACAATGTGTCCAACTCGTGGCCTGGCTACTTCTGAGTTAACGCTACAAACTGTAGAAATGGAAAACCACTTTTCATGCAGAGCCACACACAAGGCATTTTTTTGTATACATTTGAAACCTGGGCATTATTCAATAATACAAATGTAACTGTAAGTTCAACAGTATTGGGCTGTGGTCTCGTGTTGGATTCACAGCAGACCGCTAACTGTTGGTTTCAAAGTCAGTGCACAAACACATACACACACTATCCCTTACTAACATACAGTGTATAAAATGAAACTGTCCTTGGTTGTTTTGTACAGCTGATCTGATTTGAATTAGAGACATTGGTCAGAACATTTTTTGTGTTAACTCTTGAAGTCTCTGCTTTAGTTTGAGTTCAGTTGAACACTGTTAGAATTGTAATCCTTTTTATTCCAACTCCCCAGTTTCGGGGAGGGGGGGCATTATGTACTTGGAAAAATTAATATAAACTTAAATACTGTAATTCTAGTAAATATTAGTAAGTAATGATTTTAGTGACTCTTTGACAGTGTTGGACAAGTTACTTTTAAAAAGTAATTAGTTACAGTTACAGTTCCAATAGTAACTAAATTAGATACGTAGTTACAAATTATAAAAGTAACTTGTTACTTCAAAAAGTAACTAATGCGTTACTTTCAAGTAACTTAAAATGGGCTTAAAATACATGTGCATGTTCAATTATTTATGGTAAATCTGAATATTATAATGAAATGGACACTTAATACAATACATTATTAAACGAAACAATGTACACCCATTTAAACAATTTTCATGTTGCTGTGGGACAAAGTGAGACTAGCCTCCAATCAAATTCCATGTACGTATATATTATGTTTATATAGTGGATCAATACAAATTGATACACACTTTTGATTTTTATTTCCCCTCAACAGGCTATAACTGGGCAAAATTAAATAATGCTTGTTAAGCACTATAGCAAAAAAAATAACATATGTACACTCTTTGTAGTGCAAATAACGTAAAGGGCCTGATGTTTATACCTTTGCACTTGTGTGCGAGCTGGCGCATGTGCGGCTGGGTGGTAGAGCGAGGGAGAAGTGAGCTGTGACAGACAGTGACGGGAATAACAGCGTTCTAAAATAACGGCGTTACTAACGGTGTTACTTTTTTCAGTAACGAGTAATCTAATTGATTACTCTTTCCATCTTAACAACGCCGTTGCTGAAAAATGCGGTGCGTTACTATAATTTTAGTTTTTTCATTAGACCAACTTGCTCTCTGAGACGAGAGGCAAAGACTTCTTTTCTAACTTGGTTATTGGATCTTTCACGAGACAAGCGCATACATGCTGACAGTTGGCTGAGGTTGAGTAAAATGTCATGGTAAGCCAATCAGAGGTAGAGTTGGGCGGGTGTCCGAAAACGCACATAGTCAGACACACAACAAATAACACAAGCGAGTAAGTCAGCAATAGACAGGTGTGGCGTTATGAAATCAAGGAGAGTGGTAACTTTTCCACTGTGGTCAGAAAACACAGGAAAAGTTACTACCAACTCTACCTCTGATTGGCTAACCATGACATTTTACTCAACCTCAGCCATTCGTCTGTGTGTAGGTACTTTTAAAGTTTTGGCTGAACGCCATCTTCTGGTATCAAAGTTTCGCAGTCTTTTATACATGAGGCCCCTGCTCTTGGTGGTACTCTGCTTCACTCTCTTTTCTTCAGGCCTAGCCCTCCCGTAAACAAGTCTTTTGTTAAACAGCTTTTTCTGTCTTGGCCTTTTGTCCACACAAACTGCGTTTCAGGTCACTAAAAACGGATCTTTTGTTAAACTCCTTACATGGTAAAGATTGTCAGACTCTGTTTTCAGTGTTGTGTAATACAGCAAAAACTACTTGTTTGTCTGGTTCAAGTGTGTGTCAGAATGTGCGCTGTTATCTCCTTGTATGGCGTCACAGTTGAGGTGACATTTTGTGTAATAGCGGACATGGCCAAAATAGTGCCGGTTCTCACCTTGCTAACAGGACGTTTTACATGTTTACACATACATGTACATGTACGTTCTTTCACTATATTGAGGAACAGAGGCATCAGAATGAGCTACAGAGGGATTTATGTGCTATTGTAGCCTGGTAGCCTTTTGATAATAGCTTTTTTTTCTCCAGGCTTCTGATTGGCCAACATGACGTTAGGGTTATATTGCCACCTGTTGGTTTGGCATGCTCTTCACAGTGATTCCGTGTGTTTTTGCCTTTTCATTTGGACCACGATTTTGTAGAAGTGTTTGTGTGGATGTGATTTTTTTTTAATTTCTTTTTGAGAATGTAGGAGGGAAAAGCATTTCTTCAAAAAAATTTCAAAAATCTTTTTGCCTTCACTCTGATCTTCTCTAACACATGGTCAGTTGAACTGAGGTCAGGTGGCCAGTCAAGATCATTCCAGTTGGTCATAAAAAGTCCTACACTGATCACCCAATATAGATGTGAACATCTATATTGGGAATTTAACCTCCTCCAAACAATGTGTTGTAGTACAGAACCAAAACAATAAAACAGTTTTTTAATTCATCCTAATTTTAACTAACTTAATTAGCTAAATGATGATTTTGGTCTTTTCAGCATTAAAATGAACATATCTCCAGTTATTAAGATGATTTGGGATGACATGGCCCCATACTTTGTTTTAAAGCATAAGCAGAGTGTCGCACTAAAGCAGCATGTGTAGTTGTGGCTTATTTATTTATTGTCTAACAAAAAGTGAAGTGTTGTAACGTGTTGAGATGAGGAAGCTCACATTGCATGGTGCTGGATAATGAAAAACATTTAAACTCATAAAACTTGTCTGCAAAAAAAAACTTAATTTACGATCTTTGCACTAAATTCCAACAGAAATACTGCCAATTATTTGCAAAAGTGGGACACTTTATGGATCCCTGGAGGTATTCTCATTTCTGCTTGACCCACTGCTTCACAGGGAGGAGTCAGCTGCAAGTGAATCCGTGGGGTTCTTCCACTGTCTTCAGCAGAGTAAATGCGTCCTGGTCTGCATTGGCTTGATGCAATGGAGATCAAAAAACATCTAGAAGTCAATGTTAACTTTTTTTGACATTGTAGATCATTGTAGTGAGTCATAAGTTGTGGTTGGTTCCACCAAAGAGTGAATTTCACCTTTTAACAACTCCAACTATTATTTCACAAAAAGAGCAAAGATGAGAGAAAAACTACCCCTAAAACAAATGTACCATTCCCATTTTGGCAGTGACGTTCCGAGAATAAAAATCCCATTAATATTCCGGATCAAAGATTTTGGTTGTTAGCCATGATGTGGTAACATCCACGGTAGACTCTCCACAAGCTATGAGATTGTGAAACGATGGTAAATGATCCTGTAGCCACAAGGCTGAATGATATCAACCATTGTTTTTAGAAAACATGTTTTATTGTCATTGAGAAGTACTACAGTACCCACAATCCTAAAGTGTAACAGCAATTTCTCTGATTGGTTGCGCTCCCTGTTAACATGGAGATGAATCGTTATGCACATAGTCTTGTACTTTTGCCTATTTTCCCCGTTTTCCTTATTTGTGAAAAATCAAATTTTTTATAGTCACAATTCTTGTGGCTGTTTGGCTTGGATCAGCATATCATGCTCTCTTACTTACCACTCAGCTAAGTGGCAGTGTTATGGGCTGGTATGCAGGGTTCAGAATTAACTTTTTGTCTACCAACCAAATACTACTGAATGTTAAAATGTTACTTATTTTTGGCTGATGAGTCAAGCAAATCTACCAGGACCTTGCATATATATTTTTTAAGATTATTTTTGGGGCATTTTTGGCCTTTATTTTTGACAGGACAACTGAAGCCATGAAAGGGGAGAGAGAGAGGGGAATGACATGCAGCAAAGGGTCAAACCCTGGTCCACTGCGTCAAGGAGTAAACCTCTGTATATGGGCGCCCGCTCTACCAACTGAACTACCTGGGCAGCCAAGTTGTGCTAATTTTGAACCCTGCTGGTATGAACATGTGTTGAATGGGAGTGCAAAGACTTACCCCAATCCATCCCTGTGTATAGTGTATGTGTGTATTTAGTGAGTGGGCACTGTCGCTGATCTTTTGACACTTTGAGCCCCTGGACCTACGCCCGTTCAGTAAACCATTCATGGTTATAGCATATTCTCTTTGCTCACTACATCACCAAATTGCAACGCTGTAAATCTGCAGATACACAGGGAAAGTTCAAATATTTGTTTATTTTCATAGCAACCATGTGCTACACATGTTCACAGCTACAAAACTGTTGAGTACAAACACGTCTCAGACACATTCAATGCAAATGTTTTCCCCGCTGGCCAGAGATTTCAGCTGTTGTTGTTGTTGTTGTTAGTTGCATTATCACCGCTGCTGGACCTGTTTGAGTGATCTGTTTGTGTTGGTCGGAGTGCAAGAAAGAAAAGGCCGTATGATTGTTGGAAGTTTATACTGGAAAACAAACTGACTTTGGCTCAAGTTTACAGAGAGAGGGCAAGCTTGGTATGTGTGTTGTGATGGAGCGTCGGCGTGCTGAGAGAAAGTCCAACAGAAACGTGCAAAACAATTATTAATTATCTGCTTTGCACAGAAAAATAAACCAGACGTATTGTTGTGTTTTGATAGCTTCTCTCAAACCTACAGTATAACGTAACCTTGCATAGAGTATATACACAGGTATGTGCGAGTCACCTGATTAAAAGTGTGCGTCAGAGTGTGTGTGAGTGTATAAAACCTTTTCTCTTAGGGAAAACAAACAAAGAAATGTGTTTACGTTAGTTTGACCTTGTTTTATGAATTATCCATGTGAACCGAGCCCTTTAAAGAAACATCAGTACGCACACACACTTCATGCATGCCGTCAACTGATCACTGACAACTACCAGATGGCACAGGGAGACAAGATGGTGTGGATAAATGAGTGGGTTTGTGTCTTTAGATGGTGAAGCTGGATGATGTGTGTTTCTGCGGAGCACAGCCTGGATGTGGTGAGAGGTGATGTGAGATAAAGAGATAAAGTGTGCAGGGATGGAGTCTGTGCGAGTCGGTGCATAGTTTGTCTGTGAATATCTTCTCTTTCCCCTTCCAAATCTGTCTTAATGCAAGGCTGTGTTTTGTTACTAAATCTGCTTTGTATTTTCCTAAAATTCATCTTTTCTGTCTTCACCTCTGAACTGTTTTGCAATTCGTTGGTGTGTTTCTAAATCAGAACTGTACAAAATGTTTGCTTATGTTTTTATTTGTGTCAATGTGTCCAGGTGACTGGCAGCCATATTGGAGGAATTCATCTGCTGGTGTGTGTTTGTACTTTTGTTTTCTTGTTAGCATCAAACTTTTATCCAGTTAACTAACTAATACAATAATATTTAAATACATTTGATTGGCACATGATAAGTGACTGGTCGTGAATTAAAGCAATAGTTCGATATTACGCTCATTTTATGTCTTGCTAAGGATTAGATGAGTTTGGATGGAAGAAAAATGTGTTCTGGTTTATTGGCATTTCTTTTAACCAATCACAGTGGTCACTAACTGCTGTACGGCGCAATGGTGTCTCTGCAAAATAGCCATGGGAAGGAACTTGTTTTGGTCAAACATGTACGTTCAAAGGTTGTTTTGGTTGTACAACAGAAAACTCAGATTGGACAGATAGTCTAGCTAGCTGTCTGGATTTATCCTGCAGAGATCTGAGGAGCAGTTAAGCATATCATCAGTCCACCGGAGATGAAAATACCAACACAAAGAAAGCGGAAGGTAACGGACATCCGGGCTAAAAGTGAAATCCGCCGGATTTCCATCGGCAATGGAGTAATCCCGGAAGTGGAACGCCGTGAAATAGACTAATATAAAACAGATGAACTGTCTCCTGCTTGTAGCAGTTATGGGAGTGGTATGAAACTCATCTAACTCTCACAAAGATGGATAAAAGTTTCAAAATGTCAAACTATTTCTCTAATGTTAATATGTGCTAAAGTGATGGAAATCTGCTCCAATGTCAGGCCATTCTCTTATTGTAAAGATGTTATTTTTTGTACAGTTAATTCTCCACTGGACCTTTTTATATCATGAGTGGCAACTTTCCTTATTTGGTCTATGATTAATCTCCAAATCAACTGTTTTTTGTGATTTGCAAGACTAAAGATGTCTTGGTTAAGATTGGGCTAAATTTGGTGCAAAATAAAAGTAGTTTCAGACATCTAGGTGTTTTAACAACTTATCAGTGACAGTGAGTCTTTGTTAAAATTGCTAAACCTCTTTTCTCTTGATCTGAAAAGCACCTAAACCATGCCTTTGTGTGTGTTTGTTTGTGTTTGTGCGACTAGCTGTTGGCATGTGTGTCTGTGGTTGATGACTTCACTGATGTTTAAAATAAAACTGAATGCAGCTTCACAGGGTAGACAAGATTTTTAAAATTCTTTACAGGAAAAGAAAAAGAGATTGCGAGGGAATCAACAACGCAGACTGGTCGGGCTGCATACCAGCCTCGTTCTCTCTCTTTCCTTTTATCTTCTGCTGCATGAGCTCATTCTTAATGGCCTTTTACAAGATTTCTGCCTCTTCCTCTCTGTTTTCATTCCTCCTTGCAACGTCATTTGTTAAAAAAGGCACTATATGTTGCTCACAGTCTCAGAGTCATATTACTGAATCCAGTACAAAGAAACAATCCTTATCATCCTAAAAATGTCTTTGCATAAAATCCACAGATCTAGTGTTGTAGATAGTCCTCAGCAAAATCCAAGTGGTTTTAAGTCCAGGCAAGGTAAAATACATGTGAGTTATTTTTCACCACAGTTCATTGTCTAAATCTCATTCTCAGCCATTCATATGTACAGTACTCTCATGGCACGCTTTAATAAAAAAAAAAAAAAAAGAAAGTTTATTACACAAATTTCTTTTGCTTTGGTTTGATCATTTGACTTTCTTCTGCTACCATTCCACAGTCCTTCCTCACATCTCGGATGCAGAGGATTTGAGTTTTTATTGTCTACATTCTTTGGTCTTGAATCCAAATCCCACAAAAAGGCTGCTGTTGTTCGAAATATACTTTGATTCATGTGGTATTTGTGGGTGCAGTGTGGCCTAATTCAATGGGAAATTCTCATCTGACAGGAAGGTGTTACATGTTTTTCTGTGGTTAACTTCTTTTTTTTGACATCCAAAAGGCAATTTGCTATTCCCAAGAATCAACAGAGAATTGATATCCTCAACTTTATTTTTTTGAGTGATTGCAGATGTGTCTTTGTATATCTCTCAGCGGTTCCATCCGTCAGTGTATCTATCCATCCAAGCAAACTTTGGGGATCCAAGATCCAGGCCAACAGCCTACAGCTCTGACTAATTTTTTTCTTTCAATCAACAGAAATTCAAAAGGCCCCTAACTCATTGTCTCCTGCCCACCCATTTATTCATCTGTTTCTTTCTTTCTTCTTCCATCCTTTACGCTCAAAGGTCCAGGCGGAAGGCGCCAAAGTAGCTGGAGGAGTCGTCCGCGTTAACCATGGTCGGGGACGAGACGGAGACGAAGAGCTCGTCGCCGGCCCTCAGCTCAAACAGTCCTCCCTGGTAGACGGAGTGCAGGGCGTACTCGGCGTCCGGAGCCCAGCACTTTGTCCCCACCCCCTTCAGGAGCTGAAGTGAAGAAAAAAAACTCACTTCACTAAGCAGAAGGTAGGAAAGATATTTAGTAGTGTGAATCAATCAACATGAGCTAATTATTTTAAGTGGAAAGGGATAATATACCTGTATGGGGCTGGGGTAAGAGGTTTTCTTGTACACGCACTGCACCAGCTGGTGGCTGACGCTGCGCTGGTCTCCGTCACTGGCTGCTGGGGACGGATAACGAAATACACCTGTGGGCAGGAGAGAGCAGAGTGGGAAAGATGATGAAGATGAAGCTTAATATTAGGATTGTTCCATTCATACCATTATGGTAGGAATCTTAGATAGTGAGAGGCACTTTGGATCAATGCTTAAACCATTTTCTGATTAATTTAGTTGCTCATTGATTCATTTAAAACTCTTAAAAAAACTCTTTCCAAAACTGCCAACTTTTGCTGTGGTGTGAAGATTACCAATATGAGGATGCATAGCTTTTCTCTATCTGAGAGAACTATTATGAACAGAATATCTTTTGCGTTTATAAATTGACACCTTGAGCTCTGAGCACTTCCGTTGGAATGTGTTCTTATTTTCCAACAGTGTATAGACTAAAGGCTAATTAATTGAGAGTAGAGCATCCACTAATGCACATGTATTTGGTGGGATAAAATGAATACATTTAAAATGCATTTGAGCAGTATTTCTCTTCCAGTTCTGCTGTCGGTCCACCTTTCCCTTATGCAGTCATGTCAAGGAGCAAATGCATCACAATAACTACCTATGTTAAAGAAATTCAACTCAATTTGTAGGCAACTAAAATGGTAATTTCCAAAAAAACAATATGATTTTTGGTTTGTTTTACTGTCAAAATTCCTGCGTGAAAAGTGAAACATGTTTGCACCAAATCATGCAAACAAAACCATATGCTGCAGGGACTTTAAGTTAAATAGCACTGAAAGTACAGTATGATCACCTGTGAGTACAGGTAGTACCGCCCATCCTGAGGCACCCGGAGTTTCCCATTGGACAGGGTCATGTTGTGCAGGTGAGCTCCGAAGCTCTGGTTGGCCCATGTGCGGACCACATGGCGACAGGACTGGTGGAGACCTGGCGTCAGGTAGGGAGGGAACCCTGTTGGTGAGGAGGAGGAGGAGGAGAGAGTGGGGAGAAATAAATAAGTAAACAAGAAGAGGGAAAGATACTGGCTGATTCTGAGCCAGCAAGTCTTGGGCTTTCCTTCCATATTCAACAAGCATTTTTTTTTTTGCATGTATCAATTTCTATCTCCCTACTTTATGCCTTCATTATTCATGTGCATGTTTACACGTAGTGCAGGATTGGCAGATTGCACATTCAACACAGTAACACCTACAGAATATAAATCCTGCAAAGAAGTGTTCTGTGTGTAAGTTTGTGTTTATGCTGTGGTGTGGCTAACACACTTGTGTCCTTGACATTTGTAAGATAATGTTTTCTTAGAAAAAACATCAAACATCAACCCCTGTAGCTGTTGTACTTCCTTATGAGAAATCCAGGCATAATATGTGAACATCACCCTCTCTTCCTTTTTACACACACACACGCACACACACACACACACACACACACACACACACACACACACACACACACACACACACACACACACACACACACACGTACACCATCCTTGCCCTTTGTCAACTCAATGGAAATAACATCAGTCAGTCTTTGCCAGATTGTTAACACCCTTCAGTTTGCACGCCAGTTTCAGATGAAACGATACAGAGGTCTGGATAACATACACACACACACGAAAAAATTCCCACTTTTCAAATTCCACATTTTACAACACACATACGCGCCATTATTCTTATCTGTGATGCTGTACTGTATAAATACATACCTTTTACTGTATTTACTGCTGACTGCACTGATATACCTCACTGATTCAGCCAGTTCATGAAAGCTATTCTTGGCAGGCAGGGAGTGACATTTATTAGATAAATTGGTCAAACACTAGCAATCTGAGGCTTTATTCAAAACTGCATACTATTCTAGGAATACATACTAATTTGGTCAAAGTGTAGCATGCCATATGCAAACAAACGCAAAATCTACATTATGCCAAAAATAAGCAAAATTGTACTGATTTGGGAACAATCCGGTATGCATTTCACCAGTCTACCTCACCTACTTTTTCCCACAATACAAAGCGCTGGAACGGTCACAGCAACCGGTCATTACTTTGGCTTTCAAAAAACGGAACCGGCTTATCCTGGGCTATCATACTGCAGAATAAGTTGAAACAGTTTCATACTGCATACACTACCAACGAACACAGTGTGCAGTATGTACTGTAAATATGTAGTATGTTTTAGTTATAGCCATAAATAAACACTTCATATTTGAGATTAAGGTGTAATTTCCAAAGGATAATAGCTTTGATCCTTAATACAGCAAGTCCTATGTTTTTATAATCCTCACCCTGCCCTTATATTAACAATTTAAGGTATTTACCCAATTAATTATTAATTATAAGGTAGATTTAAGCAGCCTGTTCCTTACGGGAAGATAAAAGAATACCAGTGACCTAAAAGATCCTGAGTTTATGTTAAAGGGAACGTGCATAGACCGAAAGAAAACACAATTGAAAGAATATTTTGTGTTTGCATTAGCAACAGCTGCTCCTCCTAGCCACACTCAAAGTATGCTTTGATGCATAAATGTTTGAGTCTGATGTTCTCTTTCCTTGTCATTTTTTTAAAACTAATTTTCACATTTCGGCCATTTTGCTTCTTATTCATTAAACACATTAATAGTTAACCAGTGTACCTTTTAAGTCTCACCCCTGCTCAAATGTGATATCTGAGTTTGCTTTCCTTTCAACTCTTCCTTAAACATTTGACCCAAAGGAATGGCAGCCGAACCTCACCTTGAGAGCTGGTGTCTCTGAGGGTCAAGTGAGCAGATGGCCTCTGGGCCACCGAGGTCATGAACTTTGACCCTGAGTTGTTGAAAGAGCGAGGCATGGTTCTCGCCTCTGAGGGAGAGAAGAAATGGAATAATGTCAGATATGGATGTGTGTGTGTGTGTTTGTGTGTGTGTTTGTGTGTGTGTGAAATACTCACCTATGAAGGTTTGTTTAGAGATGATGTTCTCTGTCACCTAAAAGAAAGTGTGAAAAAATGCTGGTTACCAAAAACAAAGATCAACAGTAACATTTGACCTTTCAGTGGAAATGGAATGGATGTTGAGAAATGTCCACTTGTCTGAGGCTTTATTTAACTTTTGTGTGAGTGAAGTGAATTGTTAACTTTTAATTGTTTTTTTTGTTTTTTCATTGCTGTGATGGTGAAATAGCCGATACTGGTTGTGTGTATGTGTATGTGTGTGTGTGTGTGTGAGAGCAGACTGAAATGGTTTTAAACATGGTTGTACTGTTTGTGTTAAAAGTTCTGTAATAAAACATCACCCTCAGACATCCACAAGCTAGATTTATTGTTTACTTGGCAACATCGTAGCTGGGGGTTAAATCATATTGAAATCTATAATTTCTATGTTAGAGGAGACATAATGTCAATGGTAATTTTACCTTGCAGAACATGAGAGTGGCTGGCCCCAATTGGTTAGTTAGTGTAATTTATAAAGTGTTAGTTCAGATTCATAATACACTGACTTTGAATAAGTATAACCCCACTTTTTTTGCTTTCTTGCAGTAGCTTTGAGAAGATCCTCCCTTTTTGTTATGCTTTGCAATGTGGGATAACGGTGTCTGTAAACACCACTCTCAGTTACTTTAGTGTAGAAAGTGGTATAATTCCATATCATACTCTAAACATGGTTATGGTTCGGTTTGGTTTGAAGTTAGACAGGACACTTTAATCTTCCTCTTTCCATCACTCCAGTAATTAATAACTATTTACTTTCCCACTTTTGTCCCCGGCGGCACACATCTCCTCTCTGTCCTGTCTCTGTTTAATTTCCTCCTTGCTTGGTTTCATCTTGCCCAGATGTGGACACAGCCAGCCAGGCCATAGGAAAATAGACACACAGATGCATTTTCTCACTCTCACACACTCAGTAATTCTTTCATGTTAGTGCTTTCTGTGCTGACTGTTGCTCGTTTTTGTCTTTCTCACTTTGTAAATCAAACTTAAGTCGCCCCTTTTTAATATATTTTCACTAATGTTTTTTTCTTTTAATTCCTGCCTTTCTTTTTTCGTTCTTTCATTTTTAACTCTATGGTTTACCATTTGTCACTTCATCCCCCTTTATTCTTTGCGTCAATTCACCTTTTTAGGCAAAAGGTCACAGGTTTAATTACCTGTTACTAGTCTAAAGTCCCTTAAGCAAGGCACTGGAACCCTTGTATTGAGTCTCCCTGATTAATTTGATGAAATGTCCCAAAATCCTGAATATGATTAATTTCACCAGTGTTTTTAATGGTCGTCCAGCTCTTACTGTGGTGTTATTCTTGGCAGCGGCCTACTGCACCGTACACTCAACCCAACCTGCAAATTGAACATGATCGCTCTGGGGTTTGGTGTGTGTGTGTGTGTGTGTGTGTGTGTGTGTGTGTTGGTCTGTATGAATGCCCCCCTCCCCCCCTCTCATGTTTACCCTATATATTCTAAGGGGACCCCAATACAGTGTAGTACAGAGTGTGGACCCGACCATTCTAGCTCGTCTAGCTAGGCGTGTCATGCCTGTCTCTGCCTCACGTTCCTCGAGTCCTGAAAGCAGAAAATTACCCACACGCACACCCACACACACTTAAAGAGAGAGAGAAAATTGCCAACAGATTTTGAACCCTCCATGTGGCTGTAGTTGAACAAGAAAAGTAAAAAAAAAAAAAAAAGATGGGGGGGGTGAGCTTTCAGGCCTCTGTCAGGGCGACTCCAGAACAGCATGTTTTCAATATACAAGTTCAACATATCTGCTGTCTTTAATGCTTAAAGGCTCACATGGGAAACTATTGGATGGCTAAAGAGTGAAATCAGCTGTCAAGGTTTCATGCATAATTTATGTTCCACACAGCAGTGGAAGCCTTCTTTGGCATCCTGAGAGACTTCTGACCAGATGTATATTTAAAGGTGAATGCCGCCGTCATGCAGAGTTATAGTCCATTTAAAGTGTTTTCTTACTCCCTGGTTGCATGTAGTCTGTAATTAGAACACCTTGTATGTAGAGGGATATTATTATATTTAGAGTAAAAGGCTTAGAAATCTGGTTGAATTAAATTGCAGAGATAAATACTTAGATACTTAAATAGAGAAGATTTATTTGAGAAATTATTTCCTGGAGGAGACTTCCATGAAGATGTGAAAAAATGTCAAGCTGACACAATAGAATTGAGATACAACAGAAACCCTCGCTGTACTAAAACAAGTCTTAATTTTACATGTGATAAATAGGCTGTTTTTCACACTGATCAAGAACAAATAGCTGCAAACGGCCTCTGCTGAAGAAAGGAAAAGAGGTCCTAATATCCAAAAAACTAGACACAACTTATGACCTAAAAACATGCCGGATCACCAAAGTTATTACAATTAATTCTGACGGGGACATTCATTTCAGCAGGGCTACAAATCAAGGTGATATAAAGTCTGATAATTAACTTTCAGATAATGTCATAATAAGAAATCGTCACAAAAACATTAGCTTTTTCAAATCATTTGCTATGTTCTATTCCACTCTGATACTAACTCTTATTAGATTATAAATTGTTGTCTTTGGACATATAAAGTCTGTGTGAATACAAGACAACGTCTGTAGTCTAAAACCTGGAAAGAGTTAACGCATGTTGGAGTTATTTGATTCGTGCACCACTTAAATAGCTCCCTTCAAATGATCTGGACTTTCTAATCTTTACCTTTCGTGTTTAATCTTTCTTAGAACAGTTTACAGTGTGGTTTTATGTGCAGTTGTTTTTATTGTGAAGTCTGGAAGCTGTAGAAGTTGATGACTCTGTCGTTGGATGTCTTGTCATATTAGATGTTTAGATGTCTCAACTCTATTCAGTCTGGAGTTCTTTTTTTCTTTATCCAATTTCTCTCCCAAAGTCAATCTTTCTCGCACAGGACTCGTCTATGTCTGTCTTTCACGCGCACACGCACACACACACACACACACATACACATACACATACACACACACATACACATACACACACACACACACACACACACACACACATACACATACACATACACATACACACACACACACACACACACACACACATACACACACACACACACACACACACACACACATACACACACACACACGCACACACACACATACACATACACACACACACACACACACACACACACACATACACACACACACACACACACACACATACACATACACACACACACAGTCTTTTTTCTTGTAATCACACAAATGTTTTTTTAAAAGATTGATATGTAAAAAGACAAGATATCACAAGATAACTGTTGTAAAAAGAAAGGATCCATATAGGTTTTTTGGCAGGAACAGCAAGAATCTAAAGAACAAACAGAGGAAGAAGCACAAAAAAGTTATTTTTTCTTTGAAAAATAATAACTCAAACAATAACTACTGCCAGCAATTACTTATTAATCCCTACTATCATCTACAGGCTGAGCTCCATTCTTCTTTCAAGGTCTTTTGCTAAATTGGCCATTGGCCTTAGATTATTTTTCTGTCACTCAATCTATTGGATTCCAATCAATATACTGGCTGCCATGTTTGTTAAATTTGCGAGCTTTTGTGAAGCCACGTCCTTATTCTTTCTCTCTTGGCTGCAGTGAGCACTATGCAGAATTTGGCTGCAACAAGGGAGTAGAAGTTTTAGTGAATCTGTCTTCTTTAAAGTCTGCTGTGGTCTCTGTGAAGAAATATTCTGTCAAGTAGGTCAGATATCTCACTCCAAAGGTTATAATACATCAACCAGTACTGTCAGGAAACGCATACAATTAGTCAACTTCTAAGCTACGCCCTTTTTTATTACATTCACCTCTTGTTTAAGAATTTCTTTCATCTCAGCACTCAATTAAAGCAAAATTTTTAACAATTTTACCTTTATAAAACAGTTTGAAAGTAATTTTGATGCTACTCTGACTTATGTTGCCTAATAGGGAGAATTGTGCCTCTGTAACCGACCTCTGTGTGTGTGTGTGTGCGTGTGCGTGCACGCGCAATGTGCACGGCCACTGATTTTGGTGAAACTGGATCATATTTTATGGAGAAAATGTTTCCTTGTTTTCCTTCTGATGTCCTCCAGCATGCTCTGCCTGAGTTTTCTGATTGACAGAAAGCTTTTCTTGTTGCTGAAGGAACGCTAACAGTTAACTGTTCCATAAATAAATAAATAAATAATGTATAAATAAATTGTATAGCTGACGTCAGCTAGTAAGCTTGGCTGTGTTGTCGACTTGCTAGTTTTTACATTGATCATGTAATCATAACAAGCTGTACAGCTGTCAGTATTAACGAGAGCAGTGTATAAGTGACTTGCACTCTAAATCTGTAGAAGTGATACCAGAGAGAAAGCCTGCAAAAGGTCACTAGCAGGACCGCATGGCACGCATGCCTGTGGGGCACCGTCGTGATCTCTGACAACATTACTTAGGAGCTTCAAGAAAAGGTTGAAATTAAGGGCACCTGACTTGGTTAAAGGTCCTTCGAAGACGTTTTATTGTTTACCCAAGAAACTTCTTGAATTGAAAATGTTATTATTTCATACTCAACTATCCAGAAGAATAATTGATTTGATGTGATCCTTCCTTTCCTTACTGTAGTTTGATGGACGCCCTGCCTCCAACAGTTGCAACATTATTCTTACCTTCATCAACGGACATGGAATATTTAACAATGACGCCAAGTATGATCCTGCAGCAAAGTCTTACATATTTGTGAAGGAAAAAATATAACAAATAACACTCACTTGGTCGGGACTATTGCCGTCCCTTTTTACGTTGTTAGGTAAAGGAAAAGCTTGTGGGTGGGCATACGGTTCTGTGACATGCGGGGAATAACGGCCGGTTAAAGAAGAAAGCGGCTTCCCTGACACGCGGCAATTACGGGATCGATCCCAGTCTGTCACTATTTGCCATACTTTGAAATGCTTTGTGATGACCTTCTTCAAAGCAATGCCCATCTGACCTTGACACAGGGTTAATCACAATGTGCTCCCACATGGAGGAAGGGCTTCTGATCCTGCTTTCTGTCACCAGGTTGAAAGTATATGTTTTTGTTTTTTTAGCTTTGCCCTTTATGAGGGGTGTAGCAATTGTCACATGGCGATTTTACTGTAAGAGACTACACTCCCGCGCATTTAAGAGGGCTGCTTTTCAGTATAGCAGCCTGTAGCCTTGATGTGACAAGCTTCAGAGTTTAAATTCAGTGCCAGCGTGGCCTTATGTGACTTGATGTAGGCAACATTGACAGCAGGGCACACAGGTCAGTGGCTTATGGCAGTCTTTAAAACCTGTCCAGCTACCATAACACCAACAGCAAATAAACCCTGAACTCTGCTTTCACCCTGGTGAGAACAACCAACTGACAGAAATAGTCTGATTTTATCACGTCATACATTGTCTGGCCCAAAGCAAAAAAAAGAAGGCATAAATTATAGAAAAAGAGGGAGAAATGTAGAGAGATAAAGAGAATGCCAAGAGGGTGTGAGTAAATCCTTTTGGGGTTGTTATTCACTGGCTACATGCCTCAACTCCAAAATACTGATTGCACTTTGATCAAATTTGGGAGACTCAAAAGAGACTCATTAAAAAAAATTCAAAGCAGTAGAGGCTAGGATAACCTGACTTTTAGTCCCCAAGGGCCAAGCTCCAAAACGCTAGATCTTACAACTCAAGTGTATTTCCTCTAGTAAAGACCATGGCTGCAGTCAAATTGTCTTTTTTTCTTAGGAAGGACATTTTTTTCAATCAAGGTCAAGGAAATGTGGTTAGAAAAAAGTGATGGATGTCATTTCTTTGACTGTTCGACTGCAGCCTCTCTGTGCTTGGTACTGTAAATGATTTACTCCTTGGACAATTGAAGGTAAAGGATCATACATTATTATAAAAAATAATTGATGGATCGAGACAAACTGTCCCTGTTATTTTGCCTTTTATGGCCCAGTATAAACTTAAAGTTCTTACAGGACTATTTTAACTGCACAAGTTGCAAATGTATGAGTACGTGAGACTGCAGTGCCAAAAATCAGAAGTTGGTGGGAAGAAAGAGAAAACCAGAGAGCAAAAGATGATGGACAATTATTGGAAACAAGAGACGAAGATGAATCAGGATTTAAAAAAAAGTTGGGGAAACACAGAGGAGAGTCAGAGTGGAAAAGTAAGGGAAAAAAGAGAACAGGAGGAGGACTGAAAGAGAGGATTGAGAGAGGAAAAGAGGGACAAGTATGCACATGAAGAAGCGTTTTTTCTGCAGATTAGCAGTAACTGCAACCCAATACTTTAATATCCTGCTCGACCCCGACCGGCCTGGATTCGGTGTGTGTGTGTGTGTGTGTGTGTCGTCTTTGAGCTACGGCGACAAACTCTTATCAATGCTAATCTAGTCTTAGAGGCTACTCATTCCTCACTGTGTGTGTGTGTGTGTGAGTGAGAGTGAGAGTGAGAGTTGTTTAGTTTTGTTGTGCATCTAAATGGGATTTTTGGGAAGTGTAGTGCAGAAACAGTAGTTTTTTGTGTACATGTGTTCAAAGATGGAGAAGAAATACCTTTGTGTTTGTGTGTCTAATGGCTAATGTCGCCTTTATAATTAATGGCCTTTTTAAAGCTGGGCTGATGACTAATAAGTAACTCAGACTTTGTTTAAAGACAGAATGGTATGTAGATTTGGAGAATAAGGAATGTAGACACATTTTTTAATATTAGCTGCTTTTCTTCCCTTTTAAGGAAGAGTCAAAGTGAACAGCGCTGTTTGAGAATAAAAGGAAAACTAGAGACAGCTCCAGAGTGAATAATGAAACAAATTATTTATTTATTTTACATATGGGTGATTCAAAGGGCTCCTTGCATATTTGGCTTAATTTAAAACACTTCCACTTCAACAATTTTAAAACCTCCCCCTGAGCTAGACTAGTTATTGATGCTTGACAGGGAAAGCCACATTTTACCATGGTTAAGGTAATTCCCCCCCACACACATCTGCACTGATGTGTCCTACAATACAAGGCTCCAAAGTAGGGCTGCAACAAATGATGATTTTGACTATGGACTCTTAATTAATTAATTTGCCAATGACTCAGTTAATAGTTGAGTCTTTGTCTGACCGACAGTCCAAAGCCCAGAGATATTCCTTTCAAAATGACACAAGAGGGAGAAAAGCAACAAATCTTTCCCTTTGAGAAGATGGATGCAGCAAATGTTGTTTTTATGCTTAAACAATTAACAAAGTAAAGAAACTGTTGTTGATTAATTTACTGTTTTAACCAATTGTATTAGTGCTTGGTTTGGAAATCTAAATCTGTCCAATATTAGTAGACTTGGAAGTCTTTAAAAAATGGCCAGTAATATTTCAGGGCGGGATCAGGCCACGCTCTTGGACATAACAAGCAGGTCCTCAGAAGGGCTAGTGCTCTGTTGGACTGCCAGGACCTTTCACTCCTGAAGGAGTTTAGGCTTTTGCCCCCTAGGACGTCGTTTCAGGGCACCCGTTGGGACAAACAAGAGATTCTATGTCTCCTTCATCACAAGTGCTTTTGGTATGCTTAACAGGAAATAACACGGTGGTAGCAATACTAGCACATGCCTTGCACATTTACATTCTTGTACATGTGTACTTGTTTTGAATTTCAATTTCCCTGCTCTAGCTCTGTGATATATTGTGTCGATGTGTTATTGATGTTGTGTTTTTGTGTTGTGTTTTCATGTGAACACTATGTTTCAACTGTGGGTAAAACAAATTTACCCTAGTGAGACAATGAAGATAACCCTTAACACTTTAGTGCGTAATTTTCTGATATTAATTGATATTAATATTAATAATCTGTTACATTTAAGGCATTGCCAAATGAGTTGCTACAAAGCAAATTCACTTCCACACAACTTTCTCTGTATTTCTCAGTATGACTATGCTCAGATGATTGGATAGTTTGGGGACGCAGAAACTTAAGTGAAGCTATTTACCTCTTCTGAAGAGTCCATCATGTTTTTTATTTATTTTCCGTGTCCTCCTTGGCTACTAGAGACGGCGTGCTTTGTTGTTATTACGTAGAATTCCTCATTGGGCCGACAGAAACTACGCATTAGAGCTTTAACTGTTCAGTTTCAGAGGACTACTGTCCATTCAACATGCCACTTTTATAATGCTGTCAAATTCACAATGGACAGTTGAAATAAAAAAAGGCCATGAAGGCTACAAGATGTGGCTGAAGTCTCGCAAGAATTTTCAGTTACAAACAAAAAAAAGAAAATGCGTTTAACTCCTCACCATTAATGCTCCATGAAGACTTGGGCTGTGGAAAACGTTGACATTTTCTATCATATTCTATAATGTCAAAGACTATTTGAGGCACCAGTGTGTCAGCGTGACCTTTTTCTTTTGTTTCACCTATTTTAAGCAACCGTATTAGGCTTAGAGCAATACTACCAGTCACTGTGTGTGATTAGCACGGTCATCTGACTGTGATTTACTCGACCTATTGCAACCAAACAGGAGTCGCTCATTAGCAATTTATTGTTGAGAAACAGCGAGTAAAGGTTTTATAACAGGTAACGCACCAGTGGCCGACTCGATGCCAGTCACTGATAATTGACCTGCTTGCTGTGGGAGTTTCCTGCCAGGCAAATGTTGTGTACAGCTAAGGAAGCAGTTGGCTTCACACACGTGAGAAAGAACAGATTGATATCACCCTGTTATGCTGTTTCGAGTTGAGTTTCACACGGATGGGACTTTGAGTCATTAGCATGGCTCTCTTCCTCTTGCTGTTATATTGATTTCACCATACGGGATAAATAACAACAAACATTGCAGCATTGAGTCGGTTCTCACATTTACCTACCTATATGTGTTTGTTTGTGTTTCCTTCTGTATTGTTCTCTTTGGTTGGTCTGCAGGAAGACACAAACTGCAGTCGACGAGGAGGCAGTTTCTACATAGCTGACAATTGCAGTAGTTCTATATCTTTCTCCTCCCTCCCTGTGTCACTTCATGCCTCACCCTTAATCTCTTTCACAACACAATTTCTACTCCAAAGGACACTAACAGCATGAAACTAGGCCAGGGTGGGGTTGTTTTACAGCCTCAGTCACAGAATACTAATACCAATGCAAATACTTTAAGGGTAAGGGTACGACATAATAAAGACAAAGGTGTCTATAGACATGTCATGCCTTTATGGCAGATGTGTTCACCGGTATAATGTATGTAGTAGTGATGTATAATGCAAACTCTGAGGATAACATATTTCAGTTCCTCTGGTGGGTAATATTACTGTTTTATTACTGCATTTAAATTTTTCTGTACTAATTTCTTTGTCCCTGATGTAGTAATAATCAATATATTAAATGAAAAAAGGCCATTTTGTATATGAATATGTAGAGTAAATTCTATGAATATACACCTTGCATCAAATTAGCCCTACTAAATTGCTAGAATAAATTGTGCTTCTTATATCATCATCCAGTTGATAATCCTGCAAATAAGTGGCTGATATAATTTAGATATTACCTAGGAATAATAATGCATGATCTCTTTCAAAAAACATTTCATGTCCCAGTCTCATCATGTAAACAACTGAAGTCAGTGCTGGTTTTTGCATCTGTCCAATTCTGTTCCCAGGCATATTTACATAAAAATATTGAATGTGATATGGCATAAAAACAAGAGCATACTCGATGCTTGCCTCAGCAGTACTCATGCCATGTAAACACAATGATTGGCTTTCGTGATTCATCTCCAATCTCAATCTCTTTTATTGTTTTGGGAAGGACTTTGACTGTGTAGATTTGTGCTGACACCACAAGGCAGAGAGCTGTTACAGGAAATGTGTGAAAACAAAACCTTTTTTATAGGCCTAAAGATCAGGAATAACATAATATTCCTGCACCTGAAAAAGTATACAAGCTTTGCATTTGCATCAGATTACCTTGTAAACCTGTCGACACGTGTGGCACCATCACAGGTTCAGAGGAGAACTGGCTTTGTGCAAAGTAATAATAAACATCAGCCTACTGTAACAGCTTTTTTTATATACAGTGTGTGAACAAGGTGCGAGCTCGGATATCTCATGTAATGTGTGTTACATTGTGTTAATAGCTTGTAATACAAAGAGAACATTAAGTCGGTAAGGGGCCAGTCTGGTTGATGTGGCCGGTGTGTTGCACATGACCATAACGCGACCAACGCTAGTTAGCAAAGCTGATAGTGATATTGTGTTTTAGAAGAGCTGAATAACTTGGCTGCTAAAGAAAAATCAACTTGACAATTTGTGTCCCATGTATTAAGCCCTATTTGCTGGAACTAGTATTACCTGTAGGCCTCCTATTCAATTAAAATAATTGTGATCTTAATCCATTCTGAATATTCCATGTAGGCCTCCTATTCAATTAAAATAATTGTGATCTTAATCCATTGTGAATATTCCATGTTTCTGAAGTAAAATTTCAACCGCAAATAACCACCATATTTTGCCAAACCAAGAGATCTTATATTTGTCCCGTGTGAATCAGCATCTCTCTGATTTTGGGTTATATTGGCTGCGTTGGCAATTAACATTTTGACAATGCTGGGGGATAATGTCTAGCTCAGCCAGTAAGAGCATGTGGCCTAAAATCCCATGCGGACCCCTGGTAATACTAGTCCTGTGCGAATAGGGCTTTAGTCAGGGTGGAAACAGATAGGGAACAATGACAAATCAGTTATTCATTTTCTTAGACTTTTCAAAAGAGTTAATTTTTTTAAATCTCCATTTAAGCTACCCTACCTCCAGGTGTGACATGGGATTTTAAGTTTAGTTTTTTTTTCATATCTTTGCTTTTAGTTTGTCATAGGAGAAGTATTTTTATGTAGAAATTGTGTTTTCAGGTTCCTTATTTTAATACATATTAGGTTATTTTGAATGAAGATAAAGAGTCTAGTTGTGATTTTTGTTGTTGTTGTTGGAGCTTAACTCTGGCAAGTACAAGAGGAAAATGGTCTAACTCAATAAAAAACACTGATTCATCTGTAGTATATCTCATAAACATGTTGTACGTTTTTGTATTACCCAGTGACTCCACCCATCTGCTTCATCTGACAGGGCAAAACAAACGCTACGATTTAGTTCGGCCAAGACTTGCTTACTTACACTAAGTCATCTCTAAAGCCCACAGCATCCTATTGAATATAATGTAAAGAAAAATACATACATACAAGTCTTTCTAAAGCCTACAAGGTGGTGAGCCTCCAACGCTTATTGTTTGGTCTGTCAAAACATCCCATTTGTCAAAGCGCACAGCTTGGTTTCAGACTTTCTGCATACAGTGTGAGGGCTTCATACTGTAGCAGTTGTGTATTTATTCTTTTATTTCAGTCAGTGTTTATGCAAAGGTCACCATACTATGTTTTATACTGACAGCAGGGGCAGTCTGTGGTCCAGGAAGTCGGTGCACATCTAGGAAATGGCTATAAATAAAAAGAGATAAAAAGCTGTGCCAAGGAGACAATGTGGTCAAAAGATTATACTAGACATGAACACAACAATTTAAGGATTCACACAAGCACATCATGCGGCTTGGGGTTTGCGATCTGTAGGGACTTTATTTCCCTCAGAAGAGAACTCAATAAAATCCTAATCAACAAAAACATCCTTGATTGTGGTAATGGAACCATGACTTCACCAGACGCAACTGAAACGTCACATTTTCAAGGTTGCAAAAAAGGCTTGTTATAACCGAGACAATGTGGAGTCTGTTTACCCCAATATACCTACTGTTGAGTTTTTTAACTGAAGCTCGAAGCTAAAATGCCAAATGTAGCAGTATAACAATATTTGGTCTGTTAATGCCCCATGTAAAAACTCCCTGTTTTAACCGAGAAAATACACAAAAGTAAAGATGCACTGAAAAAAACGCTACAAAATAGGGTCATATAACCATTGATGAAATATTGGGCAGCAGCAGTGGATTTTTTAAGTCATCAAAAATAAGTTCAGATAAGTTCAGGTCTGCCAGAGGAGGCTAAATAAAAGTCAAACGTGCTGCTAAACACTGCTAAACAGCTACAAAAGCTTCCTCCTTGTTTGACTCTGGTCTTTCCCCCCAAAGGTCAGTTTCATTTGCTACTAGTCAATGGCACAAATGTGTGTCATGCATGAAATAAAATAGTAATACCTCTTCACTCATCCACAATGGAAGAAAGAAAAACCTGAGCCATTAGAATTGAGTGCAGTTTTCTTTTAGTAGGTGTTAGCAGAGTGTTTCACAATCTGCTGATAATATTGTTAGTGCACACGTGTATGGTCACGTTTCCCCCCCCACACACCTTTCTCTAACCGTGCACTCTCTTAAGCACTTACTTTTTGGCTTCCTCAGCTGTCTTTTCAGCATTTATTTTCCAGCTATTCTTGGATGTTTTTCTGTGTTAGTGAAAATACCATAAATGTCTTAGGACACAACAACTTTACAAGAATTTGAGGGGAACATACGAGATTCAGAAAGAGGCAAAATGCAGTGATGCAAAAGATTAAAAGAAGGAATAGTGATGGCAGATTTCCCAAAATTTCATGAAACAAGTATAATAGCCCCATTTTAATACCCAAATGTTATGTTTCCTCATACAACTAAGAAACAAAGGAAATAAATTACATGGTTGATAATAGGCAAGCAGTCTATTTATATAACACAATAATGAAAAGATCAGATTTTCTTTTGCTGGGTCCAACTCCCAACTTCCTAAATAGTTTTGAAATGTGTAACTTGTTTACAAATATTAGTTTGAAAGTTAATTGAAATTTGAGATCATATGGTCAGCCAACAAACCAAGTTCAGAGACGGTAAAAATCCCCTTCTCATAAGCAGAAGCGTAACTATCGGTAAGCAGGGTAAACCGTTGCTTACGGGCCCGGACCAATCAGGGGCCTGCGTGACTGGAAGATATTGATTGACAGCTGGGGCCCCCTATCGCATTTTCATTACTTGCGACAATCTCAGCAGCCCCATGTGCACTCTGAGAGTCACTAACCAAGTGATATGAAGCCGTGGGGGTACGGTGGGGGACACTCAAACAGGCAGGTGAACTACAGGTCGCCCCAAAGGGTCATCAATGCGCACATGTATCAATGTGTAGTAATGACAAGCTTTCAAATGTTTTGCAGTATGAGAGTAAGTGAGAGAACGATGAGCGTGAAAACCAATGTTTTCAATATCACAACAAGCTAACTGCCAGCATCTGGCTTCTGATACTTTTCCATCTCTCCAGTACTTGCAAAAGTGTTGATGTAGAGAAGTTACATTGTGCTTTTATTGAAAGTAGGAGTTAAAGCTGCACATGTGCAGTAGGAATGCTGAGTGTGAGCTTTATTATGTGAGTTTTGAGTTTTTTTTTAGTATTTGCCCTGGAATTTATTTGAGTTTTGCCCTGGAAACGTGCCGAGTCTATAGATAAGACTTAAAACAGGTGAGTAAGTTTATCATCTGATGGGAGCTTTCTGCTTTGTGGAAATTCGCCAAAGAGCACATGAGTCTGGCATTTAATACATGGGTCGTGAAAGCACTGAAGCTTCTTGTCTTTTGTATTATCAAACAGCTGATGCTAAAGAAGCTACAGAAAGCATTATGGTAAAGGAGTTGAAGATGGAGGGGGTGGGGGTTTTTGTAGCGGGGTCGCTGGACAGGAACTCGGCCTGATGGATGAATGAGGAGAGGGAGGGTGGTCGACGCCAGACACAGAGGTCTTTTGTGTTTGTGTATCAGCTGGAAATCACTAACAACACTACAGCCCTCCACCCCTCCCTGTGTGTGTGTGTGTGTGTGTGTGTGTGTGTGTGTGTGTGTGTGTGTGTGTGTGTGTGTGTGTGTGTGTGTGTGTGTGTGTGTGTGTGTGTGTGTGTGCGTGTGTGTGTGTGTGTGTGTGTGTACACAGCATGGCAATGACTGACATTTGCTTTTCAATAGCCAACTGTAGAGCAGAACAAGATAAGGAATTGCTGCTCAAAGACCAACTTGTTTCTTTGGCATTTGTTGTTCATTCTACATAACCATGTAACTATGGTTACGTCCTTGTGCCTTGCATCTCTTTATCATGACCTGAAAGTTTTGTGGGTCTGTCCTCACAGGACACCCATGCATACATTATTCTTTCTCTATTCCATCCTACTAAAACCATAAACTTGATTGTGTGCTAGCCTTAAAGGTGCCCTGCCACACAAAACCCTTTTTACTTGCATTTTTTGAAATATTTTTTTAAACAAGTCCATATGTGTTTGTTTTATGTTGAGAATGTGAAAATTATCTGCCACCTCCTCAGTCAGCTCTAGCCACTAAAAAGAAATAAGCGGAGAAAACAGTTACAACAGCTGGTCAGTCTGACGTCATGTTGCCTGAGCTCATTACTATTCATGAGCTCTCCCAGTTGCGCTGGGTAAAGGATTCTGATAGCCAGGCTCTCACTGGCTAGCTGTTAGCCAATCAGAGACAAACAGCTTAGTTTGTTAATGAGTACTATTAATGAGAACTGGCACAAATCGAGATGAGTCTTCCCGCAGGCTTTCTATACCACACTAGAATGGCTTGAAACAAGGTAACCAAGGTAACCAAGGCATTTTTTCCACAAATAATGTTACAGAGTCCATGGTAGAACTTCAGACATTACCACAAAGTAATGAAATAGATGTGGCAGGGCACCTTTAACCAAAACACTACACACTACTTTCCTAAGTGATAAGTCTGGTGATAGTCTATATTTTTCTTATCATCACAAATCCAATGCAAACACCAAAGCTAACATGAACTTATCCTACTGTACTAACAAGTATTGTCTGTAAGCCTCATATCTCCTTTTCCTCAGTGTGTTCTCCCCTATTCAAAAACTATTTAAGACACACTTTTGCAATAGACATGTTCTTACATTATGATGAACATGTAGTCAGTCCCACATACGTCTTGCAAATGCTCTTTAGTGCACCAAATGTGTAATAATTCAAGTCTTTAAATAGTCCCCAACAAATGCATAAGAGATCGATTTATCACATTGTTTTTTTGGGTCTTTTCATTGGATTTGTTGACAAAAGAAACCCAAAAAAAAACAAAAATATAGAATAACGGTGGCCTATTTTGTGATTTGGGTACTATAAAAACAGGGTGAAATATCATGATTGACAGCTGTGATTGACTGGCAATTGGTCGGGCGGATGTACAGTACAGGTGGGACTTTGATAAAGTGGCTCCACCTCCTAATCACTACTACACAGATTTTGACAAAAATTTAGGATGGCGGTGGCTGTATACAAGATATTTTGGCTTCCCCTTTGTACAGAAGGAGGAAGTGGACTGTGTTTTTATTTATTTTTTATTTACAGTAAAAGGTCAAGACATCACTGGTTTGTGGACTTGCATAGAAAAGAGTTGGTGCTGGTGTTTGGACATACGTCATACGCAACCTGTGTGTGTGGCCCTAAAGTAGGCCTGCCGATTGTGAAAAATGGGGCCATCCCTTTTGATAGGATATGATGTTAAAATGTGTCATGTTTGCTGTAGTTGAATGGAGAAGGAACAAGAGAAGGGAGACATCATTATCGCTACATGCTACACAGTCAAACTAGTGTTAGTATTTTGAAAAAACATTGTCATATGCTGCTCATTCATCAATAAAGGCTACTGTAATAATATGCTTTGCAAATTATTCATTGATTTTCAAAGACTTACTGAAAGAAACTCTTGCATGGGCTCATCGATTTTATGTTGGGAATCGGATTTAAAGGATTTTTTCAGTACTACCATTTACTTTATATGTGTATATAATTCTTTGAGTGGTTCTTCACTAAAAGAACCATTTAGCACTGATTTGAAAACTCAAAGCTCTTCTAAATGACAAACAAGGGACAAGGAGACGGAGTGATGAAAGCAACAGAAAGTTGATTGAACAGACCATTGCAGATCAAAATGCCTCCCTTCGTTACAGAGCTCAGAGTGCATAGTTCTTTGTCAAAAAGTAATCTAACACTGAGTTGCATGGTGCACTGCTTTCTTTAAAGCCTGCTGCTGTCCACACCCTGGCTAGTGATGTCAAAACAGCTGTTTTGCATCAATAGTCAAAAGCTAAATACACTGCAATTCTACACTGAGCAGATTTAGAGATATGGCACCCACACAACATCTGTGTGAAACAAAGAGAGGCCAAGTGACCTTTTCATTTGAAATAACTTAATGGAGCATGATGGGTCAATAGTCAAAAGTTTGAATAAAACAGCTTCTTCCTGCCTTCTTCTTTTTCATCTTTTATTTTTATGATTGTAATAGGTTTTAAAATCATGCAGGAAAAAAAAGGAGGTCTTCTCAGATACGTAGACGTAGAATTTTACTTTTTAAAACTAATTTAGTTGAACATCAAATTGTATTTTGCCTCTTAAATAGTTGGTAAAACAGCCCCAATTCAAGGGGCACTTACTAGCTTAGATTTAGGAGCTTTCAACCATATCGCATCTGTTGGACATGTGAGCTGTTGTGTTTTCATCCATAGCACTTTTAGGACTTCAATTCCTAAACATTAAGCATCAAACTTCATTCTTGACCTTGAAAATAATATTTGATGCTGATAGTGTGATACGGTTGAAAGCTCTGGAAAACGCTAGTATGTGGAGCTTGAGTTGGGACTACTACTAAATTACTACTATGTTCAAGGTCTACTCAGCTTACATGTCTACACATTCAACACATGTCTACACATTTAACACATTCAACAATAATTTAGTTTTACTGCAAACTGTCACAGGAAGTGCTTTTATTTTGAAGTAGCCTACACGTATGTTGTCTGCTGTGTACTCTTGCTACTGCTAGCTTACTGAGATGAACGTGAGACGCTAAATGAGATCTAGCTGAGATCTGAGATTGTAACGGGTATAATATTACTGAAATGTAATTAGCAATGCGTTATATTACTGCGTTACAACAAAAAGGAATACACCACTGTAATTGCGTTACTTGTGTAACACGTTGCTCCCAACACTGGTGGCAAAAAAAAGGAGCATGGTGGCTAAGTGGTTAGCACTTCTGCCTCACAGCAAGAAGGTTCTTGGTTCAAATCCAGGTTGTGCTGTGCCTTTCTGTGTGGAGTTTGTATGTTCTCCCCGTGCATACTAGGTAGGTATACTAGATAGTTGAAAAATAGCCAGTTGGCCAGTTGCATTTACAGAAATATTGATTAATGAGCAGTGTCCTACTCAAATAAATCTAAATGCACAATATTTGCCTCCAGACTAAATTTTACTTAATACATCCATAGATCTATGAGCGGGTTTGTCTTGGGTTCAGCTGCTATTTCTAAGCCTCGTATAGCCAAGCCCTTTCTAAAACGCAAAAGTAAATCCCTTTTTTGTGCTTGGGAGCCGGTTTTTCGACCTTTGACTAATAATCATTTGCACACTTGCACACAGGCAGTTGTCTGCAGTACATGCAGTAAAACAGGATTTAATAAAAATTGTGGACATTCTTGGATAACAATCAGAGCATACCAACAGATATCTCTGCCAAAAACACAATTTAAAAAAAATATCCTTTCCGTCCGAAAAATATGCATGCAGACAATGTTTACCACGCTGATTGGTAAGTAAGACTGAAGATAAAGAGACACACAACGCAGCTGAAACCCAGGAGAGAACATTTGATAGACCGATAATATGAATTCCTTTCAACCCTGACCGAGTCTCAGAGCGGAATAATTTGGATACCTCAGAGCGTCACTGCAGCTGGAAGCTGCGAGCTGATGTATTAGCAATTTCTCTCAGCAGGTGCAGGCGTTACAATGCCGTCTCAGAGGGTAGCAGGGTAGAAGAAGGAAAGTTACTCAGGTCGCCACAAGAGCTGAAGGCTTAAGACTTGAATACCTGAGCTTAGACTCACGCATGCCATCCTAAATCCTCCTTTGGATTTGGATCCTCCATTACCCTTCCTCTCCCCTGGTTTCCAGCCTTCCTTGTAGCTTTGCTTTGTCTCACGTGAAGTCAATGCAGGCATGCAACACAAAACTATATATGCGCAAGAAGGAATGGAAAAGACCCTCGCTGCATGTGCTCATTCTTATATAGAGCTGAGAAACCAAATCTTCCAAAATGGTCTAAAACGCATGGCTTCCTGAAGGGGATCGCAATGCTTTTATATGGTTTGGAAAACACTCAGCAGTGTATCTGCTGTGTAGTTGTAATTTATGAATAATAAACTAAAACTTGCAAAACCACCAATTAGTTTGGACCTGGGGAGTTTTAACTTAGCCACCGCCATTTTTTTCTTTCCCTTCTTTTTCTTCACACAGTGTTGTATAATAAAAACCTCAATGTGATATTTATTCATCTCTTTTTTCTTCTCCTGGACCACATTTTTTTTCACTTCCCATCTTTTCCTCCACATCTCTCATCTCTCTTTTAAATTTGTTCCTGTCCAGATGGGCTTCTTTTCTTCTCTCTTCTTCCCACCTTTTTCTTTTGTACACGGTTTCCTTCTGTTTGGCTCCGTTCTGTGACGTCTTTCAGTACAATCCCATCAATCTCTCAAGTCTACATCTTCATCACCATCCTCATCATGTCATGCCAACACCACTATTTTCATCCTTTTTCTCAATCCGCCTCTCACACATCATTATCTTAATCACTCACTCACTGATCCCATTAAGTACACTTTGTTTGCATGTATCCACAGAAGAATTTACATGCAGAGCCAACATTTCCATGAGAAAAACTACAGCCCAAGCTGCACTAATGCCCCTCTTTTTCTTCTTCGACCCACACACTGTATATTAATGGACATAGCATGTGTGACGTCACCCATTTGTTTGTGGAGATCTGCTATGAGTTGTTACGGGCGCAGCCATCCTGGTTGCGGATGTGATGATTTTAGACGAGAGTGAGGAGTGCAGAGTGAGGGAGGAGCCCTTACACTCTACGTTATGTTACACACTTTCACTGACAATCACATCATAGCCACGCCCTAAAACACCCCCTGCTTTATCGCCGATTTTAAAATCAACAACATAGACTTCTACAGAAAGACCTCCTTTTGCAACCACATGGGTCTTTGCTTGGATTCACAAAGAATGCAGCTTTACGGCACTTCCGCGTTTGCAGCACTTTGCGGAACCAGATGCTCTCTCCATTAGTATTTACACTCTATGCTTCCACCTTTAGTTTTCCATTCTTTTCACTTCCAATCACTCTTGAGATTTGACAGCTGAAAGAGCAAACACAATGTTGTTGATGCTCAGCTGTATGAGAAAGGGGTTGAAATGCCCATTCATTTCCATCTCATGCTGACATGGAAATGAATGGGATCTGGGATTACCTTGACAATACCGCATATGTGAATGTTTAGATTAAAAAGTAATTGGATGTAAATTTGTTTGGATGTGTGTCACCAGCGTTTGCACTGGAAAAAAACTAGACATTCCTGTTCCCGTCCACTGCGGACCACAAGGGCATGCAGCAGCACTCTCTGATTGTATCATCCAAGTAGAGCAAAGAAAGAGAGGAGGGTGAAGAGGTGAGAGGTAAAGGGGAAAAAAAGATTGGGAGAAAAATTAAGCTAGAAAGAGACAGCGTCTTGAAGTAAGAGAGGGCAAGAGAGGCTTAAACACTGTCAGTGGTTTGTGTGTATGTGTGTGAGGGTGGGGGGTTGTGGGGGGGTGGGGGTGGGGGGGTTGTTGGTGTAGGAAATGAGGGGGCTGAAGATATTTTGCTGTAAGCGTCCAGACATTCAGACTAAGCGGGAAACGTCTTCTTGGCTGCAAGAAGATAACTTATATTAATGGAGTGATTCATTGGGCTTGGGTGTGTGTGTGTGTGTGTGTGTGTGTGTGTGTGTGAGTGTGAGAGAGAAAGAACCACAGCTTCCCGGAGTCATTGGTATTTTCATGCTTATTCGACATATATGCACCGAGAGCATTGTGCAGGAGTGTATGGGTAACAGTAATGTGACTGACTTGGTTTTTCAGATATAAGCCAAGCAGGTTCAACTCAAACACTTGGCATGCATACAACAGCTTCCAAACACACACAGCTGGAAGTGTATATGCACATCTCTTGTGCCAGCATGGGCTTAAAAACACCCAGAAGCACAAAACAATTTCCAGCACAAACTTGTGAAACGCGACAAGTTAGAGCACATAAATGTAAACAGCGGTTGTTATGATCTGAGGTCTCAGGTCACTGGTTCTTGTCAGGTATTGATTGGTTTCGTGTTACATTGTTGATGGGGCGAAACAGAACGTCGTGTTTATACATGCACACATTCTTGTAAACGCTTTACCCCTACCAGCCTCTCCACAGACGCTATGCATAAATAACATGACCCATATATTTCACAAATTTGCAAACTTCCATTGCTAATATTTCACGTTTATAAGTGAGTCACTTTTACTTAGACTGCAGCTGTAAAGGTGTATCTGTAGAAAACAGGTTGAGCAAATGGCCGAGGCCAACACTGTCAGATACAGAGATAAATGATAATGACAAATGTAGCTTTCACTTTTCTAATACTAATGAGGTTTCTCTTCCACTCTTTCCATCATATATTACCATTCCCTACATTTACGTGATTCATACTCACTGTCTCAGTGTTTCATTGTTTTGTATTCTAAAGGATGCTCTTAAGTTCATGGCTAGAAGTGAGATGATCAAGCGGATGTAACAGGCCATACAGTTAAATATCGAAAGATAAGCATTATTGCAATATAATTGTCCATCTTAGTTTGTGTAATTCAACACATATGCCCTGTATATATCTTTATATGAGTGTTACTCCCTCACAGCTGAAAGTTTCTCATTAGGTTGACAAATACGCCCAATCAGTCGCGCCCAGAGGTTCAGTTCTGCATCAGTCCCCACACATGTTTCTCAGCTCACTCTAACTGAGTCCTTCACGCTGAAACCAGCCTCCATCTGTTCTTAAACCCAGGGTCAGCAGAGCCAAAATATGTCATTTAGGGAATAAAAATTATAGTCTGGATTTGTGGAGTGCAGGAGCAGTATTAGCTTGGCAAAACAGCTGTTAACAATTTAAAATTTTTCTGAGCATCTTGTTGTCTCAGAAATAATTGCAATTATGCATATAATTGTCTCTTTCAGTCAAATTTGAAAATATTTGTTTATGTGTTACATTTCCAAACAAAAACAAGTTTTGAATGAATGCCAGGATGAATATTTTCTGGGTCATGTGACCCAGATAATGTAATAACACAAGTACATCATGCCTATGACGTAAACCTTGCCTGTTTATTAGAATAAAACATTGAAATTGTTTTTCTTAAATGAACAGGAAATTGACTATTACCATCAAGAGTTATACCCCTTAGGACAAATGTTGGCAATTCATTACGGTTAAACAAAGAAATGGTGATTATGTTAAATATCTACAATTAGACAATTACGTAATAATTGTTACAGGCCTACTTGGCAACAATGCATTTAATTCACCTTCTTCCCATTTATAACATACACATTTTATGTGTTTTTTTTTTGTTTCTTTTAGTTTTCCCACTATCTTTCTTATGATATTTGTTACTATAGACTGATTGTTATGGCTGCTTTTCATTGACATCTAGAACAAAACCCATCTTGCCATCAACTTTTCCTCCCAAAATAATGTCCTCCATTGGAAATCTATTCAACGTACTTTCCTGGAGACTGGGCTCACACCAATAGCAATACCAATATTCTAATACCATAGAGGTTTATTATCATTAGAAGGCATTTATAATATAAAACAATAATGTTTATGTGGGTTTCATCATAAATCAAATAGTGATTGAGTAGGATTTATTTCTCTAAAGCAAATACAGAAATCTAAAATGAAACGCTGCATGTATTCGACTTATTCTGAATTTCAGTAATGTAGTTTTAAATTTCTTTTCTTACCTTGGAGATGTATGCTTTGATGCCTTCGGCCAGTTTGATGCAGGGCTCCCCGAAGAGCTGGGCCAGCTGGTCGGGGATGTCCTGGTCCTTATCCAGAGCATTCAGTAAACTCAGGCACTTCAGCTCCTCTGTGACCCCCTGGCTACGCACCTACACAACAAACACCAAACACAGATTGAAAAAAGTTAGAGCCTCGCAAACAGTAAACATATCTCTACAAGATATTTCCAGCGTTGTTGGTCAATAACTTTCTGGGTTTTAGACATACTATGTATTCTCTGTTTGGACCGCAGGCTGTAAACAGAACATAAAATATACAGAATATTTAGTCCATATGATTCCTCATTGATTTCAATGTTTATAGAGCATTCACAGACATTAAAAAAGAGCCAAATTAAAATTTTGTAATCAAAGGACAATTTACAGCACAAAACATGAATGAAAGTGGAAAAATGCCTGTACATTCAGATTCTGGGCAAATGATCCAATCCCAAATTCAAAAGATTGCTGGAACGCCGTAAGATAAGACACACATTGCCACCAACGTCATTACGTAAGAAATACATTGTTTGTAAATCCATATAATAATGATTACATGCACAACAAACAAAACACTTAGGGATCAAAATCAGAAGAGCCCCAAATTTGTCATGGCCGGCTCAAAGCCATGGCAAAACAGCAAAAGACGGCACACGTGGCTGCAGCAAATAATACCTACAACAAACATTTCAACAACAAACACAACTAGTTGTCCAAATAATGCTGCGAAGTGTGGCCATCAGTAAGTCAGTGGTGTCCGCGCGTATGCATGAATGAGAAAATAGCGGCTGGAGTGTTGTGTGTTAAAATGGAAAACAGAATAACGGAAGCATAGAGCATAGGTTACAGCGTTTCAACTCTCTCGCCCCCTATGTGGAACACGTGGTGTGCGTTCCTATACTGGAAACACCAGGCCCAGGTGTTTCTAATAAATAATGTCCCCACCACACCTACTGGCATCTGCAACTTGGAACACAAAGACAGACAGACTGCTCAGCAGCCAAAACAGACGGGGTTAGTCACACAACCCTCGACTGAGCACGGAACAATAGTTCTCATGAATAAAGTTCTCATGCAAATTCTGCAACTGTTATTATTAATTAAGGTAACAGTAATTATGGATCTTGCTTTTTGAGATGATATCCACCATTTCCTTTTAGTTCATGGGATGTTCATGCTGCTAAGTCAAACTAGTTGTCACTCTCTCTCTCCACTAATACAGTATGCTGCCCTTTCAGTGTATCAGCAGTCTTCCTCTTGCATGGCTCTGTTAAGCTTTTCTGTACATCTTGTGCTATTCAGTTCTGGATTTGGTGCACATTTCCCAAAATGTTCTTTCACTCCTGAAGTGTAACTGTCCTTCAGGGGACACTGCATATTTGTCTTATCGTGACGTACAAAGAAACTGAAAGGCAAAAAAGTACAGCGCAGAAGTCGGCGCAGTGAAAGAACCTGAGACCAAATGTAACCCAAATGTTTTGGCACACAGACTGCTGGCTCAGGCAGCTGTAACACAAATCGCTATGTCACACTGAGGGCATGCACAGTCTTAATGAAGACTTTCCCCTCACATATAGTGCATTCCTAATGAGACATCTAATTCGAGATAATTACATTTCTCCAACAACAGTTTCTCTTGGGCAAAGGGGAAATTGTTTCTTTTCCCTTTTGCTACGCCTCCTGTTTGGCAGCGTCTTGAATCTGAAAAAATAAATGTTTTCATGTAATTTTGGGGCAGCACGGGTCGAATAAGACATCTTTGGGAACTGAAATGTAGAGAGAGGCTTTATGTAGCTCAGTTATATGTCAGTGTGTGTGTGTATGTGCGTGCGCGTGCGTGTGCGTGTGCGAGTGTACCCTTCAGGGAGGTTGTAAGCGTCACGGTCTGAAAGCCCTTCTAATGACTCTTTAACAAGCTCTGATGAGGAGGGAGAGATTACAGCGCTAGACTCCTTCACCCGTTCTTTATTTTTATTAATTTCTTTCCGCTTGACCCCCGCTTTCTAATGAAACCTGTTTCTTTTGTCTTCTTTCCCTGTGGTTTCTGCCTTCCATTTGCCTTTTCTTTTCTTCTTTCTCTTTACTTCTTCCTCTTTGTCTCAGCGATACTGTTCATGTTGATGCATGAGTGGACTTCCCTGTTCCTTGTGAAGATAGAGGTGTGTTTGTCTAAGTCTGTGTGTAAATTAGCCCCAACGAAGCGAGAAGGACAGGGCACTTACGGGAAAAAAAAACTGGATTTCTTTGAAAAAAGGATGGGGCCACGTCTCAACAGCCTGTTCCCCAGTCCTGGATGACTCATGTCTTTAATGGCTTTACGTGTCTATTGAGGGACAATACAACATAATGAGTCTAATCGGACACACATGTAATTGTTCCAGTCGGTGCACATTCCGGTTGCAAATTTCTATCCAGGTCAAATCTGGGAGCCTTGTTATGTTAAATAAGGGGAAATATAAAAAGTGCGTTAAGCTGAGAAGCAGGCTTCCCCAGCTGTCTGAACTTTAGTTGGTCCAAAAATCCAGAAATAATATATAATTTCAGTAAACTAACACTGTATTTAATACTGTAACAAAAGAGATGAGAGAGACAAAAGTATTTCTTTCTGTCTGGAGTTTGGAGATTTATGTCTTCCAGTTGGCAGAGACATTTCTGCACCTGGGATCATAAATTTGGGCAAACATTACAAATCTGAAGCTTTTAGTGTGGATGGAACAATCTTCCTCATTACAGACCCCATTTAAAGCTTTATTCTAATATAGGACCAGTAGTGTAAGAAGTGTTTGTCCAGGCGGCAAAACAGAAACTTTGTTTTGGTGAGCCTTTTTTAGGTGGCTAAATGTGTTTAGCTGTTGCCCTCTTCCACAGCTGTACATTGCTTAACTTTTGTGCCGGTACTCCTGCCTGCTTCGCCAAACTGGGGGCGTCAACTATTCATTTAAGTTGCAGTACCAATACAACACTATACAACTTCAGTGGAAGTAAAAGTCCTGCATTCAAAGGTTTGCTCAAGTAAAAGTATTATAAGCAAAATTTTACTCAAAATCGTAACAATTGTACTCATTAGGCATATTAGCCCCTTTCATATACTGTAAGTTTACTCTATAATAATGAATCACATTTTTGACATAATTGTATTTTGGGTATGAGGACGCATACATGGAATTTTGCTTTGGATCATATTGCTCACAATGCGCTGACTCATACAAAACAAGCAATATATACACACTATAAATATAAACAATATCGACAGGTTGAGGCAATAGTGCAATGAAGAGTGTAAAGTATGCAGGAGTAAGTTATAATTATGATAGTTATTATTTTAATTGTAGAGCATTGTGCAAAGGATGCTGGAATAAATAGTATTATGTTATTATATAAGTATTATATTACATTATGAACAGTATGAACAGCTCTGAAATAGAGAATGAGAATAATAAATAAATAAGTGTAACCAATAAACAGGTGCTGATTAGAGACAGTGTTGCTGGGTTATTGCACAGGAATTGATTAGGTATTTGCATAAAGGCTTATTTCAAAAACTCACACATCCATATACCCTTTATCGTCTTGGAAGCATTGCAACGTGATTAAAGGAAGAACAGTTGCTCACAATCGTCATGCATACAATCAGGACACTTCGCAACAAAAATCGCTGACAGTGGTGCACGACAGAGACAGTCTGTCTATTGTGATGACAGCTACTACTGGCACAAGTGTTGGGGAGGTTCACACATGGATGAGTGGATCTGAGTCGGTTCGCAGCAACAAATGGAGTGAAAGTAGGCTTAGCTTCTTCCCCAGCGCCTCTGCCAAAACACACTCCCTGCTTTGGTGGTTCTGGTTGAAGGAGTAATTGTTATTGAGGAGTGTTTTTTGTATGTGAGAATAAAAGCTTTGAACTTATAGGGCATTCTTGTGTGTGTTTGCGCATATGTGTCCATTAAGTTTTGAGAGGGGTGGTAGGGAGTGCCTTATCCCTGTTAGTGAGGAGATAAAGCCCGTACACATCACTGCCCTTAGCAAAAAACAAGATTAAGAGACTTTCTGCTCCATTAGTATATAGAGACGAGGCCAGAGGCTAAACCGAGGTATGCCGAGAGACATTATCATCACATTGAAACGCTGTCTTTTCTCAGGGTTTAAGCTGCATAAAGAAACTTCTCCCCATAGTTAGTGAGAAATGTTTACACTTATTGCTGGTTCAAAGACAGTTTAGTATTTTGAAATTGTTTTTTTTTTCCTGCCAATGACAATAAATGACAAACAAGACAATTTATTTTCAGTTAGGTCATGAGAACTTTACACGGTAAATGCAAATCCATCACATATTAAATGAACTCTGAATACCTGAACTAACTCAACAGGATATTTTGGTTATATAATTTTGATGTAATTAGCAGGTACTTGTTAACATGGCAGTCACGCCAATGGATGTGAGCTGAATGCCAATGTCAGCATGCTAACATGCTCATTTTAAGAAGGTATGCAGTTTACCATGTTTACCATCTTAGCATGTTAGCATTTGTTAATGAACACTAAACACAAACTGCAGCTAATGCTAATATAATTGTTTTGCAGGTACTTGGTATTTGAAATATCAGAGCATCACCGAGATTATTAGAATTCATCTTGAGCGCAACATGAATGTAGGTATTAAATTTGAAAGGCAATCCTTCCAACACTTGTTGAGACATTTCACACCAAGCCACAAATATTAACCTCATATGGGTGCGAAATGAAAAGGGGATGAATGACCAAAGTCATTAGGATTCATCTTTTGGGCACCTGGACATGTGTACCAAATTTTATGCCATTCATCCAAAAGCTGTTTCAGTCTAGATCAAACTGGTGGAGCGACTGGCTGCCACCCCTAGAGCCACACAGTCTGTTTGAGTTTTATTATACTACATATATTGCTGAGAGAGTTAGAGCTCAACATTTATGTTTAGTTTCCTTCCCCCAGTGGTTGTTTCTGTATTAATAGTTTTTTTCCAATTGCTAACACACTAAAATTATATGCATAGCACAATTATTTTAACTGGCACACAGAGAGACAAACTTCTTCTCAAGTCTCGCAGAGCACCTTTTTTCTTTCAATAACAATGGAAGATGCTGCCTAATTATTTTTATTGCTAAGCTGGTTCTTTCTTTTTCCAAGTTTGGTCTCCCTGCAAAATATTTATATAATAAATAATATAATATAATAAAGCTGTGACAGCGATGCTGGTATTATGTTTTCATGTGTGTGCATGTGTGTGTGTGTGTGTGTCATGATAGCAACATTTTTTCCTGATTTTACTGTAGCGGGAACTACCACTGAGGTGGTTTTAAGTACTTTGCCAAGTGTTTATGATTCTGTGGCCAGATTGTGTCACAGCAATAGCATCATAAACTGTGTAGTGAAAGCCGATTTCGAGGTGTGGGTGTGGGTGTGGACCCCCCCCCCCCCCCACACCCAATTTATGCCCCTGGTCTGACAACCGTGCAACATAGACGTATAGTTGACATCAAAATGAAGGCTGAGTTCAAAAATGGGTAGGAAGTAGGGAATCGTATCAGTTATTTATTTTACTCTTTGTGTTTTCGGTTTAGTTTTACTGCTGAAAAGCAGAGAGGAAAATGTGAGAAATTCAGTAGGCTAGTAGAGACATGCAAGCTTCTGGAGAAATAGGGGACTGTACATCCTTACCATGCCCTGAGAGCATGCAACTGGAACTGTGCCACAGGTTTTAAAGATCAACCGTTAGAAGACCCTTCCCCCTCTCCTGAGTGCTCCGTCAACAGAATTTTCTCTTTGCCAAGTCCTGACTCCACTCCCGAAATTGCAAAACTGGTCCTATTGGCTTTCATTTCAGGAACAAGTTACACCCCGATGATTCAACGTTAACAAATCAATAAACTGAAAGCAGGTATGCCTTAGCCGTTAGAATTGTAAAAGGTCTCATTGTGTTTTAATAAAAATAACTTGACTTGTATATTACTTTTAATTCTCAAAGTTCTTCAGAGCAATCACAAACCCTAACCCTAACCCTGTTTTGCAGTTGTGCCATTTTTATTTTAAAACGACACACTTCTCTCTTCACAAAGGGCATATATCCTTTTTTTGGCAAATAACTCTTAAATTCTTGTGTCTATAACTTGTCCCCTGAGCGGTGTATATTCTCAGTGTGTTGACATTGATGGCTTGTCCTTTCTTGGGCTTTTAAGCAATGAGTCCGCCGAGCTGGTTCAGCAGCCAAAATGCAGGCTTACACATGCTAAAAACATTCAGCAACACACAAAAGATCGGATGAAACTCCCAGCTGTGTTGTAAAACTAGGTTGCATGCATGCGTATGAGTCTGGCACAGATGTAAGAAGAAAAGGAATGCGTCTGTAATTACAATTTTCAATGGACGTTGCCTCTGAATTAGTTTTTTCTAAATATGGTGTCATTTCTTTTAATTCACTGGCAGAATAGAGGAGCTTTCGGTTGATTTGATAGCCTACACATGTTGGTGGACCTTGATACTGGCTCCGGCAGGATTCAATTTCATAGTACGCACACGAACCGGTAGGTTCCCCACATACACGACAGCCTGCCACTGTACCATTATTACTGACGCTGCTTCAGAATTTTATGAATTGTCATGAAGTCTTAATAACACAACTCTGCGGAGCCGTCCGCTCTGCTGAACTCAAACGAAGATGTTGGTTGTCTGCTCTCTCTCCACTTTGAGGATGAGCAACTGGGACAGTAACAGGACGTCCATCACTTGCGTGGTCATGAAAACCAAATAAAAACGCATTTTCTCCTCAGGCAGAATGAAATATGACAGATACAGTAGTTTGGAAAATAGCGATATGGTGCGCCAAATTGGAATTAGATTTAGCTGACAGGCAAGTCTGCTTGCTGGCAACACCAAAAAAATAAACAGAAATGTCAAGTACCAAAACTTGCCAAAACCAGTGTTTTTATATAGGCAATGTTCTTGTATTGTGACATAATTTAACATCTCGTTCATTTGTGGTAATTTTATTAAAGGATATAAATGGGTATGTGCAATATTATGTTCCTATTCCTCAGGCAGTATGATGTCAGAGAGAAAAATCAAGTTTCGGATTCACACATTGTACTGAATTGTTTTGACACCAGGTTTACTACTAACAAATCACTTTTTTTTTCTTGCCAGATTGTTTTGTGAGGAAACTGCAGAGCTGCTGAAGCCAAACAACAGTTAGAAAGGTTTTGTCAAACTGTCATTATATTATGTTTCGGCTTTGAACCTGAACTATAATCACTCATAGCTTGTAACTACTGTTCTTTTAAGTACAAGAGCTAAACTGGGATCGTCCATGTTGATCTGCTTTTAGAACTCATTTCGCGCACACACACACACACACACACACACACACTCACACACACACACTTAGGCACTTTTTATCCTCTTTTTTCCTCTCTTAGCCAGAAGACTTGCGGTCTCTTGGCTGTCCACACTGAATTGGATGACTGGGCTCCAGAGAGAGAGGAAGGGTCCAAGCTGACGGAGCTCCTGTGATCCTGATGCCGACTCTTTCAGGAAGCAGTGAACAATGCTTTACTGTTCCCTCCCCTGTGTGACTGAATGTGTGTGTGTGTGTGCGCACATATTGTGTGTGTGTGTGTGGCCTGCCCTCAGAGTGTGTGTGTGTGTGTGTGTGTGTGTGTGTGTGTTTAGCTGGCCCTCGCTGGACACTAAACCCTGAAAAGAATATCTCAGAGGGCTACTTGGAAACCCAGCTACAATTTTTTGTGTGTGTGTGTGTGTGTGTGTGTGTGTGCGTGTGTGTGTGTGCGTGTGTGTGCGTGTGTGTGCGTGCGCGCTGGTCTGGGAGTTCCTTGGCAGTCCAAAACTCTAATTTGAAGGGATTAGGAAAAGGAGAATTCGGCCACGTAACTCAAATCCAGCAGACCAGAGGTCTGGCTCAAGAGTGTATATGTATGTGTGTGTGTGTAAGTGTGCGTGTGTGTTTTGGGGGGAAAACAGCAAACACATAGGGAAAGAGAGGGAGAGAGAGGGAGAGAGTTGGCTGTATTTCAGTTTACTTTCTCTTGTCTTTCTCTGCAAAACAGACAAGACGAGAGTGGTGGGGTGAAATAACAGCAAAGACCTCGCTGGCAGTGGCACTGCACATAAATCGCTTTACCCAAACACAGAGGCAGGGAGATACGCAAGTGCAAGGCTGAAATAAAACATAGCGTACAGCATGATGGAACCAGCTTCATCATGTTGAGTTATACCCTGCAGCATAACTCACAGCACATGCCTTACTGAAAGTGACTGGAGGAGAAAAGGATTCTCACATGAACTGGCAGATGTATACTGTACAAGGTATATTTAGAATACCGCATCATTAAAAAGTATTGTCGAGGTGTGCCATGATAGTGGACACTAGGGATGCACCGATCCTACGTTAACTCCAAAATCTAATACCACTTGTGTATACTCTCTCGCGGTCCGAAACACAGCCCCTCTGAGGTGATGTTTAACACCAGTTGTTAAAAGATTGTTGCTATGTACACTTCTGATTTGTTAAGTGATTCAAATTGTTCTGGTGAAAAAAAATCAATCATGAAGAGTTTTGAAGGTTAGATTTAAAAAGGGGGATTTAATTACATAGCCAGCCACAAGCATTGGGTGTCAGCCAGAGTGGATAAGATAGACGAAGCTGTACGGATTGTTGTGAGTCAACCCACAGAAATAGCAACTCTTGTGTTGGCAAATTTCCTCGACCGTTGCAAAAAAAAAAAATTGCTTCAAGCATTAACTATCGCAGCCTTGGAGTTGCAAAAAAAAAGACAGGTATGTCTCATTAGTAGACCAAAACACTAAATGTCACTTTTTTTTAAACTGTAGGTTTCCTAAGATGTTGAAGTAGTGATCCCAACAGATTTAGTGAAAGTCTTATTTTGTCCATAAACACCGCCCATATTTATTATGAGGTTGGTGAGCTGGTGATTTTATGACCTTTGCACTTAAGCTACAATAATTTGAGTGGCGAGTTTGTTTGGCCTCAGACATTTATACTCTGACTCGCTTTTGTGAAAACGGACCCAAAGCAATCATTAAAAACCGCACTGCATGTAGTTTTATTTCACCTAAACCAGTGGACCCATATGTTGCATGAACACACAAGCTTCTGGTAATTGTGTAAGTGTGCAAGGGTGAGAGTGAGTCCATTTAAGTTTTTATTTGCCAACGCATGTGTGTGTTTATGTACTTTCTTTTAAATGTGCGTGCGGGGGTTTATACCGTATTGATGATTTGTGAAGGTATTTAATGTAATAGCATGTGTGTCTTTTTCAGTTTATCATCCCTTCAGGGTGCCGGTGTATCTGGCTGACAGCCAAACATAATGCCGACCGTTGATTTATTTGTTAAAGCTGTCTGATTCATCCCTGCCATACTTTAAATGACCAACAGCTTTCTCAACAATCCATCATGTTGGAGTGCGATCATGCCGGGAACTTTTTGATAGACAACCATAGACAAAAGTATTTACGAGGAAAAAAACAAAGACCATTTTGATTATGAACAGTGGATAAACTGTGAGTTTCTACCTCATTTCACAGCACAGGCAAATTTTTTGTCTGCAGTGAAAAGACACTCCCCCACAGGCCTGCCAGAGCCCCAGCACACATACAGAACAGCTTTCTGAGCCAAAGGCACAATCATTAGGGGATTGGGGAGCAGAAACCACTGTTTTTAACATGGTCCATGAAACCACATGCGTCCTGGCATGGCTGCACATGCCAGCATCAGTTTGCTTCAAGGAACCACACTGTAGACAAAGAAAGAAACATAATCAAATGCAAAATGTGCATCAAGCTTAATAAATAACAGTATATGCTTTACATATGTATGTCTTTAAACTCCTCAATATTGATTGCTTCAAACATGGGACTTAATCTAAATTTGATCCTCGAATCACTGTTCATCCTGAAACCTGACAACATCTCAATCCTGGCCGAAAGGTGGTTAAAAACCACCCAAACTGATCCTCAACTTCCCCCCGTCTCAATGGCTCACTTGTCTTTCCTGAAAATGCCAGTCATCTGGGAATTTATGTTTGGTCTTTGTAAATGTCCCTAGATAACAGCAGCAGGTGCCTTTTAAAATGTAGAGATGAGTTGGCTTTGTCAAGGCCAAGACAATACTTTTTTTCTGATGAGCTGCATAAAAAGTGAAACAGTTTAAATAACAAGATGCTGACTCACGCGCAATGATAGGGGAGTTGTTTAGTTGCCCCTCGCTCCCAGAGCACAAAAGTGAAAGAGCCTTTACTATGAACAATGAATACTAAGTGTAGTTTAGAGGATGTGTGGGTCATTCGTTTCTGTTTTATTGATCAAATTTCTTTCATCTTCCCTGTTTAAATTTCTCTGTGACCAAGCCACAGAGCCATGGTTCTTTAGCTGTTGTCTGTGGGTTAAAACAAAATGAGGGTATGTTTAACATTTCACGATTGCCATTGAAATTTCAATCGCACCCTTGCCAGAAACTCACCGATTCAGGACTGCCTTTCTCTCACAAAGACTCACTCTAAATCCTGTCCTCTCAAACTTTGACTTTTGCTCTCTTGACACTAATGATGATTATAGCCTACACACAACCTTCAAAGAGCTGCTCTGATTGCAACTTTAAAGGTCATTTTAAAATAAAGAGGGAAGTCTTTTTAATCACAAGAAACAATCAAATCAATTTGTGTCGACACAACTTTGGAACTTCAAAAGCATGTGCTGATATATATCATACGAGTACATTGTGCACAGCAGACAGACAGTGCATCCATATATCTTTCTGCATTTAAACAATCAGGGTTTCATTGCTGCACATTTAAGCTGTGGTTGCAGACTGCAACATGTCACAAAGGTCGAAAAGAAAATGACAAACACTTTGAAAAACATACTTACAAAATGTCTTAAAAAGCGGGAGACATAAAAAGAATTCAATTTGAAAAACAAAAATACACCTGTGAATCACTGTGTGGACAATTTCTGTTAAAATATAAAGATATACAAGTGTCATTACTCAGATATTTCTTAGCGTGCAGCTAGCTGGTGTTAAAGCCCTTGTTAGGTGAGGTATTATTTCTACCACACAATCAAATAAAGACATGCCTGTTCAGAGAACCTTACCCACATCTTATCAGTCTACATATAAGGTTAGAGAAATATCTTGAGATCTTGAGATTAATTAAAGAACAGAGACAGACATGGTGATCAAATCTCACAAAAGTGAGAAATCATTTGTGTATCTGCCCTGTGATTTAGATCCACTCTGAAATTGAGCGGGTTCTTTCTCGGCCGACGCTACATCCTTCCAAGTTTTGAGTAGTTTTTCCGTAATCCTGCTGACAAACTGACCAAAAACTATCAAACTCAACCGAAAACATAACCTCCTTGATGGGGTTTTAAAAACAATCCCATCATTCACTAACGAGACATGCTGTTTTTCTTCTTCGTCTTCCAAATTCCCTCTTTAATGTTCCCTTTCGGAGCCTTAAATCACAGCAATAAACCTAATCCTTTACACTTTAGAAAGTATTTGATAATGATCAGTTAGTGATTCTTCTTCAACAAAATGGACATGAAAACTTTACATATGGTCCACACAAGCTGTCTCATTTCACCCACTGCATTGTTAAATTAGTCCAGAAAATAATCTTCTGCTCCTTAGATGCATTAAAGGCATTACTGGCAAGCACTTACTGTGTGTGTGTGTGTGTGTGTGTGTGTGTGTGTGTGTGTGTGTGTGTGTGTGTGTGTGTGTGCGCGCGTGCGTGCGTGCGTGTGCTTTTCTTTGTGGTGAGGAATGCTGTATGTGATCTAACGTGTGTATGGGTTGTTGTGTTTAACTGCGAGCTGCCCTGCTAATCTATGCATACAACGTGCTTGTGTTTGCATGATTGTGTGTAAGCATTCATGCACAAGTGTCAGTGATGGTGTACACAACCTCACAGCAAGAGGTTACCGCAGAATACCACTCCCTGCCTTTGCGTGTGGAACTATGACCTCTCTTTGTCAATTTTGCTGTTTTGGATATCCTCCAGTTTAAATACAGTTTAAAGACATACAAAAGCAGGGTGGACCTGCCTGCTGATATTCCGGTCATTTCTTTCTTTCTCTTTAACTCCCTTGTCCCTTAAAACAATTGAGTGTGTTACTGTTTAAGTCAAATAAAAGCACTGCTGCACTTATCTCAGAGTTTATTATAACTGTTTATGGGAGTGTGAGCTGTGTTATCTACATTAGTGGCATTGAGGAATTAAGAGTCGCTATAAGCTTTCGCTCTCATTCCAAGGGTTAAGTGTCTGGTTCTTGTCAATTGGCTTAGAACGAGGAAGAGAAAAAGAAAAAGACAAGAGCATGAAGAGGTCAGGACTTTCCAGTTTGTCTCAGTCACCTGTGCACACATACCGCTGACAGAACCGCTTGAGGCGTCCAAGTTAGTGGGATAGAGACAGAGACAGGTTTAAAAGGAAGATAAATGAGCTGTGTTCAGAAGCTGGATCTTCTAGATTGTGCGTACTATGAAAGTCTCAAAACATGGTCAAGTCTCAGAGAAAGCAAAACTTATGGTGCATTCAGGCGAGTCAGTCATTTCCAAGTTTTTCAAATGGCTCCCAAAATTTCAATACCAGCTGGTAAACTGGGGCAACTTCTTAAATGTGATGTGTAACTTAAACACACAACGGACAACTGGCAAATAGTGCACCACGTTAATAGTTAATATATCAATATGACTTCTATTTCTCTGTAACACCTTGGAAATAACACATCCAGGCCAATATCAAGAGCAAACAGTCGTGTTTACACCGGGCTTCAATTGGTTGATTGTATAGTCTATGTGAAATATTTACCGATGACTGGAGCACAAATATCTGGTAATTATTAACTGGTCACATTATATTTCCCGACTCTACAAAGTGATAGGGATGGCATGATTCTTTTGACTGGCCCATGGTGGATTATGGGACATCCAGGACCAGAAAAGATACATTAGTCATGGAGACCAAATTCAGACAAAATAAAGCGGCATTTCTTGGTTCATTTGGACCCAGCGTTGATGCGTTTTCAGTGATCATATCTGTCAAGACATGGATTTCTATGACAGCTACAAATCAGCGATAATGATTGCTCCACAACCAATCTAACTTAGGCAAACAGCTGGACATTATGTGTAGTCCTTTAACTAAAGCATCCTCTTCATTTAGCTGTAGTTCTGATAAACAGTTTGATCCAAAGAGCCATCTGCTTCATGCATGCAAAGTCTAAATTCTATTTGGGCAAGTAAAATAAAATTAAAAAAACTAAGGCCAATGCTAGACCAAAGAACACTCCATGAAGTGTAGCATGACGGGTTCCTCTGGGTGCCTGTGGGTGGGCAGGTCCAGCATGGGTGGGCAAAAGTGTCTCTAAATGTGTTTTTGTGTGCAGAGGTGGCGAGCAAGTATGACTCAAGTGAGGCCTTCGCAAGTTACTGTACTGGCACAGATTGGAGCTGATCTGTGTTTTCTCTGGTGGGGTCTAGACGTCCACACAAGAATGGAAAAACAAGGAAAGTAGGCACTTTGAATGGCTGAAAAGCTTATTTTTTAAGACAAAAATTGGATATATGTTTAGGGTTATTGTTAGAAATGTGAAAAAGGCTGAACAACAAGGGAGTGAAAACACAAAATGCTAACAATGAGATTTTCTTTTCATGTAATCCTCAACACAAAACCAGTAGCCCAGGGATAAGAGAAGGAAAAAATTAGCTATTGGACCTTTTTAATAAGTTATTTGGAGGTGCAATGCCGTCCTTCGTTACGTGGTCACGCTTTGTAGTCCCAGTTAAAAGCAGCTCGGCTTTTAACTACAAACTACAAAGCGTGACCATATAACCCCAGTTTAGCTTAGCTCCACTGGCTTCCTGTCCGTTTCAGGATTGATTTTAAGATGTTATTGCATGTTTCTAACATTTTAAATGGGTTGTCGCCTTCTGATTTATCAGAGAGATTTACATGACCACACACCTGTCAGAGCACTGATGTCTTCTAATCAGATGGTCCTCGTTCCCAGACCCAGGATAAATATAAAGGTGGCTGAGTAACTATTGGTTACTTGGTATTGTTTGTGTATATTATCCAATATGGGTTTTTGAGCTTGTTAAACACTTTGATCAACAATGTAAATAAACACACTGAACTGAAGTGTGTGTGTGTGTGTGTGTGTGTGTGTGTGGGTGTGTGTGTGTTGGGGGGGGGGATAATGCATACATGAGTGGCTGCCTGTGTTACAATTTTGTTCCTGCAGATGGATAGATGATGGTTTCCCCAGCTATCACAATAAACACACTGTTGACATCTATGAATTCTCTTTATACACTTTTTCACCCAAAAGCACATCTCTTTAGCTTTAGAGTTTTTACATCCACTGCACCAAAACAAAGACAAATATTTGCTGAAAAAACACCCTTTAACACCTAGTTTATTAAAATGCCATGCTTCTTCTACACAAAACTCTTAATATACTGAGAATTGTACAACGAATTGCCCCTCTGGGGACAGATAAAGTTTAACTGGATTTGACGTATCAAGCAAGATTTGTCATGGGCTGTTGCCACCGCCGTGACTGATCATGAGTCACCAAATCCTTGCTATAGAAGCAGTTTAAATGTCAGATTGCTAACTGAGAAATGAGCTCAGCACATATACACCTGTCTAATGTTTCTGATTTGTTTTAAACTGTTACCATGCATTATGAAGAATTAAAACAATACCAAACACAGCATAGTCAATGACACGTTTTCTTAATCAGCCGTGACTTGAATCAGTCAAGCCCTATTTGGCAAAACCAAATTGATTACGTGACTTGAATATCTAACTAGAAGCATTAAATGCTGCCTTTGCTGCCAACTCCAACATTTGTCAACTCTTAAATGCCAGAAAACCTGTTTGGATTCAAACAGATTTTTCGCCACTATTATGTTGTTTCCAACATACATTCATCTTTCAGAGAATCTAAAGCAGGATGTTATTCCAGTTCTCACTCTCACTGAACTCTTTTCTCCTTATTACGTATTAGAAGGTCAAAGTTGTTATTTAAGCTTGTGGCTGAGGAAATTTGCTCTCGGATTTTCAAAACACTGAAGTTTGTAGCCATGCTCTAGGCATGGTAAGGTCAATCAGTCAATCAAATGACTTTGGTCTGGACCAAAATATCTCTAAAGTCATTGGATGGATCGCCATGAAACTTGCCCCCCCCCCATTGCTGTAGACTCTTAAGTCCCAATGTTTATTGTGATATTCCTGCAGAAACATGCAGGGAAAGACTAAAATAACCCATTGTGACTTTTAAACCCTTAAAACTTCTGTTACAATATAGACGTTTCTCGACTGTCCCATCCTATTCATAATATTTTGAAAGCAGCCCGGCCTGAGATCAGCAGAGAAACAGATTCCAGATAGGACGTGTGTTTTCATAACATCCATGCCAGATTTTATCTCCTCTACAATAGGCCAAGAGCCTATTTCTGGAAACAGGACTTTTCGTCCAAACGAGTACAGTATGTTAGCATTTTTTTGCTGCCCCTAGAAGGTCTGTTTGATTTAGAGCCATGCCAGCGACCACTGGGCCTTAAATTAAGACATTGAACTGCAATCATCTGAGATATTAAGACACACAAGAACCGAGGATTGGCTTTCATTAAATTGATGACTCATCCTGATGCAGATCTAAACATCATCAATTCGTTGATTCGTTCATCCAAGGTTTAATTTCATAGAGAGCTAAAATGACGAAAGTTCCTGTGCCCTAATCTAACAATTGAGTCAACATCTGCTCTCCTCCAACTTTTAACAGCCGAAACGTCTACCAAAAACATACAACATTATTCAAAGGTCTCTGCCTGAAGGGAAGCCTTGACTGCTTGCCCAGGTTCATGATTTCACCTCTTTTCTTATTAAACTTTTCCATTCAGCAGCTGCAGACAAAGCCAAATCTGTGCCCAATGGCTGACTAACTGATTCATGGATGACCTGCGATCACACATGTCCAAGAACCTTACAAGTTTTTAACGAGGCATATGTGTTATGTTGTGAGACGCTAGGCCAAAAATGAGTTGCAGTCTGGAGCTTAGTGGAGATCTGAGGAAGTGGAACGTCACTGAGCATGTTTTTTTTCTTTTCTTTTTTAATTTACCAAAGTAACTACAGGTTCAGATTTGCTTTTCATTAAAACGCCGTCTTGTTCTTCACAGTCAATGAGACATAAGAGAGAGACAAAGGGACGGCCAACACTAAGGTTTATGGCGGAGGTTGTGGACATGAGTGGGAGGAGAGATGGAAAAGATAATTTGGGAGAGATTTGATGACAGAAGAAAAGAGTTCGCTGGTTGTTTAATTGGTACAGAAATGAGAGCTGACAGGGCGACAGGAGGCTCTTGTTACTCAGAGTTCAGAGTCAAAATGCTGATATCAGAGAGAGAGTGTGTGTGTGTGTGTGTGTGTGTGTGTGTGTGTGTGTGTGTGTGTGTGTGTGTGTGTGTGTGTGTGTGTGTTTTTAAGGGAGGAAATCATTGGAGTAGACAGACTTTCAGCTGACACTAACAAGCCCTCTTTCTTGTGCCAGGTCAGAGATGTCTGCCCATTCCCAGGGTTAGATCATTAGTTAGACTGAGAACTTTTATACACACACACACACACACACACACACACACACACACACACACCTTTACAATGGTCTATCTATACAAAGTGAAATATAGTTGGAAAAACAGTTGTTATAAGCAAGAGGGTGGAACTTCTCTTAATATCAAAATAGCTGCCTTTCTGTTGATTGACTAATCAATAATCCCCTAATCATTTCATCTTTAGTGGTGGAGAAACATTAATTTAGCGAGGATGAGATATGAACGACAACTCATTATTTGGACATTTTTCTCTGGAGTGCTGCATTCATTGATTCCAGGTTTAACAGGATGTGTACTTGTAATGAATTGGCTTTCGTTCTTCTAAAAACCCTGGCAAAACATGTTAAAACCAAACAGTCAACTTTTGGAAAAAACCTGAAAACCCTTTTCAAATATCTTAATTTCCACTCTTTCTATTTATGTCACCCCCTCACCAAACTCACGGCCTATCTGTTGTTCAATTGGACATGTTCCAACGGGGAAAGGCAACTTCTTTTCCTGCCTTTCCTTTGACATACACGTATAGAGAGTATGACAAGGATTTGGTTTCCATATGATGGGAGCAATATGGGGCTCTTATAGTGGAGATCGGAAATGAAGATGGATAGATGTGAGGAAGGACACTTTGTTGCAGGAGGTGGACTTCCATTCTCCAATTTATGTACAGTACATGATGTTGTTAACCATCTGTTTCCTAGTAACACCATACATTATAAAATCTGGACCATATTATTTACAAAAGCGAAACAATTTGGCACAGGCATCATTTTTTGATCATCAGACCTCATATGGGAGTAAAAGCTCATGCATTGGCCCCAAAGTCTGTATCATTTAACAAACACATACTAAAAACTAATTGGACTTTTATCCAGTGCCAACAAACTTCATGTACAAAAAAACATGGAGGAAGTAGGCTAATATATGAGCTATTAGTTATTTGAAATATTTTCATCATGATTCTGGCGAAGTTGGACTGATACCAAGTCTGATGCAGTACTAGAAAAAGCTATTATTGAACTGAAAACATCTCTGTGGTTTTATGTGCAGCTTAATGGCATTTTCTTTTTCTTCCCTCCCTTTCATGTCTCACTGTTATATAATTTCTTGATATTTTGAACCTGGACTTACTTTCTAGAACTGAAATGATTTGTCAACAGAATAAATCTTCAAAAATCTTTGGTTGAAGTTTTCTCTGATAGTAAATGAATTAGCTTTCAGATTTGGACTGTTAGTACAAAACAAGACATTTGATGATGCCACCATAGGCTCTTAAGAACATTTTCACTATTTCCTGACATTTTATTGACCAAGCAATCAATGCAGCTTTGTTGCACTTCTGAATTGCATTTCCTTGTCTCAGTACAGTACCTATAGTCTGTGCAATGATGATAAAGTTGAAACTAATTTAATATACAAAAAAACAGCATGCATGGAGAAGCTTTCACAAAGTGGATATACAGTACATTACACCACTACTGTGTGCTATCAGCCAGAGATAGGGATTAACAAAAACTGTTGTGAGAATGAGTCAGCAACATGAAATTGCTACCAAGTATAGAGAAGGTTTAACAGCACTTACCAGATGCAGCAGATGTCTATTAGTGCCCTAAAATCGTATAACAGCGTTTATCAGCACTTTATAGCCATGTTGACTGAGCAAATAAAGTGATAACACAAAGCACCAGCTGTTGGCACACACACACGCACGCACACACAGACACACCACAGCTGTAGCCACATCCTAATGAGCATTCCAGCCATGGATTCCAACATGGGAACTCAAATATCCTGTTTTCATGTGTCAACTGTTAAACCAAGGTTGTGTGTGTGTGTGTGTGTGTGTGTGTGTGTGTGTGTGTGTGTGTGTGTGTGTGTGTGTGTGTGTGTGTGTGTGTGTTTGTGGTGGGTTTGTATATCTGTACTCCATCAGATGACATAGCGAATAGCTGCCGACTCCTCTTCTGATCTCTTTGAACATACAAATGATCTCCCCCTCTGTTGCCGCTCTCCATCTTTTACCTCATTCAACTTCACTCTGAACAATTTTGTGATCTCCTATGTGACATTTTGTTTGTTTTGATACCAAATGAACTACTTTTTGTGGTACTTCATTTGTTGTGAAAGATCTCTCAGTAGTACTTGCTCAAGAGCACCTTGGCAGTGCCCAGGAGGTGAACTGGCATCTCTCCAGCTACACACTCCGTACTATGGTCCGTACGGGGACTTGAACCAGAGACCCTCAGCCTCTGAATAACTGAGTCATCTGTGATGACAAAAATGAAGTTATCACTGCTTCTACTTGGGTATTGCATGCAGCTCACATTTATCCACATCCAAATGACATGAAACCACTGAGAGTGTGTGTGTGTGTGTGTGTGTGTGTGTGTGTGTGTGTGTATTATTCCTGTGACCATCAAAGCATATATCAAGTGAAAGAGAGCTTTGTTTTGCAGGACATCAAATTAGGGTGTTTTATCGGTTAGAAGATGACAGCAATCATGTATGATCATAGAGACAGAAACGCATTTAAGTCCCGCTTAACTTGCAGACATATAGTTAGCCTAAAACTGACATTTGGATATTTGACTGCATAACGTCGGACGTATCGTTAGCTGAGTGTCAGGATCCCACAGTCTTCCCATATTTACTGCTGATTCCTCACATCTGTATCCACTTGTCATGGATTATTTACCTTGTTGGTAATGAATATTACCACACAGGAGGTTTAAGGCACGTTTCTGTTGTGTGCTAGCAGACAGAATTGACGTGGAGACACCTCCAAACAATACAAGGAATTCAATGGAGAGCGGAGAGTTGATTTCTCAATGGTTTAACAACAACAAAGAGACAGTTCTGACCAAAAAAGGGCCAGCTTGCAAATATTGTTATTGTTATTGAGCAAATACTTAGTTGACGTCATTTAGGCCCTGTCATCTTCATTTAGTCATGAAGACATGAGGCCAAATGTATGTCTCACACCTTCCATCAACAATATGTGTGTTTACAATAATGTAAGCCTCTTGTTTTCTCGCTCTCTTGTTCTTTTTGTGTGCTACACCCATATAAACACCCCACGTAACTTCGGAGACATGCCCAAGGCTTGCTTAGATACACAGAGAACACATATGCACACACATTGCCAAAGAATCACTTAACTTCTCAACCCTTACCCCATAAAAGAAGAAGAAAACTGCTTGTGTCACTCCTGAAATATTTGTCCCGTCCCCCTCAAGCCCTAAAACTGACTGTAACTCGATTCTCCAATGTGGACTTGAACCATAACACACAGAGACTGCAGGGGGGCGGGAGGTGAAAAGACAGCGAGAAAGAGACAGAAAGAGGGAAGGAAGGTGTGATCGAGAGAGGAAGGGTGGGGGAGGAATTGTGTATTTTGGCAATGGAGTCTGGTTTGGGAGGTTTATATTAGTGTATTAGTAGTAGGGGCTTTGAATTAAATCAAAATATTTGCAGTGAAGGATTTGACTCTAAATTGGTTTCTGATGATGAACATGTGTCTTTGTGTGCCCACCTGTATTTCTGTTTGTGTGTGGAGAAGTAAAAAGTCCCCCCCCCCCCACACACACACACGAACGCAAGCACACTTGGCCCTTCAATGACCCTCCTGTAAGGCACAAGTGTTGCATGAAATGTTGCCATTTTTGTTAAGACATCCATTGAGTCCCTAAATGCACCTTAACACCTATGTGAGGCACACTCTAGTCAAGCCTCTCAAAATCCATCAGCACAGACGTGAGCCCCTTTCTCTGTGCCTAACTTAGTGTTTTTCCTCTGTGTCTCTACAACGTGTAACGTTAGACAGCCAATCACAAGCATTATTGGACAAGCATGCTTACTACAAGCATGCTGCATGCCTATTGGCTCACTGAGGATGATGAGATTTACTCCTAGGTATTGAAATTTGGTTTTGAATGACGGGGTATTCAATACTCAATATTATTGAGGCAATTCGGTCGGTGCCTAAAAGTTCAAAGTTCTGTACCCAGCTCTACTAAATGGTAATGTTGACCTTCACCTTCAGCAATAAAACCTGATCCGGTGTGAAACTCTAAGATGAATATACAGCGTGGACTATACTGCACTATAGGAGGTAGTGTCAGAAGTGTCCTGGCAAGAGCAGCTGAGGCCACACAGGGAGGCTGGAATGAGAAAAGGCTGTTTGTGTGAGTGTGATGATGGGTGGAATGACTAACACTATTTTCTACCAGGTATTTTAGCCTGGGTGCAATCAGTCTGGTTTAGCAGCTGGCAGCAAGATCTCGTGGCTCACTTCCACTCACTTAAAGCGCCACTTGTTCCTGTGACTAGATGTCATCGAGCGGATTCAGCCGCCGACAAAAACACGTGGGCAGTGACTAAAACAGCTGTGGTTACGTAACGCCAACTCTACAATTCAAGCCTAATGTGGCCTGGTGGTTAAGATGCGTACAAATAATGCAATGCCCATAGTTTGAATCTGGCTGAGGGACCTAGCTGCATATTACAGTTGCATAATAGTTGCCCCCCTTCTCTCACCTCATGTTTCCTGCTCTTCTTCAGTCACTATTAAGTGAAAGTACATACCACAAAAGAATCAAGCAATCCTTTTTTAAAAACATAATCAACCTAATTACAGATAGTTCTTCTACTATTAACTTATTAAGTTCATTTTAGGATGGATTTTAAGATTTTATTGTTTGTTTTTAAAGCCCTTCATGGACTGGCTCCAGTCTACATCACTGAGCTGTTGAGGCCACATGCTCCTTCAAGGTCATTAAGGTCTGCAAACCAGTCTCTTCTCGTTGTCCCTAAATCGCGACTCAAGAGTAGAGGGGATCGGGCTTTCTCAGTTGCAGCCCCGAAACTGTGGAATAAATTGCCTCTTCATGTCAGACTGGCCCCTAGCCTTCCGGTTTTTAAATCACGACTAAAAACACATTTTTATTCCATGGCTTTTAATCCGGCATTAGAACTGTTGTATTTGTCTGGTGTTGTATTTTGTCTATTTATTGTTTCATGTCAATGTACAGCACTTTGGTCAACCTGGTTGTTTTTAAATGTGCTTTAGAAATAAAGTTTGATTGATTGATTGATAACTGTAAAATCAAGACATTTTTACCAAATAAAAAGGAAATATGTGTGTGTGACGTTGTGATCTTAGGCAACACGGCAAGCTGATGCCACCAAATATTTGTTTTTTAAAGTTTAACAAAACAACTAATGAATCCAAACAAATTGAGTCTGAAAAAGGCAAATGGAAGTTGGGAAGGAGGACAAGTGTCTGCTGGGTCTATGGCTGCAAACACCATTATTGGAATATATATCAATTCATTTGCTGATTGTTAATGTAGTGGAATAATCCTTTTGTCAAAACATTCCAAAAATAGTGAAAATGGCCATTACAACGTCTCACATCCCAGGGTGATATCTTAAAATGTCTTATTTTGTGTGCCCAACAGTCCAAAATCCAAAGATAATTCCTAATTCCTAACTTTAACCTTTTAACCTACTGCAGCCTGAATCTGATAAACTGAATCCGATAAACTAATATTACCTGAAAGTTTCCTTGTTGACCAGACTAATTTATCAGGATTTTCCTCATTTTTCTATGATTAAAGGTCACCTGATCATCACACAAATATTAGCACAAACACAGCTAGAAAACACAGAAATTGGGCATTTTTAGGGCAAAACGGACCACACACACATCTACACACAGCCTAACAAACATCCACATTAAGCTCAAAACTTCTTCTGAGTGAATCAGACCACACACACACACACACTTGCACAAACACACATCAGGTGTATTGTTGCATGTAAGGGTGAGTCAGAGATCACAGATCTGTGAACCCAAACAATAATAAAGTGGACCAGTGAAATGTAAAGAATGGAATGCCAAACACACACACACACACACAGATAAAATGAAAACCCCCCTGGATTTTACACAACTAAGCACAAATGCCATGAGAACCTGAGGCTCCAGACCAACTCAATTACTTTTCATCACACAGATGAAAAAGAGCATAAATGTAAAGATGTTAGATAATAGACACCCACTTCAAATGGCTCGCCAACTGTCCATACTTGAAGACATTCAGTCTATTATCACATAAACAAAGAAAAGCCGCAAATCCTCACAATGGAGAAGCTGAACCAGGAGAAGTTTGACTCAAATAATTAATTGATTATTATAATAGTTCTTCCTGTTAATCGGCTGATTGTGACAGTTCTAGTACCAAGTTCATTAAAACTGGTCTAGTCTTAAGTTCATTATGCAATAGCCCATTAAGATGTGACTCAACCAATGGATTTATTTCAGCCTCGGAGAAATGCATGTACAAACTCCAATCCGCCTGACTTTCACTGTGAACACAAACACACATTCAGAGTATATATTTATGGATAAAGGGAATAACCAGTTTCCACAAAGTGCCTCATCCAGCTGCAAAGGACACAACATCAGCAGAGGACATAGTTGCATGAGGCCCCGAGCTTGTGTGTGTGTGTGTGTGTGTGTGTGTGTGTGTGTATGTGTGTGTGTGTGTGTGTGTGTGTGTGTGTAAAAGCTGCAGCAGCACTGAGGCAACACTGGAGTGTTCCTCATTGTGCTGTTCATTGTCCCGAGTAGCTTTTGTCTTAACCAGGCTGGCACCGGGTGTAACTCTACTGCGACTCAAAGAAGGGCCTGTTTCCAGATTAAAAATAGCTGGCCTTCGCATGAGAACCAGGGGATTCCCCACATGCAGATACATATTTCCATGTTTTTCATTATAGTCTTTGTCCAGTGTCATCTCCAAACTTTTCAATCTGATTTCCTGCTACCTCCGACGCATCATAAACACAACTGAAATCAAGCAAGAGATCAAGTTGTAACTTAGCCTTTTAACTTGCTAATAAATGTATGTATTCACTTAGTATCTCATCAATAACAGATATAAGAGACATTTCCACAGCTGACTGCGGATACAGGATTGTTGAATTCATGCCAGTTAGTGAATTGGAAGCAGGTAGAGACGAACTCTCATATGTTTGCCTTTATATCATGTTCTCTTCCGGGCAGGAAGGCCGTAAACCATAAAGATCAAATGGTATTCAAACGTGTATTTAGTCAAGAATGCAGTTTAGCCTGTGCAGGAAAGTGGATTATATCCATCTAATGAAAGCATTTGGGGGCACTTTTCTGAATAGTTAAATTTCCATACCGTCACATTCCTAATTTTAGCTTTTTAAGGCAGTGTATCATAGTGTTATACAGTCCAACCTGTATTTCCCCTCCTGGGCATAACACAAAAGCATCTATTCTAGAGTTTAATGAACATTTGATTAACCCCATGATAACTACTGGTACACATGATTAGTAACACAAACAATAAGGCAAATAGCAAAAGATACCTGGACTGATGTGATCACTTGTTGCTTGTTTAATTTCACCCATGCTGGCTCGCCAAAAAGTCACAGATTTGATCCTTTTAATGTGCAAATGTTGTGTCAGCCACACCAAACTGTTTCACTTTGCATAAGAACTACATCACTTTGCATAAGAACAGTGGCTAAAAAGCTTCAAATGTGAATTGACTCCTGCTGTTTTTAATGGAAACTGGCTCCAAAAAGCATTAATTTTCTTCTCCAAGTAAGTGTGTCAAAGAGATGCTCAGGTATTTACTCTCATATGGAGAGAATGAATGGAGTCTCTGAGGGCTAGAGGAGTAAATGTATCAGGCAGGCTTTTCCTTGATACCAGAGAAAGGAGGACAGCGATGTAAGAGTGTACTTGTGCAATAGTTTCTGCCTCACTGCACTGAACTAAAAAGCAAATGATGAAGACAGGCTGTGGACGTTGCTGAGTTAATGATTTCCTTTTCCCCTGCTGGGACTCACTGAACAACATCTCAATGCCAACACTTGAGTGTCTGGTACATGTACAGGTATATTCAAAAAAACAGTGTCAAAATATGATACTGGAAAAACATTTTGTTTTACAAACTGTAGGTGACAGCAGCTCTGCTAATTGATTTCTGGAGTGAGGAAAAAGAATATCAGCAGTGTAAATACTGCAGCAAAAAACTCTAAAGATTGTAGACAGATTTGAAATCTCTTTACACTGAAGACGCACAGGCACATTGAATAGTAGCTATTATTATGTATATAATTTACAATTATTTTAGGGGATAAAAACAGCTTAAATGAAAACCCCAGGAGGTTAGCCCACCTCCACCACTGACCCGCATATTTCACCTCAAACATCTGTAACCTACTTAAAAGCAATCTACAGCCTCGGACTACTCTCTGCCGTCCCAAATGGATGCAATATGTTTAGGTGAGCAGCAACTTAACCCGTTTAGTCCGATAAACGCTGGCGGACAGACAGGCTGCTGATTCCCTCTCCATTTACGTTTATTGGTTGCAAATTCCGGCTTGCATTATTTAACAAGTCAATTGAGGCGAAGCTGTTTTCCAAGTCAGAAAGCGGGGGCGAACTTTGCCAAATTTCTTCCACAAAAGGAAGTTTCGTGCAATAATATTTCTACAATATTTCTGTTGGTACTTGCAGGATGTGTTTTCCCAGCATCACTTAAACAGTAAAAGTAACATTCAGCTGTAAATATAAACGGATGTATTTCTTGCCAGTTCAGTGCACAACCGCGTTGTTGAATGATCTTAAAAGTGAGTGGGAAGCAGCTCTTACCTGCGATATGGACATGTTCAGGTAGAGGAAGAGCGCCGTGGTGGAGGCTATCTGCAGCACCACCACAACTATGACCACCATCGCCACCCACATCTTGGAAGGCGTTTCTCGGCGCCTCGTCCCGCTCGGCCCGCCGGCCGGGACCATCATGTAGGTGGTGGACTCGCTACTAACCGATCTGAAATAATCCTGGTGCTGCTGCTGTGCGCTCGGAGTGGCCATGGCATTCCCGACGCATGAGCAGACCATACAACCAAGGGAACAGCAAAACAACAATAACAGCCCAACAACAACAACCTCCACCAGACTTGAGCGCAAAATTAGATCTCCATGCGTCCGCTGCCAATGGAGCTGTTCATGCGGAGCTCAGCGGGAAGAGCGGGGCGGGGAGGAGAAGAGCTGCAGGTCGAGCAGGCAGGCAAGAGAGACACGCGCTGGAAGTTAAAGTTTGGATATGTCCAGGTCTGTTCAGCGCGCGGCTGCTGCGCAAAGAGGGGACTGGAGCTGCTGCTGCTACTGGAGGAGGCAGCAGCGAGGACTGATGGGCTGCAACCGAAAGAGAGTAGCAAAGAGGGGGCTGGCTTAACCTTTTCATCACCCTGGAGCTGTTAAGGAATGTGCTCTCTCTCTCTCTCTCTCTCTCTCTCTCTCTCTCTCTTTTCTCTCTCTCTCTCGCTTTCTCTCTCTCCAGATTTTATTCACACATTGGAGATTTGGATGCTTTCAAACAGCTTTGGTGTTTTAATAATATTCTCTGTTCTGTTATCAATAAAGATGAAGTTTTAACATTTACTTTTTTAAAGAAACTGAGATTTTAATGCATTAGCACTTTTTAATGTTAAGCCATACAACTTGCAAATATGTTAAGTGTTTTTGTAAAGACAAAAATAAATATCTCTCTCATTCACCTCACTCGCTCAATCACCCCCCCCACACACACACACACACACACACACACACACACACACACATACACACACACACAGTTTCACTGGTGCTTTCAAGGCATACACAGTATATGGGACACCAATGCCATAGCCAGAAGAATGGCCTGCCATTAGATAGTCTCTGTCAAAGGTTAAATCAGCATCATTTCTTACCCATATCCGTCATGATGTATTTGTCTTTTTGAGACATTTTGGTTTGGTTATAGATTGAGTGTGCCTCAGTGCCTCAGTTTCAGGATGAGCTGGCAGAGGGTGCTCTTTCTTTGCTCTTACAATTCTGGAAATTGTTGAATTGTTAAGTCATTTTTAGCTTCTTAAAAATGAATGTTTGCTAGTTTTTCTACTACTTGATATTAATAAAGTGAAAACCCTTTGGTGGATAGACGGTTAGTTGAGCAAAAAAAGCAATTTTCACAGTTTCTGACATTTGAAGCAAACTTAATAGGTTAAATAATAGTCAGATTAATAAAAAAACTGCTGTTTTGGATTAACTTTTTTTTTAATTGTTTGGATTTTTTAATAATAGAAAAAGTAATCTCTTTAATCACCCTTTCTCTCTTCTTTCTGTTCTCCGAGCTGCTCCAGTGTTTGTTTGCATGCCTGTGGTGTGTTTTACAACTTTGCTGCCGCTCTGCTGGAGAGCAAATATTTTCCTGACACCATCCAGTTTATCAGTTTGAAACAAGTGCAGCCATGATTAAATATTTAACATTAACCTAGCTTTCCAAAAACATCACAAAGCTGTACACAGGCCGCTGACTTCATTGGATAAGATAAGACCTCATGGAGAGATGACTACATCTAGATTTTATTGCTGCAGACAGTTTATTGTTGTATGCCATGAAGCCTCAATCCTGTCTTAAATCACCGTTAAACCGTGTCTTTGGACACAGAACCTTATTTCTCCAGGCAGACTGTGTTTACAGTTTTAAACCAGGGATACATTTTTAGACTATGGCACAACTTCAAAGAAATGATTTTAGCATGGCACCACAAGCTATATATGAAATATTGATATGGTATATATTATATCACTATGAAGTAAATAATTTAGGCCTGTTCTCAGTTACTTAGAAAAAAGCCAATAAGTGCTCTGCAGATTTACAGATGAGAATGTAACTTAAAGTGCTCATATTATGCTCAATTTCAGGTTAATAATTGTATTTTGAGGTTATATCAGAATAGGTTTACATGGTTTAATTTTCAAAAAACACCATATTTGTGTTGTACTGCACATTGCTGCAGCTCCTCTTGTCACCCTGTGTGTTGAGCTCTCTGTTTTAGCCACAGAGTGAGGCCTCTCACTTCTGTTACATCTTTGTTGGGAGTCGCACATGTGCAGTAGCTAGGTAAGGACTACTAGCCAGTCAGAAGCAGAGTATGAGGGCGTGCCTAGGCGAGCATTATAACGTGTGTTACAAAGTGACAAAGATTGCGGGCATTTTAATGGGACATGTGACTTCTGGCTTCACGTTTATGTAGAACCGCATGTATGATGTCAGTTAACAAGCAATACCTTTTAAAGCAGCCAAATCATGTCCGCTAAGCCATTTTTAGTTTTGTTGGTCGGTTCACGTTATAAAAAAAACATGATAAATAGACAATGATATGATAAATCTTGTGGCAACCTTGGCTCATCCTCAAGGCAGCCACTTTGGGAACCACTGGTCTGAACAACAGACTTTTCTTTGTTTCTTTTACATCACCACACACAGCTGGAGAGTGGTCTGTGTGCCCAGCAGTCAAAGCTGTTTACCAGGGATGGGTGGCAGATGAGCTTGGGTCGCTGCCAGTTAGACAGCTATGGACCATCAGAGGGCCACAACAGGGCTGGGGTTAGAAGGGGGCTAGAGTGCTGTCAATATAATAATTGGGATTTTCAATTGGATCAGAGTATCGTCACTTGGCAGCCTGTTCTGCCAATTTTCCATGGCCAGTTAATGTTTCCATTATGGTTATCCAAAATTCTGATACCATGAAACCAGCACTGTAATTGTTTTTTAGAAATCAGTGGCAGACTGAGCCTATAGAAAATGTGTATTTTATTTAGATATACAATTTGTTTCAAATAAGTGAATAATAATTGAAATTAATAATAAATGGGATAGCAGAAATACATTGTGTTGTTCTATCCTATCTAATATTTCCTGTATTTCTAGGCATATTCTATTCTATTCTATGCTGTATTCTGATAATATATTCTTGAAAACCGGACCAGTAGCCCCATAATCCTGCTAACAAACAAACAGACAAATAAAACGATGAAAACAGATAAAATCCACGGCAGGTAAAAGAAAAGTCAACTACTTTCCACTTGACATTGTTTGTGATTTGAAGTCTACTTCTTAAGAGTAGATTCTGCCATAACCGTGCAAGGTCTTTCTCTGGATGATATTTTAACACCAAGGTCATACACAGCCAAATCCCTGACTCTTTGAGTTTGCAAGAGAATGATATTTGGCATCTGCACTGATTCTTCTGGCCAAATGCTAGCATATATAAATATCCCAGTGAGATTTGCAAATATGTAAATAATCTTATTTGTGGCTGACTTGATGTAGAATTTCTCTTTTTTTGCATCTTTTGAGTGAGAAACAAAGGCTGTAGTCTGTTTGGATTCACAGCTGTTACATTGAAATCCAATAGTGACAAGTTGTCTGTGTGTGACTATTTGAGACATATTGGGCACTTTGATGAACAGCAGAAAGGTGATTATACATCATGTTTTCTGCATGAAACAAATTAGCCCCAGTTTGTGCCTCTCATGTTTTACAATAAATATAAGGGTTTTGGGTTTGCTAATCCCACCTCATTCAGATTTATAAATTTAGAGCCAGTAGCCAATGGAACCCTCATAAATTACTTTAATGCACTGTTGAAATGCTGTCTTCTACCTACACTGGCGCTGAAGACAGATATAGTATGAGACCTGGTTCATACATATTTCCAGATTTTTGCTTGTCAGTTTCTCTGGCTATTTTATTATGTACAGAAATTCAGGCAACCACACATGCTTCTTTTCTGACAGGCTCCCTTCACATTCAGAATGGGAACCTGCATTAGAAGATGTGTTGGTGATACGCATTGCTCAATTTGGGGGCACTGCAAGTTCAATGAAGGGCACCACTGTCCAAGACAAGTCAAAGCACTGGAACCAGTAGTCTTGTAGTTGCAGGCCAATTTCTTTAACCTTAAGGATACTTCTCCTCAGATCACATCAACATAATAGTCCATGAAGAAGTTTAACTGTTCAGAAGTTCAATGTTTGAACATTCATTTGATCCAGACACTATTTATCAATCAAATATATATGAAAAAGAATGCTACAAATTATTTCCAATGTTTTTAACTCAAAATTGTTGGGTAGCATAAAAGGTACACATCCACATGTCTGTGTGATCCTGGCACAACACTGGGATGCAGTCAAATAAGATTTATTGGAGTGTTGCTAAAAAATGGCCTCAGGCAGCTGTGCCGTCACGAGAGAAGAGGGGAAACAATTTTGCCAAAACGTCAGTGAAGCAAGACATACTTCAATCCTCTAATGCAATATTGTAAAAGTGAATCCCATGCCATCACAATGTGTATCTAATCATAGGAACAATGGCTCAAAACATGTTGTGTAATTGCAATCTTAGAGTTCCTCTTAGCTCTATGGAGCGTTTTAGCATTTCAGCTCATTATTTTGTTTGACCAGTACCAAAACAGCAGACAGACTAAGTTAGCGACTAGCTGTTGAACATAGTAGAGCACTGAGCAGCTAAAGAGCCAGATATTTCCCTCAGGAGTTGGTGGAGACCAAAACAGAGATACAAGGAGAGTGAAATTAGATTTATATTCATCTGTTGGCCAGAAACAGCCCTTTCAGTAAATGCTGATGTTGCTATGGCTATATAGATATATGTAACTAGCCAACAGTTTGCTAACAACTTCAAGATAACAAATTAGTTTATGTAGATGTTGTGTTTACAGTTTCTTCCCCCATGAAAAAAATATTTATTATGGCAATGTATGGTGTTAATTTAGATATACTCTTTGTATCTGGTGGATAAACACGGTTTCACTTACATAAAGGGTTAAAACATTAAATACTTTCTGGCAGCCAACCACCTGACAACACAAAAAGCATTTCTCCAGATGTGTGTGTGTGTGTGTGTGTGTGTGTGTGTGTGTGTAAGAGAGAGGGAGAGCGAGAGAGTCCCCTCTGACACTACAGCTGTCCACCCATCCCCACAGCTTAGGTGTGCACGTGTGACTGTCAGTCGGTGTCCCATGGTGAGAAAACATAATGGTGATCAGCAGTGGGAGTTAAAAGTTCAGCATTCCATGACATATTAGGTATCAGAGCCAAGGGACTATCACACACTGCAGCCAGGCCAACGTGTGTGTATTGTTCTCTGTTTGTTTGCATATGTGGCTCAAATTAACAGCTAGGTTTTAAGCCTAAATATTAGAGAAGAGTTGATAGCCATGCTAGCAGGTCTGGGAGGTTTTGCACCAAATTTCCACAATGACATTACTGACCTGCTGATATCAGGCATGTTCATCATCTTAGGCCCAGTTCAGGTTGACTTGAGCTCTGCATAAATAGCCATTAGAATGAGACCAGACCAGTGCTGCAGTCGGGGGGCCAGCACCAAAAATGTGGAATCCATGCAAAGGCTTACTTTGTAATAGGACTGCCATATTGCTACTGCTTAGCTTGTTATTGTCACAACAACAACAAAAATCAAATATTTGCCAACGTGAGGATAGGTTTGAAGAGTTGTAAAATCCTGTCTCTGATTATAAATCTCTGTGCAGTGTTTTGTGGTGAAGCCTTTAAAAAATCAAGGATCTTCACTGGACTCCTTGGATAATATTACAAAATACATCTGAAGCTGATTAGCTTTGCATGTAATGAGTTCCAAACCAAAGCGTTGAACAAGTAAAAATGTTGATCTGATAATGGCGCTGAGCAAAAAGTTAAGGGTTCACCAAAGTTCTTACAAATCATGAATGCATGTGTTAAATTCCCAAGGTAATCCATAAACAGTGGTTGAGACATTTCCCTTAAAACCACAAATGTGAACCTCATGGAGGTTCTAGAGGAAAAGTTAAGAGGACCACCAAAGGCAGCAGGAATCATTGTCGAATTCGGGTTTTAGAGGCATTCTTAGGACATTTATACAGGGCATTCAGAATATGTGTCTCAATCATAGACCGTTAATATTAACATGTCTCTCTCTCTCTCTCTGCACACGCACGCGCGTTCACACACACACACAAACTGTCCGGTTCTGGTGGTTGAGTCACGCAGATAAGTGCTGATTAGCTCTCATAACGGGTCAGGTGGGTAGCACACAGCCATAAGTCTATGAGGCTGTCTGATTACTCCACATTTTCCATTTTCATTGTGATATGTTGTAATTACATTCAGAATCTGCAATGTTCTCTGACAGGTTAATATAGAAGTACAATGTGTTCCTCTAATGTAGACGTAGCCTACACTGTAAGTCAGTAATAGGCTATACAGTAAAGTTGCATATGAAGTGGTTTGTGCTCCTTCTGTAAGTCATTTTGGGGTGCAATTTGGTTTAGAAGAATTGTACAAGCAGCAATAGCACAGGCCAAGCAATCGGCCCTTTCCAAACAGGCACATTTTCAACGGGCACTGTACTAGAATAATACAAGAACAACCCTTTGGAAAGAAAAACAAGGGTTTTATTTTATTCTTCTGCAGGATCATTTAATCACTGTAGCTCCTTCTTCTCTCGGATCTGAATTCAGTAAGTAAATGAGTATGAACATTTGTTTCATTTGATCCAGACTTCCCAAATGCCACTATTCAGTTCAGTCCAGGGGATGAATGAATCACTGAATCTTTAACGTTTATAGGACAATTAAGGGGAAATATCCAAATAAATTCCAGGATTGCACTTGATTATAAACAGAATAGGGCCCTATTTACTTAGAGGGGGGATAGAAAATCATCAAACATCAACGATGCAATTTCATCCTCTGCCAGAATTGTGTTCATAAAAAGTATCGCTTCATGGTGGTATTTAAAAAAAATCCATAAAGTGCAATTACATTGGTAATATTAAATCATCATTTCAAAACAAAATCGATTGGCCGGTTAGGTCAGTTGGTAGAGCAGGCACACATTCCACCTCACTGACCTCATGCTCATGCTGAAGATACTCGGGAGCATTGCTCTTGTGATGCCATCTACAGGACATTTATGTTTATTGCAGTTAAATCTCTTTCTTTCAAAACCATTACTTTTCCTGCCAGTGCTATGGTGGCGTTATTTTGTCACTTATTTGGAGCAGTAGCTAGTTGGAACCAGTTACCTGCAGGATCTTTGCTAGGCTAGTTACAGCACGCACGGAGATGAGAAGGGTGTGTACCAACTTGTCTAACTCTGGGGGATACGGTGAATAAGCTAAAGTCCCAATACGTTGGTGTGTTCCTTTAATAAAAATGCAGTGGTAGTCACCCTGGAGGTAACGTGTGTGTGTGTGTGTGTCTACATGCCAGTAATCACATATATGATCCCATTAACCCAATTAAGATACCAATACTAGACAAGCATTTTAGCTTCATCCAGGGAGGAGGAGATGATGGTTTCAGCCAGTTGGTGGGCGAGTAGATGAAGATTGCTATCGGCTATCTGCTGTCTGTTTTTATCACTCAAGACCCAGCCAATAATGTCACATGAAAGAGCCTCCGCAAACGCCTCCAGCTTGGCTCCATGGTGAGGTCCTACTTCAAAAGAGTCTCTTGCCAAATCATCTGTGGACAGCGAGTGCATCAGATGCTCCATTAACTCCACCTGGGAGTCGTTGGCAGCTCTGTCGCTGTTGTCCTCTTTGTCCTTTGGGGTTGGCGGAGGAGGTGACGGCAGGAAAACCTTCGCCAAGCCTCCTTTTAGCTTCCTTGCGAAACTGTGTCTGCTCCTCTCAAGCTGAGGGAGGAGAGGCGTGGTTGGAGGGGCGTCAGGGTAGTCAAGGGATCCCATGACGAGGAGCCCTGACTGGGACAGCGGTGGGTAAAAGGGCTGGGTTTCTTTGGACGTCTGGATTTCTTTGCCTGGATCCATATCTGTGGATCTTTCGCTGTCAGATTCATTTATAAAAGCTGACTTTGTACTCTTGGAACCGTCGTGATTCTCAACGTTGTGACCTCCACAAACTTCCCTCAGAGCAACGTCAATCACTGCTAAAGCTAACTCTTCAGCGAACGTCTCCTGGTTCTGATCAAATCTGGACGCCCGGCAGTCCACCTCAGGGGCCACCATTCCCATTTGGCTTGTAAAGGACTGGATTATGTTCTCGGTCATATTTTGGGCAAACTCCTCAAGAACCCCAGTCTTTAGGTGGCTTCTGTTGAAGCCTTCTGGAGTGGGCTCTGACACCCTTGGATCTGCGCTTGCTTCTTGCATCAGATCCTGTGAGGACAAAAACAATAATCTTAGTAAAAATGAAGGAAATATTGCCTTTCCTGGATACGCTTTACAAGATTATGGTGAAGGCCAGTACAAAGCACACACCTTGCAAAACGAAATTGTAAATTTCTAATCCTGATATTGCATTGCAAAAATGATATGACAATTGTATCTGCTTTTATATTTTTGTCGTTTTTAACTACTCTTTAATGTTGAACTTTTTATAATTCACTGTAACTTTTATTCTCATATTTTATCTGTTTTTAATGTCTTAATCAATTTTAACTGCTCTTTAATGTTTTATGTAAAGCACTTTGAATTGCCTTGTTGCTGAAATGTGCTTTACAAATGAAACGGCCTTGCCTTGTCCAGAAAAGAGTCCAAAGATGGTATGAACCACGGCCTCGTTCCTATAATTAGTTCTATCTTGTTTTTCTGTTAGAATATTGCTTGCCAACGTGTTCGGTTAAAGCCAGGGAGGACATATTTTCCCCTATTTGGTGCAACATTTATCTTTTAGTCTCTGTTCCACAAATATTCCTACATTCCTCGCCTGTCTCAGATTAGAGAAGAAATTTATAAGATGCGAATTGAAAGAGGGATAAACTAAAAATATAAGAAACAGCAAAAGAGAACGTAATCCAAACTGATGTGGAAATAGCGGAAGAAAACCCAGGCCCAGACAGAACAAAAAGTCCCCTTCTGAAGCCTCAGATGGAAAGTAAGATTGAGGCCTCTACCACAGCCTGTCAACATGTGAGCTGTCAGCCAGCCAGGATGTGACAAGCAGGAAGGGCTGCCGTCCACAGCAGCAACCTGACATTTTCTCTAAACTCTGTTTGTATCGGCATCTGTAGTTAATGGAAATCGAGACAGAGCAGAGCAGAAAACAGAAATGGAGAAAAACAAATGAAACGTTAACTGTGTTCTGTTGTTAATCTCTGAAAACATCATCATGTGTTTTGTCTTTTACTACAGTTCTATTGTTATGAATAAAGCCTTGTCATTTTAGAACAACTACAGGAAAGCAAGCTTTTAAAATTATTCTCAAATTAGCTAAAAGTGTTTTTAGTAAAAAGATAATCCTCCAAACATATTTATTTGCATGTTTGAGATAATTAGGTTGTGGTAAAGTAACAGTACACCTCGTTTTATTTATTGCATTGTACATTTTTTCACTTTAACATTTAGCTAGCTAGCTGTAGCATTAGCAGAAGTAGGCTATTGTAATAGATGTTAGCACTTACACTTGCTAACAACATTTCTATTGTTGACTCTTGTCTTAAAGGTTGCTCAAGTTGCAAAACTTCATAAACATCATCAACGTCATCAAATATGTTTTAAAACTACTAGAAAATATGTATTTTCTTACCTAGCTAAGATAACCTCATAGCACAGTTGCTAATTAGGTTGTATTTTAAGTTTTCTCATGAGACAGACTGTAAAAAAGTGAAACTGAACTTAACACCCTTAACAACTTCCTCATTTTCTTCTTTGGTTCTACTACAACTACTGTATTACTACTAGTACTACTTTAGAAGGACTTTGATGAATCTGCTCATGGATTTCAGGGTTAGCATTTTATTTTATATTTTATTTCGATCAATCATCAAAATTATATTTATTTTGTAACCTGTCCGAGAATAATGGATTTATTTGATGTAGATTTTCCAAAAATGTTATTCAAATTAGTTCCAAAGCAGCACTTTAGAGCTCACTTTACCAAACCATTGTAGTCTCTTGGTGTGTGTGTTACAAACTTCAAACAATGTGTCACAGTATTATCCTGCAATTATTCACTCAGTGGACCACAGCCTGAGATAAATATGGACAGAGCCCAGAGAGAAGGACAAGATCGAGAATGAAGCACAGATGTGAAACAAATAACAGCTAAAGCAAGGAATGTTTTTTCTTGGCAGTTGGACTCTGAGTAGATAAACTAGTCTTTATGAGATGAAGATGCTACTTTAATTTGTGTTACACAACCCTGTGTAGACAAAGTCTGTTGAATATGATGGTACTTACACACCTAAAGTCTCTTCTATCCAGACAAAGTTTCTACATGCTCACAAATGCTTGCACAAAGGCCATTCAGTGCCATGCAAAATATTGTTGGAAATGCAATGGCTTGGTTGACCTTGTATTAAAACTGGATTTGGATATAGCCTTCTGCAAGGGAAGTATTTGGGGGTTTTAGAATCCTTTTTTGCTAATAAATTACTGAAAGTATCTTCACAGTGTATCATCTTTTGTTTTCAATCTTTCAACTGAACCTTTGTTAACTCAAGAAAAACTAGACAGATAATCCCAGAGATTAAGCACAACAAAATAAACTCTTCAAAATAGATAAAAACAAGAACATATTTTAATTCTCCCTGATCAAAAAAAAGGGAAATAGACTTGCTTCACCTTAATAAACTTTGAGATTTATGAAGTATGGCAGGTGAAAAAGGCAACGGCGGATTTACTGTTATAGGCTACCTGGCAAGACACAGAAGGCATCTTAAGAGGCTGGATAAAGCCAAAGGTTACGTAAATGAACTACAAAATGAGAAAACAAGATACAGGAAACATCAGGCGGCTTATAGACTGTCTGTAAACCAACTTACCAGTTGGTAACGGGTGCGATGTTTTGCTGTTTGGTGTCTCCGGTGCAAATGAGTTTACAAGGAAATGATTTGACAGATGCGTTAACAAGTTTCAAAGTTTCACCCACTTCCTGTGTGTGTGTGTGTGTGTGTGTGTGTGTCTGTGTCTGTGTGTGTGTGTGTGTGTGTGTGTGTGTGTGTGCACACGTGCGTGCGTGGTGAGAGAAGAAATAGTGTTTGTGCGTGATGTTATTCGGTGCATTGGGTTTATAGCCATGTATTAAATTATAATTTTTTGTTCTTGAGGTCAAAATGATAAAAGGTGGTTCATGAGAGGAAGAAGAGGATGACGATAACTGGCTGAGGGGGAGGAAATGATGCAGAGAAGGTTTTATTGCAGTTTGTTGCACAACAGCCAATACCAGAAACTGATTGTGTGTATGTAATTTTCTGTGATGCAGTATATCCATGACACCCTTTATTTAGTTTCCAAACCCCACCCAATGCAGATTTCTTAGCAGCTTCAACTTAACCCTAAATAATTATACAGCTTTTCCCTTGCAGCTCTGATGGAAACGTAAGCAATCTGGACATGAACTGCACTCATGTGAAAGCGTTTTTGTCTTGGATGAGAACAACAGGGAGGGGAGATGAAATAAAGCAGTGCTTTGAGATAATTTCTCTCTGAAGACTTCATTAGACGCTACATTGCAACTCGTGAACTGCAGGCCTTGAAGCTGAGTTATTAAGAGTGAATGTTTCTGGGTCATAGGACTTTTGGTCAAACCTGTTCGTTTTGTGCTGGAAGTGAAACAATAACCAAAGGGTGTTTGTCCGTTTTGGAGTTTAATGAGACTTGATAGTGCATTTAAAGGGCGTATTTGGAATTGACATTTGGCATTAATAGTGTAAGGTCGGTCGAAGATTAAAATTAATCTATTTACGATTTATTTTGTTCTCTTAACAAGACAGGTTAGGCCTCTATCCCCATTATTCAGACAGATATCAGTCTTCCAAACTTCTGGCAGCTGGATCCCGAACGTGCCCTCTGGGTGCACAAATGTCCTATGAACCTCTATTATCCAACTGTTGCTGCAGTAACTCTGTGCTGTTCGGCCCCATAGGTCCTCTGTGTGCTGTTTCTGCGCCAATTCAGGAAATACAATCTGTGTGGCAGTGAGCTCATTGCTCAACATCATCATTTAAATAGATTCTAAGGTCAGTCGTGTGTGGCTGCCTAAAGGGAAATCATTCCATGCCGACTTGCATTACACAAGCACATAAAAAACAGCAACACAATTTAAGAGAGAAATACACCCTCTGACTTACTGTATTCTGCATCTTTGCGAGAGCTTTATGCCACATTCATATTATTTTAAGGAAAACAGTTTTTGTCAAACCATCAGCGCCTTGTGGACTTTTTTACTTGAAATTACAAATTGGGTATGAATGTATTGAAATTCCGCATTGTGAGAGTTGTGAATGCAGGTAAAAAACATAATAACAAATAATGGTAGTAAGTAACAGCAATGCAGTCAAGTAAAATCCCGTAATCGTGTAAAAATTTCTTTGACAAATACCCCAAGGTCAATTTCTCACACACACACACACACACACACACACACTCTCCCTCTCGATCTTTTACTTCTATTATACTTCTATTTATACTTATATAATATTTGACAGAAATGCAGCCTGTGTGTGTGCAGAGTCTGCAGATCTTATAGTTTTTTTGTACATCTATAAGATAAGGTAGACATCAGTTCATGCATAGTAAAATTAATATTAGGCTACAGTGGCCCTATACTTTGTGATGTATGCATGTGTGTGAATGTGTGAATTGAAATAAGCATAAATGGTCTAATAAAGTTAGACAAATATGTAAACAAGCATATAAATACAGAGTATGAATGAAAAAAAACGGGTTTGTGTTTAACCATGTGCACTATGTACGTCTCGGTGCCGCTAGTGAGAAAAACACTTAACTGTCTATGTGAAAACATCAATAAAATCCCTACCGTTTAAACTGCCATTGGTTGTTATGCTGTTTGAAAATCCTACATGCTCCTCCTCCAGGGTTCGTTGGATCGAGGAATCGAGGCGGGCGGGTTTTAAAACGCATTAAATTAGTTTGAATTCATTTTTCTCAACTTTATTAATTAAATAACATAACAAAACAACAATATAACATAATAACGTTTTCGTATGTAATGAGTTAATTTTTAACGCTACTGCCTTGATAATCAATAAGTGCACCGGGCGGAGACGTTACTAAGAAACCAACGCTCTCTGGCAACGGCATCCGTAGCGAGTTCCTGATTTGTCCACCCGGCTCAAATTTCAGCCAATGAGAACGATGCGCAGTAGATTTGGATCCCCAGCTGAAGCACTTTTGTTTGAGCAGAGCTCACGTCTAAGAAGCAACACAACAAACCTGGACTATTTACAACAGTTAAATACGCTACAGGCGTTTCTCGTTCCTTAACTAAGCGACCGAATCAAACGAGTCGGAAAAAACACGGTAAGACAAAATAATACATTATAGCTTTTTATATTTTAAACGCAGAACCGGTTCACGTGTGGAAACACCACCTCGCAGACACAATGATGCATACGCTCTTTAGCTCACTTAACGTGTCTCTATTTTAACGTTAGCTAACACTGTTAACGTAGCTAAGTATTGAAGCCACAGGAAGTTTTTAAAACCGACCCGCCATTTTTTTGTGTTTTAAGAAGATCAAAGTGCAGCCGCTGCAGAGTTTGTTTGCGGAGGATAAAGGAGCCAGCCATGCCCTTCACGAGGGGGAAGAATCCCGCACTCCCCGCTGGGAGCAAGCTACCCAAGCTTAATGCAACAACGAGTGAGAACCAGGTAAAATATGCACTCCATGTTCGTTTAAATAACCAGCTTGGTGGCAGAGGAGAGGCTGTAAACACAGCAGGCGCAGCAGCTGTTCCTTGAAGTTGCCTGACGTTTTAAAAGCATTAACGTAAACGTTAAGTTAATGAGACTTGTGGTAAAATGCAATCAATGTATTTCGATTTTGCAATCTGTGCATAAGTGTGTTCTCCTGTTCTGTTGCAGGAGGATGGCCCACAGGCGAAGAGGTCCTCCTCTCCTCCTCATGGCGCCCCGAAGAAGAGGACCGCTTTTATCGACATCACTAATGTGAGTCTTGTCTTACAAGTTGGTGGTTTTGGTTGAGGGGACAGCATCCAAGTTCAGGGTCAACACTTAAAAACATATTCGATGAAGCAGTTGGCGTCAAGGTTGTTGTATGGCTGGGCGAAATGGGAGGAACTCAAATATGACGATCTTTTTGACCAAATACCTCGATAACGATATTGCGCCGAAATGTAGGGTTGACAATTGGTGCTTACACAAAATATTAACACAATTTTTTGTGAATTTGTGAAAAATCATCATAATGTGGATATAATGATTGAGTGAGTGGGTAAGGGAAATAATAGAACTGCAAGAACAGTCTGGGAGGTTTTAGAGGATATTACATCACTTTACTGTAATGCAGCCTGTAAAATCAGGAATGGACAACAGTTATGTCATTTATAGGGACTGTGTGTGTGTGTGTGTGTGTGTGTGTGTGTGTGTGTGTGTGTGTGTGTAATCCGGCCTGTGTGTAATAACAGTGTAAAATGTAATTTCCCTTTTGCGGGATTAATAAAGTATGTATTATTATGTTATGATATTACGAGATCCAAAGATGGTGGCTCATATCTCATATTGTGATATCTATTTATATTGATCTATTGCCCAACCCTAGGTTGGATACTTTGTCTACAGTGGAAACAGTCTGTTATTACCCTAAACCACCCTGGCAAGTAGAAGTGAAATGGTTACATCTATAACCATATTGTCAATATGAGCTGATAGTAATATCTCTCCCTGCATGGTTGTTATAGCACCATGTTGTCTGACTTTATGATCATGTGTGTTCTACTAAGTGGTAATGTTTTATATTAGTAAAACATGGTGTTTTAGTCTGAATGATCGCTGAGCGTGGCTGCTCCTTATTGTTTTTAGGACTTTTTAGAGTCTTTTTTAGACCGTGAATCAGTGGAAACACTTTTGCAAATGTTCGTACCAAAGCTACGGCGATGCACAGAAAATGTGACCCGTGATCGTGACACTGCCAAGTAAAATTGCTGGAACATGTGTACGTTATGGTGCATCATGGGTAGAAAAGGTCCTTTGGTTAACAACATTTGTGATGTGTTATGATTATGAACTTAGTTTCACTCAAGTGTCCCTTTTAATACTAAAATACTGCACATGTGCCTTGATAATGACACATGGTGTTCCAAAAAATGTATAACATATGTTTGTGTTCTTCAAAGCTTTAGTGTGTAATTTTTTTATATTAACGAACGTCCGTTACATTCAAGCCATTGCCAAATGACTTCCTCCAAAGCTAAGACCATCAGCTCCACGCAACTCTCTCTGTATTTCTCAGTATGGCTGTGTTTAGAAAAGCATGGTGACTTTTGCGGGCAGAAGCTCGAGTGAAGAGCCCATCATGTTTTTTAATCCTCTGTGTCCTCCTTGGTTACTAGCAACTACATGGGGGCGCGTGCATGATTACGGAAGGCTTGTGTTACATGGATGCAACAACAGCGTTGATGTCATTACTCTGAATTCCTCGAGAGGGGGGGGGGCATCCGAAACTATGCACTGTAGCTATAAAAGCAATTTTACCAGCAAATATTGGTCATATTTCAGACATGATCTTTGACTCAAAAACACAAAGTAGCAGGAAGGACAATATGTTGCAGTCCTGTGTCACTCCAGGTTTTGAATGTTAGACAGAGGACCTGAAAAGTAAATGTAGCTTTCGGATCCATCTGCATGCTGCCAAGTTCTGTAGCATTTAATTCTGAAAAATAAATGACCTCCATGTAAACCTCCCCCAGGTTTGATTTATTAAGATCTGAGAGTATGACAGACCATGTTTCACTAGCTGCTGTCTGAAAGCAAAATTAGTTATGGATGATCTCCTGCCATGTGTTTTTGTTTTAACGGCTCGCCCCTGTTGACGACAGGCTATCGGTCAGTGTCTGTCAGAGTGTCGGCCCAAGAGCGATGGCGGCTTCAGGACCGTACGTATCCAACACTTTGGTGGTGGTCACGGTGTCAAACCAGGGTCTACATTTAACACATCGGGAGTGGAATTTCAAATATGTGGAGTCTCGTGGCCTTGAGTCACTTAATCACATTAACCGGTCACCCTCCCCCAATATAGGTGAAGATTTAAGAGGACAGCTGAAATGGAAATTACTCTTACTCATCAAAACCCGAAGCCAAGCCCTTACTTTCCATCCACAAGGTTGTTTAATGTGTCGGCAGATTGACTTCTTGAAGATCCCAATAACAATATTACTTTCAATGAATTTTTTTGTCAGCTATTAATGTGTACTCTATCCGTATTCTGCTAAAAGCAACAAATTGCTTGAACATTGAATTGAATATAAAAGGCACCACCGTTTTATAAAAAAAAACAAAGTGCAGTTTTCTATGGATATGTTCTTTCAACTAACACAAAAAAAATATCTGAGTGTCTGTTGCAATATGTTGTAGCGTTTTTGCGATGTGTTTATTGCGGTAGTTGATATTGCAATGACAAAAAAACGATATATTGTGCAGCCCTAAAAAAAATACACACACACACGAAATAGCACTGAGGAAGTGAGTAATTTAACTGTATTTTAATCATTGGCTTTGACATTAATGACACACAAACTGTAGAGTGTGAGTGACACACTCCATCCCTGGGTTGTGGTGTGTACCTGGGTTCTCCACTGTATGAATTGATGCACACTGCTACCTCACCTGGGTGTGAAATGAGCACCGTGTTTGTTTGCCATCTAGTTGGCTGCACAGCAGCCGTTTTGGCGATGGAGGTGAAGTGGGTGGTGAGAGTCGGCCATGTGGTGAGACTCAAATCATGATATTGCGGCTTTTAGAAGAGAGTTTTGTACTTTATGGTGGTTTTCCCAAAAAAGACTTGTGGCAATGATCCTAAAATATCATCACTTTTATAAATGATAATTAGTAAATTAAGATTTTTTTTAAATATTGCCATCATGTCACCACTCACTTTAAACTACCAAGCATCAACAAGGGGGTGAATTAAACTAATCCAAATCTCACTGTGTTCACAGGCTCATAAGGTTCAGATCAGCCTTCCAGGGAGGAAGAAGGAAGCGGGCAAGAAGCAGGTGAAGAAAACAAGCGCCTCCACAGAGTCTGCGAAGAATCATGCCAACCTGAAACAGTAATGCAGCCTTTGTTCTCGTCTGTTTACTCTGCCTCGATTTTAATTCTTGCTCTTTCTCCAGTAGCTCTCTCCTTGGCGGTAGACTTAATGTGCAGTCTCTCTCCCTCTGCAGGTCTTTGTCGGTGAGCTCAGACGGGACGCCCGATGAGAAAGAAAAGAGGGATGCACAGCAGGGGAATGAAGAGGAGCTGCAGAAGGATGTAGCGGCTCCAGTAGAAGAACTGGTTGCTGCGGTGCCCCCTGCTGTCCGTGAAGTGCCAGCACACCTTCAGAAACCACCAGTAAGGGGAATTCAGTTCAAAGGGAGCTTCTGACCTGTACAAGTGTTGTAGACAAAGTTTGCTGGTTCCTCCTTTACTCATATTCTTGTCATTCCTGCAGATCCCAGAGGAGTTTGACATCGACTCTGAGAACTCTGACGATTGTTGTTACATGTGTCCGGAGTACGCAAAGGAAATCTTTGACTACCTCAAAAAGAGAGAGGTGAGCCCAACCAAAACACTGTTAGCAAATTCCAAAAGGAGATTGCCTAAAAAGCCTATTTTAGTGCAACGGTCATCTTTCTGTTTTAATCTGTTGCAGGAAAAGTTTGTCCTCTGTAACTACATGCCCCAGCAGCCCAGCCTCAACCCAGAGATGAGGGCAATCCTGATCGACTGGCTGGTGGAAGTGCAGGCGAGTTTTCCTGGTAGCCTGTTGTGAACTTTTGTTAATAAGAGATATTTCAAGGGTGTAACTTGAGTGGGGTAATCCTATTTGTAAAATCATTGCTAATTTAAACTAAGTGGTTCAAATAAACAATTTTTGAGGCACATATAAACAATAATCTAGATAACATCGTGTTGCTGCACAGTTGGATGCCAGAAACTAAATTACAGCAAGACAACGTTGTCTCTGGGCTGTGCCAGCTACAGTTAATTCCATAATGCTTTTCCAGTTTTGCAGCATGTTGACTGGATTGTGTTTACGTGCTCGTTTAGGAGAACTTTGAGCTGTACCACGAGACCCTGTACCTGGCCGTAAAGATGGCAGACCACTACCTCTCCAAGACTCCAGTCCACCGGGAGCTGCTGCAGCTCGTCGGCTCCACCACCATGCTCATTGCCTCCAAGTTTGAGGTAATAATGCACAGCATAGAGTTCAGATACCCAATAATACGGTGGACACATTAACTTAACTCACACCCCCCAAAAAAAAATCCCAAACACACTTTATACCAACACCTGTTTTATTTTTGGTGGTCCTGCAGGAGCGCACCCCGCCTTGTGTCGACGACTTTCTTTATATTTGCGACGATGCATACAAGAGGGAGGACATCATCTCCATGGAGGCCAGCATCCTGCAGGCGCTGTCCTTCGACATCAACATCCCCATCCCCTATCGGTTCCTTAGACGCTATGCCAAGGTGTGTGTGTGTGTGTGTGTGTGTGTGTGTGTGTTGTGGTTATTCCTTGAACGGCCCTTTTGGGTGTTTCTTTAGCTCTTGCAAAAAGCTAACTCACCTATTTTAAAGCCACAGCGAGCCCTTTTTGCTTTTCGCAATCTCTTGGTGTCTACCCACACCTATCATCCCTCACCTGAGTGTTGTGCTGTCTCTGCAGTGTGTGAATGCCGGCATGGACACGCTGACCCTGGCCCGCTACTACTGCGAGATGAGTCTCATGGAGATGGACCTGGTGTCTGAGAGAGGCTCGCTGCTCGCCTCAGCCTGCCTGCTGATGGCGCTTGTCACCAAAGACCTGGGAGGATGGGTAGGCTCTCCTTCAACACTTCTTTACACGTTTGCTTGGTTTTGGCCTCCGCTTTTTTCGCTCCCTGTTAAGATGTTTTCTGCTGAAGTTGATTTGGTATCGTTGGAGTAGTTCTGAAACGTGCAAAAGACGGAGATGGTTTTCATTTTAAATTTACACGTAGTAGTGTGGATGTAGCCTTAGATCCTGCGACTGTCTCTCTACAAGTGAAGAAGTTCTTAATGCTTCTCCAACAGTTTTTGACCTGGATGAATTTTTAGTCCTGCATGACTACAACGAACTGCAGCTCTATCTAGAGAGAACAATCCTCCATCAATTTAAATGCAAATAGCTTTTCTATGTACACGGGTTATCATTGTAGCAGTAGTGCCAAGGGAGGCGAGTAATTTCACTTTGTTCCTGGCTTAATCCCAAAATGTCGAAATTATAATGTTTACGTAAGATATTGAAAACAGAGGCAGAGTAATGAAAGCCGGGCGACAGATTTGTGTTTATATTTTTGCAGCTTTTAAGCATTCAACATTTTTGTATACAAATGTGTCTTTTGTGCTGCAGCGTCCCATCCTGCAGTTCCACTCGGGCTACCAGACGGCAGACGTGGCTCCTGTTGTCAGAAAACTCTACGAGATGCTCTTAGCTCCTCCAGACGATAGACTACGAGCCGTCAGGAGCAAATACTCACACAGGTAAGTTTAAAGACGTATGAAACCAACCCATTCCTAATGTAGTGGGTAATGATGATATGCACAAGCAGCCAACTATGTCAAACAGAATATTAATCAATTCTTTTATCTTTCAGAGTGTTTTTCGAAGTTTCTTCCCTGCCATTGGTCAACATTGACATTTTGGAGAAAGCGATATCTCAGTGACATGTCGCCTCCCCACCCCACACCCCCCCCCATCAAAAAAATTAAATCTTGCCATTAGAAATTGAGTAAGAATACTTAAAAAGAATTTCCTCAAACCTGTATATAACTTGTTAATATGTTTAATATTTATACATGTAGTCTAGCCAGTCTTTTATGTAATATTGGAAATAAATCTTCCAGTTTGTGATGGAAAAGAGTGTTGATGTGGGCATGTGTTACGTTCTGCCTGTTTATGTTAAGGTTTTTAATTATGGCATTTTAGTGTTGCATTCAGATACACTATTTGGCATTCATTTTACAACATTTTTACAATGGGGAAAAAAACGAGAATTCATTAGTAATTTGTAAGCTCCGTCTGTGTATAATTTTAAAAAGTAAATTTTAAGATGATTGGGAGGTGAAATTGGTAAATTGCTTACTTTTTACTGATGACTTATGCACCCGGACCTCATGTTTTTATAAGTTTTCATACATTGTTGAAGTTAGCAGGTATGCATGTGTGTAGTTCCACATGTTGTACAGTGTTTATCATGTTAATATCACTATGCTAATTATTTGTATAAAAGGCGACTGAATGATAGCTGTCATGCGTACTCTAAAATAAACGTTTTTTTATGTTTGATAAAATGACTGTTCATCATTTGGATTATAGGCATTTTGATTCTATTTTAATATTTTAATAATGTAGCCATGTCCTGATGTAGGAGCATCTCCCAAACCTGATGTGTGCAGGGTGTGATTGTGTTGTTGGGCCACTAGAGGGCAGTAATGCACCACGTTCCTCCGGGCTCAGACTCTTCTCAGCATGGTGCAGCCGCTTCTCGGAGCCCAAAAGGATCAAGCCATCAGATCAGTTTCTCTTGAAACTCCGATTATTATACTGAAGCCATGTTGGACTACTGTTGATTCTATTACCTAATACAGAGGCTCCCAAACTTTCAGCTCGAGACTCTCAAGCTCAAGAGAATCCCGGTAGAGAATGGGGGGTGAGGGGGGTGTTACAGCTTGGTACGTAGCATCTGAGCTGAACAGACCAGTGTAGCAAAAAAACCCTCATAATTAGGAAAAGGAATTCACATATAGCATTGTTGTGCCTTCCGCTCTGCCTATTGGTGACCCATTTTGGGAAAAACTGCCATAACTTAACCATGTCTTGCTGTTAGCCAAGGTCTGTTTTGAAGGGTCAGTCTTTACGTTTTGACACATTAGTTGGACATAAAATTGTTAACTCAAGGACCACTTTAAGGATTTGTAGTGAAACAAAATAAGTGGACATTGAGTTTAGAATTTTGTCAAAAACATTCCTACTCATGCTCACAATTTGATCTTAAATACATAAAGACAAATAATATGGATTGGTAAATCCTCTTTAAAGGTCAGTTGGTTCTAAATTTACATTTAGTACTGTAGGTGCTTAATTCCTCTAGTGGATTTAATGCTAATTTATCATAAAAGGTGTTCCTTTTTATGTAAAATCCCTGAATTGCCTAGCTGAAATGTGTTTTACAACTGAACTTGACCTGATATCTTGTGGTTAGCAACTGAATATTCAGCACCTGAAAGGCAAAGAGAGCCGTACAATAACATCCATTTATTGGTTTTCATTTAGTTGCAACAAACTGGGTAATATGAATGGGATTGCTGAATGCTATCTTCAGTGGTACTTCTGAAGGATTTAAAGGGACAGTCCCCGTTGGCAGCGCACATTTGAGATGGGACAAGAGTAAGAAGATATTTAGTTCTTTACTTCTTGTTAAAAGTAAAACATTAACTACAGCTTGGACCCAAATCAACAATACACAAACAAAGTACAGATAGGTAGCATTCAGAGATTAGCTCCACGACACTAACAGTATCCTGACCTCGCATTGCATCATGGTTGCACTCCAGCTGCAAACTTTTCATTTAACCCTCATGGTGTCCTCCCAAGTCAAAAACGGACAAAAAATTGACATTTTTGTCCCTTTTTCAGACTTTTTTTTAAAGTTTTCACTAACACCACTATTACCACTAGTTTTACACTACGTTTTGGAATTCATGGTCAATAACCCTCATTTATATAGAATTATACCTAATATTTGAGTTAAAAAAGCAAAGATTTTGAATTATTTTGACTATATTTATGATTAGAGGAACAAATAAATGAGTTTTATTTGGAATGAAACTGATCAATTGTATTTGCAAAGAGCGTTGTATGGAATCCAATCCATTTTTTGTGGTAATTTGGTTAAAAAGAAACCCATATTTCAGATATAGACATTTTTTAAATGACCAGAGGACAACAGGAGGGTTAAACAATATTCAACTCTTCTTCTGGCAATGCCAATTATTGTAGGTCATAATTAATATAGCATATGGGCCCAGCTGTTTTGAAGGAGTTATAGTTTTATTTTCTTCAAGTACCTTGTTAAAGGACACATTAATAGTGGCAGAGGAATGAGGGTTTAGTCTACTTATTTACCTGCACAGATTTTCATCAAACCAGCGACCATCTGGACCACAGACCAGGTCTCTGACCTTTAGTGTATAGTCCTTTAGTTAATGACAGAAACAGATGACAAACAAATGATTACAGGTGGTTACAGGGAAGATAAGAACCCTGACTCTGAAAATAGGCCTGCCTTAGTTGTAAACCCACTGTTGTTAACACACACACACACACACACACACACACAAACAATATGGATCCCTGCCAATTGCAACTCAGTGGACATCATCTCGCCAAACACACACTGCTGCATCGGCCCCAGAGACTTCTGAGCCCATTCTTCCTCTGCTATTCACTCGATCAATTAAAGTGATTGATATTGTCTGCATTGTGTGTTTGTGTGTGTGTGTGTGTGTGTGAGTCGTCCCCCACATCAGTTCACTCTGAGCCACAGATTCCAATAACTCAGTCTGATTAAAGTGTGCTGGTGGAGATAGTGCCCATTCGGCTCAGGGAGATTCACATCTAAACTGGCGCTGCCAGACTTCATATGAGGTATTGATCAGTGGTCGGCTGGGAAACAGGCTTTCAGTCTGTTAGCTTTACACAATCAGAAGGAGCTGGCAGCTTTTCAGTCTTTAGTACACACTTCAGAGGTGCAGCTGTCATTCAGGACGACTGAGCTGCAGAATAAAAGGAAAGTGTGGTTTGGGGGATTTTCCATTTTTCTTTCTTCTCCACACTCACATGAAGTCTCGAATGCCTTTCCAAGTCTCTGCAATGCACTTTTGAAGCTTTAAGCAGTTCCCAACGCTAAGATAAGACGCCATTATTGTTCTAACTTCCAACTGCATGCAGACTCATGAGTGTGTCGGGCCCCTGCAGCTCACAGCGTCACAGCATGGTTCTACAATCACAAGCCACTTGAGATTTTTTTGCCCAACAAACGTGTTTGTTGTAAGTGGATTAACAGTGATTATATATATATATATATATATATATATATATATATATATATATATATATATATATATAACCCTCAATCATCATGCATTTCATGTATTACATTCCTGTAAGGAGGGAGCCACCGACCATAGATTTTCAGAACCTAGTGCTTTCCTGTAATTGTGCACATGATAAATAAAGACCTTGAACCCTGTATTAAAAATATACAGTATAGATATTTTTACATGTAGGCCAATTTAAGATTTAAAAAAAAAACTATTGTACTTCTAGGATGTACAATCAAAAATATTGGTTAATAAAAAAATAAAAACTTGCAGTTGCACTTTCATTTGGCTCTTTGTAGTTTGGCTTATTATCTATATCTATCTATCTATAAGCTAACGTAGTTGCACTTACTTCTTGTTGTCTGGAGTTTGTAGTTTTGGTTAAAAGCACATGGCCTAATTGGAAGTGGCTTTGGATAAAAGCGTCAGCTAAATGATATGTAATGGAAATGACATGCAATGTAATGTAGCGTCTATGCTAAAAACACATCAACCTGTTCAAACCCACCTCTTTTTGCTTGATTTTCCATCTATTTCCCTTTCCCAAAGGTAAAAGCTTATAACAGGCGAACGGCAAGGCTAAAATGCATGTATGAGGCTTCATTTAAAACCTAAATTATTCGAGTTTTTGAAAATGTGCTTGATTAGCATGTACTTAAAACACAACATACACTACAGCAGTTCAAACATGGTTCAAACGTTATTTTGGTCCCGTCTAAAAAAGCCATTAACAGTTGCTATTAGCGTGGTAGCCATGATGGACTCTTCAGAAGAGGTGATTTTCTTCACTTTTCTGCGCGCGAAAGTCACCGGATGGCACAATCTTCTCCATACTGAGAAATACAGAGAGAGAGACGGTTTTGTGGAGCTCATAGTGTTAATTAGCTTAGTAGCAACTCATTTGGCAATGGCTTGAATGTAAGGGACATTCAAATATCAAAACGTTACGCACTTAAGCTTTAAATTAATTAAAAATAGAACCGAATAAAAGAAAGGTCGCTAACCCTAACCCTCAATTAAGCAGTGATTTAACTATGCACCACCCTGGCGGGCACGCTAGGTGACCCAAATCAAACACACCCATGGCGTTGCGACCACCGACAGGACAGGTGCACTGCACGCGCGTCTAGCTAGCATGCTAAATGCTACATGACGGATCTTCCAGCAGTGACTTCGTCCACTGAGAAACTTTTACCTTCCGTGAGGGACGTGAGGACTTTCTGCTGCTTTTGTTCGAACATAAAGGACCACAGTGGCAGAGTGGACTGGATATATAATGCATGGAGAATGAACGAGCAGAGAAGTTGAACCTGAGCAGCTAAATTGAGGATTTCGCGGGGCTCAAGACTCACAGGTGAGTGCAATAAACAAACACAAAGTGTGTGTGTGTGTGTGTGTGTGTGTGTGTGTGTGTGTGTGTGTGTGTGTGTGTGTGTGTGTGTGTGTGTGTGTGTGTGTGTGTGTGTGTGTGTGTGTGTGTGTGTGTGTGTGTGTGTGTGTGTGTGTGTGTGTGTGTGTGTGTGTGTGTGTGTGTGTGTGTGTGTGTGTGTGTGTGTGTGCGTGCGCGCCACAATAAACAGTTTTGTGCTAAGTGTGCAGCTCTCTTTTTGCTGCACTGTGTGTTTGTTGCAGCAGCCGTTGGGAGTTTATATTGTTTACACGTGTTTGTGTTGTATGTTGATTCTTGAGGAAATATAATGCAGTGTAGGCCTAATTTAGGTGGCTTAAAGGTCCATGACATGGTGCTCTTTGTATGCTTTTATATAAACCTTAGTGGTTCCCTAATACCATATCTGAAGTCTCTTTCCCAAATCCAGCCTTGGTGCAGAACTACAGCCACTAGAGCCAGACCCACAACAAGCTTTTTTATGACGTGCCATTTCTGAATCTGTAGCGTTTGCCATTTTGCTCACTTGAACGCCATGATGTCTCTCTCATGGGTGGGCCAAATTCTCTGGGTGGGCAAAGCAGAAAAAGGGGAGGTAACCTTGCCCCTTATGACCTCACAAGGAGCAAGATTCCAGATTGGCCCATCTGAGTTTTTATTTTCTCAAAGGCAGAGCAGGATACCCAGGGCTCAGTTTACACCCATCGCCATTTCTAGCCGCTGGGGGACCATAGACCGGCAGGGGGAATGCACTAATGCATTAATGTTAAAAAATCTCATAAAGTGAAATTGTCATGCCGTGGGACCTTTTTAATGTTGCTTGTTGCACCCGCCGGGGTGTCCATTACTCTTTTTATTGCTTGTCGGTAATTTCAGTTTAATTGTCTGAGCTTTGGCCTCTTTTTTTGGTTAATTGAAGCTTTAATGAGGACAGTGGTTGTAAAAGTGATAACTAGTAAGCAATATAGATACAATTATTTGAAGCTATTACTGATAAGTAGTGTAGAATTGTAATGCCAATTGTCTGTGTGTTGTTTTGCTTTATAAGCGGCAGTAATGGTACAATTCCCCACTGGGATCTTTCTATTTTATTTTGTAGCCTTATTGTGTTTTACTTCATACAACATCATCATCATAATAGGTTTCCCTTTAAAAAATAAATTGTAACTTTACTCAGAGTAGGTATTTCAACCAAAGTACATTATTTTACCAGTTTTTCTTGACTACAAATTCTTTAAAGTAACTGTACTTTTATTGGGTATAATATTCTAGTACTCTTTCCAGCCCAGATGAATAAATTAAGAGAACTGGATATTGTGATACTGGATATTAGATCAGGACCTTTTAAGGCTCCTCATATATGGTGTAAAAATAATTTGCTAATACAGCTCCTCAAATTTAGTTTCATCTACATGCCTACCTGTCTCTCTGCGTGCAGAGTCATTCGGCCTACAAAGACCTTGATTAATGGGCATCGCAATCCGGTTCCAATTTGGAAATTAAGATTCCAACGGAATCGTTTCTTTATTGGAATCAAATCCAATCATTGGTTTCAAATTTAACATGCACAAGTTTTCCCATTATGTGTGATGCTTGTTTGTTTTGACTATGCTGTTTCTATTTAAATTGTAACTGGTGTGCCATCTTGGCCAGGTCAATCTCAAGGGACTTCTTGGTTATATGAAGGTTAAATAAAAATAAAGTTTGGGTTTCCGTAGCAGCCAGGCGCTTCTTGTGTTGCAGCCCTGGAGCACAGTAAGCGGCGCTCTAATGTTAGGCTGAAAAAGCCCAGAAAAACTGTAAATCACCACTGAATAAAAATAAATGTCCTTATCTGTAAGATAAGCATGTGACCCGTTTCAACTCCACCACCCAAAGGATCGGAATCAAGAATCACTAAGAACCGAAATCAAAAGTCCCTTGAGTCAGCCTACCAGACCCCTGTAGTCCGCTCCTCATCTCTGTTTGAGGATAGCAGCTCAAGGCAACATTACTCACTAACACACCTGAATCTCTGAATCTATTGTGGGTATCGATTTAGATTTTTACTGAAAACTGTCCATCTTGAGTCTTGACAATATTATAAGAGTGGAATGCTTAATCGGTGGAGTAAGTAGGGGTTTGGGGGTTAATATGAACATTAGGGCTGTAACCTCCCAGTCGACTGGTCGATTTATTGGTCAATATGTTCTGGCTTGACCAAAATTCTGATTGGTTGATTTTTCGCCGTGTTAATTTCATCAGGTGGAAGCATAGACCGTTATGGTCTATGGGTGGAAAGCACTAATTGCTAATGGGGGTGTTTTCAGAGCACCACTGTTTCACAGGTAACAGTCTGTCTTCAGAACACCCCCCTTGTTTTCACTTTTTTGGATTAGCCCAGCCCACTGGGGACAGATTGAAGAAAGAACTAGAAAGCCTTCGTCTGATGGTTTGCTGAATATTTATTTAATTGGGAGTGTTTAATTTCCAGTCAGTCCTCCTCTACCATGCCGAAGACATCGGCAGCGTGGCAGCATTTTACAAAAATAGATAACGGAAAAAGTCGAATGCAAAGTTTGCAAGTAACAGTTTGCATATCGCAGCTGGACTACAAACATGGCGTATCACCTAAAAACGGTAAGCTAACTTGTCTGTTTGGAGTAGGCTATATGAACATATCAGAGTTGGCATATTTCATAGTCTAATAATCGTTTTATAACTATAGATGCACCCTCCCGCAACGACGGTAGCGTTCCCCAGACCCCGCTGGATGTTAAGCCTCTATCATCCAAACACAAAAATAATATCATGGAAGGAATTGTCGACTTTATTGCTCAGGATATGAGGCCCATTGCTGTTGTGGAGGGCTGAGGTTATAATACTTGTTAATATACAGCGCCAGCACGCCACACCATCACGCATGGACCAACCCAAAATGTGAGGGTCTCAAAGAGAAAGTTTCAGAGTTAATGCAACACAGCGAGGCACTGAGCTTGACCACGGATATGTTTAAATATACAGTATATATTAAAGTGGACGTGCCTTTTGTGTTTAAGAGTAAAAGCTTTAAATTAATAGTCTATTCGTGTCTCAGCCGCAAAGCAGAGCTCCATGTTCAGCCGCTCCATGCAAGGACATGCACAGAGCGCTGATGCAGCGCTGTCAGAGCCGACAGACGAGTGTCATTTCAGGATATATAGGACAGACTTGAATGGGGAGAGAGAGGGGGGAATGACGTGCAGCAATGGGCCGCAGGTCGGAGTTGAACCGGCGGCCGCTGTGGCGAGGAGTATACCTCGATATACATGGGCACGCTCTACCAAGTGAGCTACCCAGGTGCCCGAATCATCATTATTTCTTAAAACAATATTTTCATTCAGTACCCAGTTTGTAGGAGTGACTGAGTCCTCCCTCTCTCTTTCTCCCTCTGCCCACCTCTCTCTCTCCCCCTGTACCGCTTTCTGTTTTCCTGTCACTGTTTCTTGGAATGAGCTGCAGATTTACAAAAGCTAGACACTAGCAATTGTCTCTCATTGTGTGTTCCAATGCGCATATGTGTGTCAGTGTTTTTTGTGTTGCTCACTGATGCACCGTGTGTTTCTCATTTTGTGTGTGTGTGTGTGTCTGACAAATTGTCTTGGCTTTGTTGGCCCATGTTTCCATTAGCATTCCCCAGCTGGACGGAGAGGAAAGGGCAACATTGCCCTGTCATAGAAAGAAGGGACTGAGGAGAGGAAAGACGGGGGGGGGAATAAACGAGCCAAAACAATACAGGGCCAAACGTTTGAGAATCGAAACAAGTAGCATGAATATGGATGAAGCGGCCGGGGCTGCTGAGCCGATCACTACATCATCAGAGACACCGCTGTGTTTAAAAACCAGAATCTTAAATGGTGCTTAGTGGATAAAACAAAGACTGCAGAGAGCCTGAAGTGGATAACTACACAACACATCTAATTTTCTGACCTATTAACCTATCTTTAGACTGATTAAAACACCAAAACGGAGTGTAAAAGCTATCATGTTGTTTTTTATAGAGGTTACAGACCCCAATGTGTTAACTGCTTGGTTAATACTCTCAGATGTAATTCATTACTGATTGTGGGTGTCTTGTTTAATAAGCTCTGCATTTTTAATTCCAATGTTGTTGAAGACCTCTGGCGGTTCCAACTGATTGTTGATTCTTTAAACTATCTCTATTACATTCCACAGACAAAACATTGGCTTGTTATCTGAAGACCTATCCACTATTGTTGTAAAGTTGGGCATATCAAATACAGGAAGGAGTGTGTGATGTAAATTACATGATGATGGTGATGATGTCCTGTTAACATGTAGGCTACTATTTGTTTTGAACTAGGGTTTACACTTTTTATGCGAAAAATGCAGGTGGGTAAAAACAATGCGTCCAATACCAAAGGGGTAAAAAGAAAAGTATCAAGCTCATTGTAGCCTAATGTAGCGGAGTAATCTACCCAAGTAAAAAGTATAGTAATTTTAAAACTACTCCTAGTGTCATTTTTTTCAAAAGCTTACTCAGGTAAATGTAACTCGTCACTACCCACCTCTGCTGAGTTTTCTGTTGCTCGACTAAGACAGCTTTTGAACGTACACGTGTTCCTTCCTGAGGCTATTTTACAGCGGCACCAGGGCGCCGTCCGGCCATGACAACTGTGACTGGTTTAAAGAAATGCCAATAACCCAGAGCATGTTTCTCCTTCATCCCATAATGCTGTGTGGACAAGCCAGACCCTCCTTCACAGCGCTGTGGAGGAAGGTCCGGCAATGCTAGACTATGTTTGCTTCTAAAATAGAGGACACTAGCAAGCAGAAACACTAGCAGACAACCACGTCACCCAAGCAGTGTGAGGAAGTATTTTTTGGTTCTACACCCTAGGTGGTCAGATGTGTAACCACGCTGCAAAAGGCCATCTATAGAAAAGGAATTTATTGTTGGTTTGGACATCAGGGCGCAATATTCAATGCAATTTTATTTTGTAGCCTTAATATGGCATTTCATTGAATAACAGTATTTCATCATACCATTCTACACAAGTTCTTTTACTCAGTAAAAGTTCTTTAAAGTATTTTTCTTATATAATATTCAAGTTTTCTTTCCATCCCTGCACTTCAGGTCCTGTCAGCTCCACTTTAACTGCCCCTTTTAAAACATTTTAACTGTTTAAAATGCCTTTTTTTTTAATTTTTTTGTGATTTTCAGAAATTAACAGATACAAACCATATACTGAGACATTGGAACACATCACAGAGCCAATTGTTCATAATGTCTTTAAAATTATTTAAGTATTCAACTTTATCAAGCAAAAATATAATCCGTCTTATCTTAAATGTCATTTTAACTATTTACATTTTTTTTTTTTTTTTTACTAATTAATGAATGCTGCAAAGCACAAAACAGATCAAAACATATTTCAGAGTGAAATTAGGGGACAGACAGCTAGTTGCCATGGCAGCAAAGAGTTTTTGGCAGGCGTGGAACGGGTTGGGGGGGCTTTTATCTCTTCATCGGTTTCCGTTGATCTCAAGTGGACAATTTGTTCCTCTGAAATCCCATGTACGCTTTGGGGACTACTACTTTTGAAACGGAGTCCTTTCAGCTGGAACGACATGGAGCCTGCTTCGAGAATATGTTAATCAGGTGGATTGAACAGCAGACACGTAATGATGCTAAAAACTATCCTTTGCTTGTTAACTAGCAATCTTTTCTTTTTTTGTTGCTTCAACTGCTGGTCAAGAAATTGCATCGGGATTTGTTTTAATTTCTTCCCTCTGATCTGGGCCCTCCTGGCTACTCTAGTGCTGTATTAAATACATTTTCTCAAGGTGTTTCAGCCTTGCCTGAAGAGAGGTTATCCTGGGCTTTTGCCCGAGCTCTCTTTCATTCCTCTGAAGTGAATTGGACGTTAAAATCAAGCCACCTGTAATTGGCAATACTCTTTACCAAACCAGGTTACTCTCCCGCCTCTATTGCAGCTACTTCTGAAAGGTTATTTCAGCTGTGCAGCCGAACACATTCCTGTAGTTATTCTCCTTTAGGTTTCTTTGTTAGATATTGCAACCTCATCTTCACTCTTCCGTTTCATTCCCTCTGATTACACTCCACACATTTTATAATATCATTTTCTATACAGTTCTCCCAACCCTTTTTGTGTGCTTTTTTCTCACTTGATTCTGTGCTTTTGTACTAAGTCATACGCATAAAAGAATTAGATTAAGTAATTTAAAAGTTCTTCGTCCATTCCTGTCCGCTTCGTTTTTCTATCCCATCATAACTGCCATCCTTAGATTTCTTCCTCTCTTGGTAACAGATTCTGATCTCACTCAGAGAGTTATTCACACAGTCAATATCAACTGCTGCTTCTAAGCGCTTTCAACAGACTGTGCCTTTTAAATACTAATCCACTTGCTACGTAGTTCAGCCAAGATTTATTTTTTAATTCATGTTTTTCCATTATTCCTTTACTGGAAAGTTTCTTTTACCCAAGTCAACTGATGTTATTTATATCCCAAAAATCACAGAGAACACATTTGCCTCTAGAGCGTTGTACAGTATCTGTACATTATCTGACGCCCTCTATCCCAAAACAAAGGCTACAATTGGAATTTTTAAAAACTCCCCTCCAAATGAAATGGGAGGGAAAAGAGCCACAGAGCCAGAGGAGGATCCCTATATAACATATATTCTATAGTAGTTTTTTTTCCCAAATTTGAAAATCTATAGTTTTGTGCAAATACTGATAGAACATACGTTTTGTCTTGGTTCGATTTGCATACAATACATTAATAATAATTAATAATAAACTAAAAATATTTATTCTATTTTTTTTTATTTAAATACATATTAATACAAATGCCCTGCCAGGCATTTGGAATTCTATAAAAAGATCAAACAATCATTGCACTTCTATAGGTTTCCTACAGCCTTTAGCAGGAAGTTAACTGTCCTATCCTGTGGGATGGACAGGTAGGCTGCAGTGCTGCTGACTGGGTTGGACAGTATTTCAAAGAGTTCTTCTCTCCTATTACACCAAGACAGCTCGTTAATCATCAGTCAGGACCAACAATACATCAGGTTCCTGATCTTTTCCTTTTCCTGGCTGAAAAGATCTGGGGTGTATGTGTCAGAACATTTGTGTATAGGTATGTATATCATCCTCTTCTCTCATCTCATTCTGGACCATTTGTTTCTTAAAAAAAGCTACAACCCAAAGCCCGGTGTCCTGCAGAAATATGACAAGCTAGTGATCATAATCTCACCCAGCACTCTAGAGGCCGTGATGCAGACTTCACTCTAAAATCACGGAAGAACATGCTTCACATCGCGTGACCTCTAACTTAAAGTGCCCACTAGAAAATTCATCTTTTCAAAAAGTCACCTACCCAACTAAGTGCTCCTGTGCGGCTGAGGTCCTGGGGATATGGAAAAGAGTTAGGAAAAGATTTCTTTCAAACTGATTCCAGGTCACTTGAGTGAAAATCTGATGGTTTTTGTGTCACCGTCCTAAACCCTACTCCAGGTTGTCTGGTCCTTGATTCGCTGGACCATAATAACTGTGGCTGAATGTGTGATGAACTACAAGTCACAAACGCTGCTTTTGTAGGAATTTTACATTTGTGTGTGTGTGTGTGTGTGTGTCACAGACTGACACATGATGAACATCAGCGGGCACATGTTTGTGGAACAATGCAGCACCCAGATGTCTGTCGCTGTAGTCTGAAACCTCCAGAGAATAACAAAAAGGCGACATTACCCTCCGATGAACTGGATAAGATAACTGGACTAGTACTAAAAGCTCAAGTCTGACCCAAAACACATTACACACATGGTGCGTGTGTGTGTGTGTTAGATGAGGTTAGAGGGAGTTTAGTTTGGTTACTGCTTTTATTTCGGTGGTTCCTTCTTCTCCAAACAAATTAAAACAATCTTCTCTTAAGGCTAATTGCTTTTAATGTATTTGAATACAGATTTTCACAATTATTTTTAAAGGAGCAGATTGTTTATAATATTTCACCTGGAGGATGTTATGTTCTCATACATCCAAAAATGCTTTTATCCCTGTTGTGTAAAACATTGCATGCATTGACCCGTGCAGTTTACAGAAAGCAAGACTTGAGAAAATGTTTATCTTTATAGAAATAGAAACCTTAAAAATAGTGCTTGTGCTGCTCATTGTATTCTTATACTAGATACACCGATACATTCCCAGATTCAGTTTGTCATTTTCAGATTTCTGTAATGTGAAAGTAACAGAAAGCTCTGATGATTGATTTACTATTTCCCAGGATGCTTTTCATTTACCCACATAGCAATGACATAAACACATTGTTTTCAATATTAAGGCATAATAAATCCGCCTCCCAGTTGAGGATCATTTGGCCGTTGGTGAGCAGCTGTGTCTCTGTCTCGTGGCTGAATTGCATTCTCGTCTATTTTCTGCTGATGTAGGTGGAGAAATTGGTGTTTCTGCCTCCACAGTGATCAATTTCAAACCCTGTGTGAGTGTTGAATGTCGCAGAATGAAACTGAGGGGATATGATGCTGAAGCTATTCCCTCTGGTGTTTACATCTAGTGATAAGAAAATGACACCATTAGACAACAGAATTGTCTCCGAAAGAACAGATTCTTGTGTTGTGCAAAAGCAGGCTCTTATTATTATTATTATTATTATTATTATTATTATTGTTATTATTATTATTATTATAAGGTGTTTTGTACTGTACATGCAGTCTGTAATAAGCTCATGATAATATGCATGCGTGTTTCAGGGTGAAAAAGTGAACTATAGAGACAGATGGTTTATTTCAAGAGGGATGCCCTTGTGTGTGTATGTGTCCTTTTTGTTTTTATTTTTCAAGAAAAAGAACTTAGTAAAAGTCTTTTATTGAGACAAATAGCTACCACGGTGCAAATCTCTTAATTTTTCAGACAGTCTTTATTCTAACTCTCACTGATGGTCAGCGGCTGAAAGAATGAGATGGCAGATATAGAAATGAGGTTCCTGGTGACTGGCCTCGCGCATCATGCCGAGGCAAAGAGCTCACTGATTCAGTGCGACCTCTGCTGCTCCGTCACACGGAGAGCTGCCACTAGAGGTGGCTCAGGCCAAATTGGTGATGGTGATTGGAAGGTGAATGGAGACCTCAGGGCTGAAAATCCAAGAAACGCTTCGATTGTAGCTCGGATTCCCAAGAGAAACTCGAGGCGGAAAAGATAATTTAACTATTGATGGTTAAAATGGGAATTTTCTTGAATATTGTTAATATTCCCCAGGATTCATATGTTCACCCAGACTGTCTACATCCATGTTTCTTTTTTCAGTTTATGAGCTATTTTTCCATTAAAATACACTATATGTCCAAAAAGTATGTGGACACCCACGTGAGGGTTGTTTCTCATTAAAAACCCAACATTTTATTTTATTCAAAATAGTAATTTAGTCATTTATAACCAGCCGAAATACACAGAGCTACCACATTATGTTCACCCACTCCAGACCTTATCATCCGTCTGACTCACTAATGCGCTCTGTGGCTGAATGGGAACAAATGTTTCCAACATCTGGTGGAAAAGCCTGAAACCAGAAGAGTGAGACTAAATGCCCATTTATTGATGGTTAAAAAATAGAATATTCTTGATGATTATTATTGTTAATATTCCCCAGGATTCATATGTTCATCCAGACTGTCTACATCCATGTTTCTTTTTTCAGTTTATGAACTATTTTCCCATTAAAATACACTATATGTCCAAAAGTATGTGGACACCCACGTGAGGGCTGTTTCTCATGGCCGTATTTTGCAAAACCCAAGATTTTATTTTATTCAAAATAGTAATTTAGTCATTTATAACCAGCCAAAATACACAGAGCTACCACATTAGCAAGCACATGTGTATGGAAAACACCCACTCGCGCCAGACCTTATCATCCGTCTGACTCACTAATGTACTCTGTGGCTGAATGGGAACAAATGTAGCCAGGTTCCAACATCTGGTGGAAAAGCCTGAAACCAGAAGAGTGGAGACCATTGTAGCAGCAGATAAATGCCCATAGTTTTGGAATGACATTTACAACCTTATAGTTTGTAATCCTGTACATTGGTATGCAGTTCATCCCATTTGTTGCCTTTCCTAACGCTTTCTTCTCGCTCTTGCCCGCTCCCGTCCTCGGCTTTGCCTTGTGAAATCTTGCCTTCCTGTCTCCGCTCTCCTTCCTCTTGTTTGTTCAATCAGTCTTCTTCAGTAGTTTCCATTGCAGACAGCTGGATTTGGACATAAAAGCCAAAGAATCAAACCATTTGAAGTCTGACATAAGCTTCCTGACAGATGAGGCTGTATGTCACCAAACCATCTCTGTGGGAACGGTTTGACTGATGTCTGACCCGCAAAGTGTTTGTTTTACATAACTACCGAAAATCTGATAAAACAGGGAAGAGTGTTTTTTTCACCTCAATATATTCCTTTTTTCCTCCTCTTTCTAGACATGATCCTTAAAATATTTGATTTCCTGCTGTTAGTTCTGTCTGGCCACATCAGTGTGACTTATTTCATCCTCTCCTGACTTTTTCAACCCAAGTTGGTCTAAAACTACGGAGCCGTATCAACACCAAACGGGTATGAATAAATCCTAGTTGGTCTGTTGCAAATGGCAGATCTGTCATGTTCAATCTGATATGTTTCTGCCCAAGCGCAATTGTGGATCTAATATTAAAATGAAGTCTAGAATTTGGGTTTAAAGTTGAACGTTAATACGCTATCTTATTCTATCTTTTTCATCTTTATCTTCCTGTGAAAAGTGTTTATTTCTACAACCGATACAAACGCACATTAGCGCACACAAGCTCCTACAGTCCTACCACACTGTGTGTGTGTGTGTGTGTGTGTGTGTGTGTGTGTGTGTTGTGTGTGTGTGAGATTAATGCAACTCCTAGATACTCGCAGAGACAAAGAAGTGCTCGGCTTTGTGTAAAACACAGAACAGTCTAATTAGATGTGTAAAGAGTGCCGAGGAAACCAACCACAGAGCTGACAAGAGCTCAGCGTTATGCTGACGCAACCCGTTCTTACTCCCAACTCATACAATACTGCCGCTTGGTCAGACCTCCCAAAAAATCAGCCTTTGGTGTCTATATGGAACGCTCCGGGTAGAGCAGCAGCTTAAACACGGTGCTGTAACCGTACCATACAAAGCTCCAAAAAGCAACCCCGTACTTTTTGACCAGCGTCCTCGGCGGGGCGGCCAGAGCTTTTTTTGCAGCTCAAGTCGGTGGCTTTGTGTTTGTACGGTAAGATGACGTAATAAGAACGACAACGGTAGCGAGCAGTAAGTATGAAAGACAGAAAATTTGTGTAGGGAGGATGGTTGGGGGGGATGATATGCAGCAAAGTGCCCAGGTCGGAATCAAATAAGCGGCTCTTGCGTCAAGGAGTAAACCTCTATATGTCATCTATATTTCACAACTTTTCATTTTTAAACAACAATGGATTTCATTTTTCCCTTTGCCCTAAAAAATCAACAGGGCAGCTAATTGGCATGTAACAATTAGGAGAATGAAACCCTTTTTAAGATTATGTTTGCGGCGTTTTGGGGCCTTTATTTGACAGCTGCTTTGCCATTCATGTGCAACCATCTGGACAATATTTTATCCTTTGTGTCCCTATATGGAACTTGAGGAAGATATTCCATCCTTTTAGGGGGTAATAAGCGGAATTATGAATGTTAATAACATTGTAGATATATTTGGGAATAAATTGAGAAATGTTCATGTAAAGTCTCTGTAATTGTATGTTCTTTTATTTAAATCCTTACAAAGGAAGAAAAAGACTCGATGATAGGAAGCCTCCACTTTGAAGGCTGAAAGCAGAGAAAGGCACAAAGGAAAAGACGAGATTGACAGTTATGATGAAGAGCTAAATCTGGTGGGAACAACCTTAGCTGGAGAGGAACAGGATGATTTCAGCAGTCAGCGCTTTAGAAGGAGGAGAAGAAGATTACAGGATGAAAGACAAGGGATGAATGGAGAAGGGACTAAATCCCTAATCCAGGTATTTATGGATATATTCAAGCAGATACCAGCCGTTTACCATGAAATGAAGCGGAAATGTCAATCCTTTGCAACATGGGAGGATATGAGCAGCTTGTAATGAGAAAACGTGTGTAGTAAAGAAGGAATTTAATACTGATAAGGAGGAAAAGCCGGGTTGGAACTAGAGATGTCATGAGAACCGATACTACCGACACCTTCTGGTTCTAAAATGACAAAACACCGACAAGGCCCATTTTTTGAAGCACCGTTAGCGACGATGCCAGTGTTAGCAACATCGGCGCTGCGACTCTTCTGGAACGGATGGGGTCAGTATACGCTTCAGTGTGTTCCAGTGCGTACATTTGTAAGTAGGAGGTCACAAACAAAGTGGCTTTCTGATTTTTTAAAAAATACATCTCCACTATTTGCCATGGGTTTGTAACGTCTCTGCTCACGCCACTGTTAGAAACACTGTTGTTGTTTTTTGCGCAGTAGTTTTTGAAAAGATTCCTGGAAGTCTGGATTGTGTCTGAGGACAATAGTTGTTGCACTATGACCATTCACTGAAATGTTGTTTTATGCTCTAATGCACGTTTTGTATGTCTTGTTATAACATTTTGTTGTTTTTCAAATATTTTAATAAAAGATTTCATGTTTCAAGTTAAATTACATGGAATCTTAGAAAATCACTTTTATCCTATCCTTTTTTTTATGGTATTGACACAGACTACTGCATTTTTGGTATCGTGACACCCATAGTCTTAACATGGGCTAGGTGTTGTAAAAAAAAAAAAAAAACAATACAGTACAGTACCCTTAAAGTGATACCAGTAAGTACTTCATTGGATCATGTGAAAAGCCACCGCCACTAACGGCTGTGTTTAGCGGGCCTATCAATCGGCATATTAAATCAAAGGCTTGGCTGCGAGCAAAACCATACAAATGGTCATTTTCTTCTAGATCTAGGTACAGAAAGGATCAAACGCAGGTATTGTTTCACTGGAAAAAGTAGTGTTATTTCAGTCGATACCTTTTTAAAAGTTTGAGTACCCAGCCCTACCTGTAGTTAAAGGTTCAGACGAAGATTTTTAAGATTGAGGCTGCATGGGACAGTTTCATCTACCTTCAACACATTTTATTTTACTGTAGCGGCCGGTTGTTTTTAGCCACCGTTGTTGTTAGCTCTAGCAGCGGATTCTCTGTTGCTCTCTTCCTTTTTTACCAATACCCGCCGTCCTTGATTAGCTGTGTCAAGCTTAAAAAACAACTCACTAAAGTGTCCACTCATCCACATGCCACAACGCTGTGAAAAAGTGTTCTCATTTATCTATAGTTTTGAGAAAGTTTGCTTCTCCAACCCCAAAAGTCTGCTCTCAAGTTAGAATCCACAACTCAGAGCGTCTGCGGTCCCTGTGTGTGTGTGTGTGTGTGTGTGTGTGTGTAACCCAAGCTTCTCTGTTCTTTGTTTTAATAGCCGGTTCCACAAGAAAATTATTTACAAAAAGTTTTCAACTGGAAGTTTCAGAACCAGTTTGTGTTTTAGTATCAAACCATTACCTTGGAGGAAATGTATACTTATTGACATGGAGACAAATGTTACATGACTTTGAATGAATAATATCGTTACGTGTCTGCTAGACATGTAAGTAGGCAACTGTTTGCTAACATTCACCAGATCAACTTTATATGTCACAGGTTGGTTGGTTTACAGCTTGTTTTGCTGCCCCCAAGTGGCCAAAGGGGCCCAGCTAAAAACCCAGCTAATCATGTTTAATTAAATAAAAAAAAAAGAGTTTTGGGCAGTGTCACAGAAAGTTTATAATTTTGTAAAATGTCTTATATTTAAAGTTGTGTGCTTCTTGTTGGGTATGTGAACCTCTTTGAGTATACAGTACATTCTTCACATGTCTCTGACAGAGTACATCACATAATGTAAAGGACATATCTTATCATATAATTTGTTTAATTAAAAAAGAACTAAACAAGAGGGGGTAAAAAAACTAGCAAAAGAAAACAATAGTAGCTAAACTAACGACAGAATAACGACAGAATGTAATATTAAAATATAGTTCATATGGTATGTGACCCAAAACCTTTTTCTGATGCAAAATGAGGAAAAGTGAAGTAATGTCTGACTTGCAGATTTCATTATTGTATCAATGTAAAGATAATTAATGATAATGTAATGATAATCAATTCACATCATCATTACAGCCGTCGCAGACTCTGCTTCTGCTGATGCAGTAAACCCTTCCAGTGTTCGCCTACTTACTAACAACCACAGAATATCTATGGATCATATCCAGAAGAAATTTCCACATAAGCCAATTTCTTTTAAATATGTTAAATGGTCCCTCTGGCGGTTTTCTCATATGAAACGTATCTTCGAGGAACATGCGACAAATTCCGCAGAAATGTGCTATTAAATTCTATCCATCTCATCTTTCTTCATGCTAAATTGATACAGACCCCCTGGGAGGTTTCCTTTTCATAATGAAGCAGCTCCGGTTTTACAGTGACAATAATTTGAAGTGAAATGACCTACCTATGTGTCATCTCGTTATCTGCACAGAGATCAAAAAAAAAATATTGGGTGATTTGATGATAAGAAAAAGGAAGGGGAAATAAAGTCAAGCCAAGAAATGGGAAATGTGGGAAGTGAGATAAGGTGAAAAAAGTTCGGCTAGAAATCGACTAATAAAACTGTAATTTAAAAGAAAAGGACAAAGTGTGAGGAAAAGGGTGAGTGGAAAAAAGGGGAGGAAAGGGAATACAATTAAGAATGTAGTAGGAAAAGACAGGAAAGAATGAGAAACGAGAGGAGTAAACAAAGGAACACAGATAAATAAGAGGGTGAATGAGGAAGAAGGAGATAAGAGAATAGGAAACAAATTAAAGCAATAAATTACCCAAAATAGGAATTAATGCAAGAGAAACCAAAATTCCAGCCACTGAGCCAGAGAATATATTATCTTGTTAAACTTTCACACTTCAAAGACAGCCCGTCTCTCCTTCCATACCTTCTGAAGAATGTTACCAATACCTAGCTCAGCAGAGGGGAAAGCCTCAAATGATCCCTTCTGCTCAATACCTCCTCCCTCTGCAATAACTATCATCTTATTATTTTTAGAATATGGAGTAATTGGGGGTCATGACGGCTGGTTAATAGAGCCCGACTTATAAAGGATGTTTAAGGGCGATACAGATACAAATATTTGGTAATTTAAAAATCTGAAATTCCGATATATATCGGCCGATATACAGTGTATTTGAAAAATAATAATAATACATCACTTTTTTTGTGTTTTGTGTGGCAAGGCACCTTTGTAAGACTGCTGTGATATAAAAGCAAACCTTGCTGCAGAACAGAAACAATATTGTCTGAATCTTAATATTTTTCATAATAGAATCACAATGCTGACTTTCACTCTCTTTGTCAACATTGTTGAGGACGTGGTTGTCTTGTTTCAATAGAGAGACGTAGTCCCCCCCCCCTTCTGGTTGACGTCATGGAGCTTAATTCGTAAAAAAGATGTATGGTAGGGAACATGGTGAGGCCAATTATTTTGTTTTTATCCCGTTTGCATTGAGCCATGGATTACAAATATGATGTTTCTCAATTTAAAATTTTTCAAATGAAGAAAGTCTCAAAATGTCGCAGGTTATTCGTAGTCCCACTTAGTTTTGTGTGAAACCGCTCAGTGAATTACATATCTATCAAAATGTACGTCCGCTTGCTTGATGCTAGCTAGCTTAGCACTAACACATGTAATGTTATCTCTTATCTATTATGTAGTCTCGCATTGTCAGACCTTCCTCCACAGCGCTGCAAAAAACAAACTTTTAAACTAACAGACACCATATGTGTAATCCATGGCTCAAATCAAACAGGATCAAAAAATAGTTTCTCTCCCAGTTAACTACCATGCATATTTCTTTCCCCAAATGAAAGTCCCATGAGGTCCACAGGAAGGGGAGGGACTATGCTTCTCTATAAACTTTTTTTTTTTTTTGTGTGTGTGTGTGTGTGTGCGTGTGTGTCTGCCTCATCTTGAATACCTGAGTGTTTGCCTAAAGGTTTCAGAGTTGTCTTGCAGACCTAAAAATGTTTTCCTTGCTCACCGCATTGTGAAGACAATATGCATAAATATGATTTATGACAGAGCAACCGAAGTGAGAAAAATGTGTCAAACTGTGTGTGTACGCCACGTGTGTTTTGTGTGAGACGCTTATGGCCACTAAAGCAAATGATTTCTAGTTCAGGCCCCGAAGAGGAAGATTAAAGCAATTTACTCTTGCGACTCTCAAAGATACTTGACTTCTTTCTCCTTCACTGCAACTTAGGAATCAACAGATGCTGACTTCAGTGATTTTTCATTTTGTTCCGAGCCCAGAGCAAAAGACTGATGAAGCCAAAAGGTGGACACACAGGCAGGAAATAAAAGAAGCGAAAAAAAGAGATGGAGATAGAAACACATTTTAGGTGAAAAGAAGGCAGACACAGTTGAATCTCACATATGCACACACATAACAGGCCATAACAGTGACTCATTTTCTACTCCCAAGGATACATTTTTTAATACCCAAAAGAAAAGGGTGAAACTCAGAGGAATAGCGATAACAAAGCAACCTTTATTCAAAACTCATGACACGTTTCTGGAGGAATAGTTGAGGGAACAGAAAGTGAATCATGACATGATTCAACTGCTACTGTGCTACTATGAATGATTAGGGTTGGGTATCATTTTTTAGTTTAGTTTTTTTTGTAGTTTTTTTTGGTGCTAAAGCGATACTTTTTAAAATGGTGCCGGTGCCTCAACCAATACATAAAACAGGTCAAAATTAAATGAGTTATTAATAATAATAATTTATTTCACCAGGAAATTGCTATTAAACGACAAAACAACCACCAGATAGGAAAAGGGTATTTTACAATAACTTTGAATGCACCACGAGGCTTCCACTATATGTGTTGTTGTTGCAACGGCAGCTGCAGACTGTAAAGTCCCGGTGTTTGAATCCTCTACAGGGAAATACAGTCACACATTACACCGTTTAACCTTAGCTGTCAGCATTTTAATCCAGCTACTAACTAACAATATGCTAACGTTACCTGCTGCCAAGTGTAGTTAACTAGCATCACGTGCATCGATGCTTGTGTTGCCTGTAACGTCCGTTTCGGAGCATCAGAGAGAAGCGCAGGCATTTCAGTGGCAACAAAATGAGGCACCGAAGTCCGCGTGGCTATTCGGCTACCGGTACTTAGGCGCCGGTGCCATATTAGTACCGGGTTTCGGTACTCAACCCTACGATGGTCCTGATAGAGCAAGTTCTTCTTCTGCTACTGTCACTAATATTTACCTGCTACTGCTAGCACTTTGGATCTTGTACTACGGCAAAGTCTTTTAAATATAGCTTTATATTTCAGATAATTTTACCTCCTTAGAATCTGTGCTTTTATTTAAAAAAATTTTATTTCTATAAAAATGTTTTTTTTTCTTCCTAAAAGCGACTATATAGACCTGTCCCGATAACAAATTTTGCTTGACAATAGATTGTCCCAGAAATTATTGCGATAAACAATAATGTTGTTCTGAGCCCATTTTCACCTATATAGTGATAATGGCATAATAATGAAGGTACACCTTTTCAAAGATCAGACTATTATTTCTAGTTTCAGGTTATTTAGCTAGTAAGTGGTGACTTTTGGCAGCCAGCCTACCAAAAGAAAGCAGGTAACTGAGTTCCCCATCCGGGAGCCTCTGACACACTGACAGCAGACAGCAGACAGCTGTAGGCTTGTACCAGTTAATGTTCAGTGCATTGTCAGACACATGCAGCCGCTTTCCTGAGAGCGCTTGCGAGACTACCAAGTCCACAGCAGCCCGTGGCGTTTATGACCGAGCCTGTCTCCACCGGCAGGTTGTCAACTGTGTGGTTCGAATGAAAGGGACGCTGAGCAGCCCGACGGATATCACTCATATACTTTTTTTTTTTTTTTTTTTTTTTGATGGCGCCTTGCATTTCCTCTGTCTCTCTCTCTCTTTCCACCAGGAGTCCCGCCTCCCCACACAAAGATACTGACAAGAGGGCTCAATCCTCGTTACACTAAGGAACCGACAGTGGTCATCCAGTGTCTTTGGTAGAGAGAAAAGGAAAACAAACAAGCATGCAAATGGCAACAATCGTGGCCCAAAAAGTTATCAAACTCATTTTTATTTGTTTATCATGCAATTAATTGACTTATTGACTACGACTATCAAATGATGTGAAAGGCGTCACTCGTAGTGATGAACTACAAAGAATTAATGCTTGGATCTGCAGCTCCCCTTGGCTTTATGGAGCTTTAAAGTGAGTTTCAACTCACTGTCAGCTGTCTGGCCCACAACTTTGTTTTGGTTCTCTCTCACCGTTGTCATGTTGTATTTTGGCCGTGGCAGGCAAAAAATAGACTGTTAGGAACTAGCTGGTGGAGCATTTAGCCGCTGTAAAAGCCACACATTTCCCTCAGGAGTTGGCAGACACCAAAAAACAGAGCTAAAAAACTGTGAATAGTATTGGACTTACATTCATCAGGTTTTAAATTATTTTTTTTGGGGGGGGTCTCAAACTTAATACAATTTTTTTTATACAACGGATAGCTTATTTATTGATATTGATTGATTTCAATATGGATCGATCCAACACTACAGATTCATTTGTACCTTCAAATCCCAACCTGTAGGGGGAACAAAGAGGAAAAGTGCTTTGGTGCCTATTGGAAAGGTGCTGCTTGACAATTAGCTATTGCTAATGTAGTTCTTGGTGAGTACCGTAAGATTACGACACCGTTCAACGTGCTAAAATATATTTAGTATGATTGTTTTGACCACGGTTAAAAACTCTAGGCTAGCCCACAAATTCATCAGTAACGTTAATTGTTTAGATAGACGACTAATCTAATGGTAATTTAGCTAGCTAGCACACCCCTGTCTTCTGCCTCAGACACCCGGTGCTGCAAGGCTTCAGTTGGGACGAGAGGTGACAACAGCCCCGGTCCTGGGACACTTCCACAGTCAGCCCCCAGCCAGCTAGCAGCCATCCACTACCATAACAGCCCTGGCCCTGGGACACTTCCACAGTCAGCCCCCAGCCAGCTAGCAGCCATCCACTACCATAACAGCCCCGGCCCTGGGACACTTCCACAGTCAGCCCCCAGCCAGTTAGCAGCCATCCACTACCATTACAGCCCCGGCCCTGGGACACATCCACAGTCAGCCCCCAGCCAGCTAGCAGCCATCCACTACCATAACAGCCCTGGCCCTGGGACACTTCACAGTCAGCCCCCAGCCAGCTAGCAGCCATCCACTACCATTACAGCCCCGGCCCGGGGACACATCCACAGTCAGCCCCCAGCCAGCTAGCAGCCATCCACTACCATTACAGCCCCGGCCCGGGGACACATCCACAGTCAGCCCCCAGCCAGCTAGCAGCCATCCACTACCATTACAGCCCCGGCCCTGGGACACTTCACAGTCAGCCCCCAGCCAGCTAGCAGCCATCCACTACCATAACAGCCCTGGCCCTGGGACACTTCACAGTCAGCCCCCAGCCAGCTAGCAGCCATCCACTACCATTACAGCCCCGGCCCGGGGACACATCCACACTCAGCCCCCAGCACACATCCGTTAGTGTCACCGGTTGCGAAACACTGTTTTACATCCTTGCATTAAAGATGTGTTACAAACAAACCGGAACCTCCTATTACTACTAATCATAGTGCATTAGCACTTGTACAGCTTTAAGGATAAAAAGCCACAAATAGTGATGATGACTCTTCTCACATCAGGTTGTGTAACAGTGACGAGGCGGAAAGGTTCAACAGAAGCTCACTAACAATGGCAGCATTAAACTTCAGCGTGAGTCATTAAACAGTGAGTCAGCTCTGAGCTGCAACAAGCTCGGCAGTGTGCTGCTCTTTATGATGCTTTGTTTGTAAGTTAAGTGTCATGGTAAATGTCTGTTCTAGGCTTTTGTTACCTACTGTACATGTGGTCCAATTTTCACCAGTGTTTTAGCCCTGATTTCTTTCCATATTCACGTGTTTAGCCGGGTTTTGTTCTAATATTCAGTAATAATTTTAGTCTAGTTTTAGTTGAGTGTTGTACTAGTGTTTTAGCCAAGTCTTGGTCCAATATTATGGATGTTAAAGCCCTGTTTTGGGCCAGTATTCAGTGATAGTTTAGAACAGTAGTTTTTTTAATTGTTTTTATATGAAGAACACACGGTTTACCGGCAAAACACAATACAGTCACTGCTTCCTAAAACAGGATGTTCTTACCATAAGCTGTCATTATTTCATTTGCTACCCTGGCAGTGGTAGCCATCTGAGAGCAAATAAAAAAATATTAAAACATAATTTAAATACGCGCATTAGCAACACACGGCTCAAGAAGCCGACCCTTATGAAATCTCTTAGGTTAAACTCACTCAGCCAACATTTGAATATGTTTTTATATTTATCAACTTAAGGGTGAAATTACCATCACCAAACCCACCAGACTCCATTTAAATAATAAGTAGGCCTGCTTTTATCATCATAAAACACAAATAGCATATTTGTAATTCCTTTCGCTTAATATCTATATCTTTCATAAAGATACCCATTGGGGAACATTAACAGGGTTGTCGGTTTCTAAATGTTCTAACTTTTATGAGCACATCTGTCTCTCTCACTCACTCAGTCAGCCCTGGATTAGTCCGATATTTACTGGTGTTTTTGCCCTGGCTTTGGTCTATTTGATGGTATTTCAGCCTTTGTGCGCACTGCTCTGTGTAATATTCCTCATTTGACAACACTTGACTAGACTTCGGTAAAGTAAATGTGCGCAAGTCTGAACTGACTGCATTCACGTCATGCTGGAATGATTTTCTGCCACTTCTCATACTTTGTTTTGTTTTTCTAAAACACCACTACTCAAGCTATCAGACAACATTCCTTTTCTATTATGAACTTTTTCTATTAAAGGTTAATTTTTTACATGCCATTGTTCCTGACATTCTGCTTGAAGTATATGAGCAATGTATATATGTATGCTCCACCGGGTCATTGTGTGGGTAATCCACTGTGGTGAAAGAAGGATGGGCAGTTTGTTTTGATACCTGCAGTGTCTGACTCATTCTCTATTATCCATTCTTCACTTGTTTAACAAATACCGGCTCTTATTTATTAGAAGCATTATGTCACTGTCTTCGTAATAATGGCATAATTATGTTTTTTTCCCCCGTTTCATGCCATTTCATAGTCACAGCGTTGTCTCTCTTAATTAGATTTTCTTGCCTGACTTTCTTTCAGGGCTTTTTCTTCTTTTATTTTTCTGTCTGCGTTTTACAGAGATGAAAAGAAAACCTTCAACAAGCTTTGTGTAATGTTATGAAAGATATATATTACAGGTACGTATTCTTTCCTGGAACCATTTTCTCTTTGAGTCTTTTTCTTTGGTCAGTCAGAGAGGAATCAAATGATGTCATATAAAGTACACATAACAAAAGAGACACAATAAGACTTATGTAAGAAAGTGTTAAAGTCACCAATGAAAATGGACACTTTATTAATCCAAGCTTCTGGACTGATAGAAATATCAAGTTTTAGTATAACCAAAGTGAGTAATATTTCTCACCGTAAAAGAGGCAGAAGGGAGTGACACAGAAACAAAGTGTTTCTACGTCAGGGAGAGAAATCCACTTTGTCAGAAGGGGGTTTCTCACCCCTGCATCAGATTAGTTTTTTTGTCATGTTTTTTGTGTTTGTTCTCTGTGAGAAAAGTCCACAAGCACAAAATTCACACCACTGAGACTAAGATAATACTAACACCATAACAGCCACAGAATAACAATGAGGCTGTTGCTTCAGGCAGCTTGCTAGTTAGTTTTCCGATCAGCCACCCAGAACACATTGGAGAGCAGGTTTGTCAAAACTGATCCGCTGTGGCCTGCTGGGATTGCAGCCCCGTTCATGTGTGAAAATGTAAAAGAGATGAAAAAAGGTACAATTAGGTTTCATTTCAGAGGTTTGTTAACCGTTTGAAGGGCATTTAAGGGCTATGCAATGTTCAAAAGCCATATACACACATTTTCAGGTTCATAATTGTATTTAGAATTTGTACCAGAATAGGTTTATAACTGTTGAGGTTGAGTCTCGAGTCCCCAGTGTTCGAGTCCGAGTCACCAAAGAAGAGTCTGAAATCGTGTCACCATTACCTGAGTTTGAGTCCGAGTCGAGTCTTGAGTCCCCAGTGTTGAGTCTGTGTTGAATTGCAAGACTGCCTACATTTCTACACTCTTGCACCTTTAAAGCGCTGATATTCTAATAAAAGAGGGTCTACATTTAACAAAAATGACACCACTGTCACGATTGCAAAGGGAGTTTATTTACCAACTTTTTTGTAAACCACATTTACACAAAATGGGGCGCATCTCTCTGCATTTTCCAAATGTGAACATGTAGTAGGGAGCCCGCGAATCATGCACTGCAGGTGAAAATATCAATATTAATTCCTTTGTTACGAGAGTAGTGAAAGTAAGAGCGAGAATGCAGCGTTAAGTGAATGACGTCAGTGAGTGTGTTGTCAAGCAAGGAGAGCGGTAGCAGTTTCCGACTGAGAAGCCTATGTATGGCAGTGAGGAAAAGCGCAAGAAAAAAGAGATCCCAAAGACAATGTAAAGTGAGTCTACAATAAACAAGAAGCTTCTCAAGACATGGTGGCTTCATCTTTTATTAATACTATCGGTGAAATAAAGGGTGTTACCCCCAAAAGAACATCAGCCCTGGCTCAAACGTCTCCCAGCAGTCTTGGAACCCAAAACAGGAAAAGTGTAACATCTTTTATTAAATTTTTATAACCTATTAAGTCAGAAATTTCATCCAACTTCTGAATTTATTTATCCTTGAGGTTGAGTCTCAAGTCCTCAGTCTGCGAGTCCAAGTCAAGTCACGAGTCCAGAGAATAGATTCTCCAGTTGGACTTGAGAATAAAGACTCAAGTCGGACTTGAGCTGAACAGGTTGCACGTTATAAACCGCTGTGTCTCGCTTGCCTGCTCCGCTAACGTTAGCTGTTAGCAGGATTAGCATGGTGGCGTTAGCCACAGTTAGCCGGGACCGGTTGGGCTCACTTTACTGGCTGTGTCTCAATTGTTTTTGCAAGTAACCAACTCAAGTACCCTAGCTAAATAATCCAATGTGAGTACACAAATGTTGAAATGACATAAAATGCCCGTCCCTTGTAGCCGGGATAAATTAGCCTGGAGGTAATGTTTAGCTACCTAAGCTGCCAATATTTACCCGGGGTTTGTAATGTCTCTGGTCACGCCACAGTTAGAAACACTGTTGTTTTTTTGCACAGTACCTTTTGAAAACATGCCTGGAAGTTTGGAATGTGTCTAGTTGTTGCACTATTACCATTCATTGCACTTTATTATGTTATTCTATGCTCTATTGCACATGTTTTGGATGTATTGTTATGACATTTTGATAAAAGAAATTCTACAAAATTTAAAAAATTCCATTTACTTTAACTTGAAACATGAACTTCTTTTATTAAAATATTTATTTTAATAAAGAAGTTCATGTTCATAAAGTAAATGTAAAGTTCAAGTTCATAACGTAAATGGAATTTTAGAAATTTTGTAGAATTTCTTTTTTTCCCTTGGTATCGATATTGAATCGTGTTATTTTACTGGTATTGACACCGATTACTGAATTTTTGGTATCAAGACACCCCTATTAGCTACAGAGTGAAACATTTGTTGGGAGTCGCACTACAAGCCAGTCAGTTGCAGAGCATGAGGGCGTGCCACACTAGCAGCTGTTACAAAGTGATGCACGTTTGTCACGGACGTAAAGGCTGGACTATAATAGAGCAGTTTGTGAACAGTGTTTTCTCTGGAAAATGGAAAGTCCCTTTGGGGTGGTCTTTTCACTTTGTAAACCTATAACATGCACAGAAAGATATATAACACAATAAAGTTAAGAGAAAAAGGCAAAAGCATAATATGAGCACTTTAAGTTACTCTTTAATTTAATAGACAAATGACTCGGAAGAATCCCATCTGTGAATATTACAACATTTTATTGCAATTCAATTCATAAAATGTTTTTGGTCTGTATTTCTACTTTCATTTTTTTTACACTGAAAGAAGAAAGCTCATATCAAACACAGTGAATGAGACATTCGGGCACGGAAACCCTAAACTGTAGTTTGACATTTCCATTTTATGTTCCGCCCAGGACATAGAAAGAAATAACTAGAAGACAGAGTGAGGGGAAGTGGGAGAAGTGGATCATGCTTTCACCACTGTCAAACACATTGTTACCACCAGTTGTCGGGATGGTTTGGGGGTGGTTTGTTGTTGTTATTGGACATTCAAAGAACTGGTCACTATTGACTCCTGTAGAGATGTAGTCAACGAAGCTGGGATGGCTGCTGCCAGTGATAATGCTGTTGATCCAATCCTGGTACTGGGACACACGGGCATAAACTCCAGGAATCCTAGGTAGGCCACAGCCTTCACCATAACTCACAACTCCACACTGGATCCACGCAGACCCCTGTTTGGTCACCAGTGGCCCCCCTGAGTCTCCCTTTGGAAAGAAATGAATGATTGTTATTAGGATAATATTGGGTATCTTTTAGGAGAAGACCTGTCTCGAAACCATTCACCCTGCTGAAGCGTTTGGTAACTGTTAGTCTGACTTTCCTGGGAATGAATATATAACACATTGTTTTAATATTTGAATAAAGTGAAAGGCTCATTGAGTTGTGTATGTAGTGTGTTTAATGCATTGATAGCTGTATAACGTGTTTAACTTAGCTTAGCACAAAGATTGGAAGCAAGGGAAAACGGTTAGCCTACATAAAAAAACAGCATTTCTTGGATGTTTAAGATTATTTAAGATTTGTTTATTTTAGGTGTCTTTGGCAAACCAATCCTCTTGATTTAAAATCTGCCATGTAAACAAGTGAAAGATACATTGTACATATTCCCAGGATGCTATCCTGCTCTCTCCTGTAATATACATCACAACCTACATATCAGCTAGGGTATACTAGGGATGGGCATGATTAATCAACGATCAATAATTAATTATTAAAAATTTCATTGATCACGTTAATTTGTTATCGATTAAACTAATGCAGGTTGCATAGCGTGGTGTGAGTCTTGAAGCAATGAAAGACATAGTTCACTGCAAACACTGCAATGTCGTGTATAAGTGCAACACGGCCACAACTCAAATGATGTACCGCTGAACCAAAGTGCATCAACCCTGGTTAATGTCGGTGGCGGCGGTGCATCCTGCTCTCAGTCTCAACCTAGCATCAAGTCGGCGTTAGCACGGAGGAGCGGCTGTGGAGACCGGTAGGGCGGGTATCACCAGCCTGGGGGAGACGGGGCTGCGTTGTCTGACACGGACAAGGGGAGCGCAAACACTGGCCAAGTTAGTGCAGAGGTACCTGTCCATATCCCGGCAACGTCAGTCCCCTCAGAGCGGGTGGCTTTAAGTAGCCTAATTCATTGTTAGGTAGACTGATCTCTTTCACCCTCTTTCTCAACTCCGTGCCTTGGATAGTTTTTGAGTTACATTTGACAAAACCTGCCAGATCTAAGTATTATTACGTTTCTGGTTAAGTTGTTGGTTAACATGATTGATTTTATTATTTTGGAACAAGTGAGGGTCTTGTTTAAAAACGTTGGATCGCAGCTGCAGGTTCTGCTGCTTTAGAGCACCGCAGCACATAACTTGAGCCTCAAGTTGTTGTTCTTGTAGTAAAGATGTCATCGACAAAAAACACACTGTATTTTTGTATTTTCATTGCTTTTTAATTTATAAAAAGTTAAATAAATAATGAATTTTAATATAAAAAATATTAATGATTAATCAACAGTCGATCGTTAATTCTCCCAACAATCGACTAAGAAAATGTAACCAAATGCCCATCCCTAGACTACACACAAAAGGGTGGTTACCTGGCATGAATCCTTCCCTCCAGCTTTGACCCCAGCACACATCATGTTGTCCGTAAGATCTTCATAGTGGCATCTGCACTCCTTGTTTCCCACTATCGGAACAGATACCTCCTGTAGGACGTCAGCAAGTGAACCTAAACCCAGATATTTCAAAAGCTCATTTTAGTTATTTTAATTGGTGTGCAAAAAGGACAATATACATCTGTATGCATCATTGTGTGATTAAAAAGGAACTGTCTGAGCTTACCAATATTCGTTTTGCCAAAACCAGTGACCCAGCTTTCAACCCCAACGTTGAAAGTGCTATTTTCTGAGGCCAAGCAGACCGGTTGTATGTAGTCTGTGAAAGTCACAGGCTCCAACAGCTGCAGGAGACATATGTCGTTGTCGTTGCGGTTGACGTTGGTTGGGAGGTATGAAGGATGGCATTTGATCATTCTCAGATTCCGTGACACTGCATTTAAGTTTGGACCCGACTGGCTTTGGAGGCCCAAATGCACAACAGTTCCAAGGTCAGTTCTTGAAGACAAAGAAGTAAATGGAGTACATTTTAAGTTTTTCACTGTTACAGTTGAGTTTTACAGGTGTTAGTTCTTTAGGCCTTATTTACACTCATATTAACATACAGTCCGTGTCTGGATACATTTTTCGTAGTAATTCTGACAAATTTAAGAGTGGCATCAGTTTTCTCATCTGAGTTTATGTCTGGATTCATGTTACTCAGGGAGACACTATGAGTGCTGACATGTATCATTGCATCGCAATGCAAACCTGTATGATTCTGCATCGATGCAGTGACAGACAATAATCACTTTTTGCCTATGATGTTGCTCGTTGATTTTCAAGTTAAATGATTTTGTAGTACAACCTGAAGCCAGATGTAGGCTATCAATCCAACAACAAAATGAAGTCAATTTCAGGAGGAATACAAAAATAAATCTTAAAGTAAACAAAGCAAGTGCAAAAAGAGTAGCCTGTATTTGTTTTTAAGAGCAGTAGGTAAAATAATGAACAAGCTCTTGTTTAACATCCAAGCTCCCTTTAATCTTACAGTAAATAAAAGTGCAATTTTAGCAACATATGAACTCAGATATATCAAATAAATCCAACAATAAAAAATTGACATTTAAAGTAATTAAAAAAAATACTATAAAACCAGCAAAAAGAAATGCAATTTTACTCCTTTCTAAGGGAATTTTGAACGTCAATTTTTTAATACCTTGGTCGTTATAACTGACGTTATGAAGGACTCGCGACATATCTGAAACTATCTGGCCTGGTTCCACAATTATTGAAGACAGTGCTACAGAATGGGAGACACAGCACAGTTTACCTCCCACTCCAGTCAGTGCAGGACATACTGTGTACAGGTGAGCTACGGGAGGAACTGGAGTGGCATAGGGGATCAGAACTTAGTGTTTTGCTGCTGTTATCCTGACTCGGAGATCATTTTACAAAGTCTGCCGACTACCACGTTGTTGTTGGCATTAAGAGCAAATTATTTGTGTTGACGCATTTACGTAATCAGCGACGTCGACTACGCCGACAAATCGTCCCAGCACTAGACTTAAACTAAGTGAAGTGCCTTTTAGAATGGTTTGCACTATAGCAAAGAAACCAAATACTTTACTTTTTATTTGTTAAAGTATCTGCAACTAGTGTACTTGAATTTTATTCATCTGCAACATGATGTCGTATAATTACAGTTTTGCACAATAAATGTTCTCAAAACTACATACTATGTTTCTTTCTCCTTCTTAAAAAAACAACAACATTTAGCTGTTTGGCTTTCCTTAGGGTCTATGTTACATGGTCTGAAATATGTTCTATTTATATATCGTGATATATAATGTTATCGCATTAGGCTGCAATGTACTGTATATCACAATATGGATTTGAGGCCATATTGCGCATTGTGATGCATTGTGTGTGTGTGTGTGTGTGTGTGTGTGTGTATATATATGTATGTATGTATGTATATATATATATATATATATATATATATATATATATATATATATATATATATATATATATATATATATATATATATATATATATATCTATATCTATCTATCTTTGACAGGATAATCAGAATTGAATTGTGAGGGCAGTAAAGATTCACACCCTTAGGATACCTTTTTGTTTGGATCTCTCAGGGCTATGAAAAGCAGGAGAATCTTGACACTATTAAGGCTTTTGCGTTTTTGCATCATTGGTGTCTTTGTATATATGTATGTTTACAATATTATTAATTACAGCATGCTGTCCCTGATTGAAACGTATGAGAGAATGTCAACAACGTGAGACAGATGATTGAAAGAAGTAATGTTTTATGATGTTTGAAGACACATGTTGTGTATTGCTTGTCTTTATTAATAAAAGCTAACCATAGCTAAGCATAAGGTTTATAAAGTAATACTGGCAACAGTGATCCCTTACTCGTTGAGGCAGTGAGCGGCTGTCAGAACCCATTGGTCGGTGATCAGGGACCCTCCACAGAAGTGACTACCATCAGCCTGCAAACTGACCTGCCAGGGCCAATTTCCTGCAGGTGCATCATGACCTCCAACAATTCTGGTGTTGAATACAGCCTGTCCACATACTGACGGACAGACGAGAGTTAAATACAAAGGAAATGCAACAAGTCCTCAACATAGCTGACAAAAGGAAATGAAAATTGAATGAACCTTTCGTGATGCTTACCTGCCAGCTGTGAATTACATCCTGAAATTTAGAACACAGACAGATCTATGTCATGCAAATCTCATTAGGGTGAAGCAGATAATGCACAAAAGCAGATTCATTTGTAAGCACATTCGTAACTGTGGTCCACTTAATTCTAGAAGAAATCTCCACTTTAAAAAGGTTTTTGGAAAAACCTGTTAAACCATGTTAAAGTCAAGGTTCCATATTTTTCAACTGGCGACTGCCTCATTAACATTTGTAACAAAATCTGCACTTTTGCCAAACCCATACTCTGATCTACTTTAGAAATTAAGCAAATTAAATTTGCTTGATGCTTTACTCGACATGCCTTGTAAAAAAACAAAACAACAACTCACTGCTCATAACTCATTGCTCTCAGGAAACACCCATAGGACACTTAAGTACATAAGGAGAAAAACATGCAAATCTAAATATACAGTACTTGCAAAAATCTGCTTAATAAACTAGTTGAATGCATATTTGTCATTCCTTTGGTGTGAGGCTAAACTAAAGTTGTTTTCAGTCTGCTTTCAGAACAGGGGACACACCAAATTTTAAGGTTTCAGTTGCTTACACTTCCAAAACATTTCTAAAGAATACCTTAAGTAAATGTACCAATATTATCATGTTCGCTCATCTTTGTTTAAAAAACGAGAAATAGAAAAGACGGGATCAAATCAATATAGGGCAAAAAATGGTATTACAACTTAAGCAGTGTGGAAAGAAACTGATTACAAGCAATCTGCTGACACTTTAGTGACTGATCGATTAGCTTTTACATCTTGAGTTAGGGCTGTGCAATTAATCAACATTTTCAGCATTACTCTTCTGGCTTGTGATGATCACAAAAACAGAGTAATCGAGAGAAACTCTTATTTTGCACATTATATTTTGCAAGTAAACTATTTTAACTTGGTTCTCAATTTTTTTTTTTCTTCCAATAAATACAACCTTTTTTAATCAATATCAATGATTTCATTTGTGACCAAAATAATTGTGATCATGATTTGTTCCATAATCAAGCAATTAGTATTAGTCATTTTGCTGTCATAAATAGATAAAATATATTTGCTCTGTAATTTGAAGGGTAAAATTTAAAAAAGGCTATCCAATTACTGCTATTGTTTTTCCATTTTGGTTTTCATACATCAAACTATAAAAAAAAATTGGCTATATAAAAGGTGTTCATCATGTTGAGGAACATTGAGAGTGAAAGGTTGGTGTGATGTTTTCATATTGAAGGTTACAGGCAGGAAGCCACATGGGCCCTTTCACAGATATAAAACAGTTACTTAGACCAACCAAAGTGCTTTCACATCAACTTAAGTAAAGTAGCATAATAGTCTTATCCACCTTAAATGGAGCAAAGTAAGAATCTTTTTTAAAATATTGTAAAAAAAACAAAAACAACTCTTACCTCTGGATAAGAGAACGATCATCACGGTTGAACCCCAGAGAAACTGGTAGAGAGCCATTGTAACTGTGTCTCCTTCACTTTGTCCTCTCCAATAAATACCCCAAACCTTATACTGAGCTCCACCCACAGTGTCTTACCTCTGACAGATCATCATTAGTTATTCCCTTCTCTTTTTCTCTTCTTCAATCTCCCCATATTACATACCTGTGCTCTATAGAATCTATAGAGACGCTGCAAGAGGCTTTAAAAAACAGCATCAAGTTAAACATGTTTGTCCTGATTCCTGTTTTTCTGCACTAAGAACTACAGAATAAGGTGTTCACAATGCAATTGTGTAAGAGGTAAAATTCCATTATCAACCTATGTGTTTTGTTTTTACCAGTGACTGTCTCAAACTAGAAAAATAATGTAGGATGACAACAGAGGTAATGGTGAAAACTCAACTCCTGCTCCAGGTTTATTTAAATTTAACAGAACTATATGAGTTTTAGGTAGTAAGTAGGTTTAAAATATTTTAAATAGAAAAAGAGAAAACACACAAATACGTAGCTCATTGGTAAGTGAAACCAAAACAGAGAGACAGACACAGAGCTTTAGCGGGGTCAAGTAGTTTACTTTACTGTACTTTTTAATTAGTTAACTTTTCTTGGTTATCAGGAAAGTAAAACATTGACAGATAATCAGCAAACTGCCAAAAAATGGGCCCAAAGTTGGTCTGTCTCTTCTTCATACATATACATTTTAATGGCTGTGTCAAGTTATCCAGTGGTGGGAGGAGTACTCAGATGTTTTACTTAAGTAAAAGTAGCAATACCATAGTGTAGAAATAGTCTGTTAGAGGGTAAAGGTCCTGCATTAAAAAGGGATTTGACATAAACATGAATGAATATTGTAATTGTAATAATGTGGCTCATTGTCTGCGGAATGTGCAAATAGATGGATGTTTACAGCTTTTTTTTACATTTAAAATACAAACAATTGTTTATTTTCTGTTTTTATTATAAAACATGTCTGAAAACCTTAATTTATAAGACAATACAAAAATGTAATACACTTTCCTCAACCAAACTTGACCAGTCCAACCATCTGTAGGTTTTTGATAATTCAACATGAAATTTAAAGTGCAAGTCAACGGGACTGAAATGGGAGAAGTGGTTCATGCTGTCACCACTGTCAAATACACTGTTGCCACCCTCTTTATGATTATTCTGGTTTATCAGATAATGTTGGTGTTGTTGGCAGGGATTGGGGTTAGGTCTGCATCATATGAGAAAGTGATCTAATTGCGATTATTTTGACTTTGCGATGTGATTCACGATAGTTGAGGGAATCCTTTTTGTATCATTTGCATTGAAAAATATAAAAAAAATTGATTTATAATGTAATTTTTGCTAGGATCTGTACAAAACAAAGATGTTTTCTTTAGTCTGTAGGATACAATTTGTAGGGCGGGATGGAAAAGCAATCTTATTTTTCTTCCTATAACAACATTACACCGATATAAAAGAACATGTAAATTCTGCAGCCAAAGAATCCGTGTGGCCCTGCCCCCCAGTGCCCATCCCCATCTATTTGCTTTGACAAGTGAATTTCTAACCTCAGGCATTTTGTCCCATCTTTAGCTTGAGCCAGAACAATTGCCCAACAAAACCAAAGGTCACAAGAGATTCTTTAAAAGAAGTTGTACCTAAAAACTCATGGTGGTTACGCCTATAATAAGCCTTCTATTGTGGCACCTTGTGAAAGGTGGACAATGTCAACTATTTACTGGAAGGCATAATGATGTGTCTGTAAGTTTGCTGTCATTTTTATATATTGTCATGAATCAGTGCTATTGGTTACCCTTTGGTTTCTACAAATATTTAAACAATGACAAGGTGATTTCATCTTACTTTATCTGAGTTATATAGCTTAATAAAATGTTTTCAAATGAGTTTTCTTAATTTCTTATTTTTCTTGATATCGCAGGGTTTTCCTGGTTTAGAGTGGGCTTTTGAGTGGAGATTTTTTAAGGAGGGGGGTTCACCTTTGTGTTTGGATCTGAATATCTTTGATGCCAAAGTCCAGTTTGTTTAATTATTATCAACAGGACTTGATAGTATCTTTTTACCAACTGCTCCTAAGTAGTATAATGTAGGAGGGACTTATATAATACCCCTTCCACAGCCAGGGTTATACCCAGGTTGACTGTGTGTTTGAATGGGTCAACCCGACTTTGCACCCCAGGTTGTTGGATCAGGGTAGGACTAGGGTCAATTTCCATGTGAATTACACACGACCTGGGTCGCTAACAGATGGAGTGGGACAAATAAGGTGACTGGTTGGAAATGAGTGGGGCTGACGTCACAGGTGGCCGCTTTGAAAAACAACACAAATTCTGTCTCGCTGTGCTTTATGCTGTGTTTTCACAGGCACCTTCAATAACAGCAGAGCGGGCGGGTCAATTAATTCCCTATGAGAACAGTCCACTGACACGGAGTGCCCAGATTTTCACTATTCTGCCATTAGAAAGTTGAGCTTTAAGGTCCAATTTGTAGGAATTTGAGATCATATATTGCAATCAACTCTCTCGCACCACGCAGTTCCTATTAGGTATTACAGCTACGGTAGCCTTCCTTAAAATAACCGGTCTTTTGCTTTTTTCATTATCCTTTTTTCTTTTTCTGGAAGAAGAAGAGGACTCTTGTTCCTGAAACTTGGATTTTGAATACGTGCATGAGGCATAGTGGCAATTGGGGGAGTCATGAATTTAGCCGGTGGGCCGATAGTGTTTCGACGCCGCTGCGGTCGGTGTGATCGCCTGCTCCGGCACCCGCTTCCTCCTCCAGCCACTGGTACAACTAACCTGCATGGCAGGCTGCAGCAGCCTCTTATTTCTGAACATTCATCTCTCCCCCGCCCCCCCAAGGGCCAGTGGTCTACAAAATTTCCTTAGGTTTTTTTTGTCCCACTCTGCTGCAGAATGTATTAAGATAACGTCTGGTCCTCCATGTTTCCTTCTTCAAACTTGCCGGGGCCGGGAAGCTACAATACTAGGGCTGCACGATTATGGACAAAATGATAATCACAATTATTTTGATCAATATTGTGACCACAATTATTATCACGATTATTTGTTGATTTTAACCAAAACAAATTTTATAGTCACATAGGCTATTTATAACTGCTTTCACGTCCATATTATGCTACATTCTTCTTATGTTGAAGTTGTATGTTGTACATACTGTACATACAGCTGCAACACACAACAAATGAAAATTATCTGAAATAAATAGCCTAGGATATATAAAAAAAAAAAAAGTATCTCTGTGAAAGCTTCTTCACTTGTTTTCAACAATAACTGATTAAAAGAGCTAGGGAGAGAGAGAGGGAGTGTGATGGACGCTACTCACAGAGAGACGGCTGACTCATAATGAATGGGTCCAGCACGGGTCGAATGGCGGGTCAGCAGAGTTACACACGCAGTGTGTATGAAATGTCTGTATCGCCACTGCGCTGCATTTTTATGAACTATGATATTTTGGCCATGGGCCATCTCTCTCCCAGGTCCAGCAGGCTCCGTCTCACACGCTGTTACTCTACCAACTGAAGTTAGTTGCATTCAATAACTTATGTGTTTTTTGCTGTGGCCGCCGCAATAGCAGCGTTACCAGCGGAAACACTGGTACAAATACAAGTTTTCCTCTCATACTTAACAATATACAGCTGTGTTAATAATAATTAAAACTGTGGACAAATGTCAGAAGCGTGACACCAGTGCGGTTGCCGCTCTGTCTCTGTTGCTGGGAACCGTGGGGGCGGGTCTGCGCGGAGAGTAAGAGGAGAGATCCAACACGTCCTTTATTACGCAAATTTGATCGTGGGAAGCCAAAATCATGATTAAAATTTCAATAATTGTGCAGCCCTATAGGATACCCATTAGCAGCAGCATCAGCAGCACCTGTAATCAAGTGACAGCAAAAAGCAGAGCGGCCCATGACTATGGATAGTCTACCCTAGTTCATGCAAGCTCAAACATGAAATTTCAAGCCAAAAGGAATACATGAAATTGATGGTGGTGGTCAATTTTCCTAAAAAAAAAAAAGGACAAGTTTGTGAAGGACAGTTCAGATTTTGATAATGAACAACTACAAAAACTACAAAACCTATACACTGGACCTTTTAACAGCTGAGCGTTTGGGTCCAGTCAAAACAAATAATACCATGTAATGCTGGTCTGCCAGAGCTCAGGCTTTGGATCGAGAGACTCGCGCGATTGAATCTTTTCAGATGTTTTCATTCCAACTCTCTACAACAAAACCAAAGTTCACAAGAAATTCTTTTAAAACCAGTCGGACCATAACAAGTTTTGGTGGTTAAGCCTATGATAAGTCTTGTCATTTGTCAACTTTTAACAAAGAATATAAACTAGTTACTGGAATGCATAAGGACTTATCTGCCTTTTCACATGTAACTAAACATACCCACATACTGTATCTTCTGAACATACTGTAAGTCAAACAACCAGCAAACACTAGATGTCTGGCACGTCATCATGCATCCATGAAAGGTTTTACATCCGGTGTCCAATACATTAGGTGTGGGAATCTCTGGGCTCTTCACATTTCAATTCCGATTCAGATGCCAACGATTTGATTCTAAAGCAATTATCGATGCATCTCTATGCAACAATTTTTTTAATGTAATTTCCATGCGTGATTTAAAAAAAAAAATTCATTTAAATCTGAGTTTGTTAGATTTTGACATATGCAGTATTTTCACACAAGTTTTAATGAAATGTTTTGTCTGCTGATGTTTTCATTCTCTCCCAGTAATCTTCCACGTCAGAGGCTCGGCCATTTTTAAAGTTGGAGAAGTGACTTCTTAGAACATGAAATATGAGGTGGTCAGATGTAATGGCATAGATGAACATCCTGTATGTGTTTTGTCTTATTATTAATAATTAGATTTAATAATACTGTAATAATTTAATAATAAGTTTTATAATAAGACAATAATAAATATTGTCTTATTAAACTAGTATTTTTTCCTTTTGGTCATTTTTGTGTTTTTTTTCCAGCACTCTTGCCTAAACTCTGAGTTACTGTTCTCCCCCCACCCCTACGATACATAATATGAAAGTCTAAAGATGACGTAATCTGTTCTAATTGTAATGTATTGTAATAATTCTAATGTGATTATTTAGTTACTCAATCCCATGTCATGCTGATATACAGGTTTGCCAACTCTCGGGCATTCATTGAGGGAATCGAGCGATTGACTCTTTTCAGACGCTCTCACGCCGTTTTCTCACACAGAGAAACAAACGTCTGACTGCTAACTGCTGAGAAATCTGAAACTTGTGTGGACATCATGTCACAGCAGGACACCCGATATGATCATATTTAAAACATCACAGTAAGTGATAATCAGCCCCTACTAGTCTTTATGGTTAAAGCTATATTGCGTTGTTTCGGTCGCCCCCATGAGGATTTCTAAGTAATGACAACAGTGGTGTTGTCAATCATCCACATGACACAATCCTTCCGTTTTCTTTTTTTGCTGTCAGCAGCAGCTGAGCTTGCTTTAATTAACATGTTATAAAAATGCATCATGCTTCAGATTTCCATCCTCAGAATCAGCAGCTGTCTGTTCCGTCATCTCTTTAGCTCCACTAGTAGATGGCGAGTTGCTGCTTTGTGCACACAAGAGAAAACAGCGGACTCTGTTTTTGTGAACCCAGCCGCGCGCCCAGATTGCTATCAGGTGTGCTCTGCCAAATGCCAAGTGTGTTGGGATTGTGCCAAACACATTTTTTGTAATCTTGTGGGGACGCTCCCTTGACACATCTGTGGCACATTTGGGCATACGTGTGATTAGAAAGAAAGGTCCTAAGGTAGTTACTGAAGAGAGGTTATTTGTGATCCATCATTTTTTTTGTAGAGTTATGTCAACTGTTTTCAATGTGTCAGTCTCCCAAACACCTTTTTGATGTGTAGAAGGAGCTGTGCAGAATAATTATTTGAAACACATTTGTAATGCACAAAAGCACTGAGGTTTCTGTTATTTTACAGCCGCCTGATGCTGGTTACACAAAATGTGACACAATCCTTCCAGTTAGAAACAGCAGACGCCAACTCCTGCTAGTAAAATGCACCAACTTTACGGGTACTGAATTACAATTAATGTTCATGATGAAGATAAAACAGTATTTAAAAATACCCTTTCATTCTGCCCTTGTTCCCCTGGTGGTTTGCACACTTTGTTACCCACAGATACTCAAAGTAAAGCAATAAATGTGCAAATAAACATAGGTGTGGAAAGTAGGGGTGATGCAGCACCTGCATCACTTGGTGGCGAAGCTTTAAAACTGTGATTGCAATAAATTACTATTTCTAGTCACTGCCCATCCTCTCCACATGTTGTCCACACAAATGTTTATCCGACACGTTTGTATGACATTGAACCTGCTATTCGTTCTTGAGTCATCAGCAGTAGCCAGCAGCTCTTGGGCAACTCACTTACATAAAGTAGGCTGCTACTCTTATGCAAACAACTGAATACAAAAGGAAGAATTGCTTGTGTACACCAAGCAGTGACGTCATTCCTAAAATACACATGGTGTGCACTGAAGGTTCACTGATCCATGTTATTTCTCAGAGGTTTCCATTTGTGATGGACACATACTTGACACAGGTGCGGTGAGTTGACAGCTCTCCTTTGTTCGCAAGCAAGATACCAAACCCTAACCCATACCCATCTACAGAGATGATAAAAATGATCTTTTCTAACGTGACCCATTCTTTGTTGAACTATAATTCTTTACAAACACCAAAGCAAGTAAGCGCTGTGACTAACGTTAGTCTTCTGAAGTGGTTTTGGAGAGGGAAATTAGGCAAAAATACGCTAGCATGACACCATTGTATTCATATAATAATCAATCCAGGTGTTAATGACAGTGAATGCATGTTGCTTCCTCTAAATTTCAGGTTGTGGTTGATTAGCGGGGCCAGCTTATTTGTTTGATAAACTGATCAGACCTGCATGTCATGCGCACTAGCAACAAACTGTGTATCCAAGAACAGTTAAATCAGACGGACAGACACCTTGTTTTTTTTAGGCTAACTATATTAGCTTTAGCCTGGCTGTTAGCAGCTTTCTACGGGGAAATGGCCAGGAGACATTGTGATTATGTTGCATTAATCAGGTGATTTATTTTGTATTTGCAGCGAATATAAAACTACTACTGTACTACTGACTGACTACTGTAGCTATACGCAACACTATATGCATCACTGTGTCAGCGGCGAAAAGAAACTTTGTCAATATCTGTTTTGTTTTATTTTATTGCTGCAAAATGGTATTGTCAAGCAGACGAACTGACCAACACATGTATAATAAAAGATCAATATTTGGCGCCTGTGTATCGATACAGTGTTGCCACTGAAAATATAGCGATACTATGCTGTATCGATTTTTTTATTTTTTTCCCCAATCCTTAGTTTAGGAACTAGTGTCAAAGTATTGATATTTGGTACTGGTATCGGAAATATTTGAACAATACCGAGCCCTGGTGGGCAGAGGCATTTTGTTTCCGGGTTGTCCATACATCAGTCCCATTCTCGGGAACTTGATATCTCAAATTTCTTCAAATTTGGACTTGGACTAGAGGATGATGATTAGAAGTTGGTGGTAAAGTACAGTGTCACTTTGACCTCACATAACACGTTTTTGCCCATAACTCGACTATTCATATGCTAATTATGGCAAAATTTAACAGATCTAGTAGGATAAAATGATAGTGATGATGTTTAATAGCCCAAATGTCGAGTTAATCAAAAAACAATGTGGAGAATTTAGTGTGAAAGCAAAAGGCAAAAGTTGCTATTTGGGCATAAATCATGTGTGTGTATTATCACATATCTTTTTAAGTCAAGATTATACACCCAAGATGGCATTGTAAAGTTTCGATTAGTGTCTTTATACTGCTTCCTGCAAGGTCAGTGTCAATGAGAAAGGATGAATAAAAGAGTCCTAGAGTGCCAAGATGGACAACTGTGTTAAAAGGCAAAGCAAAGCAGAGAGGAAAAGTAGAGGAATGTTTATTGATGTTAAGAATAGATTGACATGTGGAGGTTGTGAGGAGAGGTTGATTGTTGCACAGTATGCAGCAAACGGCCTGGTTGTAATGACACTGATTAACTGATGCCATCCCATGAAACCTTCTCATCCCTCTCAATCAGATGGACAGGGAGGAATATTGATTGGAGGTGAGCAATGAATAGGGCAGGCCTCCTCTGCGTGCCTGTGTGTGTCTGTGTGTGTCTGTGTGAGTGAGAGTTGGAGTCAAGTGAAGTGGACTATGGTATGTAATTGATTCAAGAACTGTATCCTTCTTTCTCATATTTTAACCTTCTTAGTTGTTTCTGTCGTACTTACAGTGACGGTACCAAAGGTCAGTTAACATCCACTCAATGTCCAGCTCCAGTTATGAAGCTCAGTCTGTCACTGATGACACATGATGACACATGTGACTAGTTATCACGGCTAAATGGCGAAGTCTGACTCAAGAATTATAATCACCAAGCTGTCACGCAGCTTGTGTTCCTAAACAAGTGAAAAACCAGGTCAGCCTAGTAATGTTTCCCGAGACATTAAACATTTTTTTTCCATCGGTGCACTTCTTAAACGGTTACAGAGCAGTCAGAAAACGTTTGTTTATGTGATCTTTCACAATAAATAATAGAACTGGACGTGCTCAACTCACATTGATGCTTAGAAAGCTTTGAAGGCTGGGTGCTGAATCCTAAAATTAATTAATCATAAATAAAGCTACTAGGACAGCACTCCAATTTGATAGTTTATTTTCACACAACGGATGTTTCGGGCAACGCCCTTCCTCAGCGTGTGCACAGGTAAATACACACAATACTCTCCACCCAGGTGGGTTTAATTATACAACCAATACTGCACAGGTGGAGTCAATCCTCCACAACTATATGACATGAAATTTGACAAGCAGATCAACAGTGCTGTTTGTTTGTTTTAATAAATACACACTACACTTCTGCTTATTTGTAAAGCAGTTTGAATTGCCATTGTGTATGAATTGTCCTAGGCTTATATACTTTATCAGTACTGCGCCCTTCTCTGGATACAGCGTTCACCTCATGAGTAATTGCCTTCCATGCATGCGTTTTATTTGCTGCTTTGTATTCACTGCTGACAGTACTAAATATATCTTGTGTTTTGTTAACTTGCAGCTAGGGCTGGGCGATACAGAAAAAATCAATTATCACGATTTTTTTGACCAAAAACCTCTATCGATACCACAGTGATATTGTAGTGTTGAATACTGGTGCTTTCACAAAATATTTACACAATGAGATTTTTTATAAAAAATCAACAGTAATGTGGATATAATAACTAAGTGGGTAAAGGCTAATAATAGAAAAGGTAGAACAGTCTGGTAAGTTAAAAAAATGACATCACTTTACTGTAATGCAGCCTTTAAAACCAGGAGAACACTTATGCCATATTACAATATTACAATGTCCAAAATCTAAGACGATCTTATATCACAACATCAATATAATATCGATATATTGCCCAGCTCTACTTGCAGCAGTACCTCCACTTTAGAAATACTAAAGTTTTTCATTTCACCAAGTGTGCACACGACCCTGCCATCTCATGCCCTTTAATGGGAATTAACGGGGGAGTTTACCTAAGCTAAATAGGAGCAACGGGCACAAGCTTTTAATTTACGAAAACATTGGGATTCATCATTTTAAGAATACACCTGCCAACAATTCTGTTTAAGAACACGTCATGAATCAGACATAGAGGTTTCTTAGGAACTTTCTTAAGGAAAAATTTAAGAAAAAAATTAGGGAGATAATGGTGAATAAGGCCCATTACCATTGTGAGCACTTAAGCATGCTGACGTTTAGCGTTCAGCTCAAAGTGCCACTGTGCCTAATGGCGGTTTTCCACTGCGTGGTATCTACTCGACTCGCCTCGACTGTACTCAACTCTACTCGCCTTTTTTGGTTTTCCATTACGAAAAAAAGTACCTGGGACCTGCTACCAGGGACTTTTTTTGGTACTACCTCAGTCGAGGTTTCAAGCGAGCTGAGGCGATACCAAAAGGTGACGTGGAAACCTGCAGACTACTGGTTGGTCGAATCACTGCGTTTTTAGTAGACAAGAGTGCGGATTGTGTGTCCAGAACAAAAAAAATAAAAAAATCTAGCCAGACACCGACAGATTATCTACTCTCTGCACTATTCTCACTTTTCAACTGTTCAATATTAAGCGCTATTAGGGGCTTTTGCATGTCGTTTCTAATATTGCACATTGTTACTTTAAAAAAACAAGACAATATATCAAAGAAAAGTTTTTATTTAGCTTTTCAAGTAGCACATCAAACCCTCCCGTACATCCCAGTCTTCTACCTCTGCAACCTGTGACAGTGTCCCCCCCGGCTCTGCTGTCCCAGATGCATCCCAGTCGTCGTCATAAGCCATGACTCTCATAAAGATTATACGAAGCCCAGCAGGTCAGAACCAGAGATTTCACCCGTCGGACAAAGCGTCTTGCAAAGCGTTAATGCTCTGAAACACAAACCGTACACAGCATAAATGTTGTGGTGTGTAATCATGGTTGCTAAAGTTCATGTACTTTATATAGCGCATAGTAAATACTGACCGGGGCCCCTAACACATGCAAATGTTAGCTAACGTTACCAGGAAACTTAACTTACCCTTTTGTGTCGGCGAACAACAGTCATGTCGATGTCTGAACTTTGTCGGAATTCCCAAACTCCTGTTTTTTTTTTTTTTTTCAGCAGTGTTTTGTTGCTTCCTTCAACTTCTTTTGAAACGAAAAATTTCTTCTGGCTGTGGCAAGTAGCTGACGTGCTGTTGTGAGTCACGTTGAAAATTACATCATCACGCGTAGCTATGGTGACCAGCCACGCTGAGGCGTTACTCAATCTGCAATGGAAAACGGACGCAGAATGCATCGAGTCGAGCTGTTACCAGCAGTGGAAAAACGCCATAAGAAGAGTCTCACAAAGCCACTAGCGTGACTGTTGACGCATAAAGTACTCGTAAAGCTGGAAGGGTCCACATGACGAATATTTCATAATCTGCCCATGTTAAACCAGAATTCAAAAATTCCAGGGAAAAAGACCCTACCTCCAGATCAGTTTTGAAGCAAGACTTAAATATCTACTGTCAGTATGAGAAAAATGTATTCATCATTATTATAAATACGTTTTTGGTGGGATTAGTCATGAAAACTTGCTCTTTCCTCCACAAGGTGATCATATGTTAATGCTTTTCTATAAATGTAATGGTTGTTTTTCTTCCCACAGTAACAAAGACTTGAAGCCAATCATTGTAATTACATACACAATTTCCCTAAAACCTTTTGGCATCACGGCCAAACAGGCAGCCAGGTTTTTAACACATACATTTCCAAGTTCTTGAAATAGTCCGTACCTTTGGCAGACATCAGCCCGGTGCTGATGAATCACATTCACTGCCAATTTCCATATTTCTCTCCCCTCCACTTTCATTCAGAACAGCATCATTGTGATCAACTAATTTTTTCGAAGTGCAAATACACTCTTTGGTTTTCTGTAAATGAGGAACTCATGAATGATTTGTGCGAGCTGCAATTCCTTTGTTGCTCTTTAGAGGTTTTGGGCTGTAATGGGTACAAAACTGGCCAGGTTGTGCAAGCTGAGTGTGTAAGATGTAACATGAGATATTTTGGGGGAAAAAGCTGAATACAAATGTCCAGAGACATTAAAGAATCAACCTGGACCACCCTCTCTGTTATCACACGGCTGCTACTGCAGATTGGGACACTTAATGTAACTGAACCGCCATTAAAGAGATGGAGGTTACACTTTACTTGAAGGTAGCTACATAAGAGTGACATGACTGTGTCATAAACATTAAAAACAAGTCATAAACATTTATGACATAACACTTCTTTTAGTAAGTGCCATATGGTTTTGTCAAGACAAATAATTATTAGGCTACCTTCAAGTAAAGTGTTACTGAAATGTTTCACCAGTGCTTTTTCTTCTGTGACAAATCGAAAGTCTACAATGAAAAAAAGTCTACACAACATTGCAAGCTGCAAACAGGTAGTTCCTTTTTTGTCCACTAGGCGTCCTCAACAGACAGACGGACAATCCTGCAGACCCACTGCTCAATATTCTCCCTTTGTCACGTTGCCAATTCTCAGTTCTTTAAGACTCTTTGTTTTTCAGGGAAATGAATGACACCAGGGCACTCTGTCTCTTACTGCTGGAATGAGCTCACGGTAACCCAGACACAGAATATTATATAGCCTACTTTATCACTTGAAACTCAAAGTAGACTTGTTGACATTATGGAGAATTCTGCAGTTCTTTCCCCTTGAAACGATAGCCTTTACGAAACAATGACAGGATTTTGCTCTCCGGTGACACGTCATTGACTATCTGCTTTCATTTCTGCTGCATAGCTGGGTAAAGGTTAGGGTGAATGCACAGCCGCAGCTGTTGACTGATTTATCTCAGCATTGTACATTTGTCTGTTTAATTTTTTATTTTGGCAACGTCTTTACCCGTGCAAACAGCCAGCCATACTGACAATCCCCAGGCTAACACTAGTAATCAGAGTGTAGTGTTGACTCTGAGTGTGTGTGAATGAGTGGATGAGAAAAGAGAGCGGGTGTGTGTGTTTCATCACTTGGCATCTGATTGCATTTTTGTGGAAATAAAAATGTTTTCATCAATAAGTGACAGAATTCAGTATGTCAGTGTTTGCATGTGGTTGTGAGTCAGAGAAGGCCTGAACGCATCTACATTTTGATTAGTGATAGACCGATTAATCGGTCGACCGAGTTATCATTCTGATTAATACCATTTTGAGATAATAGGCATTGGCCAGTGCTTGTTTTCATGAGCCTGATAAATGGAAAAAGTCTCAGAAGACACTTGTTTGCTTTGGTTTGTCCCCACCTAATTTGTATATGTAAATAGGACACCATTTTATTAGGATGCTCTCTCAAATAAAGCTAGCTCAGAAAAAAAGATAAGGTGGAATAAAAAGCCCAGTGAGCCTTTTTTCCTGTAATTACCTGACGAGGCAGCCATTAATGGCACACGTTGCTTTGTCAATAACAATGATAACACTCAAATGACAAAGAATGAATCACAATATTCTAATCATTGTCAGTTTAAGGGGATTTGTTTTGTGAGTGTGTGTCTGCTGCAGAAGGCACGTAGTATGTACAAAAGGTTGCATGTTGCAGCCATTACGCCCCTCCCGAGCTTCTTCTTTACATTTGCTCGGTATTTGAAACGTCTCAAGAATAGAAAGCAAAACACACAGAGCTGACAAGCCAGTGGAAGCTATTTTTCTGGATTCCTTTTGGGGCACAACTATTTTATGCTGATTAGAAGTAAAAACGGAAAAACCTTTGGCTTCATGCCGGGTGTACAGGCTCGGCTGAGGAAGACATTTACATTAACAGTGGAATAACGGAAGCAAGTGTGTGGGAGAGTTGATGGGTATGAGTGTGTGATTGGTTTGAAGGTGTGAGTCAATGAGTGTGTCTGTGAGTGTGCGAGTACTGGAAGGGAAGTGAGATGATAATGTGAGAAAGGATATGAATATGACAAATTGTGTGTGTGTGTGACCAGAGGATATTTTCCAAGTTTATCGTTTTTTTTGTTTCTGATGAGTCATGTAAGCGCTCAGCATGCCTCAGAAAGCCTGTAAAGTAAGCACGTGTGTGTGTGTGAAATTGGTGTGTGCAGTGCAGTGGTTGCATATATATATATATATATATATATATATATATATATATATATATGTATATATATATATATATATATATATATGTGTACATTGAAGAAAAGAAAATACCTGCAGAAAACGGCACTTTAAAACGTAACTATCATTTTTGTTTTTGTGCTGCCTTTTATATTCAATTCAATATTTGATTTGTTCAATAAAACAATGTTGGAAATTATTTATTTTCATTTGTTTTAAATTCAACAAGCAATCAGTTGTATTTTGGCAGAAAACGGCAGAAAGACAGAAGGAAGTACATTTTAATAACGTAATTGTTTAATTATTGCAATCAATATTATCTCGATATTCAACAATTTTACATTTAGCATATTTTCCTCATATCGTGCAGCCCTGCTGGCATCACTTGATGGACAAATAGTGGTTTTGCTTCTTTGGACAGATTTTGTTCTAATTTCTCTACTTCTGTCCAACTCTCAGAAGCGCATACCCACACTGACACACAGAAGAACACAATTTTCTTCTTGGAGCACACCATGATGTGATAGGAGAAGCCGGAGCGATCACTACCAATTATGACTCTTCCTTTCTTTCTCTGCAGCTTTATGACTCCCAGTGAAAGTTAGTGTGTTCAAAATTTGGATTTAGCAGCGGGGAAGCATTTGGTTGGCAGCCTCACAAAGACACACACACACACTCACACACACCAGAGTGCATTGACATTCTACTCTTTCCACGCCTAATTAATAATGTTCAATATAATCTTTTTAGAGACTGCTCTGCCTGCCCGATGCTGCAAAAAGAGCTGACCAAATTACCCACACAAGGGAGCCAATGATACTTTTTATTTCAGTTCTAGCCTCTCTCTCTCTCTCTCCCCCCCCTCTCTGTGCCTCTCCCTCTCTCTACTGCTGTCTCTTCAGGCCTGATGTGTGAACGTATTGTTCACATATTTTCTAGATTCTTATTTGTTATTTGCAGATATGCAAATAAGGTTTATTTCACAGCTCAATAAAATGTACAAAGTCTTTGGCAATTAGACTCCAGATGAATATATATATATATATATATATATGCACACACTGTATCATGAATGAACTTATTATAGAAATGTATCACTACCCTCTGTAACCAAAGGAAAAATAAATCCAATTGGATGGATGTCATGTAGAAATAAAAAATGTTAGAGGTTAAGGCTAGCCTGCTAACAAAGTCTTCCTCTAGTCAAACTCTGTTTGGTACCCGCCGTTCTGGCATTTCCACAGTGCACTTATTCCTTTATAATTCCTCTGTCATCTAGATCAACTGTCATCTCTTCAGGTTGTCATGCAGTCTTGTTTATTTGCGTCTCTGACATTCTTTCTGATTTGACAAGAGTTGACAATACATGCTCTGCTCTGTGGGAGAGAGGACGGATGATTCCAAACAAACTCGTTGGCGCCAAACAGTCTTTAGAAAACTTCTTCTTCAGTATGAGCCAGAGAAATGTGTGAATGCAAAGTGTATTCCCGTCTCCTCGGAACACTTTGTGGCTGCTGTTGACTTACTGACTTCCTGTTGATGCATTTGGTGTGTTTTTTATTTCTTCTCTATTTTCTCCCTTGATGTTTTTTTTGTCTCATTTGTCACTCAGCATCTCTCTTTTGCTGTGAGCTGTTTCTGTACAGCTGCTTCTTTGCTCTCTCTTCTATGTGTGAGTGATGCATAAGGGTGTTATCGTTTATAGAAAATATATTATGCTAGAATGAAATGTCCTGTAACCCAGGGATGCCTCCTTCCCTCTTCTTGTCTGGCATGTGTAAGATAAGACATATTCAGAATTACTGGAGCAAAGCAATTGGAACAGAATGTGCAAAGTAATACACAAATCTTGAAGGCCAGGAGAGGAGGAGGGAGAGGGAGGTCTGGGGTCAGATCCGGAAAGTGTTGGTGGTCAGGGTGAGAGAGTCTCGATGGAATTCTGAACCACATGCGTGTTGTATTACCTACAATATAATTTTCACTAAAGCTTGTTAGAAGTTAACTAAGCGAATCCTGAGTATTGATTTCCTTGTCTACCATTCCAGGAACACTAAGGAGAACTGGAACAGTGTAGTTACCAAATTGGAGTCAGATAGACAATGGCCATTGAGCCAGACCAGAAACGGTCAAAGGGTGTGTGTGTGTGTGTGTGTGTGTGTGTGTGTGTGTGTGTGTGTGTGTGTGTGTGTGTGTGTGTGTGTGTGTGTGTGTGTGTGTGTGTGCTAATCCACTTTTCAATCCATCTCCCTGCATTAATCAGGTGTTGTCTCTGGTGGTCCTAATCCCTTCTTTAAATACACACACACCCCTTGCATGTCAGAGAAATACAAACACCATAAGGAATGACATTTCATTTACATTTATACACTCTCAGGCCCTCATTATGCAAACCACAAACACCCACACGTACATTTGAGAAAACCCTTGCGTCTTACATAAATTACATTACAGAGGAACACACTTGTGCAGCACAGAAAATGCTAAATGTAGATTGTAATCTGCCTCACGGGTCCGCTCCTGCCTTCTTTAGTCTACCTGAGAGAGTACGTCTGTGTGTGTGTGTGTGTGTGTGTGTGTGTGTGTGTGTGTGTGTTGCCTGTGCACGTGTCAAAGCCAGCAGTGGATTTTGATCATTGATGTGCTTATCTCTGTTCTCAGCCATAGTGTGCATTCAAAAGTGTGTGCAGCGCTTGCGGGGGTCATTGGTCAATTCCTTCTTTGTGTTTGTGTGCTTTACTCTCTCTGACTCTACTGTTTTTATCCACCTGTAGTAGCAGGACAACTTACAGTACAATATGCCTTTTTCAGAGTACACATGACATGTCACAGTAGGAAAAAATTTAATTAATGATGGCTGAATTCCATTTAGCTGCTTCAGTTTCAGGGCAGCTGTACATTTTTTTTAGTTTTTTTTTTTTTTAGATCTTTTTATTTTAGATTTTTAAACCTACATAACAGACAAATACGATTGAACAAGAACAAAAACCTTCTCCCATCCCCCACCGTCTGCGGTCTCGAGGAAAACAAAACAAAAAATAAACAAAAATCACACCTTGCCTAGTCACTCTCTAAATCTTGTGATGCTGAGGTGCTTATGTCTGATACTTGTGCAGCTGCACTTTTCTGTAGACCTATAGTTGATGATTTGGCTTCGTACATCCTTGCTGTAGAGAGCTCAAGCATAACTATGTCTATAAAATACGCCCCTCAGTGCTCAGCTCTTCCTCCCATTTCCTTGCTATTGGGAGTTCTTCTATGGATACTTGCATCAGTTTAGCATAGATCTTTGATGCTAGTTCTCTCAAAAATCAGCAAACTATTTAATGACTGGGTGAGGCTCAAGACTGTTTCCCCATGGCACTCGATAACATTTTAGGGCTGATCTTACGCACAGATACAAGAAGGATGTCCAAGGGACCTCAAAACTAGCTCTCAGGTCTTCAAAACTCATCTTGTCTAAAGTATAAATACCTCTGTCACTCCACTGGTTACAAGCAATGGGTTTGTTACAAGACATTAAGTGTGTATTTTGCCAAATTGGGGTGTTCAAATGCCACTTATTGGTGTAGCGTAGTTCCTCCCCCACCTGTTTTAAAGTCGGTCAATGTGCTGGTAATAATAGTGCCTAGTGCTAGTATACACTTTTCTGGAACTGTAAATGAGGGGTGCCTCCATACTCCGAGGAACTGTAGCGGAAAGGCTCTGTGATACACTTTAAGGTTGGGGAGGGCCAAACCTCCCGTGTTTGTGGTGCGTTGCAGAGTAGAGGATTTTAGCCTAGTTTACTATTCCAAATATACTGCCGAATTAAGGTATCATGTTTTTTCCAGAAATGTATCGGTGGGGATCATTGTACTTAAGAAATTCACACAAGGAACTATGTTTATTTTAACAACCACAATCTTAATGGTTTGAGAGACATTGGTTAAGCGTGGGGAAATACTTTCATTGTATATAGAGGGTGCATATACCGATATAAAGGCTATTTTCCTACTTGCGCCGTCCGCCACTTCCACCTCCAGATAGAAAATGCCCAGCTTCGATTCTGCAGCGAAAGCAACCTCTCTCCCTCCGTGTATCGCTCCCAGGACAGCTGGGCGGACAGATGAGTCCGATTTGCGTTTAGCGTGTGGCTCGTGTTGTGTCTCTTCAAGCTCCCGAAGCCGCTGGATAGGGAATGTGATGCAGTCAGGCTGCTCCGGCTCACATACGTATGAGAAGTCATTTTGCTTTGTTTGTTTACATGATGTTGGGTGTGCCCGCTTCACACAAATAACCTGCACATTCACGACGCAAGTCACGCAACAATGTGTTTTTAGTGAGTGTCCGAAATCTCGTTTGGTTGTTCCCTATGTAGTGCACTATTTAATTAACACTATATAGGGAATAGTGAGTGAGTGAATGAGGTAATGGTTTAGAAAAAAGACATTTGTACCATTGTCTCTTGTCTCCAACCATTGCTGCTGTTTTGTGGAGCAGTTCTTACTTTGGCAGAGGAGGTCAAATAAAAATGAATAGTGCAATAAAGCTAATAAGATACAATAGCTTCCTCTGTTTTTGTCAAGAGAGCTTTCTCTTGGTCAATGGCGCAAACTCACATATGCAAGTTAATCGAAGTTTACCTATATATGAACATTTACATGGATTAATTTCACCTGGATCCTCCGAGAGAGCTAAGTCCATTGGAATGATGACTTTTATAGCAAAATATTGCTATTTTAAATCCTGGTGTGTATAAATATATTTTGCATAATGGAGAAGTACAAGCTACATTTAGTGTTTTTGGTGTTGCAATTGTGTGTGTTCCTCTGTGAAGACACAAGAATTCTCTCAAATGTGTGTGTGCCTTCAGGTTTTAGACTCTAGGGGCATTCATCAAAAGCCCAACATCGAATGACAAAACTAAATCAAAGACATATGTAAATGAGAAACTAGTTCAGACTTCTTCACCACAGTTTGATCAAATAGTTTGAGTGAAATCAACAGAGAAACGGAATAAACTGCAGAGAGAAACCGTGTTTGTGGAAATCCATGAACGAATTTTAATTACCTCTGAAGACTGCAGGGGAGAATTATAGATATGAAATTTGTGGGACGTGATTGTCTCTTTGCAGATGCCTGGCTTGCTGTAAATAAAGCAGTTGTTTTGGGAATTGAAATTATGGTGTAACTCAACAGAACATTTCACCTGTTGTTCTGAAGTGAGCCCCATTGGATAAAGCTGATTAATTTTCCGCTTCATGAAAATCACTAAAATCAAGTTTCCTTTTATGTTTGTCAGAGGTAATAAAGCTGGTAATATACAGTATATTTTTGAGTTCACACAAGGTAACAAGTGAAGATTTTTTTTTTTTAAAACAAATTAGTTACTACTTCTGAATGTAGGGAAAAAGTGTTGCAGACTCGGGCTCCATTTCTCTTTTATGCAGATGACAGTTCGGACCTCGGGCCTTCTTAACGATCAACAATCAAACCTTGAAGATGTCCTGCGGGACGAAACCTTCTCTGGATAACAGAAGACTATATGGAGCCAGAGTGTGCAACAGTTTTTTTCCTACTTCCAGGTCTACTTCCCTTGATCGGAACTAGGGCTGAACGATGAATGTTTTAAAATCGAAATCCAGACTTTTACTGTTGTTCCATAAGATAAATGCTGTAATATTATCTTACAGATTGTTTCCAGGAATGTATTTTTAGTGGGTGTTTCATTTCTTTTTCATTACTTTATTTAACATGATTGTAGAAGGTGCAATATGTAGCTAAAAACAAATCGCAAATCGAATCGTAATCTCAATATCTGGCAGGGAAATCGCAATTAGATATTTTCCCCAAATCGTTCAGTCCTAATCAGGATCTAACCACAACTCTTGGCGCGTATTACTTTTCTGTTACAGTATTCATACAGCTTCCAACACTGCAATTAAGACAATGCCTAATAATAATGTGAAGCTGTATGAGTACTGTTTTAATGCTGAAGTAATATATGAAAGGGTTAGCAGGTCATTTTGAAGACAGTGATTTCCTGCTCCATTTACATGTACAAAAGAAGCACACTTGAATACAAATTTGAACCTCCAAATTAGTTTATTTTAAATACATACTGCATTTTAAGTTTAGGGTTAAACACTGGTCTTACAGGGAGGTGTGTTCAGGTGCATTATTGGCGTATTTCTATCTTGAGGCAGCGGAAATAACGCAGCATTTCATTGTTATTTTAGCAGCGCATTAATAAAATGTGCCTAGGCTCATGCACAGCGCACCCACACTATGCTTGTTACACACAGGGACATGCACAAACATAAGATAAAAAATAAAAAATATTACAATGTGAAATAGTATTATTTGATCTGCTTGCATGCTTTCGTTTCACGCTCAAGCAGACCACTTTCTTATCCTGAAAATCTCTCATTCCTGCTTAGCAAATCTGCCAAGGTACAAACGCTCCTGGCTTTTAAACTTCTTGACTCCGCCACCGTTCCAGAGCTGATCCGCAGCCCTTCCTGAGCAGATCTCTGGTACAGGTTGAAATTGGGGTGACGCCGCCTATTCCTGATTGGCTGGAATAGTGTTTTGTGGCTTGGACACTCTTTTGTTTATTTTCCATTTACACCAAATTTTTATTTCAATGCACACAGAAAATAGAGAGCTAGGTGACCGTGAGGAGATATTTGATGAATTTGACAAAACGTGTATTGGATTAACATCACTTACTATACCATTTAATATGCAGGAAATTGCTTGAAGACACTGAACTTCTACTTGCTCATTTATGCTTATTTCCCCTGAAATGGATGAACTTAAAATGGCTTAAAGTATGAAAGAGAGACTCAAAGGTGAAGACAAAGACAAAGAACACGAAACAAAGACCTATAATTCAATTATATGAGAATAACTAACGGTTTTATTCTACCAAGCTGTGTTTTATGTGTTTACTCATTGCTACACTAGCTTTTTTACATTCAGCACTTGTGTGTCGGCAGTTTTGTTCCATTACGTTTAATGACTCGTGGAAACTAAATTAGGTCTTATGCAAATGTGTCCTTCCTGTGTTTATTTTTAAAAAATTTTTTTTTTTAGAGACTTGCATACAAAGTTGCTAAATGAAATAGCATTAAATAGTAAATTCCCAGCTGGCAAATCACACACATGGCGAGTGAGTGGATGTCACAGTGAATGAGCGCAGAGCAAAGTGAATGGATTTGTTACTGTGTGCACACGGCGGGATATTGGCTGGCATATTTTAGTCTGGCATTCATACATGTGACCCATCTGTTACACTGCAATGCCAGGTGGGTAAAGTGAGTGTCGTGAGAGTGTATGCAAATATTTCTGTGAGCCTTGGTATTGGTATGTCTGCCTCTGTGGGTAAAAAATGACCTCAGTGTGGAATCTGAGGCAGTGAGAACACTTGTGAAATTAGTTTGATTTCAAAGGTTTTCACCAACATATTGTATTCTGTAGAAGGGGTTTCCTGGAAGAAGCACCCAATAGATACAGAGACACACACACACACCCGTGACGTATAGAAGAGGCATGACACACGGCTAGATATACAAACCATGGCAGCTGTGCCACTCATCACTGATCGCTTTAAAGGTCTGAGAGGGGTCTGTGTTACTTTAACTTAAATCTCATCAGTTGGGGGGGGACAATAAACAAAATTTCTGAAGAGCAATATTTGAAGGGGACACAAATAAAACAATTATACATTTAGAGGATATGTGTACACAGAGGAAAGCCTTAATGCTATCATTAATGTAGCATGGAGACTGTACCATTATTCTTTTCTTCTTTTCAGTCTTTCTCTTGATTAAATTAAAAAGCTGACTTAATTGACCAAAATGTTTTTCTTTAAAATCATTTATTTATTTTTAAGTTTACAATCAAGCCACAAAAGTCCCCCGTCTCCTTGTTCCTTACTTGAGACTCTACACCTGACTGTCTCTGGTCCCTCTGTTCCTTACCTGAGACTCTACACCTGACTGTCTCTGGTCCCTCTGTTCCTTACCTGAGACTCTACACCTGACTGTCTCTGGTCCCTCTGTTCCTTACCTGAGACTCTACACCTGACTGTCTCTGGTCCCTCTGTTCCTTACCTGAGACTCTACACCTGACTGTCCCTGGTCTCCTTGTTCCTCAGTTCTTTCTGTCTCTTTTGCCTGTGACATAGTGACGTTAGTATTTCCATAAGCACTAGGGCTGTAACGATCCACCAAACCCACGATCCGGTTCGTATCACAGTTTTTGACCCATGATTCGATACAAACCTCGATTCCTTGGGAAACGGTGGAGGAGAGAGTTATATGCCACATGGCATCGATTTGTCATTGATTACATCCCACTTTGCAACACAGTAATATAACCTTATTTATTTATAATGATAGAATTTAATGATGATTGATCAACACCATTCTTTTGTACCTTAAACATGTTTCCAAAATCGTTTCAGTGGTTCATTAACCACCCTGAATGAGACATAAGAATAATGGTAATGGTACCCGTAATGGACAATTCTGCTTCCAACCTGTAGGGGCACCGAAGAGGAAAAGTGCTTTGGTTCCTACTGTAAAGGTGCAGTCAGCCCCCAGCCAGCTAGCAACCCTCCACTATCATTACAGCCCAGCCCCGGGGACAGTCGGCCCCCAGCCAGCTAGCAGCCAGCCCAGTCAGAACTTAACTCTGGAGCTAAGGACGCTAACGTCAGTTTACTGAACCATCGGGAAACAGACCCAGACACCGAGTCAGTACAGCGGCCATTTGTTACGTTACACCTCAGTAAGCGTTGCCTCTGCTATATACATACATACAGTACATACAGTACATACATACATATACATACATACAAATACTCCTTTAGTATACTTTACCCGGCATAAATGATTAAGTTATGTGTTAAAAAGGTTATCACCAAGTCCCATTGAACACAATACGTAGAGTCCAGCAATATACTTATCGTGCCTGATATGTCAGTGTATTTGTTAACAGTGATACTTTTAGCAGAAAAGTTGTGTTTTGTTCTATTAAAGTATCATTTCTTTGGATTGCTGATTTGTGGTCACATGAATATCGATTTTTTTTTTTTTTTTGGCTGCTACGTTCTTCAAGATAAGCAGCCTGGGATGTAGTTTAACAAAGCTGAAATTTGACAATGCAGAAGATGCTCTCCTGTCTCGCCTTGGTCGATTTATGTCAGTACAAGCTATTTTTGGGCACTACTCAAGATTTCAACAGATATCTTTGAAGCTGCTGTTTGTTGTTCCAACCTCAAAGCAAACAGCCAGCTCTCAAAGGTCTAGGAGTGTCCCTGAACCACATAATACACTTCAGATCCTTAGGAAATTGATTACTTGACTCAAAACAAAGCCCAGGAGCTTTGCAGATTCATTCAAAATGCTTCAGGATTCACAGGATACAAACATGATAAAGCTTATCAGAATATTGGAAGTGAATTCCACAAGGACTTGAACAAAACTCTTTCAATGCTTTCTGAATGCATTTAAATGGCTTCCATGATAGACAAGACATGGCTTACTTGGCATGAAAGTTTTTGAAACATTTACAGACATATTTACAGACACATATCTCGCATAGGGTTAAATCTGATCAAGACTATTTCCTGATTCCCGGAAAAGATTATGACAGGAAACGGAAAATAAAATAAACGCAAGAAGTGCAGCGTCTGTTGTTGTCATACAGTAACGTTGATACAGGCGACGGTGCTGTAATGTAGCTACGGTAACAAAGGCTCACTAAATTCATTACGCAGCAGTAGGCTACATTTGTGGAGAGAGAATGCTTTCTATCTGCAGCCAATTTGTCACAAAATTTACGAAACCGCCTGAGCGCAGAGTCTATCAATGCTTCTGCTTTTTGAAAGCACACTTCCAGAAGAAAAAGAAAGGGCAGGGTGAGAATGCATTGTAAACTAAAAAAAAAAAAATATGTAGTCTAAGTTGTCACGAGTTCAGTGGAATGCTGATGTTGCGGCTGAGTGTTTAGGCATTTTTTTCAATTCATATTTTACAAAGGCCTATGGCCCTGTCTTTTTGCAGTGCACAGTCGTACATTTCCGTGGGTCGTTTTCTTTCATTTAGTTGAACTTGTGTTTAAAAGAGAAATATGCCTGCCTTGCCCTAAACAGCCAGAAAATGGATTGCCTAGATTTTCAGAAGACAAGTCACAGACATTCCACCTGGCATTTCATAATTTGCGCAACTTTATGATAGATAGCACTGCATGGAAATACAAAATGCAAACGTCAATGTCATAAGAGGATAAATCATGCTTACTTTAAAAAAGATGAAAAAGAACTGCATACATCTCCACGTGAATTCAAAATCTTCATGTAACAACTTTGTTGTAACAATTGAGTATCATAAGAATGGCAAAAGCAATATTTGAATTTTATGCAGAAATGTAACAACTTTATTATTACTCAAAACATTCACAATCCAGGGTACAAGCGGCCAAAATGGGTTTCCTCTAGGGTGACCACCCGTCCCGCGGAGCGCGTGCGCGCACAGCGTTTGAAGCCCAATTAGTACGTCCCGCAAATTGAGACCGTGTCACGCATAATCAATGCTTTAAAATCACTCCGATTCTTTGTCGTCATGACAGCGCACGCACGTTGGGAAGTAACTTTTAGAAACGCGCTTTTCAATTTGAAAAATGGAGAAAGAGCCCAAGTATGAGCAGTCTGAGGCCCTGCCACCATCAGTTAAGAAGACAAGGTGTGGGTACAAGGAAGACTGGCAGGACTCTTTTGTTTAAACTGTGGTGTTGAGCAACTACAATTCCTGTTAGTCCTATTTTATATTATAATGTATTTAAAGTGAATAAATTGTAATGAAAAACAAAATTAAATAGCTAAAGTAAAACGTAAATGGAAGTGCATCTGTCAGAAAAAAATACACATTGGTTGGCCTGTTCATGAGCTTACATCAGCAATTACACATGTTCAGGGGCATAGGGCGTAATAACCTTATATAATGTAAGGTGGTATGTGCTAGAAATGGGTAAACCAGTATCAGTGAGTCTGCTGTGGGGTGGGGGCCCTGCTGTGCCAGGCAGTGTCCCACGTTGTCCCTCAGAAACCTACCCCTTGTCCCCCTTTGGGATTATTAGCAGGTGGTCACCCTAGTTTCCTCAGGAGGGGGGCTGGGAGGGAGGTGGTCCAGGCACGTCCAGCTGGGAGGAGGCCTCGGGGAAGACCCAGGACTAGGTGGAGAGATTATATCTCCAACCTGGCCTGGGAACGCCTCGGGATCCCTCAGTCGGAGCTGGTTGATGTGGCTCGGGAAAGGGAAGTTTGGAGTTCCCTGCTGGAGCTGCTGCCCTCGCAACCCGACACTGGATAAGCGGACAAAGATGGATGGATGGATGGACATTCACAATAAAAAAAAAGGCTCTGATACATTGATTCTATCAATAATATAAATATTTAGAAAAAAATACATTTTGGACACACTACTTCACATAATGTACAAGAATGAGGATGGAAAACTACCAAAACACCACCACAGTATGAATATTTTACACATTTGTCCGTGTGTGAGTAAATTCATGCCTGAATCTTTGTCACAATCTGCCCATGATACAGCCAGAGGGAACCTTAGTGCCAATGACAATATGACCTGATTGAATAATTGATTTAGAAGGTGGCATGAATAGCCAATGATATTTTGGGCCGTCACCAACTCTTGCAGAACCAATTGGTTTACACTTAATACTGAGACTGTGTAAGGGCGTTTTGTCTCGCTGTATCCCTCCTTCTCTTTTGTCCCAAAAGTCAATGAAGGAGAAAGAGACGAACAACCCACTTCCCTGATGAAATCAAAAATAATTTAAACAAATGCTTATCCTTGAAAACCATTTCTCATGGCTGAGGCCATTTGGCAGCCGTCTTATTGGAGTGAAAGTGGCCACTTTTGTGTGTCTGCAAGCGTGCATGCCAACTTAATGTTTTGTGTGTGGTTTGTGTCCACTACCGCCGCCTTTCTGTTGCATTCCATTTCCTGATGAATAAATTATCCTCGACCTTCCCCTTGACTCGGCCATTTCTGGCTTTTGACAGCTCAGGGGACTAGGAAGTGAGCTACCAGAAGTATGACCTGATTAAATTGATGAAAGCTGGACCGGAATGGTGAACTAGAGCAGAGGTGATCGGCTTGGAATAGGAATAAAATGGATCAGTGTTCGGGTTAAGACCTTGGATTGGCAGCAATCAAAGAGAATCATGGGACGTGGTGGCTTTGAGAAGTGTTGGCCTGCAGAGATAATATGGAGGAATAATCTCAGGGAACAGGAACAGTGTGTGTAACGTCTGCATGTGTGTGTTTAATGAATAGTATTAGTGTTTATAAATGCATGTGAGCAAATATTGGTGTGCAAATGTCTCATTATGTGAGACATTTGCATACATTATGGTCACATTACATATGACCATCATGCAAATGCATCAATTTGGCTGCCGGAGAAGAGTATCACCGTTAATTAGCGTCTGAAGGGGGTTGTTTGTGTGAAAACCCTAACTAATCTGTAGCTGAGACACATGGAGGAAGTGTATGTGATAGTTCTTGAGAGAGAACATTTATAAGGGCTGTTTGAGTAGCTAAATGGAGCTGCAATGTTTTAACTATTATTAAGAATTTTACAGAATACACAAGCCCTTAAAATCTTCCCGCACATAGCTTAAGGTGATTGCTGTCTTTCTGTTTTTTTGAAAATGTTAGAAGAAACTTTCAGAAGCCCTGCTGGTCAAGAATTCCAAGCAACAACAATGAAGGCAACAGTAGAATTAAATTCCTCCACGGCTACAAACAACCAATAGCAAGAAGTCAAAGGGTCTAAAAGAATTATTGACCCGTCATTATTGCATTGACCTTTGAGCAATCATGACAAAGACCTGCACGAGGAAAAGAAATATGAGCAGTAATAGCTGAGAAGACGTAGAAAAGGTAGAAAAAGGATTTTTCCTTTTCATGATAAGAGTTTATTAGAGCCAAGCCCATGAGGAGGGTTATGGGAGAGGGGATATGACTCATAGGGGAGAGGATAATGTGAGGGTTTTCTCAAATAGATGAGTTTTCAGCCTGTAGTAGAAACCGGGATAGACCCCGCTGACTGTGAATGGAAGGTCATTGAACTAGCGGAGGAAGAAGAGTCACGACCAGGTCGGTATAACGGGGGAAGTAATTTGAAGCTTATGTTGGGGAGGATTTCTAACCGAGAACAGAACAGTCACCTTCCTGCCCCATAGGGAAGCAATGATTGTGAATTTCTGGGCCGATACTTTAAAATAACGGTTTGGCCAGTAGACGTTACCAATACCGATATTTTATGGTTGTTATTTCCCCTTTTCATGACAGGGAAACACAAAAAGAAAAAATCTTCGTTATAAAAACGTGACCTGTTTCAAAGTCATTGTGGCAGTTTATTTCACAGACACGGTGTGATACAAACACACATAAACAAACCACACATGCACACCGCACCCTTTGACCTCTTACTTCATACGTCATGCCAACATCGTGTCTAGTAAGTTTCTTCTTCTCTGAATCAGCAGCTGCATTAGCAGCGTACTAGCAGACTGTTGTCCGAGTCCGACCGCAAAAAAACAAAACAACACAAACATCGGTCATTGCCATTGGTGAATGCCATCTCATTTGCCGATGCCAATCAACAAGGTGAATATCGGCCAATACCGTTCAGTTGTGGCAATAAATCGGTGCATCCCTATGGCCTGGAGCTGGCACAGACTCAGATACACACTGACCAAGGATGTTTTGGCAAGGGCATACTGTACATTGTCTCTTATCTCAGTGGTTTGACTCGTCTCGTGCAGAGTTCCAATCTTATTTACTAAGAGATTATGTAAAGTTGTGGTACAAACTGCATGCTATAGTTTTATGATAAAAAACATGGCTAGTATATGTGGTCCTTAAAGGGCTAGTTCTTATAAATTACAAAAAAACAGACATAAAAACCAAATGTTTTTGTTGTTTTGGTATGTCCACAGCTGAATCATTTGCACTGCGGAAAGTACCCAGAAAATGTGTTTCCTGTTTACTCGTAAGAAATATTTCCTCGTTAGTCCTTGTTAGGTCAGTGAATAATGGGTCAGTGGATTATTGGGAATGGGTGTGGGCCAAATATACTCGGTGATTAGATCAGACTTTGGCAGGCGAGTAGATTGGCCTTTAACAACAAACCAACATGATTGACATGCAGGAATGAAAATTGATTTAATGATGATGAATAAAATTGAAACTGGTTAAAAATACACATCATAAATCTACTTCACCACTGTAAAAGATACTATAGTCTTGTCCCAAATCCATACTAATTCTGATATCTTGCATTCACACTATAATAGAGACAAAACAGAGTATACTTTAAGCTGCCCATGCTCGCAGCAGCAAAAGATTTAAATAAATTAATAAAATAAAATAAACTACAGCAAATAATTAAATCTTAGACATAAACTTTAATAGTAGCTTTCCAAAGTCACAGTTCACACATTGTCATTTCCTGTTAGTATAAAATGGTAAAGCATGTTGATATTTTTGTGTACGTGCAACAGTATTTTAGGATGATTAGTGTGTATTACATAAGGTATTGAATGAGCTTAGTTTGCGTCATCTTCTTATCATTTATACCACTCCTGTAATGGCCAATTGGTGCAGGATCTGACTGCTGTTTTCAATCATTTTTCAGTCAGTGTTTCCCAGATAAATATTCCGTAGCAAAATCTGATCTCATGGGATTCTGTCTGGGTCTATTGAGTAAAAATTACTTGGCAGCAAAGTTGGAACTACATACAATGTAGATACACTGAATGAAGGATTACAACAGCAAACATATTTTTCTCTTTTTTTATTCAGTACCAGTTGTCATATGATGCAGATGTTGAATCTCTTAAGATTATTTAACTCCAGTCTTGATAACAAAACCTCTATATTCTTTCCCTGAAGTTTTTAACTCTAGAGATCTCTTTAGCCCTGTTCTTTTCTCTGTGTTAAGGGGGGAATAGGAGCAGGGATGACTCACCGGTTTTAAAAGATGCAACATAAATAGCCCCATTGTCTTTTCTCACTGTGTTTAAATTTGCCCCTGCCTCTCTTCTCTTTTCGCCTTCAGATATTCCAGACGTGACCTGTGTCTAACTCCAAAATGAGGTGTCTACCATTTGAAATTGGCGACACCTCAGTGATTACTGCCATCATTGCTATTATAGTAGTGAGTCAGCTTTTGTTATTGTTCTGTTTTTGAAGAATCATCTGCAATTTTAAACCAGCAGTGAATGTCAGGTAGCAAACTAGATAAAATATGACTGTATGTCAAACCTATACCAAAGGTCACACACTTTCCTCTAGTGGGAGATGCATTAAAGGTCCATGACATGGTGCTCTTTGGATGCTTTTATATAGACTTTAGTGGTCCCCTAATACCATATCTGAAGTCTCTTTCTCAAAATTCAGCCTTGGTGCGCCCGGTTAACGGACCCTTTTTTCAGCCATTAAACTAGCAAAGGTGAATTTGTACACACGCCCTACACACCTGTGCCTAGCACTTCACGCCGTGCGTTTATATCGTTAAAATAGGGCCCAAAAAGTATTTGACTAACCCAAGGTTGTAAAAATATGCTAAAACCAATATATTATACTGCTGATAGTTTTGATTAATAAATGCGCGTCCAAGTGCCCTTAAGCAAGACACTGAACCCCAAGTTGCTATAGATGAGCTGGCTGGCTCCACCCCAATCGATGTATGAATGTTTGTGAATGAGAGGCAAATTGTAAAGTGCTTTGGTGAGGTAGAAACAAAGACAGGACTCAAAATCCTAATGCACTTTTTTCTGCATCCCCACACACATACACACACTTAAAGGCCACAAAGACAATTCACAACAAAGGCAGAGACAGACATAAGCGATTAGAAGACGCCGTCATGCTGCAAAACCCTCTAAGAGCTTCTATATGTCCCTATTAAAATGAACACTCGCTTCACACGCACGCACGCACACACACACATGCCAACACACTCCAAACAGATAAGCAAGCCAAAAGTCTCTTCTTCCATAACATGAATTCATACACACATTCATTCAATTTTTCCGTACATGGTGACACAGATTGTTATCATCCACAGACACGACATGCATTTTACCAGAAATATGGCTAAATGCAATGCTTACATCAAACAGCCTCAAGCTCTGTATGCTTGTGTGTTTGTGTATCTCTCGATGTGTGATCCTCTGTCTCATTCAGTAGCCGCTCAGGGAAAATGTGACTTGAATTCTGATGCGTTTAATTGAAACCTGTTTTATCCTCCATTTACCACACTCATCTACGGAGGATTATAGATGAAGGCAGGAGGAGGAGAGAGGGTGATAGGAAGATGAGAGGGAGGAGGTGGAGAGGAAGTGAAAGAGTGGGACTGAGATAAGAGAAAATAAAATATATATAATATACAGTATTAGAACAAGTATTATTAGAATTAGGTGTTTGTAGAAATCCACAATTATTCTATTTGTTATGTTGGCAACACATTTGGTGTAATTGTAAGTATAATGCAAGTCTCTTTGATGAGCCATGTGTCTTGGGGCATCATAATCACCCACTTTTTGGCTGTGTATTCTTTGTGTCACGGCATAACCACAACCCTGGGAACACTTGATACTATCATTACGTCTAGGCTGCAAACTTACCAGCAAAAATGGAGCAACACCAACCACGTCTTGGGTTTTCTGGTTCTGCTTTAGTGTTTCTGATATTTTAGAAGAAGGCAAACAATGCTAGCACCTGACAGACAGCGAGTGAAAGAGAGAGATAATTATGATTTCACAAAGACGACCAGCAATGTGCTTGGAACAGTTTATTGATATGAAAATTATCATCCCTTAAATCCATTTTAGTGGACCAATTTTTTGAAATGAAATGAACCGGACTATCCGACCAAACGCTCAAGGGTTTGTTTTAAATGGACCATACGAGGCAGGTGTGAAAGCAACCTTAGTGAACTCCCACAGTTCTGTGCTGCAGTTAACCAGTTGCAGTGTTGTCTTCCTGTCAACCATGAAGTTGTTGCCCTACAGGGTCAAAATTTAAAATGAAGTTTTTTTTCTCCGACATTTCTTTTTTTTTTTTTAACATTTTGTTATAAATTAGGCATGTTGAAACATTTGATTCCAACCAGTTTAAACTGTGGTCAGGTTTGGCAAAAAAACAGAAATAAACAAATATATCTCAGAAAGCACACATTTTCTGGAAGTTGAAATTAATTAAGAGTTTTTCAAAATCAAATCAAAAATTAAGAGTTTTGTTTATAACGTGACAAACACTAACTAACCTGGTTTCTTATTTTAATGCAGACACACCCAGAGTTAAATGCATACAGTAGTTACAGCATATTACAACAGTCAGAGCCAACACTAGCGATTAGTTAATGTTGCATTGTTACATTTATGTTTCATTTTCCTTTGTTATATTCTGTTTCCTCAGTTGCTGCCAGAACCCTTATTTCTCCATGAGGACCATTCACCTCTAGTCGTTTATCATAAATAAATTGCCGTAACGTTTGAGAACGAGAAATGGAAGAAGACAGGTCCAGGAGGACAGCAAATGAGATGGCCACGGTGCGTTAATAGATCCCGTCAGGGCAGGTACTTGTGCGTGTCCACCTGTGTGTATGTCTGAGTCTCAGGAAATCAATCTCATTTATGGCTGCTGGTATGCTCATGGACTTTGAGTGCATGGGTTCATGTCACCTTTCTAGTTTGAACTACATTCTCAAGAGTTATTAGCTGTGTGTGTGTGTGTGTGTGTGTGTGTGTGTGTGTGTGTGTGTGTGTGTGTGTGTGTGCGCGTGTGCGCGTGCGCGTGTGCGTGTGTGTGTGTCTCACCTCAGACTAATTACATTAGCCCCAATAATGAATGCAGGGGAGCTGACGAACCCTTTGCTACATGTATCAATTATCTTGAACCCCTGTGGCTCATATACATAATTAGAGAAAAGGAGGGGAGAATTAATAGCAATTGTACTATTTGCATATCTTGAGGCCATTACTTCATTTGTATCGACGCTGTATATTGTTTACTTTTGATGTGTTCACATATTTATGCCGGTAAATTTCGTCACAGTGCATGTCTGATTTTTTTTCAGTCATGCCAATGTAATACTAGTAAAAGAAGCCATAAACATGCAGCCTACAGACTCTGGATTTTTACTTTTTTTTTTTTACTGATCTGTCATGGTATGCCTTTGATCGTTCAGCTTAAACAAATTAGCAGTGAAGCTTGTAGTCATAGCTCACAGCTGTGCTTTAACAGTATGACTGTTTTGGGTCATAATTTCATATTCTTTATTTGTAACCGCAACCAATTATAAGACTGTATGTCACATAAAATCAGCTTACATTTTCTTCTGTCATGTTTCTATTTTAACCCTGAAGCAGTGTTAACATCCAGTTTCATCTAAAGTGGACTTTTATGAACTTTTCCTGACTTTTTATGTCATTTTGAGCCATTTTGGACTGGTGTGAAACTTGAAATCACTCAGCACTTTTGGAATTTTGGATATACTTTGACCCTTAGCGTAGATTTATATATATATATGTATATTTTTGAACTGAAATAGCTGAGTTTCAGACAAATAGATTACACCTCAAACCTGCCACCTCCTCTCATCTCACGAGAGACTGTGCCCCTGAGACAAATGCTAAAACAACCAAAATTAATATTTTCTTCACAAGTAGTTTTCCGTTTTATTAGTAGTGGGATGTAGTTGGCATTCAGCCTACAGTAGCAGCTGCCAACACTGATTTCTTTTACCCGGAAACTGATTTTCCTTCAGCCTTAACCTTCTCATCCACACTGCTATAAATAAGGTGAGATAACGGAACCTTCAGTGAAATAAAATCCTTTTCTATTATCGTATCTATAATAGGATAATAGAAAAAGTCCTGGCTTACCTGGGGCCTGTTGCACGAAAGTAGAATAAAGATATCCAGGATAAGTGAAAAAGCGCAGCTTGACTTAGTGTGATCTGCTCATCGCGGCTTAATCGGTTGCACGTTTGCCGAGCCAGGATGAACAGGTGAAGCTATGTCAAGCCAGGGGTAGATAGCTGGGATAAGTACACGTTCACGGCTTTCTCAAATAGACCACGGTATCAGTCACAGATTTACTGATGCAGAGATGGAGAAGACGCATGCGCCATATGTTTCACCCAATGAGCAGCAGCTTCTAATGGAAAGTAACGAGGAGGGGAAGAATATGCAAAAAGGGAAATATGGCTCTTATCAAACGGAGAGAAAAAGCTCATAGTGGACCCGACTGAATGTGTGAGGGTGTAAAAATATCTACTTAGCCTATAGTCACTCCACATTTTTACAAAGTTGGAGGCTACACTGTGTTTAATTGCTTTAAATAAGCTAGTTTCATGTTTCTGTTTTTATATGATATATGTGCTGGTTTTACTGTAAAGTGTCTTTGACTAGCCTACCATGTAAAGCACTATATAAATAAAATGTATTATTATTTAGCCTTTGCCTTAAAAGTGAGCAGAGGGAATTAATGTTCCTCGGGAAATGGACCCTAATGACTCTAGGCTTAATTTCAAACCCTTATTCACAACGCGAGTTTTACAACCATATGCACAAATTTCTATAAGCTATATCTAATTCTTTGTACAATTAATGTTCATACAGAACAATCAGAAAGGGACAACAACTAGAAAAAGAAGTAAGTGACTTCAATACACGCTGTGAGCATTTATAAAACAATATTCATGGTTTATTCTTCTGACAAGTGACCGCACCAAAATAAAAAGATTAAGAAGCATTGTGGTGTTCCCGGTGTGATAAATGTAAACTCCACTACATACGTCCTGTATATAGGCCACGTTATTGGTCCAGGGATGGGAGACTAATTGAGAAGGTAATAAAACCAATGTAAGCTATAATAAAAAACATTAGGCTTTCATATTAAGGAGTAACACAAACTGTTATTATTATTATTATTTATTAGAGAAGGATAAGCAACAAGAAAATGAAATCATGAATGTATTGATCTCTGACTAGTCTGCCATTATTATCATCTGGGAATATCGCTACATTAATATCATCTGGGAATATCGCTACATTAATATTGTCACACTTAATCTTTGAGCGCGTCCTGTATAAACCTGAAGCTGAGACCACGGACGCTGCGCTGCTCATCTCTACTTTTACAGAGAGAGTGGACACTGACGCGATGCACAGGTCTGCCGGCAGGCAGCGGCCGCCGGGCAGCCTCGACACGGTACCGTCCCACCGGGAAAAGTCCCACTCCGCATCAGGGTGCCAGTGCAACCATTCCTAACCATCTAAACCACTGTAGTAGGGTTTAAATCAAACTCGCGACAGTAATAGTGACAAGTAGGCTAATGCATGTTAATAAAAATACAGAACACATGTTAAACACGTTTATTTGGGATCAGACGGCAGCTGATTTGACACATGAGACTCCAGGATTAATCTTAGACTGGCTGTTAGCCTGCTCTGGACCAGGATAGCCGCAAAGAATAAATCTCCATGGTTACTTGGCTGGGTTTAATTCAACCTGGTTTCATGCAACCGAGTCAAAGCTAAATTCATCCAGGATAACTTGAATATCCCGGCTTAATCCCTTATCCTGGTTTCGTGCAACAGGTCCCTGTACTGTATGTGACTCTGGACCTTGGAAAACAATGTTATTTAAGTTCATGTAGCACACCCAAAATCCCACAACACAAGAGTTCCTTGGTAACAGGATGATGTCTGAGATTAGCCAGATGTTCCTCTTATATAAACCCAGTGAAAGCTCTTAAAAGAAAGTAAGAATGGTTCTGATCACACACTTAGTGAATAATTTAGCCGATAGGTCTCTTTCTTTCTCACTCATCAAAAAGATTTTTTTGAGTGAACTTAAATCTCAGCATTGTAATTTTCTCTCCATTGAACCCTTTTTATTTTAAGCTGCTGGACATCAACTGACTCATCCATTCTTTCTTTGTAAACTATGGACAATAAGCACAAAAATACTACACAAAATACACACACACATACACCCTTTCTATTCTTTCAGGATGTACAGTGAATCTAAAGAGTCTACACACCCCTGTTAAAATGGCAGGTTTTTGTGATTGTTAAAATTGTACAAAAATAAATCATGTCAGATTTTTTTTCCACTTTTAATGTGACCTATAGTGTGAACAATTCAATTGAAAAACAAACTGAATTCTTTGAGGTTGAAAAATAAAAAAAACCTGGTTGCATAAATGTGCACACCCTCTTATAACTGGGGATGTGGCTGTGTTCAGAATTAAGCAATCACATTCAAACTCATGTTAAATAGAAGTCATTACACACCTGCCACCATTTAAAGTGACTCTGATTAATCACAAATACAGTTCAGCTGTTCCAGTAGGATTTTCTTGACATTTTCTTAGAGAGCTTCCAAACCATCAGAGGGATCTCATTGTTGAAAGGTAGCAGTCAGGAGAAGGGTACAACAATTTTTCAAAGCATTAAATATACCATGGAACACAGTGAAGACAGTCATCATCAAGTGGAGAAAATATGGCACAACAGAGACGTTGCTAAGAACTGGACGTCCCTCCAAAATTGATGAAAAGACGAGAAGAAAACTGCTCAGGGAGGCTTCAAAGAGGCCTACAGCAACATTAAAGGAGCTGCAGGAATTTCTGGCAAATACTGGCTGTGTGCTACATGTGACAACAATCTCCCGTATTCTTCATATGAATGGGCTTTGGGGTAGGGTGGCAAGATGGAAGCCTTTTCTTACAAAGGAAAAGATCCAAGCCAAAGCAAAAACAAACAAGTCCCCAAAAGCATGTGGGTAAATGTGTTATGGTCTGATGAAACCAAGGTTGAACCTTTTGGCCATAATTCCAAAAGATATGTTTGGTGCAAAAACAACACTGCACATCACCCAAAGATGTGCAGTGTTGGAGGGAATTATGAACAGTTCCAAATACCAGGACATTTTGGCACAAAACCTTCTGGCTTCCGTTAGAAAGCTGAAGATGAATAGGAAGTTACCTTTCAGCATGACAACGACCCAAAGCACACATCCAAATCCACAAAAGCATGGCTTCACCAAAAGAAGATTAAGGTTTTGGAATGGCCCAGCCAGAGCCCAGACCTGGATCCAATTGAACATCTGTGGGGTGAGCTTAGGAGGGCTGTGCACAGGAGATGTTCTCGCAGTATGACAGATTTGGAGCACTTTTGCAAAGAAGAGTGTGCAAATATGTTTGTTTTTCAATTGAATTGTTCACGTTATAGGTCACATTAAAGGTGGAAACAGTTCTGACATGATTTATCTTTGTCTCATTTTTATACATCACAAAAACCTGGCATTTTTACAGGGGTGTATAGACTTTTTATATCCACTGTATCAACAGTTAAATTTTGACATCCTTTACTTCTCTGTAAGGGGCGCAATAAAAAATCTTTCTTTTCACATTTTTATTATTCACTTAATGTTTTTTTATAACTGCCTTCTATATTGAAAGGCCAGATGATGGTAAGAATAGTATGTTGCAAGGGTAGTCACTTACTGAGTTGCTAAAGTTAAAATAATCTTATTCTGTGTTTCAGTCGACAGTTAAGTGTTTTTCTACCTTGATGAGACAACAAATTATATATTTTATTCGGCAAACCTGCTTGTATCTGTTTATCACCGTTTTGAATGTGTGAATGAGACCATGTGTACTATTCAGTCTGAGAAGTGGCACTCTGGCACTATGTGCGTACCATCTGTCAGAGTCAGGCCAACAAAATTCAACAGTACAAGACATGGGTTGGATCTTTTGTAGTGTGGTTGTGTTATCCATAGCCAGCAGGGCTTGGACTATATGCTTCTGTCCCAATTCAGTTATCACGATACATGAGTTTGGGGTCTCCTGCTGGAGCTGCGACCCCACCTGGATAAGCGGCCATAGATGGATGGGTGGATGAATGGATGGGTGCCGATTAAGTTTGTATTGCGATTTTCAATTTTATGCAATTCTAGAAGATTTGATAGTATTGATCATTTTCTTTTCCTTCTTTAACCCTTGTTATCTTCCCATTGACCTGCAACAGTTTTATTGGGTAGAAATTTCAACAGTTTGTTGTTCTTTTTCTACACTTTTCTCAACATTTTTGTCAATTTAATTCCTATTTTTTGTCACTTTTTTTTACATTTTTTAAATTGTTTTAGTCAATTTTTTTTAACAAATTCTTTTTCACTTTTTCCAATGTTTTTGATGGTTTCTTGTCACTTCTGATTTTTTTTTTTGGTCAATTTTTCAGCGTTTAAATTTTTTTTTTCAACGTTTGTCACATTTTTCAACGATCTTTTCTGATATAGAAAGTTTTTGTGGACCAGTCAAATTTGACCCAAGAAAAACACAAGGGTTAACAAAACAAAAAGTTGAATAATACACTTCTAGAGACATTATACCATGAGCCATTCATAAACACTAATTGTTTTCTAAAAAGAATGCACATCACAGTGTTTCCTTTAGTAAATGTTTTTAGCAGTGGGGGCACGTCTGTCCGAAAAACAATTCCTAAATTTCCAATTTATATTCTATCACACTGACTCACTTACTGTTTTAATGTTTTCTGATGTTTGATATTAGTACGATGAGCTGACAGAACTGATAAGTTGAACATGACGTTGTTGGTAGGGAGCTGTTCGTTTAATTGTCGACTTGGAAGAAAGCGTTCGTTTTGACAAACTACAACACAACAGTATGTGGAGTTAAACTGGACGGGCCCAATAACCTCTATATAGTTCTACTTGTTAAATTGCAATGTCTGCAGGATAATTTAAAAGCTAAGGTGACTACATTGTGTGTCTGACCTATGCCGCTGTTCTCTGTGTGCTCTTATTCCATAGGACGCCTTTATCTCATCAGATTCCAGCAGAGTGGCAGTGACCCACGAGGTGAGTGTGTATTATTGAAAAGATGAGCTTTGCGAATCGCCTCCATTTATTGCAAAATTATCTTTTGTCTCCGCGTGATGCTGAAGATTTAGTCTTAGCTCCCGTTCAAAGACACAATTCACTATAGGGCTCTCACGTTTTCATTTTCCAGCGCGCTTATCTCGCTATAACTTAATAAACTGGTGACATTTGATCATAGCAGTGTTTGGAATGTGCTATTGCCATTTTATTCTAAATGCAAGAGCTGAAAATAATAATTCTACAATGCCTGGAGATAGTGAGTCTGTGTCAGGTTAATTTACTCGATGACCATGTCTGCTCCTGGCTGCTTTTCCTTCAGTGTCTACTTTCCTGTTCGTCACTTAACCACTGAAGGTTAATGCACTGAATTGTGGCTGCTTTACAGGGCTTAGCCCATTACCTACACATTATATGCATCCCTTTCAACCATTTCCTTAAGCTTACAATGGGCTTTTTATGATTTATAAATTTTTAATTCATGGTAACAGGGTAGCAGATCAGCTTTCCATTAATGGATGGAAACAAATGTACAGATCTATGTGGGCTGAAGAAATCCACATACAGTATATTCCAAGAAAACACTTGAACTTCAAACTGAAAGACTATGGACTTGAAATCAACTGAACATTTCCAGGGTAATAAACCAAACTGTTGTCTTTTAGTTATGGCTGTTTGCCACAATATCTTTAAGGACTGTGAATGTGAATTTCTGGCTTTTCCACTGCGTTTATGGAACTTTTGCTGATCATTTCTTGGATCCTTTTCTTGAGGCTATGTGGCCTACTAGATGAGACAAAGTGCTCTTTTTTAAAATGCTTACTTGCTTTTCTTCCTCATGAGAAATATCCATTTTTTGTTTAATCTCTAGGTATTGATTGTTCATAAACTTTGTGGGCAACTCCAATCAGCAAGTTGCAAAGTACACATTTTGTTGACTTATCTCACTTCTTTGTGTATTAGGAGCGCCATTCATCCATGCACAGTCCCCCAACTGCTCTATTACTTCTCTAGAAAGTCTTTATATTTTTTATAACAAAGAGAGGTCACATAAGTGTGTGTTTGTTGGTGTGTAATGTCCAATCCTTTTCCTGCCACTATTCATTCTCATTTTTGAAGCTCAAACATACACACATGCTCAACACCAACGCCGTTTATCTGCCACCATGCATCCTAATCTATTCTACCCTTTCTGAGTTCCAGACAGGATAGAAACAAATCTATGAGGCCAGACAGAAGCAACTCAAAATCAATGGATTTTACAAATCCACACTCCCTTAGAGCATTTCTCTCTTTCAGTGACTTTTCTACAGTTATAAATTTAAAAGACAGGGTTGATTTATGGCTAAGATACAAAAACTGCAACTACCGAAAATATTAAAACAAATTATACAGTATGTTTGCATGCAAGTTACTAGATGTCTTCTATTAAAGCATAACTCTTGCCAAAATGCAACCTAGGGTCTTTTTGTGAATGTACCTGGGTCAAACGCCACTTTTAAGATTGGCCGTATTTTTGTTTTTTGGTCAAATGGCCTATTGAAGGGGAGTGCTAGGGGCACTTCTATAATAGCATCAAAATCAACATTTTTAAAACACTAAAAAGGCTCAACACAACATGAAACTTTGCTCGAAGCATCACCAGTGGCTCTACACATGAACCCGAGCATTGAGAACATTGTTTGTGTACACACAGTTTACTAAAAAGGTTTTAAATGACTCACTTTAGCTGTTGGGGTTTGCGGTCGCTGACATCTCGCCCGTCAAAGTGTTGATCTCCAAATGCAACGTAACAGGGAGGATAGTAAAGATGGAAAGCTCCTAAAGCTTAGTTCCATATAAATGCACGGACAACTTGTGGTTTTGTCGCTAGTGAAAAACAATATTGACCTCGTAGTTGAAAAAGGATCCTCCTATCAGTATGACATTTCCTCCTATGGCTTCGGAGACCGACACTTTTTGACAAGATGGCGGATAGCATAAACAACTGCTAAAGTGACTCATTCATAACTGTTCTTTTTAGTAATCTCTGTGTAAACAAACCAGTGTTTCCCACAGATCAGAAAGCAATTTGTGGTGCGGGGGGAGGGAGATGACATTATATGCTCATTTGCATATTTGTGACGTCATTACGCACTCAGTAATGTGTGGGAAAACACTGCAAACAATGTTTTCAATGCTTGAATTCATGTGTAGAGCCCCTGGTGATACTTTGAGCAAAGTTTCATGTTGTGTCAAGCTTTCTTGGTGTTTTAAAACTAGTGATATGGTTCAAAAGGCTATTTGACCAAAAACCAAAATACAGTAAATCTTAAAAGGGGCGTTTCTGTTCAAACTATGCGTTAAAACAAAAGGTTAACTCGGGTACATTCACAAAAAAAAACAAAGGTTGCATTTTGGCGAGAGTTACACTTTAACCCTTGTATAGTATTCAGGTCAAATTGACCCAGTTCAAATTTTTATAAGAAGAAAAATGGTACAAATTTTACAAAATACAAAAAAACCTTATGACAAAAAATGAACCACACTTCCATTTTTAATTGTGTTCTAGTAGAGACTGATTGCATTCCCTAAGCATATACGTTATCTCAATTATTGGAAATTGAGATAAAGACAATATTTGTTAATAGATTATGAAGTAAAATTTTATTTCAGAATTGTTTTTAAAACCCTGTATAAGTCACGGGTCAATTTGAGCCGAGGGATAGACAATACAAGGGATAAAAAGGAAATGTTACCTGATATATTAGTCAGGATGGACTTAATCAAAGAGATGCATAAAGAATAAGAAATGTATTCACATAGGTGCACAATAAGAAATGTGAATACAAATGAAAAGTCTTTGGCGAATAGACCAGCTGTACAGGAATATAAATGTAAAACATAAAATGCTGACAGATAGCGTTAAACGGTGTAAAATGTGGATATATTTCACTGTAGAGGATTCCAACACGATGACGTAACAGTCTGCAGCTGTCGGAAAAACAACATGGGTGGATGTGATGGAGCGCAGAGGTGGAGGAGGGTTGAATCGCTTGGACGCTGAAATGACAGCAGGAGAGAAAGAAAGTTTTAAACGTTGACAGCAGCAAGATGATTGGCTAACAAAATGTGATTAAGCTGATTGAACAGAGGGAAAGATGGTGATAAATGGCATAAGATAGTATTCCTGTTGAACTTACACTTCATTGTTTCAGTCATAATGATGCAAATATTATTATGGCACAGTCATACTATACTATCTGCCAATTTAGGAAGGGTTTGATAACGTCCCATCTGGAGTGTTGTTGGGTCCTTTGGTCCACAGCATCAAAGACAAATAGAGGAGACTCGTATCCAACTAGAATAATCATCCAACATTTCCTCCATATACATCCTAATCAAAGCAAGGACAATTCTCTTTTATAAGATCTGATGTACACAGAATGACGCAACACATTTTGATCTTTTAATTAGCTAACAAACTCATTTCCAGACAACTTTATTTGCAAGTTTCAGTTCCAATGCTCAAAGCTGTTGTACCGCAGGTTTGCAGAGTACTTTGCACAGAGAATTGTTGAGGATTGTGGTTCTCTAAAAGTTTAAAACCTAAAGGAGTGCACTCATGCTGAGCCAAAGAAGGTATTAATTATAAATTAATGTAAAATATTAATTCCACAAACCCACTGAGGAGCCATCTTGACATGCAACCTCTTTTTGTCAAGCTGTGGGTACATAGACACTGATGTGTTTAATCCCACTATTCTTTCTTATATAGGAACAAGAAGAAGTTTTTAATGCTACAGTTGCGTTTCTGGTTATTGGTGATAAAACATTGAATACTGAATACATCCCATTGTTTAGAAACACAGAAATGATTAATTATGTATTTATGTAAAGTACCAGGATGCAAGGTAATGGTTGCAAAAAAAAAAAAAAGTATCAATTGTAAATACACACAAACAGTATTATAAATGAATTCAGCCTTTCAATCCAGTCCGAAAAGCCGTTGTCCAATCAAAGTTTCCTGTTTTTATGGGTGTCCCTGACGTCAGGCTATTTTTTTCTCTATTCAGTTTTACAGTTTCCACATCACAATTTAAGGATTAAATTGGAGGATTTTAGGATTGTGTTGATTTTTAAAGTCTGATACCTCTCGCACTTCTCAAAGAAAATGATTGTGGTATGAAGAAGAGGGAATCAATATGGTGTGCGTGCATATTTGAGTGAGTAGGAGAGTTAGGAAATGATGAGGCGATTAGCTGTTATTGTGTCAAAAAGACAGGGTAGAATAAAATATGCAAATGGCTTCCCTCTTTTACTCTGAGACAACAAGAGACACACACGCACACACACACGCAAATAGTATCAGATAAGCTTATCAGTTAATTTCTGAAAGTACTGACATTTTCTTCCTTGTACAGTCTCCGCTTTACAACAGTTAACAAGCTTGTATAAACTAATTATGTTCAAGAGCACTCAACCAACCAGTTATACTGTATTATTCACAGTGAGAACAGAAATGAATGTTTAAAAGATGTAAGTTTTTTTATTTTTATTTAGCATTGCATTACCAATATCACACAATGATAGGGGTTTGGAAGTTTGCCTTCTTTTAAGATATAAAATTGAAATGTAAAAAAAGGAAAGTGGCTACAAAGGGTAGTCTGAGGATTCTGTAAGAGGAAAGAGCATGGGAGCATAGAAAATCATGAGGGTATATCACCTTGGTAGCATGATGTTTCTCAGTAAACTCCAGCAAGTTGCCCATTAGGGTTTATATAACATTGTTTATGTAATATTTTGGCCTGACGGTGGTGTGTCTACTGCATTTAATGGTAAAAGGGTTCATCTTCTCTGCGTATCATGAATATGCTAAGTGATTTTCTGTTGAGCAGGATACCACTTAAAGAGTCAAAAAGCATCCATTCCCCGAGGACCGTGAATATTCAAGCTGCCAATTTAAGATACCATGTTTTGGTTCAAGTGTTTGTCAATGAGGAAATTCACCTATAACAGCAGATAAGAACATGGATCTCCAGATTAAATCCTATACCAAATGCGATGATTCACTGTGGTTACAGTCAATAAAAAGGTACACTTTTAACTGTAAAGACAGCTAAATGTGAAAAGGGGAGAAATGTTACATATTGTACCTTTTTAATGTTGAAGTATGATGGTAATGTTATTAGTGTTATAGGCTAGCAACACACCTAAACAACCTGGCCCAGGGTGAATCTGAGTGAGAAGGAAGAAGACCGCTCTCTTTGCCTGTCAACTCAGAGATAAAGTTATATTCTGCTGCTGTGTGTTTAGAAATGGTGAATTAACAACCCACAGCAACATAATACAATATAGTGTCTGGCTTTTGTTTGATATCTAGTGTCAGCAAAAATGCCTCTAAGCAAAATGCTCAGACTGAATTTAAGCTGGGCTTTTATTATGAAGGGTAGAAATGCCTTTTTATTGAGTTTCTCCTCTTAGCGAAATGCGTGAAGTAATTTGAATGGTTTTCAAGACACACACACGCACACACACTAAAGGATGTCATGTCAAGTGGAAAAGGGAATATGTATACCATATGCCCTATATTACACACAGGAAACCTATTAAGAACAAAGTTTAAATGAAAATTACAGCCTTGCATTACGGAGCTGACCAAAACAGCACGGTGCTCAGTGTAACTCTGGTGCTGAAATGATTTGAGTGGAAATGTGTAGATGTGTAACCCAGGTCCAAACAATTGTTTGAAATACTGGTCTCGCTGTTCCCTAAGGACTGTTTTGACTTGGACTTGCTGAGTGTATGTGTTCCTAATGGAGACCATTTTTGATTTAACAGCTCTGAGCCTGAATTATCGGTTTATTTCACTCTCTGAATGGCAGTCTGGCGAGTCTTTGCCACAGTTGTTTAAAATTAGTTTTACACTAAATTGATTCAATCATTCTAAGAGTCTAAACAAAGGCTTGAATGTTACACTGTGCAAAGCTGCAGGATTACGTCAATCTATTTCCATCTGTAGAGCCCGAATATGGTACAGCGGAGAAAATGTAAATCCACACTAAGTCAAATTGAATTGTTTATTCTTCAAGCTCTCTTTGCACAGAACCTCCCCCGCCCTCTCAAAGATTTAATTTTTTTCTTTATAAAAATGCTTCCTGTTAAGAGCTGTAGTGGAAGCAGAAAGTCAGTTACTTCTTACAAGCACAAATAAATGTTTGTAAGTAAGGGCTGTAACGATGCACAGTGAATCGGTTAAAAATCTATTTAATTTTGTAAAGAGATACAAAAAAATGAATCGCGATGCAATTTTTAAATGGCCTAAGCCATGATGCTAACTTACATCAACGTTACACAGCAGGTTACGTTAGCCTACCATTGGCTGACTTGAACACGGTTAAAATGCTGACAGCTGTAAAGTGTGACTGTATTTCACCGGAAAGCATTCAAGCCCCGGGACACAACGTTACGTCAGTCTGCAGCTAAAGACACAGAGGAGACTCGCTGCACTTTGAGACAGCATGGCCACTGCTGCTGTCGAATAAACAGAGACGGGTCTTTATGCTACGTTCAAGTCCTGATATGTAAGCTTGTGTTGCATTCAACGTTGTCGTAAAATAGCCTTCTACCGCCTAGTGCTTCTTCTTTTTGTCGTTCAACAGCAAATGACTGCTGTGATTAAAAAAAAAGTTATGTTGTTTATTGCAATTTATATGAATCATTTAAATTTGACCATATGGCCTTAGCAATAAACAAGCCATTCTTTAATGTTTTATTTTTTTGGTTATTTAAGATGAAATACAATTTCAGTGTCACATTTGAAAAGAGGACACAGCTGTTGTTATGCAGTTTACAGGAATATTTGTCAGTCCATTTTCTGCAGCTAATTCTGTTAAAAAACTGAGAAAAAGTTAACACCGAATTGTGAGTTGAGTTGGATCCCTATTTGTAGCGTCGCTGTCCTGTGAGAACCATCTATATCTGAAGTCAATTTTTCAGTGTCAGAAAAACAGCCCTGTTTCAGCTTTGTGGTGACGCATTTCCCAGCTGATCCAAGAGGCTGTCACAAATCACAAACTTTGGAGATACATGGTTTTCTCTGGACAGGAAGGGGATGAAAAACTGTGACTTAAAAAAACTACTTAAGCTGTCAGACAAATGCAGTGGAGTAAAAACCACACTATCAAGAATATTCCAAAACAGTTAGCGGAGAAACTAAGACCATAGTGTGTCTCTAAGCTTCGCCAAGCACAACCATCTGAAAAAAAAAAACACAAAGCAAATTGAATGTGGAGACTCCCCGGGTGATTTTGTAAGAATATGAAACAACTATGATTTTCTAAGCTACAATGCTTCTCACCATGATGAAATTAATCTCATTTGTGTGTAAAAACTTTATGCGTTCAAAATGTAAGCTTCTTATCTATTGCCAGTGGAGCCGGCCTAGAGAGAGCCTTTGCTGTCTGGTCTGTGAAAGCTCTTTTCACACAATAATACTTTGAATATTAATGATGTCTGTGGCTGCGGCACATAAAACACATAAAGTTCTGTGAATGTAAACACCACTTTAACATTATATATACTTTAATGTATATACTTTAATGTGTGTGTGTGTGTGTGTGTGTGTGTGTGTGTGTGTGTGTGTGTGTGTGTGTATATATACAATATACTGTGTAATATATCATTTCCTCTGAATCTCAAAACTCGTTTAGTCTTACATGGCGGAAATATCTGTGTGACCGTAATGAAGAATGGATGAAACACACACACACACACACACACTCATCTGAGTGGGCAATTTGTTTCAACCTAACAAGCAGGGTTTGGTGCATGTGGGATTTGCTCACTTTTCCCTTTCAGAAGAGGTTTTGCTGAGTTAGCCCCCTGCGTGTTAGTGACTCTGTGCTTCTTATTCACGCTGTTGAAGGCCTTCACACCTGCCAGCTGCTGTACAAACACACGTTGCAGCACACTGAGCAACTGAAGGTTGTGTGTCCTGCTCAAAGGCGCCAACTGTTGGTAACAGTCAGTGGGGAGTCATCTATTAGTATTGTTCCCAGCTTTTTGTAGCTGATGAAGGGATGTAGCACCTGTATATTCTTAGTTTCATGATATTTTACCTGGGATCTCCAAAACAATGTTAACTGAGACTCTGTTTCCTGCTTGTCAATCAACGGTTAATGAGCAGTTAACATTTAATTACATTGTGCTTTCTTTTGGAAGGCTGGCTGCCCAAAATCGCCACTTACTAGCTAAATAATTAGCCTGAGTTAAACGCTAGCTATCAGTAAACAGAAGTAATGTGGCTTATTGCGTCTGGTGTGTGCGTCAGTGTGTGCGCGTGTGATCGACACCAAAGCACAGGGTGTTTTTTTGGGGGGAGGGTGTGTGGGATTTCCTCCTTTCTGGTTTATATATCCCTGCGTCTGCTGAATTATTCATTATATATGCGTATCGTTACTGGGCCTTTTCAAATCAAGACTTAAGACGCATCTCTTTAAAGTGGTGTTCGCTACCTAGTAATGTGATGGCACATTTATATTTATATTGATTTTATTGATTTTACTTTTTCTCATTCATTATTGTATCTTTGTTAGTGGTGTGTTGTTGTTTTTAAATCTGTGGTTTTTATCTGTTGTGAAGCACTTTGGTTCACCTATCGGTTGATGTAAGGTGCTATATAAATAAAATAAATTTACATTTACATATTCCCCCCCACAGTGATCAATGCTACTTCACCAATGGACCATGTATTACATACCTAAAATAGTACTGTTTTAAATTGCTGTAACTGTGAGCACATAAAAGGAATCCGAGCAGCTGTGTCTGGTTGTATTTAGCCGCTACAGAGCTCCGGGATGCCGGCTACCAGCGGCAGTTGTTTAGCCGACAATAGGTGACTGTGAGCCGGCTACAGGCACCGCCAGATGAAGGCCCTTTCAGGGGCCATGCAGTGGAGTTTAGCCAGAAGAATTGAGTGTTATGTAGTGATGGCAGTTAAGTTTAGGCAACAAAACTAACTAAGTTTTTAGTAAAAGGATTGTGCTCAACAACTCGCTGCTCGCATTGTTTGCCTTCTTCTAAAATATTTAATTGATAAAAACACCAAAGCAAAACTAAAAAACCCAAGACTGCATACATTTAAGAACTGTCAGTGAGTTTCACTCAGATATTCTGTCCAATAGACAACAAGGATTTTACTTGTTTTAACATTTGCTAGTGTAACCACACAACATATAAAATAAGGTTTTTCTTAAGGTGGCTTTTTTTATTCTGTGGATTTTTGCTCAATTTTCCTCTTAAAGTACTAAGACATTATATTCATCTGTTCAGCAAATACTTGAAAACACCTCTGCTGAAATCCTGGAAGACGGATATGTTGTCTTAGGTTTTAGCCTTGTTTTTTAAACAACTTGGCTTAAACTTTGGTTGAAACTTAAAGGACAAACCTCGAAAAGCAGATCGAACAATACTGACTTAATGCCTTCTTGTTCGTAGAGATCATTCTCAGTTATTGACATTTATTTTGAACATATAGTAGGACTGTGATGCTCTTAGAGATCACAGCTCTGGTTTCTGATTTATCCTGATAATACAGGTGCAGACATTTACAAATATCTCCCCTGGAGCGGCTTTAATTCAATGCATGCAAATAAAACACAAGTGTGTCCGAGAGGCACAGGGAGAGTGTGAGTGATAGTGAGAGGGATGAGATGAGATGTGAAGGGGATACAGGTGCAGAAAGGCCTCAGTTTGATCTCTAATTCTCTAACTGGAACAAACACAGACACTCCAATCCAAAAGCAGAGACCATGCCAAGTTCAAGGAGAACAAAAGTCCAACAAACTTGTGATGAATTTGCAGCAGGTGTGCCTTACAGATATCAAGACGGGACAATCGTTCAACGTCAAAGTAGAGTCGGTTTGATGTATAAACTCTGGCATCAGGCACAGAGTGAATTGTGGGGAATTAGTCCGGGCATATTTAGACATATGTGCATTGAAATAATATTACATTTGGTGGATATTTTATTCCTAAGCTGCTCTCAGTATTGTATTTATAGCATGGCAGTCCTTTTGAAAACTCACTGTGGCAGAAGTATTGACTTTGCGCTGTAACAATTAGTTTTAATCACAAGAAACCTAACGGACAACACTTTTGATAATTCAACATGTTGGGGGGACTACGCTTCCTTGCTGAGAGTTAGATGAGAAGGTTGATTCTAATATAATGGTTTTAAGCTAAACATGAAGCTATAGCCAGTTAGCATAGCTTAGCACAAATACAGTAAAACCAGGGGAGCAGCTAGTCTGGCTTTGTCCAAAGTAAAAAATTTTTTCCCAAAATGTGGATATCATTCTTTAGTATAATTCACGTCTATATCAACCAAACTTGTATGGTACTAGCTTATAACATGTTGAGTTTTGCTGCTTTACTCTAATACTCTTAATTATAATTGTAAATTGAATATCTTTTGGGCCATAGGTTGGAAAAAAACAACCAAACAATGTGAAGAAGACACCAACTTCTGAGTCACTTCTTTCACTGTTTTATAGTCAAAATACATAACTTTTGTCATAGACTAAACGAGTGGTTGCCTAACTCTTATTGACTTGTGAGCTTTAATATTGAAGCAATATCTAAGTTTATATATGAATGTATAATTAAATGTATGTTTTTCTTTAATCTTAAAGTGACCCCCTCAGATCCTTCTTGGGACCCTGAGGTTAGGAAACACTGGTCCAAATAAGTAATCTAAGAAATAATTAAAATCCCAAATAAAAACAATTATTAGAACAATGTTCTCTCTGTGTATTAAATTCCATTTATTTTTCTGAAGTGCACGGCTTCATATTGGTCTGTGACTCTGAGAAAAGCTATTTTGTCTTGTTCAAATGGCTGCTTTAATGAACTGTTGTGGCTGTTTAATCAGTCAGGGGCACAGGGCTGAATGAAGCAGGTGCAGAGGCTGATTAAGGCAGCACCTGGGAGACTCAGTCATTATATTCCTGTGACTTTGTCGCATATTTAAATCATATTTTCATATAGTACACTCACACACTGTTGCACCTTGTTCTTTCCCCAGATTGTACAGACTTGACATTGAATGAATAGAACACCACTGATAAAAGAGTCCACATTTCAAATCCAGTTTTGAATTAAATGAATCATTAAAGCAGCTGTGACCAATATTTTTATGTCAACAATGGTTCAAATGGGGCGGCCTCTAGCTCGCCTGGTATACGCGTGTTCAAATCCGACCTGAGGTCCTTTGCTGCATGTCTTCCCCGCTATCTCCCCCATTTTCCTGTCTCTCTTCAGCTGTTCTAAATAAAAAGGAAAAAGCCCTAAAAAGAATGAATGTGTCAAATGTCTATGTGGTATGTAGCTGGCTGGTGCTTCTAAAAATGCCAACTGCTACCACAGGTAACTGTCATCAAACTGTAGTTTCCCTCAGTTCTAAGGGGCTTTTTATTGTCCTTTAGCTAGTAGTTTTAAGCAAAAAAAACTCTGATAAACCAATGTACGCTTCCTGCCCAGCACCAAATAAAGTTATTTTAAATTATGGAGCATGTAGCAGCTAAAAAAAACACTTCCTTCCTTCCTTCATAGTCCCTAGTTTGCTCATAAATGGTCTCAATCAGGCTTCTCAAACAAACCACAAAAAGCCCAGATTCCCCTAAACAGGTCCAATAAAGATGTTTTACAGTATGAATGTGTGTTTTGCAGCAATAGGTATTTTGAACAACATTTATTGTGTTTTCTTTGGAAGATATAATGTTCCAGCTGATAAACAGGCGTGTCAGGTATAGCTTATCGGAGGAAAACACTATAATTGATAAAGATCCCTCGCTGCGGGTATTCCCTCCAGTCATATTATAACCAGACAAGCCTGAATGAAACTAGTTTGCAAGGGCACACACAACTACATTCATAGGTAAATACACACACACACACACACACACACACACACACACACACACACACACACACACACACACACACACACACACACACACTATATATATATATATATATATATATATATATATATAAATATATATATATATATATATATATATATATATATATATATATATATATATATATATATATATATATATATATATATATATAAAAAAGGGTTATGGAGCAGTTTTATACCACCAAGAGCAGTTTTAATTGACTGAATGTTGCACTGGAGTGATGCCTAGCCCACTCGGGCGTGTGTGTGTGTGTGTAGGTGCATCCACATTCATCTGAGCTCTGATAACTGACTTTGCTCTATAAATCAAGTTGTCATTTTTGAACAACCCTTCTGCTAAAACTTTGGGAGCACAGATGGGTGAGGAGAGTTGATGAAATACCTTTGCTTTCCCCACCAATTTACACTGGAGTATAACAATTCACCAGGCTTTCACACCATCTGGAATGCGTCAAGTCATACAGTTTGACACTGATTATACCAAGGCTTTATTATACCCATCTAATTCATTAGACCCATCTTGCACAGTGTGAAATGCAGCGAACTTCAAACTATGATTAGACTGCAACAGACCCAAACCAGCAAAGGATGTATTTCTGATGTTTGTTACATTCAGTACATAATTACTAATGAGTGTTATGACTTTGGATTTTATAAAACAGTGGCAAAACTGTATATGACCTTATATGTGATGGAAGGTGTATATCTAAAACATAAGTGCTACTTTAATAAATCGATGGAAGAAACTAATCTCAATAATCTTCCTCCATTTGTGCCCTCTAATATTGCTGCTCCTTGAATTACTGTACATATTAATGAGGTCAAATGCACAAATGTCTGCCAAGCTTAACTTCTTGGCCCAGTCTCAGCATGAATTATGAATTGTTAATTCTTAACGTCAATTAAAAGACACTACATTTATGGCATTAGAGTTTAGTAGAACGTTCCAGTTCCAACACTTTGTTTGACACTTCTACATGCAAAACACTTGTATACACAGGTTTTTTTTCCTCCACCTTAGATTAGGGCATTCATTTTTATTTATTTTTCTTCATAATGGCATGTTGTGTTTGTGCAGTGTACTTATGCAATCACTCAGTGCATTACAGACATCCCAGCTGCAGAAACAGCACAACACACCAAGGGTCTCTCGCTCTCGATCTCTGGCCGTCCACAACGTACTGCAGGACGGTTACACATGCTGCCGAAGTCACTGGCACCGGGCTCTAACAGGTCCAGGCGCACACATTTCAGCCCAGACACCAAGAACATCTCCATGCAGCAACAAGAGGAAAGACTCATTAGAGAGAGAGAAAAAAAACCTCAGCTCTGTACAAATTATATTCATTTGCTCATTCCGAAGAGCAAGCTAGGAAGCATTTTGTCAGACTAGATGACCGTTAGGTTTCCCAGCATCTCTTACCTTTTTTTTGTCTGTCAGTTTCAGTTTAAGCCACGAGAAGGCAGCTAACGGCATTTCCCCCTTAAAACTTTTTAAGTTGCTTTCTGAATATTGAATATATTATGATCAACTGAGGTCAGCTGGACATGACGGATGATGAAGTATGAAGGATAAAAAGGGGGAAATTGGGGAAAATGTGCTGTAAAGAGGCAAGACAATAAATAAAAGAAACAGGGTGATGCAGGGACACAGAGTGGCAGAGCAAGATGGATAGGAGAGTGGGAAGTGGGAAGAGAAACAAAAGAGATGTTCTCTGTTCAATAAAAATGGTAAAAAGAGTGAGGGATGAGAAAGCTCTGTTAGTACTGTATAGTGTTAGTATACTTATAAGCTGTTTTGTGTAATACGGTATTTCAGGCACTACATTCTCTTAAAACATGAAACCCATAGACACAGTCTAGGTGGAGGATTGTTTGAAGCGAAGCAGCAAGAAGAAAGATGGAACCACAATCCTGCATCATCATTAGACTGCGAGTCACAGCGTGCAAAGATATGAATCTTCTTTAGCTTCTTTGGAGCATCTGGAAGCTGATAGGCCTGAAAAAGGTTAATGTGATTTAGTCTGGCAATATTCATTACAGCGCTGCATAAAAATGATCCATAACGATTTGGTCTCATGTATCTGCAGTAACTTTATTATAATGGGGTTGATAAGAATGGAAAGAGAGGAGAGAAGATGATTAGAGAAGGAAGGAAAGCGTTTGAAGGAAACGAAGGAGAGAAGAAGAGGCTGGTCTCTTGACGTTCCATGAAATGTCATGAAATGTAAAGGTTTTTTCCTTCTATAAACAAGGTTGCTAATATAGTTTTAAGTTGCAGTGTACAATATGCTCCTCACATGTAACACTTTCGCGTCAGATGGTGGATTTAATGTGCAGCTGTCTACATATATTTTTTTAAAGATTTTTTTAATGGATTTTTCATTTAGAACAGTTGGGGAAAGAAGGGATGACATGCAGCCTCGGTTTGGATTCAAACCTGTGCCACTGGCAAGGACTCAGCCTACATGGGCGTGCCGTGCACACTATGTAAATTTAATACTTTGAGTTGGCAGCCATATTTTGGTGCTAGAGGATGTCAGAGCCAAGGGTGTAAGCCTCTCCTCTCTAAGCGTAGCTCCTATAGCGCCATTTTAATGCGAAGCTGTCACCCGCCGTTAGCATCCCATTCACTGCCATTCATTTTGACGTCACTTTGACAGCGAATAACTTTACATCTGAAGCATAAAAAAGACTATTTGTCCATTGTTTATTTTTAAAGAAACATGACAATGTATAAAAGGCTTCATTATGTTGTGGCTCACGTTATGGCTCCATAGCAGACGTTTTTGTAAAAATAGGCTAACAATTGTGTCATAACCACGGGACTTGCTGTCGCATAGTCGACAAATCACCGTGTTGTTAGGAGAAGCTCGCAGACAGTTTTGACTGACATCAGCTGTTTAGGTTTAACTACTAATGTTAACTAGCATGTTAGCAGTAATTAGCCTGTGCCTACAGTATGTTCTCTCCTAACATATACCGACGCTCTTCTTCTCTGCTGATTGGGAATGATTGAGATTTGTCTTGGCACAGCGACCCGAAGACTTATAACTTTCAGACAGGTTGTTCACGTCACATCTTCGTCTTCAAGCTCAGTTGGAGGCTGTACAGTAACACTCAGCCATCACGGGAAAAGTGCTTCTAATATCCTTCACTGGTCTCCGTCCAGAGCAGTGGGATCTGTTGGTCCATTTCTTTAACTGTCTATGGTCAGAGCGTGATAGAGAATGATGTTCCAGACTTGGACAACGAGAGCAACTGCTGTGCTGCTGCGCCAGGGCTCGGGGTCTGGGGGAGGAGAGAGAAAGAGGAGAGGAATGAATGGGACAATACACCTGCAGTGATCGTAGCTTGAGATCCAACTTCTACAAGGGTTAGGCCAGATACTTGTGTTATCAAAGCATGGTACTTAAAGTGGGGTAACATACTTTTTTTCAGTCAACATTTTTATGTCTCCAGGAACAAGTACTAAAGGTAAATGTATGCTTCTGGGTTAAATCCATGCCATGGCTACGTACATAGGTAAGTGGTTCTAAGGACCCTACTCCGTAGCCTGACGTGCATCTTTAAAAAATAAAATAAAATGAACTGCACGTCATGGTGACGCAGACCACAACAACTGTGATTGGTCCACTTGGCTGTGGCTTTTGCAGCGTTGCATTTCCCCCGACTCATTTCCTGGTTCTCCTTCTCCATAACAATGGTCAGAAAGCACAGGGAAGACACTTTTGTTTCTTTCACTGTGACTCTAGAGCCGGTACTCGCTCCGAAGCTAATCCCCATCACTAACTCACTTGCTCTACCACACACTTTTCACACACACACACACACACACACACACACACAGGCCCTGCTTTTCTCTTAAAGAGATCAAAGCACAAACCAACACACAAGAATAAACTTCAGGCCACTTACGCAGGCTACAGAGAAAGCTCTATGTGGAGCATCAGCAGAACCACAAATCACTCTTAAGACATGACCTCCAGAGTATTCTACTCATGGCGGCAGAAAAGTTGACAATACTAATCTTCTATCTTTAATTTACCTCTACACATATTAGCCTGTGTTAATTCCCAGTTTTCCCAGTTCAAGTTTTTTATACATCTCTATATGTCCGCCACAGTCACGTAGGATTAAGCATGGCTAATGTTTATGTTTTGGTTTTAGGGCTTGTATTAATAATGGAATCGAGAGGGGAAAAAACACTGAATTCCTTCCAATAAGTACAGATTAATAGCTTTTCTTTTAATGGCCACCTAATATGGCGCTGGAGGCTCATTGGACTACTTCTGCCAACCGTGGCTGCCAACATTATCTTTCTGAAAATATGCATTAAGTCAAGAATTAAAAGTCAGTTTTGTAAAAATTAGTCAGTTGATTTGACTTGGATTTTGGATATTATGTGACCATTTACCATCAACTTGGGCTCCAAGAAATTAGAAATTATTGTATTATCGTAAAATAAACAGTATTTGCAGCCCTAAAACGAATAATCCTTCCATAATGTCTGAGTAATGTCTCTTGTTCTCATGTTGACTGCAAGCCTATTTGGGACATTTTTAAAGAATATACGTATGTGCAGCTGTTGATGACAGCTTAGAACAAAAGTAGTTTGGTGGAGTCAGAGAGAAACAGCAGCGAGGCAGTGATGCAACCTGTGGATGTTTTTTTAAGATCTTGTTGATGGTGAAGTTACTAAATACTGAAATCCACTACATCCGTGTGTGTGTGTGTGTGTGTGTGTGTGTGTGTGTGTGTGTGTGTGTGTGTGTGTGTCCTCCTGCAGTTCAAGTGAACCGGTCAACTCCCATGCATAGTGTCTCCTAGTCTAAATCGACCATGTTCCACTTTTGGGATTGTTCAGGTACTGGCAGCAATTCCGCCAGATGTCCCTCTTTTAAATACGGATGCCCGTCACCTTCCACTTTCTTTAAGTTGGCGTTTCAAACGGTGGATTTATGAGGACTATGGTTAACTGCTCCTCAGATCTCTGCAGACAGCTGTCTGTCTAATTATGTGTCCAATCTGAGTTTATTGTTGCACGACTAAAACAACTTTTGAAGGTGCATGTTCCACCAAAACAAGTTCCTTCCCAAGGCTAATTTGCAGAGGTGCTGTTGCTCTGTCCAGTGCTTAGCACCGCCCAAGACGATTGTGATTGGTTTAAAGAATTGCCAGTAAACCATTTTTCTCCCATCCCGGGATGCTGTGTGGACTAGCCAGACTCTCCTCCGCAGCGCTGTGGAGGAAGGTCTGGCAAACGCACTTGAAACAAAAGTTTTTTTTTCTCAGGGTGAAAATGTGTCTTGTAATTTCTCTAAATTAGCTTCCAAAGCATCTGTCTTAAAAGCTCAAAGCATCATTAGCTAAAACCTGTCTATCTCTTACCCATTCAAGATGTTAGTTATACTGTGTTAGCAAAGCAAAAGCCATTTCTGCTGTTTTTATAAAGAAATCTTAAATAATGAATAATGAAATATTCACAAAACAAAAAATTCTTAATCAACATTGATAGCACCTGCAGTCAAGAACAGACAGGGAGAAAGGAAAAAAAAAAAAAAAGGATTCAAACGAGAAGAAGGTTAAAAGGGGGATAGGCAACAGAGAACAGAGAAATTAGATCAAGGGAAATTAAGAAAGAAAGCAAAAGAAGCAGGTAAAGGAAAAATAATAATAATCTGCTAATGGATGAGACTCAGACTGACTGATTATGTTTAGGGTTGGACGTAGGGTTAGACGCTGGAGGCAAAAAACACCAGCGAGTGGGCAGCTAAGTGGTTGGAGACAAAGGATGATGTTGCATCAATGTAGTCATGATGCCTCAAGGATTCCCACAGTTTCCCCTCCAGTGCTTTGGAAATGCTCATCTTTTCCCATGATGAATTTTGGGAATATCTTAGATTCTGCTGAGCAGAATGTAATTAAAGTTGGAGGAAGGATCTCATGTCACCCCTCTGTTCTGGCATTTTAAAATTGCAATATTTGGAAAGTGCTTTACATTCGTAACCAGCTGGAGAACAGCTGGATTTTGTGAGTTTCTCAACTGCTGTAATTTCATTGTCATAATAGACTTAATTTTGTACACTTTTAATTCTATAAATTCACTTTAATGACAATGAGAAGAAGAAAAAGAAGGCATACTTTATTAATCCTGAATGGGGTAATTACATTTTTACACATTACACGTTGCACATTACACACAGGCCCGAAATACGCACGCACGCACGCACGCACACACACACACACACACACACACACACACACACACACAAAAAAAAGAGAACCATGGGCTGTTGCTTATAATTTTCAATAAGAATGATACAAAAACGATCATTCCTTTACATATCATGAATCATATCGCAATCAAAATAATTGCAATAAGATATTTTCCAAATATTGTGCAGCAATTCTCTGTGCTTGGTCCGTAAAAGGACTTGAACCAGCAACCCACCAGTTCTCAAGTCAAGTCCCTACGGACCGAGCTACTGCCACCCCCAAATGTAGTGTATACTGTATGTTTATGTTTCCTGAGTGCTGCTTAATTCATTTAGGCCTTTATTTTCATTCTTGGCTGAAGTAGCATGCAATTTCTATATTGGGATAAATAATTATTAGTTGACTAATAGATTGTTTTAGAAAGATTTCTTTAGTCCATTAGTCATTTGGTAATCCCTTGTCATGGTAAATTATGTATTTCTAAGAAACTTCTAAGCAAATATCTGGTAAACACAAAATCAACCATTTGATTTGTCGACTAAGCATTTCTTTAGTCGAGGACAATGCTGATTAATAATCAGTCAGTTCATCAGTTCTCTACCTGCCTGCCATTCACTTTGTCCACACAGCCTCTCAGCTATTCTGGGAATCCAAGCAAACAATCATCCCGTACAGCATACTTTTTTTTTCTGGCTCAACAGGAATTACATATTTATTGTTGTCTTGTTTCTGACATATTACCTTTTTAATGTGTTAAGCTTTTAAAGCCGAGGCATTCCCAAGACAGAACACCATTAGCTTGCAAGATATTTTCTAGATATTCTCACAAATTTAGACTGAAGGGAAACTCTTAAATTAAATTAAATCCTCACCAATGAAATTGGTAATTATTATTACTTCCCTTTTTATATAAAAATATTGTCAGAAATCTGTCTTTCTTTGATTTGCTTTAGCAGTCTTAGTGAGTACGAGGATGCCTTTTCATAGTTTTCCTGTTTTTAATATTTTGTCTCTGACAAGGTGAATAAAAGTTATTTTTTTCTTGTCATGTTCATACTTCATCAATCAAATTTTTCTGCAATATCAAAACACTGCAGACAAGCAGCTCTCTCATGGCCAAATACATGCGTAGCGTCTCACTCACCCCCATTAGGTGTACAGGCACCAGACTCCATGTCTAGGGGACTGCCATACAGTCTGCTCACCAGTGTACTCTGTGTTTAGACTGCATACAATCATGTGTACAGTGCTCTGTCATTGTGGGTTGACTTATTATGTGTGTGTATACACGTCCACTTCTTTTTTGAAGTGTTCTTATTCAGGTTCATAATTGTATTTTGAGGTTGTTCCAGAATAGGTTTACATGGTTTAATTTAAAAAGAAAACACCATATATTTGTTGTAGTGCACATTGCTGCAGCTCCTCTTTTAACCCTGTGTGTTCTCTGTTTCAGCTACAGAGTGAGGCCTTTTACTTCTATCCCATCTTTGTTGGAAGTCGCACATGCTCCGTACCTAGGTAAGGACAACTAGCGATTAAAAAGCAGAGTATGAGCAGCTAGGCGAGCATTATAACATGTATTACAAAGTAGTGTATATCCTTGAGGTTCCACTTCCTGGATTGCTCAGTTGTCGCAGGTGTGTGTGTGTGTGAATTGTTGGATTTTATATGCAAATGTGTGTGCATATATATATTTATGTTCTATGCATACCTATAGCTGGTATGGATAGGTCATAAGTATATAAGTGCACTGTATAATAATTCAGTTCTCTGCATATTAATGTGTATTTGTTTGTGTGTGCTAGGGGTTTAATAACTCCTTGTTACTAGTTATGAGGGTTTGCAAAATAAATACATTTTTAGGATCTATATCTAAGCTAAGAGTTATTATTCGACTTGTTTACTACATGCAACAGGCAATGTTTCTCCATTACTAGTCTTGTGAACAGATACAAGTAATGTTGCACATCTTCATTACTTTATGTCAGTTCAAAGTTTACCCAAACTGTAAAAAACATAATCATCACCTGTGTCTATACATACTGTATCACAAGCCCAAACCGACTCTTTAGTACCCTAGTGCAGAGGTTGTCAAATTCTTTTCAGACAAAGATCCCTTACAAGATAGAGAATGCAATAGTGTCTAATTTTTTGCATGCATAGTTGTAACTTGTTTGTGTGTCTATACTCTCACCTTGTCCCAAACGTTTCGGAAACCTCTGTCTCAGGGTCATTTCAGGTGCATTTTAATTGGTCACCGTTAGTGAGGTAAGGGACCGAAGCAGATGTCGTCTCCTCGTCTGGGTGCTTTATAAGATATTTCTGCCCGCAAGGCAAACAAAACTCAAAATTTGAGTCTATCAGACCATTATCTCTCTGCTTTTGTCTCAAATCCCTCTATCTCTCTCACACACACACACACACACACACACACACACACACACACACACACACACACACACACACACACACACACACACACACACACACACACACACACTTACTTGTATCCTATTATTCTGTTCAGGTCAGCTCAGTCACCCACCAAGAAAAGTTCCCTCAAACATGCTCCACCCTCAGCACTCTCACACACACGTAACTCTCTCACCTCTGGTGCTTTCACACTCACGTCCTCTTCTCATCCTCCAAATTGAATTAGCCTGGAAGTGAGGCCAGAGCAGGCCCATTACCTCCACATAATTACATTGATTTAAGCTTTAGCAAAACAAAAATCCTCTGCTTCTCGTCTCTCCTTGTGTCTCACTTTTGACCCTGTGACTTTTTCCTTTTACTCTTGTTGTCCTTTTGTATTTCAATTTCTAGCGCCCAGTTTGTTGGCGTAGACATAATAATGGCAACATTTGAACGCTTGTTTAATTTATGAAATCTTTCTACACTGTGTTGTGTAGAGCTCTAAGTTAGTGAAAGCAGCTGCTGAACATCTTGACCTATTGAGATGCATATAAAATGTGTAAAGCAAAAGAATGATCAATGCAGTTTTGTGACTGGAGATAACATGCAGCTGGTTTCAGAATCTCCAATAAGCAAAACTGGATTGTTGAGAAGTATTCAAAGGGCTTGTCTAAACATAGAGAGGATTAGTTTAGGCTATGCTGCAGTAGCCCCCTTCAGGAAAAAGAATAGAGTAGCAAAAACATCAGCTGGTCCAGTGAATCACAGTTTCTGCTTGAGATGGTTCAGTGAACCTGACTCTATCAGTTACTGCAGAGTGATGTGGGCTACTGGGACAAGATGTAACAGGAAAACAACACGAATCGAGGAACAAGTCTAGAGCACCTTTCCCACTGGCCAACAAACCCAACAACACACAGTATTATCAGGTTTTGGTCTTTAGTGGGAAAGGTTACAACCGCCATTCTTTCCCGGGTGATGGAAACATGACACCTGGGTGGATGCACTAATTTCTGCCCCTTTTACAGTGCAATGTTATGTCGCGTGTTGCCTCCGCCTGTAACTTCTGTCATCTCGGCCACAAATTACGTCCATCTTCGCCAAGAAGAGCTCGGACAATGTTCCAAATTAGTCGGCAACGAGATTGAAAGAGAGACTGAATAATTAACAGATATAAAAAAAAGACCACTGTCACCAGCCTCCATGCTGCTTTCTACTGTTTATTAAGCCGGTTTTCCGATGGGTTCGTGACGTTGAACATGACACCAGAAAAAAAAAAAGAGAAATAGACTCACCAACTGGCAATGGGAAAGGAGGCTATCGCCTATTTTTAGTGGTTTAACTGACTGTTAAAAACCTACATGCTAAATTTGGAGGCAAGCGTCTAGTCTGGCTTTGCCAGATCTTTCTCCACAGCGCTGCAGAGGACGGTCTGGCTAGTCCACACAGCATCCCGGGATGGGAGAAAAAAGTGCTCTGGTTTATTGGCATTTCTGTAAACCAATTACAATCATCTTGGGTGGCGCTGAGCACCAGGCAGAGCCACAGTGCAGCTGCGAAATAGCCTTAGTAGGAACTTGTTTTGGTGGAACGTGTGTACATTCAAAGGTTGTTTTAGTCATGCAACAGAAAACTCAGATTGGACAGATAGTCTAGCTAGCTGTCTGGATTTACCCTGCAGAGATCTGAGGAGCAGTTAATCATAGTTAAAATTCCAACACAAAGAAAGCGGAAGGTAACGACATCCAGCCGAAAAGAGTGACATTCGGCAAAATATTCAACGGCAACGGTGCAATCCCGCAAATGGAACGTCGTGGAGATAGACTCACTAGCATCTTAACAATGGCTACCATAGGCCCAGTCCTGGTCCAGACTTTCTTAAAATATAATAGGAAAGCGCCTGAGCAGCCATATTAACCAACATGTATAACGCCGCTTCTTCAGGTGCTATAATTGATGCTAATTTTTAAGAGAAAGTATGAAACCATTTACTTTTGTCTAAAGTTCTGCAAGAAAATCTCAAGAATCAGCTGAGAAAATAAAGGCATTGGAAATAAATAAGACAACTTACTTCCGATAGCGTACAGTGTTTCTCTGGGATTAACAAGCATACATTTTGCATTTGCTGCATGTGCATCATGTTGCTTCAGGCCACGGCTGAAAACCAGATTATATTCTTAGTCAACCTGTCAGGTTTAAAAAAAGGTAACAAATGTTAATCGTCATGGTCATTCCCACATTTCTTTCCTGCAAGAGCTGTTAGAGCAAAATGACACACAGGAGAGCAACCTCTTGTGCACTTATTCCACACAAATAGCTCCCCTCTTGTCTTCTCTCTGCTTCCAATGTTTCCACTTCCCACCTCTATACCACCAGTTCTATTCTCTCTGCTGTAATAATAGCATAGTTGTCTTCAAGAGAGCAATTACATCAATTTCCCAAAGATGAGAAATCAGCTTTATTCCCTGGCTGCATGTACATAATGGTATAGTTAGGGTAAGAGTAGCTATATATAGCTTAGTGCTTGCCAGATGGAGGCAAATAGCCAGTTGAACTTCTGCAGAATGGTCAGTTACATATACGTAAGTGCTGGGACAGTATATTTAGCAATACACAAATAAACATACTCTATTACAAGAAAAAAGTATCACAAAAGCGGAAAATACACTTTTTTTGTAGAGTTAGATTAAAATAATTGATATGTGCAGTTAATATTAAGCTCCAGCAGCTAGTTAGCTTAGCATAAAGACTGGAAATGGGGATAAGGTAGTCTGGCTCTGTCCAAAGTTAACAGAATCGGCATAACAGCACCTCTAAAGCTCACTAACTAAAATGTTATCTCTTCAATCTATACAAAAAAAGTGGAACAGGACGTCTTTTTATCGACGCTTATTGACTTTTCTCCTATAACCTGCTATTTCCACTCATCGTTGATCTACTCGTGATTTTTTTTCCTGTCCTAGAGCTGCCCCATCTTATGTTGTGTATTGCTTCATTACTCTAATTACACATTCAATTTAATTTTAAACGTCACTTACACTGCAATATTGTTTCTTGTATCATGGCTACTGCACTTTAAAATCACCTTTATTTGACGCCTTTTTGCTTACTCAGTCTACCATATAATCATTGTCTATTGTTTGCCTGTATTTCTTGTGTGCTTACTTGTTGTGTGTGTTTTTTTTTTTTTTTTTGCTGTTATTGGAAAAAATGCTGCTGCTGTAACAACCAAATTTCGTAGGTATGTGTATTTATGTGCTGTTTAGATTTGTTTTGTTTATGCTTTTATTTCTTAAATATTTACACCTTCTCCCAGACGTATATATCTAGGCTGTCGCTAGAGGATAAATCTGAAAATATACAAACACCCTCCGAATGTTTTTCAGAGAATGAAAGAAAGCAGTTTCATGTCTAGGACTGTGTGAGTAGCTAAAGATAGTGCCCGTGTGTTTGGTGAACAGGTGAAATGTTCCAGTAAGTCACTGGCTCATTTCCTCTCTGTCTCTGCCGGGGCGTATCTTCCGCCTCCTATACCAAAACTCCTAATTACTGCAAGCCAACATGGAGGTGACAAAACATCAGGACACATCATGGCTTCAAAAAAAGATGGTGAAATCAGCTCAGGAAACGTTTGGGTGGGTGAAAGAGATGAAGCGATGGGGAAAAAAAGAAGCAAGAAAGGCTAGCACAAATGTATTGACAGAGTTTTTTTAAAAAAAAGCCATAATAACAACTTTGACATTATATTGGTAAAGCTTTAAAAATGTTTCAGTTGGTATGTAATCTACCTCCTGGATGACAGCTACAGCCAAACAGATCAGCGTTTCAGCTCTGGGAAGGTTGCCATGACAACAACGGTGTTCCCGGCGTGTCTCATATTCCGGACCATTGTCAGAGTAGCTAAAAAAGACAAAAGAAATTCTATCTATTCTTGGCATCTTGTCTTTCCTCTTTGTTTTATATTCATATTCATTCATATTCATATTCATTTTGTTATACAAAGGTTTCCTTTTATTGGCGGCGTCAAACGACTTTGTCCCTGGCGGCTCCTGACATTTTTTGGACTTGGCGGTCTGAGAGGTATTAGTTGTTTGAGCGTTCCAAGTATCACTCTGTTATTTTCTGGAGGCTTAAGCAAGTTGTCACTCTGACTGCACATCTAAGCTGCCCATGCTGTCCTCTGAATAATGATGGAGGGTGAAGGGTGATATTGGAGGAAGGACAGGGAAAGGAGAGGAGAGCTGGTTAAATCACAGCAAGTTAAATATTTGGTAAGAACTGCACAATTCATGGAAAAATATTAATCTGATTAGAAGTGATGCCACGATTTTTTTCTCACAAAGTGTAATGTTTGTTGCACACATGAACCATGACAAAACAGAACAAATTGGCACTACTAATTGGCACCTGTATCACCTCAAGCCTGTAGACATAGAGGATTTGATGAAGACAAGGGGGTGCATTGCAGTGCTTGGAGCACTTTAAAACTTATTTTATACAGTCGGTTTAAAACTCAGAAGAAAGTCATAAAAAAAGATAAAAATTAATAAATAAAAAAAATCAAAGTTATTTAAATAGTAAATCGTGAATCGAGATTGTGATTTTATAACAATTAATCATGCAGGCCTAGTAAGAACTGAAGTTCCTGAAAGTGCTATAAAATGTGTTATTATAATTTATTCAAAGGGGAGCATGGGTAAATGGACCAAATTTGATGGCAATGCACAATTCATTGAATAGCCTCTAGACATTTCACCAAAAAATGTCATCTCCATAATGGTGTAATTAAATAAGTTATGTTTTCACCAAAGTAATTAGGATTCATCCACTAGAAACCATAATTAGCTGTACAAAATGTCTTGACAATTCATGTAAAAGTTCTTGTGATAGTTTACTGTGTATTTTCTAAATGCTGTTTGACCAGAGTCCCTTTTGACAGTCATGTTTGCCAGTAATCTAACTTGTGTTCTAAAAATCTGCCCACTGGATCTTAAAAAGATTGAAGCCTACATGTTTTTGCCTTAAGACCAGCTCTTATATTCAATTTAGCAGCTTCAGTTAGCAGCGATTTATACATGAGATGAATCAACTGAAGTGAAAGGACATAATAATGTATAAAGGAGATAAAAACAATCTATGAAGAAAGTTAAGCTTAATAGGACATGAAGAAGATTGAGCAATACAAAGATCTCTTGTGTAACAAGGAGGAAGAGCAGGGTCCAACTTTGAATGGCCTTCCTGATTTAGCGAACTACATAAGTGCCACTCATGCATTGTCAGTCAGATTTAATTGACAAACGTGCACACAAAGTAAGCATTTGAGAAGAAGTAAAAATGAGCCAAGATTTAGAGTGTGTAGTGTCAGATGGACACCACTGATCACAGCAGCTCTATATCATGGTTAACTAAGTCTGCGTGATCTAAGGCTGCGTTCAGACAGCAGGCAAAAGTGGCCCGAATCTGGGTCAAGTGACCAGGTCAGACTTCTTCACAAGCAGTGTGAACACTCAAATCTAGCCCAGATCAGACTTTTTTCAAATCAGATTCAGACCACTTCCATTTGTGGGTGGGGATCGAATCACGTGTCTGTGGCGATGTCGGCAACCTACCCGACCCTGTCTTGAAGCAGCGTCAGAGGGTCACCCCGTGGTGCAATGAAAGTGAGAGCTGGTGCACGCCGGCTGAGGTGGGATCCTGGTCCCTCTAAGTCAGGTGCACCACCGGCCTGTCTCGCCCGCACTGTCGGGGAGGTGGAGCATGAGCATGTGCGATGGGACACGAAAGATGGTGAACTATGCCTGGGCAGGGCGAAGCCAGGAAACTGGAACCAGGAAAAGCGAAAATGCCTACTTCCCCATAACCTCCCTAACTTTAGTGCAACAGCGTGCTGCGTCTGGCGTTATTGTTGTTATTTTTTTGCAGGGTTTCAAAAAACACCAACAGTGGGCTTTTGGGATTTGGGGCACCATAACCAAATCAGGCAATGCCATAAATGCAAAACATTATTTTCATGCATTACAAAAAGAAAAAGACTACAGACAGAATCAATCCTTTTTATGCGGTTTCAAGAAGGTAATAACAGGCAGAGCCTTGGAGGGCAACATTATCCAAAACATTCACTCTCTCCAATGCAGTCGGGAGAGGAGAGCAAATCTGACTCAAATCACACACACAAATACTCAAAGGATACACACACCAAAAAGATAGAAAGACACACACACACACACAGCTGTAATTATTTTTAAACCCTTTTTTTAAGGAGTCTAGGTGACAATCTGCAGCTGGGACTGGACTCTGATACCCTCTTTGTTAACGTGATTAGACTCACCACCACTGTTATGTATACAGGGCCTTCTCATGCTCTGACTCAATGCACTGAAGAAAACATTGTGTGTAAAGTTCTTTTTTTTTAAAGATTTTTTTATGGGGCTTTTTCCCTTTATTACAGTGATAGTGCATAGATTGGAAAAAGGGGGAGAGAGATGGGGGATGACATGCAGCAAAGAGCAGCAGGTTGGATTTGATCCCTACGCCGCTGCAGGACTCAGCCTACATGGGGCGAACACTCCTACTGGGTGAGCTAGAGGACACCCCATTGTGTGTAAAGTTATGGATACAGCACTATTTTAAAGCACAAGATGGAAAAAACAACGCTAATGTAAAACATAACACACACACTTGTGACTATTTGGAGATCTTATTGCTGATTTGATTTAATTTAGCCGGCATTGAAACAGCCCCAGAAATAATTATAATTTTTGCAAAATCAAGTTAAAAGATAAGTCCAACAAATGTCATCATTCAATTTGAACAATATTTGATTATTTTGCTGGAGTCCAGAGGATCTATGAATCTCTGTTTAACTAGCAGCACTGCAGAAAGAAATGTAACCGTGGAAACAATTTGCTCTCAATGCAATAAGAAAAGACTACAAAGCAATGCTAAAATGCTAAAAATTAAGAATGAATACATAGCATTAACAATAACCTTGTACATTTGTTAACCTTTATCCAGAAAACTTTTCATTGGCATGTGTCAGATATTGTCCCCAAAACCTTGAATCCAGACATTGCAGATTTTGTGACTTACACAACTTAAATCAGAATCCGATTCATCTTTATTGGCCAGGTTTGTGCAGACAAACAAGGAATTTGACTCTGGTTAATTTGAATCTTAAATTGTGCATACAATCTGTCAAAACAGTGTCAAAAAGTTGTGCATATTTTATATTATTATATTTGGCAATAGTCTTTTTGGTTTCTAAGATAAGGTGGAATGTGTTGAACTATATAAGCCCATACTGCCTGTGATAGAAGTTATTTCTGCTCTCTGGGAAAAAAACTTGACAACTCAATTATGGTCATTTTCAAGTTTTATTTGAAAGTGTCAGAGGTAGAAATGTTGCAACGCTAGGCGGTCTAAAACCCTTACAAACTTGAAAAATGCCTGACAAAAAATATCTTTTCTGTCTATATCCATGATGTTCCACTTCTGGGATTGGTCCGTTGCCACCAGAAATTCCGCCAAATGCAATCTTTTTGGGCGGATTTCTATTACCTTCTGCTTTCTTTGTGTTGTAATTTTAAACTCCAGTCTATTTAGGTGTTTAACTGCTCCTCAGATCTCTGCAGGGTAAAACCAGACAGCTAGCTAGACTATCTGTCCAATCTGAGTTTTCTGTTGCACGAGTAAAACAACCTTTGAACGTACACACATCACTGCTACTGCTGCTGGCTGGAATGGCAAGGATGCGGCAAGAACACTAAGCTTCAGGTAGTTGAGTTGCTGATCTCTCCACCTACATAATAAACTGTTTTAAATTTAAAACGTTAAATGCCTTATCGCGCTGATGTGACTGAACCGAATTAGTGTGGACTAGCCGAAGGTCTGGCAATGCGAGACTAGTGAAACGATGACAAAAGGGACCAACATGGCGACATAATTGTCTTTACATGTTCACAGCACAACTTCTATGCATATGAGGTTTGATTTAAAGCATATGAATGTTTCTGATTTATAAGCAAATGATATAAACAGCTAACATCAAACTACATTCAGTGTCTAATTCCTTGTAGTACTATATTTAGCACTTAGTACTTGGCTAAGATGGTAAGATAAAATCCAGAGGTAATATCTTTTTAAGGCTACTTTGTGAAGATGAATGAGGGAACTTCACTGTTGTGTAAATGAAGATAAAGCCCACACTGAAACAGAATCTCTTCTGTCTGCCCACTAGCCCACTGATACGATAGCACAGGGATAAAGAGGCAAACAGGAAACTATTTTGTGCAAAGAGGATGAGAGTTTCTGCTCTATTATGCTGAAATGAGAAAGCTATTTGGCATGTAAGAGCTCTGCAATGTGGCAGATTGCAGCAACAATTTTCAGCTGAATTTAAAAGGAAAACCATATCTATATCGAGATAACTACTGTAGAGTAGATGAGTGCACCATGTTAAATGTTGGGAGTGCTTTTCATAGCTGAAATTGTCAATAATGAAACTAATATAGGTACAGTTATAGAAACTGAAGAGGTAAGTGTAAAATGTTCGTTGTGGGGGCAAGAGGAACTGTTACCGAAGTAGGGTCCTATCAGGTTGAATGTCAATTAACAGTATCTGTCAGCTATAAAAGCGTATTAGCAATCAGCTCTTTGACACCTCATTGAAAACTCATTCATCTGACAGTTAACTGAGTTCCAAAGTGGCCAAAACGTCCCATATTGACAGGAAAGCAGAGTCTAAGGAGACAGAGGCAGGTGAGAAGTTAAAGGAAACCGCATTTGAGAAGCACTTAGTGGAGTCGAGGGATTGGAGGTAAACAGAGAAGGTCAGTGGGATGCACAGGAGACCAGAATGATCTTGTTGAGTGAAAACTGCAGGCAGCTGAAGAGTAATGGATGGAGACGGATGAATACAGACTGGTTGTAGACAACAGGAGAAAGACTGGCAGGCTGCGAGTGAGATTCTTTAGGAAACTAGAGGCTAAGACAGGCTCCTGGCACAGTGCAGCATGTGATCTGGAGAGGACTGGGTAACCTGATACACAGTCAAATCGTCAGGGAGGAAAGCAATTCAATCAGGAGAGACATGTTTGCAGGATATGCAAAAAGGTTTATTGTACAGCATAATGAAATGTACAAGTCTTTGGAGATTAGACTCCATTGTTATACTAATAGCTTGTATATAGGGGTAGAGAACCATCATAACCCCCCGATGGAATCTAGACACCGGTGGTGGCAACGAAGGAGCCCGGACCTGACCAAAGGGGGCTTTGGTCCGGTCAGCTGGAGTACGCGATAACTGGAGGTGGAAGTAGAGGTGGAGGTTTTCACACTTTGCCTGAAACAACAGCTGGTAGCAAAGGGAGAAACAGATTTAAAGCAGGGTTGTGTCTCTGTAATTGGCCCTTGAAATTTGTGTATGATTCTGATTGGTTTAGCAGGAAGGTGAATTCCTCCAACAGCTGATTTGATTTAGGAAGAGAGCATTGATTTAGAGTTTGGTCTTCCTGAAAGAATTAACACTGACCTACATTATAATTGTCAATTTAAAATTGAAGCTTTTTTGGCTGATAAGATCACAGTGAAGACTGCCATGGAATTTGGTAAAATGACGAGATGGCTGAAGTACACAAAGACGGGGGTGTAATCAAGATAATGGACATCAACTGGTGTGATCCGGTTAAAGGCCATGCACCCCAGGATTCAAACAGCTACATTTCTGATTGAATTACATTCATTTAAATACAAGCGCAATTATCAGGAGATGGGCTTGCGGAAGCTTATTAAATCACATTAAATGTAACTTACTTTTAAGCGCCCATATTATGCTCATTTTCATTAATTCATAGTTATTGGCACTTTAACATACAAATTTGCACTGTTGACCAATATCAAGCCATCTTGTGAGTGCAGGCTTTTTATGTACTTGTAAATGACTTATTAAAAGAAAATTAAGCCTGCATAAGCTATTTTTACTGTTAAATTATTGTAGCATTTTTTTTAAGCAGTGAAAACCATCTTTGAACAAACAATGTATTTTAATTGATGAATTGATTGCAGTAATGTGTTAATATTGCTTTAGTCTTGCTTTGCCAGACCTTCCACCACAGCGCTGCGGCGGCGGGTCTGGCTAGTCCGCAAAGCATTCTGGGATGGGAGAAAAACGTGCACCGGTTTATTGGCATTTCTTTAAACCAGTCACAAGCATCTTGGGCGGTTTGTGTAACAGAAAGCTCAGACTGGACAGATAGTCTAGCTTGCTGTCTGGATTTACCCTGCAGAGATCTGAGGAGCAGTCAACCATAGTCCTCAGAAATCCACCTGAGTTTAAAGACCCAACACACAAAAAGGAATCTAACAGACATCGGCGAAAATACATAAGTGGAAGTGGAACATTGTTGATATAGACTAATATTGCTGTAGCTTTTCAGCCATCATGCTACTGTGTTGTCGACACTTATGAACTTCTTGGCACTAAGTTAGAGATATTTTATCTGTCAGAAATAACCAGACATAAGATTACAACTCTAGGAGGTGATGTGAAAGTTTCCCCCTCACCCACTCATAATTACAATCCAATATAATGTGAATGTGCCTTAAGCCATGACACAAAGTCACACATGCAGATGGAAAATCTTACTCAGAATCCAAATGGGAACAAAGCAGAGCATATGGCAGAACAATAACGTGCTGTTTCAAAAGAGGATCAGAAAGGGAAAATAATAATAGGGGATTTGAGCTAATATGAACCACCTTTGTTTGTATACATTATGAGTCTGTCATACTGTACCCATACCAAGCCACAATGTATTTTACTGTTATTTGCAGTGAAAGTGCAGTAGCTTTATGTCATTTTGCTGTATCACATTTAATTGGAACGACAACAGCTTTGAGCAGTTCACAACAGAGTACAGGCCATAAGGTTGTTGCCAGCTTGGCGTCTGCATATAACAGTTGTCAACTTTATGACTGTGACAGTTGTGCTGAAAAAACTTCAGTCATAAACCAGTAATTAAAGTGATTAAATCCACTCCATTCTAAAATGATGCTACATCCAAACTGTTTTATCAACCCTGAAGAAATGACTGTTGGCATTAAAACTTGATTAAAAAAAGGTTGATTAAAAATCTGTTTTCTAAAATATATACTGTACACTGTAAGAGGTTTATCCAAATGTGTTTTTCGGATAAACACTCAATCATCTAAACTGCATTGAAAGCTGTTTCCCAAGTGGCTACACAGCAATCAGCCTTTGGCTCTAGAATGCGTTGGATTTTTTTGTGTGTCATCACTTAAATTCACACATTGCAGGTTTAAGGCCATTCAATTTCCTTTATTGCAATGTGTTGGAGAATGCATGATGTGGGAGATAACATGTTTTGGGCTTTACAGTGGCATATTAGAGTGAAGCTGTTTAGTTTGCAGTATGAGTTTAATGGAGACCTTGGTGTATAAAAACGTCTGGTGTCGCTCGATTAAAATGACTTTGGCGATAAGAGGGCAGCAGGGACATTTAGGTAGAGGAAATAGAAAAAAAATAGTTGATTTTAGTTTGTCCTCTGTTTATTAGCCCTGCAACCCTTTGTAATTTAAGCTGGGATGGATACATGTGTGCGGTTCTTTCCCTTTTTGACATCAGCATGAACCATTCTTCTAGCCATTACCTTTTATCCTCCAGGTATCACCTCATTCATCCATAGTGGGTTTGCAATATGATAATATACTGTATAAAAACAAGCCAATGATTCCTCAGAGTTCCTCTGAGTAAGGACAAGTTAGAGCTCCTTATAGCATATTTAAGATTGTAAAGCTGCCAGCCTATAAACCGATACCTTCACATGAATGCAGGATCTTCAGGCATGAGGACGAGATTTTGGTATCAGATGCGTTATGGTTTCTGTTTGTAGTCCATTTGTACTCCGAGCAGTGTTGACCAGTCATGTTTGAGCAGGCTTTGGTTGGATGCGTTAAACAGTCCACGTGGAGAGTAAAAGAAGTAAACGCACTGACTGAAATGCAATCTCCTAACCTATAGGCTGACGAAAAGTATTGCTAGGATATTGAAAGGATATTCGCTGGCTACACAGGAATCGCAGAAATATTGGCTGGTGCCCATAAATCGTCGTCAGACTGATAGCCAATGGGTTCTAAGATTGGGTCTTGACCAACTCGGTAAAAGAATATGGAGCTCTTCAGCCACTCAAAAATCTAGAAATTCCTTTAAGATGGCCACTTGTGCACTTAGAAATAGTTGTCTAGACTTCCTGTGTGGCCACATTATATCAGGTTAAGTTCCAAAAAACATGGGGAGGAGAAGCAGTTGTACAGACAGGCAGAGGGAGAAGAGCTGGGGAGGATACAGGATACTCCAGGGAGAAATATAGGAGAGACAGGAGAGGAGTGTAACAAGACATTGAGAGTGAAGAAGGTGAGAGAGGGAGACATTTGAATTTAATGAAGCCCTCAGCGCATAACACAATCTGATAAGGTGACACTCAAAAGACAGTGAAATGGCTGGAGAGTGTGTGTGTGTGTGTGTGTGTGTGTGTGTGTGTGTGTGTGTGTGTGTGTGTGTGTGTCTGTGTGTGTGTGTGTGTGTGTGTCTGTGTGTGTACCCCAGGCCTCATGTTGCTATCCAACATGTTGCAATTCCAGTCACTCACAAGCAAGCCACTGCAGCAGCCATGACGCTGAGGGTGTGTGTGGGAGTGAGTAAACATTGCTGTATGTGTTTGTTTCCCTAAAAGCTGATTAAGTTTCATGCTTAACAGCTGACTCTGGGCAAGGGCGTGTGAGTGATGTCTGACATGAAGGCAACACACTTGTACACACACACACATACTGCATATCTTTACCACATACCTAATTAGGAAAGTAATTTCTGTGAATAGGAGGACAGGAGCACAGAACTAACGGGAACAGCATGTAATAAAAAAAAATATGAACAATGGTTTAGGCACCGTACCTCCCCCAACCGCTCAGGACGCTGGTTCGGCTGGCAGCCCACTCACTCTGACGTCTCTCCATTAGTGCATGTATAGATCCTGAGCATGTGTGTGTGTGTAGTTCAGGACTGTGTGTGATAACTAACAAAGTGTGGACACAGAGTGTAAATTGTAATTTCCCCATTGGGGATCAATAAACAGATTAAAATTAAAAATTAGATTAAAATAAGTAAAGCATTGTTTGGCCCATAGGGTTGTCATGATTCTCTAAAACCTAAAAAACCTAAAAAAAGGTTTAATTTGACTTTTGGCTAACAAGGTGCACCTGAACACACCATGAAGTCCCATCGGAGTCTACAGGCTTTACTGTTTGTTCTGCATGCTACTGGCGGGTAAGCTACACTGTGTTTTTTTTTCTTCCTTTGGACGTGCTCAAGTAGGCAGGGGTGGAAAGAGAATAAAATACTGTGGGAATCGCCAATCCTTTGTACTTTTTTTTTTCTCTTACACTCGGATTTAATCTAGTATGTTAAACCAATGTTTCCTATTTTTCTGTCTCAGATGTTATAGACCCTGTTCTCAAGACTGTTATTAAAATAGTTGTTTTGCCTACGCGCAGTTTTGAACGTCAGAACTATGTCCGGGAGTCACTCCAACAACTAGTTAAATAAATAAATGATTGGAAGAGCATGAGGAGTTTGAGTGACCTTATATGGGGATGTTGGTTGCTGTGATGTCCAATGAGAAGTGCGGGCCTCTTTTGTGCATATGTGTAAAAGGAACAAAGTCAGTCATTTTCTGCAGAAAATACTCAGGCTCTCTCAATTAAATAAAGATCTTATTATTGCACCATCTCCATACTGATTCTTTGATTCGACAAATCAGCTTAGGAAAATCCACAACACCTGCATTTGGTTTTAATGATCAAAGTCAAAAGCTCATTTCGATTGATTTTACATTGAAATATTGACACCCCTATTGACCCCTCTTTTACAGAACATTTGAGTTAGCGCTCACCATATGACATCCTAGTTCCATAGGCTTGATGTTATACCCTTTTTCTGCTCAGTTGGTGCAGTTTTTACTAGAAGAGACCATTTAAACAACACCCTAAAAATGTAATCACAACTTCATAGGCGTAAAATGTGTGATACCTTTTGAGCTAACATATTAATTAATAATTTATTTAACAAAATGTATTTAATGTGTCACCACTTTGCCAACGTCTTTTGCAAAAAGGCAAATGTGGGCAATAAGGTCTTTATGATTTCACAGCTGGCATAAATGACCTGGTTGTTGTACCCATGATGACCCATTGCCTGTCTCTGAATTGTGTGTAGAGAGAGGAGTTGCGTTGAACAAAGTGGAAACGAGGAGGGTTGGTTGAATTCTGAGGCACCACATTTGACAGCAGCGTCATTAGAAACACAGCAGGAGGGAAGGGCTCAGAGACAGACGGACAGGGAGGTGAGAGGCCATTTGATGGAAGCTACAGTGACAAGATGGAGCCGAATGGAGCGAGATTTCACAGCGCTGTGTGTCGACAACTCAGTGTTCACACACATAGACACAAATGCTTGCATATTCAGGATGTCAACGCACAGATAAATGCCAAATACTCCCCACAGTTAAGTTGTAGGCTGGGAACACATCTGTCAACTTGGTGTCTTAAAAAAAATCTGGCAGCAAAAAAAATGCTCAAAGGAAGACAAAACAAGAGATGAATGGGAAGTAGGGTTTTGCAATTTTGTGGTGATGAGATAAAGCAACAGAAAAGAAGACGTATTCAGATCCAAGTAAAAATACTGAAGTATTATCAGCACAATGGACTTAAAGTATCAAAACTAAAACTGGCCCTGGTGACTGATGTCTAATATTTATATATGTCATTTTATATATAATATATAACCTTTCCAACGCGTCACAAGCTACATCTGAGATGATTAATTGATTAGGAAAGTTTTTTTAAAGATCATTTTCTGGGGCATTTTAGGCCTTTATTATACAGGACACCTGTAGATGTGAAAGCGGAGAGAGACAGGCAACGACATGTAGCAAAGGCACCACAGGTCGCAGTTAGACCTGCGGCCACTGCAACTAGGACTGAGCCTGTGTACGTGGGGTGCACGCTTTACCACCTGAGCTATCCAGAGCAATGATTATTTTGAAGACATCAGCATCATTGTGTCTGCAGGACGCCCGGTGGTTTGTCGAGCCTGGAACTTTCCTCGGCCCACTGGGAAGAAACTTTTGCACAAGGGCAATGAGGAAAAGCTCTGTATAACGAAGGGTATTATGGTAAATTTCACATTTAGCCTCAATGGCTTAATGCAGGCGAGTCAAATCCCCCAGGTAGAGTAAAGCTACGCTTGACTTCACCTAACGCAAATTTTTTTTTAAGCCAAGAACCCCTAACTGAAAGAGAGACGGAGCAGAAAAATGTTTTAATGTTACACATAGATGAAGCCCAGTGAATCCTTAGGGTGAACTGGATCTGTGGCTGGCCTTAGTGACTATCTTACCTATAGGCCAATGCGCCTATCATTAGTAAGGATTAAGGTATGTTTGCTAATAATATGTTGTATTCATTTTAGGAGTCATTTTTGAATTAAAAATATTTGGAGGCCCCCCTGCATCGGGGCCCCCTAGGGGTCCCAGACTCTCTGTTGAAGATCCCTGACTTAATACACTCAGAGACCTACACTTTTAAGTATAGTAAATTACTTATTATATTTACTTTCTCAATGAAGTTTCTCCCTTACTCTCATTTATAGTACACTCACTCACTCACTCACTCACTCACTCACTCACTCACTCTGTTTCCCCTTGAGTGTGATATTACTGGAGGCAAGGTGACACTAGAAAGATATTAAATGGCAAGGGTGTGTTCTTGAGCTGACAGTCTAACTTTAGCTATTGACTGACAGGAAACAAGACAATGGTTTAAGGCCCCCCCCTCTTCCACACACACACACAAGCACACACACACACACACTAAGACATAGACACTGACATCACAAACTCACCAAAAAGACACTGTCAGCTAACATATGGCGCGTCATTCCTTTGCATTGTGTGTGTTTGACGTGCAGGTTTGACGCACACATCACATTATCAGTGCTGTGTGCCATATGGCGCCGCTGATCACCACACCTAAAGTCATGAAGGAGACATGGAGTAATTGAGGGAGATCAAGGGGACAGGGAGAGAGAGAAAGTGAGATGCAAATAGAGAAAAAAACATAGAATGTGGTAATGTGATAACTGGCTGTTGGTTTGAGAGGGGTGAAGAGAGAGTATCGACTTTAAGCTGTAATAATGGCCGAGAGGAGGTGCGGAGTGGGAGTCACGTAGAGGAAACGAGGGATAATGGATGGAGGAAACGGTCTCTCTGGGATATTGGTGTACATGCATGAGTGCTTGAGATGAATGTGCCCCTTTCCTAGTTGAGACCATATGTCTTGAAGGTTGGAAAGCTGGAGGGCAAAAGTGCTTCATCAACTGTACAATGTGTCTGGATTCTGCAAAACTGCTTAATATTGGATGTGTTTGTGATTTGCCGCCGCTCCAGTTTCGGATTGCAATTCACTTATACACCGCTTTTGTAAATACAGTATGGACAGCTGTAAACATGCATATGTTACGATTGTGTTTCTCATGATCAAAAACTGAGTGAGTTGACAACTTTGCTGACCAGCCAGCTAATATTACTTACTAAGACAAGATGGCTGGCTCACGATTGTCTTGCAGCCTTTAATTTCTCAAAGCGCTCGCCAACAACTTTGACAACTCCAAGATTTGCTCTTGCTCGGTCACACTCTCTTTTTCTCCTCCTAGCTTCCTCCGAGACCCAAGTCCTCTTGGGTCTCTTTGCCTCTGCCATGATGTCCGTAGAGGCTGCTGAACCGTATGTCGTTCCCCGCTTGCCTGGGGATGATATTGAAGTCTGTAAAGCGCCATGTCGGGCTTACGATTCCCTAAAATGTTGTAAGGTGTTCATATGAGCTCATCTTATTTTATAGATAAATTCTACATGACATGAGAGCAGGAACAAAGACCAAAGCATTTATTTTTGAGGACATTTTATTGATACAATGTGTTTTATTGATACTTGATAAACATTGCAGTGTCTTTAGAGACAGGAAAACTAGACCCTGATACTCATATTCAGTTTGTTTGACAGTTCCCTACTGCTGGGGAAAAAACTGCTGACTGCATACCTTTTTAGATTAGAGCACCCATAGATGAATATTTACCTTTAGAGCTGCTTGTGTACTTAGCATGCAAAAAGATGTTTAAAGGGTTGAGGTCAAAACTGTACTGAACTAAATTCAAAAGTGAGGTTTTAGTAATCTAGCATGCATATGGCTTTTTTTTCAATTTCTAAGATATGTAGCTGATGTTTCTATAGCTTTTGACTATGACTATATTCAATTCAACACTACTCATAATTTAGTCATGTTATATAACCGAGGCATCTGAAAATCCTTCTAGTTGGTCTAGTTTTAACATAGACTCTTTTTTGTTATGGATATGGTTTGTTTTTCTGTGCCAACATGTTTTTTGTGCCATTCAGGAAGCATATTTGTACACTTGAACCCAACTGATCAAAATATTCACGTTTCATTTTTGCACTTCATAACATTTGCATAAAATTCACTTCACAATTAGATGGAAGCACAACTACAATCTATCTTCCACAGCTTTAATGTGTGTGTGTGTGTCTGTGTCTGTGTCTGTGTGCGTGTGTGTGTTAGTGTGTGTGTGTGAGTGAATGACATGATTTTCAAAGGCTAAAAGGGATTGACATGTGTGTTTGTATTGAGAGGGCAAAGGCAGCCGCGCCACGCCATCTCACGCTGTCTCTACATTAGGGTAACTGACACTGGAGGTGTTAGCACACACAGGATGAACAGTGTGAGAGGACACGTCCACACACAAAGATTTCTCCCGCGAGCAGGTTGCTTAGCACGTCGGCTGTTTATCAGCAGCAGCCTGCTGTGTGTGAGTAGTGTTGCCGTCATTGTTGCCTAGAAGCTACAGAACCAAAACCAGGCATTTGGGAAAGGACGTCACTTTGAAAGTGATGTCTTTTCACAAAAGATAATATACAACTCAGTTACTTTCCTTGTTTTGAAATTGAATATAGTATATACAGTCTTTATAATATATGATATGCTGATGATGATGTAAACTGGCAAATGGCAATTTTGACTCAATGGGCCAAAAATGACTAAAGTGGTACAGTGACAGAAATTGCCATCCCTTGAGCAATGCTAAAAATAAAGATTGTTGATTAATTGTATCCATATCGCCCAGCTACATACAAATATTTAGTTAGATAGATAATAGGTAGATAATGTTTTCAACATGGCTTCACATAACTTTATGGAAACAACAGGGCCTGGTTGGATGCATATAAATATTTTTGTTCCAAGCTGTTAACCTAACCAGCATGTCTTCGGACTGTGGGAAACCCTTGCAGGCATGTGGAGTACATGCAAACACATGCTGTGAGATGACCAGTGTGCTACTGTGCTGCCGGAAAACAAAGATGAATTTCTTGAATTGATATACAGAGAGAATTGACAGAAATTATGAATGATTCTAGGCATAAGGAACAAATATGTGTGTGAACATATTTTCCTCATTCTGTAGAGATGTTTCTCCTCCTCTCCTGCTCTCCTCTTGTCCTCTGCTCTTTTACGCCTCCTCTCCAGCTATTTCTCAGCCCACGCACACAAGCCATGTTGATTTTCACAACAGGATTCCTCTCTATTGTTTTATTTGCTCTGTAAACTACTTACTACTACTACTTTTTTTTTTTTTTACTTTTTACAATCACTCTTCCCTCTCATATGTGTAACTCCACTCCCTCTGGGTGACACCAGATGCCTGAGCATGAATTCACATGATTTGAAGACCGATTACTTGTCACACAACTACTGGAGGTTTAGAGCTAAAGTGAGGGATCAAAGTCTTCCTGGATAAATCCCGCTGTTAGAATAGCTTTTCTCATCCTTTTGCTCCCTTTGACGCTCCCCTTTGCCTTTGCTACCCTCCATTAGTCAGAATCAGAAATCAAAATCAGAAAAGGGTTTATTGCCATAGTTACAGGAAATTGCCTTGTGTTTGGTGCATACATAAACAAACAAAGGTCTGGTCCCGTCTGGTATATATCCATGACCTTCTACTTCTGGTTGCTCCGTTGCCGTCAGAAATTCCGCCGGATGTCTTCTTTCTTTGTGTTATAATTCTAAACTCCGGTGGATTTCTAAGGACCATGGGTAACTGCTCCTCAGATCTCTGCAGGGTAAATCCAGACAGCTAGCTAGACTATCTGTCCAATCTGAGTTTTCTGTTGCACGACTAAATTAACTTTTATATGTGCCCTTTCCACCATAACAAGTTTCTTCCCGAGGCTATTTTGCAGCAGCACTAGGGCTATGTCACTTAGCACCGCCCATTAAGATTGTGATTGGTTTAAAGGTCCCACATTGTAAAAAGTAACATTAGGTGTCAATGTCTTTTTTTATCATAAAGCAGGTCAAGGTGCTATAAATACTGTGAAATTATCAAAACAGTCAATCCACAAAAACACACAGCCCGTACTCAGAAACTGTGCCTTTAAACGAGCCGTCAGGACTTCCTTACGGTTGGGATGTTACCACTGTACAATATATAGGCACAAAGTGCAGCTACAGTGCTGTTAGTTATTCCCTGACTGCAATGACTGTGCAGAGACTGCGGAAGACCCGGAAATGCTGATCAATCGGAGCAGACTGGGTGAGAAAAATGTTTTCGTTAACATTAAAGCATGTAATCAAGTTCTAATAGAAACCCAAAAAGTATGAACCTGAAAATGAACTTGATATGGGACCTTTAAATAAATGCCAATAAACAGTGCTGTAGAGGAAGGTTTTGCAATGCAAGACTAGGTCCCTTCTAGTCTATATTCTTGATGTTCCACTTCCATGATTGCTCCGTTGCAGAAAATCCAGAAAATCCACCGGATTTTGCTTATTTATGCCTGATATCCGCTGCCTTGTGCTTTTAAACTCTGGCTGATATATGAGGACTATGGTTAACCTTTTCATAGATATCGGCAGGGTAAATCCAGACAGCTAGCTAGACTATCTGTCCAATCTGAGTACACGTTAAGTTCCTTCCAAGCCTATTTTTCAGCAACACGGCGGTGAAAGCACCGCCCGAGACGATTGTGATTGGTTTAAAGAAATGTTAATAAACCCGAGGAAATTTTCCTCTCATCCCTGAATGCTATGTGGAGTAGCCAGACTCTCCTCCAGCACGCTTTGTAGGAGGGTCTGGCAAAGGGAGATTAGGTTCCATCTGACTGACTGCAAAAGTCACTCTAACCTCTCAACTGCTCTCTGTTTTGCATCACATAAAGAAAAATGGATTTGATTAAAAAGGAAATGATGCACACAACTTGAATCTTGTTCACATCACATCTTTTTGTGCAGCACTTTGGAAACATTGTGTTTGTTAAAATTGTACTATATAAATAAAGTGGATTGGATTGGATTGGGAAGTTGACCCAGAGGTAGAAATGTTGCAACAGACGCTCAGAATATAGATGGTGTTGAAATGACTGATGTCTGCCTGGAATCCTAAGATACTGTAAGTGAGGCCACATGCAGCCTGGAAATGCCTTATCAAACAGGTTCAGTTATAGCATGGTAGCAGCTCACTGAGGTCAAGTCCAAGGTTAATATTGAGCACAAAACTGTTTGTCTTCTCTTTGTTTGGTCAGGTCACATATGGTGACCCTTGACATCCCTATGAGCAGGAGAGCGTTGGGGGATTTGAAAGACAAATCAAGAATCAAATGGTTCTTTGTCACTGCAGCACGCGGCGGTACGTGCAGATGAACGGACAAATAGCTGGTGGCATGGAGGGCGGCCTGGCGCTTGAATACTATCGTACTGCCCTCCGCTGCAGTGACACAGGTTCAGTTAGACTTAGACTTAATTAACTTGTTACAGAACGAAATTGAATACGAAAAAGTATCAACCGCATTTATCTATTGTCATTTGTGCAATACCCTCTAAAATATACTCGCTAGTGGTTGCTTTTTAGCTAGTTGTATTTGCTATCTGCTATGTACTTTTCTTTAGTCCACCATGGCCCCTTAGGGAAGGTTTATGGACATAAAAACTGAGCTTAGCAAAATGGAGAAAATTAAATATTGTTGTCTGCTGCTTTGTCCAAATCAACAGCAGCACCTTGTCTTTTCAGTTCTGGTGTGATGCCTACATTGTATATTGCTAATATGTTTATTAGACTGAACACTGTCAACTATTCACAGCAGCTGTTAACAAAAGTCAGAGAACCTCTAACGTGTCTGCCAGACAGTGTGTTATATTGTATGAAAACCCTGTAAGTGCTGTCAAGTCTCCAAACAGCCTTTCAACTTCCCAACGAACCCAGCACAGCAGTCTGCTCAGTGTCAGAAAGAAAGAGACAAAAACATGGAGGAAACAGGAAGAGGAGAGATAATAGTTTTACAGTTTCAGGAAAAAGAAGCAGCAAAAGAAACTTGAAAATTTAAACAAAGAGAGTTTTTTGATTAAAGAAATCCACAGTGCAGCAATTTAAAAATATAATCCATGTGATTTTCATGAAATCTAGTCTATATCCCCAACGGTCCACTTCATGGATTGCTGCGTTAATTTCATCAAATGTTAGTTTCCGTCTGCTTTCTTTGTGTTGGAATTTTAAACTCTGGTGGATTTCTGAGGACTATGGTTGACTGCTCCTCAGATCTCTGCAGGGTAAAACCAGACAGCTAGCTAGACTATCTGTCCAATCTGAGTGACCAAAACAAGATCTTTCCTGAGGCTATTTTGCAGCGGCTCTGTGTGGAGCTTAGCACCGGCCTTGATGATTTGGATTGGTTTCAAGAAATGCCAATAAACCAGAGCACAGGGAACTTTTCTCCCATCCCGGAATGCTGTGTGAACTAGTCAGACCCTCCATCGCAGCGCTGTGGAGGAAGGTCCGGCAATGCGAGACCACATGAAATCAGACTCCTTTTTTTAAATAATATTTATGGTTGGCATTTTGACAAGTCAGTGTATTTCAATGAAGAGAGACAGGTGAATAAAGTAAAGATGAATGTTTATTATAACAGGTGATACAGTATGTGATAATTAGATCTTGGCAGAAGGTCTTATGCGCTTAAAGCAGCAGATGCTCTGAGCAGCAGCTCGATAAATGCATTCATTTACAGTAAATGTCTGGAAGAGTTCAGTAATAAAACTGTCAAATCATATTTTAGTTGCATTTACAAAAGTCATGGACTGTGTTAAATGGGGATTTGATATTGTCTCATATCGATCACAGGCTCCTCAATTGAATCAAATCATCTTTGTATCATGATCAGCTAATATGTTCAAAGAATCAATATATATCGTATCTTTATGAAACTTGTGATTTACATCTGTAATGTTTTCTGTGGTTAGCATTTTTATCGGTGGCCGTGATTGGTCATCAAAATGCATAACAGATAAAACGGTCATACTCTGCCTTTGTTTTACCAGTGGATCATTTCTACTGTTTGCTGGCAGCAATGGAACCAGAAGGAGCAGCCACAGTGAGCTGTTTGATGAAGAGCTACGGTCCGCACACTTCCTGGTCCTCAGCAAGGTAACAAACTCCACAGTATACTGATGTTGTGTAGAAAACAATTTGTGCCTCATGCAAAATGAAACCAAAACCAAGACAGAAAAAAAAAAAACATAATTTGGAAACTAAAAAAGTGTAAATGCAGAATCAAACTTTAGATGAAATACAAGAGACATGCAGGTTTGGGAGCCATCTTGACATTAGCTGTCACGCTTCTGTAATGTCAGGTATATTTCTGCTCTCACATCCTTTACTTATTCATGCAGATTTCTTTCATATTACATCACACCGATGTCTGCGTCTTGATCCATGTCTCCTGCATGTTCTCACGCTAAAAAAAGTCACACATCCTCAAATAAACACAGGGTTAAAGTCACAATCTTTTTGAATAAATCATGCACATAATTCCCCAAATTAATCCAGCAGCATGTTTCAGATTCAGCATGGAGGCTGATAAAAACCCACCAAGATATTATCATTCCATGAATATCCAACTAGCAGCAGAAAACTTAACATAATCCACAATTTGCTTGCGACAATTTGTACATTTAAACAATAACAGAAGGAGGTCGTAGGGGGTGGAGGGAGTCGGCAGTAACCTCGGACACCAGCAGCACGCCGACAATGTAGGTTGTTGGATAAAAACTAAATCTAATTTGCTCACTTGCATGCAATCCAAATATTAGCAAAGTTAGCAAAGTGTTTTCAGATCATCATATGTGTTTGATCTGAAACCTTCATCTGAAAAGTAACTCTAAGTTCTGTCTCTCAAATTAAAGTTGTTGAGTAAAAAGTACAAGTAAAGTAGAAGTAGCTGAAAAAGAAAATACCGTACCTCAAAATTCTACTTATGTACAGCACTTCCGTCACTGCGGAGGTCAGAGTCGGTGTGGATTGTAAAAGATATTTTTAAATCAATAAAATAGGTCAGACAGTGCAACAAACATGAACAACCAGGTGAACAGCAACCAAGCCAGCAGGTTATATGTGATGTTTTCACTGTTTGCCTTTGTTACCTTTTCTAGATAATTGTGATGGGTGAAGGTGCCTGTAATTTATGTGGTCATATCATTTAACCTTCGATACAATATATGATTATAATGGATATAGTTTCAGGTACATTCATATATTCCATATGCTGGCATGTTTAGAAACCCTCACACCAGCTTTAAGTCTGATGTAACAGTGTGCATTGTTTCTCTTTCATCTCTTCTGACTAAACTGACAGCCGAACAAACAGAAATCTGTTCTCTTTCACTGTTTATATTTGTGTACTTCAGTCGCTCTTTGTTTTGCTCGCTTTCTCACTCTCTAATTACCGTCCACCTCCATGGGTGTGTTCATTATTTACGAGGATGTCATCCCTTGCCCCCCACCCGTCTGTTTCACACATAAACACTCACAGAGACACATCTGTCTCTGACCCTTGTTTGCTCCCTCCATCTGCCTCTGCCTGTGCCTTGGCTTAGACACACACACACACACACACACACACACCTATTTATTTATATACATGTTTGCCTCAATTAAGACACAGAACTCTGACATGTCTGTGCCGACCTGATCCAGCGCCGATCTCATCTTGTGACTACTGTGGTTCTTTTTCCTGTAGTCCCACCAAACTTCTATAAAGCCACGTAAAAGACAAATGTGTTTACCTACAGCAAATTAAAGTGTGTACACTTGTAGTGTACAAGGGGTGTCTGTTTAAAAACAAGTTAAATGCACCAAATTCTTCAATTCTTCAATTCAGTCATTTATAAGTCAAGCAAAATAATTTATCACCCCCCACCACTAGCTTTACGTAATATACAGTACCATTTAAAAAAGATCTGATGAAACTTTAATAGTGAATGTGGAGACAGTGGCTGGAAAAACCTTTGCAGCTCATTTAAAGCAGTCATTGCTGTAAATTGTTTAGTTTTGGGATATAATATAATATTGCATGTTACAATACCAGTGTCCCAGTTGTTTTAATCCGACTACAGTAATTTCTTTGTTATTTATATCTCACATATTTACTGGGGATGGGAGGAAAAATCGATGCAGCATAGTATTGTGATATTTTCAGTGGCAATACTGTAGCAATACACAGATGCCAAGCATGGATCCATTATTATATACAGTATGTGTTAGTGAATTTGTCTGCTTGACAGTCTCATTTTGCAGCAATAAAATTGAAGTGAGATGAGCAAATAGAGCAATGTATCTTTTTAGATAAAACAGATCTGTTTCATCATTTGAAATTGGAAAAAAAACGTTATAAATTGCAATATATTGCACAAAATTGCAATATGTTTAAAATTGCAATAATATCATATTGTGACATAAGTATGATATGGTCATATTTACAATGCCTAATCTAAATAATGTGACTACCATCATTGGCTGTAGAAGCCAATCACATTATTTAATGTTATTATTGATAGGTTTTACAAAAAAGAGTTTAAATGTTTTAATTTAAAGTTGGTAGAGAAATGTAAAACAAATGTATTGTTAATGTGAATAAAGAATTGAAGCCCAGTGAGCAGTTGAGGAAAAAAAATACTCATGATGTTCTGTAAAAGTTACTGGCCAATGAAAAATGAAAAGGGTAATTATTAGAGTCAACATTTCTACCGTGGTTTACCATTACACCTGTAATCGTTACATCCCTAGTCACTTATTTGCTGTACGTTCCCAGCAGCAGAGACAGAGCAACATGAGCAGTATATACCAATATTCACTCTCCTTTTGGCTTTGTTTTGATTACGGTCAACTCTTTGCTGAAAAATAAATAAAGTAAGTGGGACTTAACAAAGACCATAAAGTAACACCAAAACAATGTGCTATACTCAATATTACATCGCGCTATATATGCTTATATGCTTAAGCACTTTACAAGGCCAATTGTACATGTAAAAACATTGATTAGTGTAGCTTTAACCCTGAGAAAGTTATTTTATTTTTTACAAATACTAAATCCTCTTGCAGCCTTTAGAACAAAAAGCTACTTGATGTTGAAAACGAAATAAAATATATAAAAAACTAATCACTAATAATACAGATACTCCACTCAAAGTGTAATTAGTGTTATTCCAATTGTTAGCAAATGTCTAAAATGTCAAGAGTAGTGCTTATCAAATTATAGAACAAAAGGGTCTTGGGTATTTTATCAAAAAGCACAGTACTTTAGAGCAGTTATATTTACAGCAGCATGTCTTTTTAACTCTAAATGTATACACATCCTCCCTGAATGTCTGTCGTCAAGCTGAAATAATCATGAATAACAATGCATGTAATTTTCTCCAACACTGACTCTGGCATCGATCACAAACACTATAATCATCCCTCTGCTATGCTCCAACAACTCATCTGCTGTAGACTATTATCGCGTGTATAATGCCATACAGTGAGTTAGCACACACACTCTGACTTATAGAGGTAATTGTCATTGTGGTTCTCATTCATATTCTAAAAGTGACTGTGTCTGCACTTGAATGGCTCTGCGTCTTGTTGTAAATTACAAGAGAGCTTCGCCAGCGCAGAGCCTGGATCATGGCTCACCGGGATTCAGATTTGACACCTTGAAGTCTGATTTTGATCGATGAAGGCCTTGCTTACTCAAATTGGCCGTGGCTGGTTTTTTGATTTTGATTTTGATTCCAGCAGCATCACCCTTGCTGAGTCGGGATTGCTCTATCCTAGCAATGGAGATCGTTCAATGCAGCCATTGAAAAAAACAATGTGGCAAAGTGGCTTTTAGCATTCTCAACACAAAACCTTCCCGAGACACTGCAGACATTCACTGCGGTAAAGAGAAGTTTTCTTTCAAATTAAATCGATCCATTGTGTGTGAGAGAGAGAGACGGAGAGTAGAGCGTATTTGTTCATGTTACACTTACACACTTACACATATATGTACACTGTCATGTACAAGCGTGTAAGTGTGTTTCACTGAGTGGGCAGGTGAGTTAGTGTGTTACTCAGCCACGGTGGGTATTTCATTCTCCTAGTGCCACTATCATTAAAATCTGCTGTTTTCCATGAGGGCAAAAATCATTATTGTATTAAAAGAAGGGACAAAATAAACAATTAGCCCAACAAATTAATTTGGAAGTCGATAAAAGGCTCTTTATGGCCTTTAATGAGTTAGTCAGCATCCTTGAAAGAGCACTGAAAGAGATTTATTGACCTGAGGCTCAAACTTTCAAAGGCAAAGAAAACAAAAAAGGGACAGAAACCGAGAAAATAAGAGGAATAGAGGGAGTAAAGGAAGTGGTGGCCATGTTGGTTAATTGATTCTCAGATGGCACAGTGGTTGTAGAAAGTGTCAGTTATTGAAGGTGTTGTACCACATTTTGGGAAATGTGCTTATTTGCTCTCTCTTTGCCTTAAGAGTTACATGAAAAGTGCAATATCACTCTCATATCTGTACGGTAAATATGAAGCTTCAGTAAGCGACTGGTTAGCTTAGCATAATGACTGGAAGCAGGGGGAAACAGCTAGCCTTGCTCTGTCTGAATGTAACAAAATCTGCCCAAAGCTCATTTATTTTTACATTACATCTTTTTTGGTTTAATCTGTACAAAACGTGTTATGTACCAAGGACATGTTTTTACCGGGGGTTATAGTGTGGGACTATTTCTTGCCTGGGAGCAATGACTTTCTAAACCACGAAATAGTCCACCACGAAACCGGCAACTGTAATTTTTAGACTTTGGTCTTTGTGCTAATTAAACAAAATAAACATGTTCATCAGAGAGCTTTAGAGGCTAGCTGTTTAGATAATACACTGACAAGCTTGTCCCTGGGTCTCCCCCATTAAACGTTAATGCACTTACACATCAAATCTAAAGTGCTGCATCTGTCCTGCTCTAAAAGGACAATTAAAACCAGCAACAGTTATTGCATAAGAGGCTGAGGGCATACAAAAGGCAATAAAATCAAGAACAACCGTTGCATTAAAGACATTATTAAAATAACAATATAAACAAGCAACTGGACTGTTGCCTGTTCTGTATGAGTGGTTGGACTGTACAACTTGTTTCTGACCACCTGAGGGTAAATGCTGTCTCTAAAGCGTCTGATCTGGTTTCCGATGCTTGTCCAGCCCTTTCAAGATGAAAGAGTGGAGAATAAACCATGCACTTAACACTGCTCAGTGCTGCTCCTAGCATTACACAACACTAACCGAAAGAGGTATGAAGCTCACAGAGTTGTTTTTTTGACACCCATAGTCTTTGATGGTGATTTGAGTATTATCGGTATTATGCTGTGCTTCTCAGTGATCATAGAAACACACCATGAAGATATTCTTCAATATCCATTCAGCTTTATTTGGAAGAAATATGTCAGAGTATGCTGTCTTTGTTGGACATTTCTGAACACCTCTTTAGCCCTTTTATAACACATATCTCTTAATCCTAAGATCTCATCAAACCATTTTGTGAACCATGCAAATGTATTTTTAATTATGTTCACTGTACCATGTATCAGCAGTGAACAGTAAGTCTGCTTTAATTTTTGTCTGCTACCTTTTTGGTATGTGGTAATTGAATTTCATGCCAAAATGAATGGAAGCCAAAAGCTACGTGGAACTGCAGGAAAAAAAAAAAAAATTTAATCAAACACTTTCTCAATTGAATTTGTAAAAGGTCATTAAAAAGGTCAGGTATAGATGATGTTCAGAAGATTAAACTTGCAGACGCTGGTATGGTTTTAAAAAACAAAACAAAAACATTGATGCCATATCTATGTATTTTCTGCTATAAAGTTACTTCCAGTTTGCTGGTTAGTTTGTTTGGCTGTGCCCTGTGAGATTTATTTCTACCCATCAAATTACTTCTGGGTCCTGGACAGGCTTAGCATGGCTTGAAGAAATGTTTGGATACATAAAACTATAATGTGGTTGGTGTAGGGGAGTAAGGGAGGAGAGAAGGAAGGAAGACTGGGGAGATGGCTGAGAGGGAAAGTCAAGAGAGGGGAGAAAAGGAAGAATGAAAAGGGAAAAAGAGAGGAAAGAGCTGAAATAATTACTGGTAACTCATTCATTCTTTTGATGTAATAGTGATCAATTGATGGTTTAACAGATTAATCCTCAAACTGACCCATTCTCCTATATCAATGTTCTTTTTAACTACCCAATTGTAATTACCCAAAATAACATGATTGATTCCTCACAACACTCTTTGGAAAGTACAGATCTCTACTTTCATTAATTTTGGGGTGTCTTATTTAATTTTATAGCATTTGAAAAAATAAATTGAAATGGTTTCCAAATAGTATTGAGTAAAAGTTGACATATTCCATTATCCATCAACATACATTCCTTTAATTTTAGTCTAAATAATTCCTAAATTTTTGCTTTTTGTAACTCAAACATTAGGTATAACTTCCTATAAATGAGGTTTATTGACCATAAATTCCAAAAATAACTGTAAAACTAAAGTTAATAAGTTAGTGTTACATAGTGTTGAAAACATCAAAAAAGTGACTGACATTGAAAAAAGTGTCAAAAGTGTTGAAAAAAGTAAGAAAAAGTTAAAAACATTGATAAAAAACGTCAACAAAAGTGTTGATTTTCTATTTTGATGGGAAGACAACACGAGGGTTAACGGGTTAGAAAGACAGGGGATCTGGGAAGAAGCCCCCACACACACACCTGCAGGGCCATTGATTGGTGCGTCGTAAGTGGCTCTCGGCATGGGATTGCTCCCTCTGTGCGAGAGCTACCACATTTACCTTGACAGAGGTGTGTGTACGAGTGTCCATGTGTGGTTGCAAACACTTTCCGGTGTCGTCACGGCCCGCTGTGTGTGCAGATAGCAGCCAAACGTTGAAAAGCACCCAGCAAAGGAGAGCACTGCAGAGCGTTTTTCTATGGCAAGAAGAAGAGAGGGAGGGACGGAAGAAGGAGAAACAGAGGGGGGTGTAAGACAGAAGGAAGGATTGAGAGGAAGAGGGTGGGAGGGGTGAGATGAAAGTGAGCAAGATAGGAGATGGAGAAAGAAAGAAAAGAAGGAATGGAAGAGACATGTTGAAATGGAATCAATGGCAGAGGAAAGAGAAAAGGGGAGGATGGAGGAGGAGGGAGAGTAAAACAGAAAGAGACCATGTCTGACATAGAGAAGTGAGATTATGCATGTTGGTTAATTCTTCCCTCTACATCTCTATTTCCTAGATCCTTAATCGTCCTCTCTTCCGCCCTCCACCTGTTGTCTTCTGCTAATGTCTTCAGTCTCATTTTCCAAGCCCTCTCTGTCATTCTCGCTCTCCCTCTCTTCTTCCCCCTGATAGTAAGGGGAATCAGACCGTGAAGAAGGCAGTCACTGTTGAAAGGAGCCGGGATCAAAACTTCAGGGGAAACTTGATGCTTTTATTTAATTTCGCAAATTGAAACTGCCAAGATCGGAAGTGTCAGTGGGTTGTTTGAGGAACCCCATAGAGAGAGATGAGAGTATTTCATTAGAGTTGTGATGCCTTCTGTCAGTTTCACTTTTTGAAGAAAGACTGGAAAGTGAAGAACCACAAGAGCCTGGAGACTGAAATTGTTTTAAGAGGATCCATCTTGCCAAAATTGCTGTTGACAACATACAGTACATTAACTTCAAAGCAACTCCACAAGGGCCATTTATGTAAATGATTGTGATTGATTCATCGTCGCTTCAAATGGCATCATGATTTTGCATAAATAGACACGGCAACTTTCTTAAGCCAAGTGGCGTGTTATCTTTACACTTTCTGTTTTGAACTATCTGCGTGGATGTCTACGCTGTATACAGTGGGCGTACACATACACACTTGCCGTGTTATCGCGAGAAGTCATGTTATCACGAGAAGAAGGTAGCTACGGTTGAGTTTAGGAAAAGAAGAAAGTGACGGTTTAGTTTTGGAAACATGACACACGGTTTGGTTAAGGAAACAAAGAAAAAAGACACATGGGATACGGCCCCTGGTCCCCGGTCCCGGGTCTCCTGGATGAAAGTCCTGTGTTTTCCCATCCACCATCCTTACCAACTTCCCTATGCAGATTTTTGACCTTTCCAACTACTCGCTACGGCCTAAATTGACACGCAGTCACAAGGTAATGTAAGTTAATGGTGGCCAAACGGCGTTGACGTACATGCTAAAAAGCGAGTATGTGTCTTGCTAACATGCCAATAAAGGTATACAAATTGGTGTGTCATACATAAGTCATTTCATGAGATCGGTCTGGTCACTTAGTCAATTATAAAGTAGTCTTGCATTGCCAGCTTTGTCTCCGTAGTGCTGTGGAGTAAGGTCTGGCTACACCACGCATACATGCTGGCACAAGAGAAAAATGCTCCAGGTTGTTTGCAATTGGTTTAAAGAAATGCAATCGTCCTGGGCGGCGCTAAGCTCTGGACGCAGCCGTGGTGGCTCTCACTCCTCAAAAGAAAATGCCACATATTATATGAAATACATATGAATATATGATTCATAAAACTGTGCACATACACGCAATTCTTAAATGCTATTTGATGATATCCTGCATCCATAAGCCTAGTTACACTACAATACAATATTAATTTCAGCATTGAAATAGTACAGATTTTTTAACTTTTCAAATTAATTTTGATTTACGATATTCATTCCAGCAGCCCTACTGCTCGGCTCTCCGGGAGTAGGAAATGTGATGGTGAGACAGGCAGAGCTGATGAAATATTGAGCAGCTTTTGATTTCAGATTTGACTTGGCTTATATCGTACAATCATAGTTATCGCTCACTAGCACAAATAACACTAACTAACTTGTGTTTTGCTATTATATTGTAAACTAAACAATGAATCCGTTAATCCAAAATGTTAGATAAATATATTTAAAGGAATTTAATTGCTACAAAATTATTTAATCAGAGGAACCCCATCGTTTGTGTTTAAAAATTAATTCTGAACTATTGTAAGTCTGAGACAAAAAATCCTCAAACTTCTCACTCCAGCTTTTTGTTACTGAAGTGTTAAATTACTTATTGGCGCTTAATTATGTTAGTCACACCACGCTGAAACTTAAAGTTTCAACTAATGTAATTAATAATAATAATAATTTCTTTTTTATTGAGGAAAACGTGACACGGTACTTTATTTTCACCAATGTTTTGCTGCATATTCACAACTGGGAGGTATTTGTTACTGTTGGCCACTAAGCACCCTCGCAGTAATTAAATAATCAGTGAAATCTATTTTTCACTTCCTCCACTCACTCTTCACCGGTTTTCTTTGGAGTTTTTGTCAAAAAACTCTGTGTCTTTGATGTAGACTATACCTTTTGCATCTTTGATGCATCCAAGGATTACTTTAAGGCGAAAGCACAGCAATATTTTTTAGTATTTCTAAAGGTTTTTGGTCCTGTTAAGATTATTATATTTTGACACAATCACTGCAAGGAGAAATGGTTCAACCCCCACTGGGACATCCAATGTGATTGTATGCACTTGTGTTGCTGGAAGCCAGTTTGGATAAAAAAGACTTGCCCTTAACAAAATACATCTGAGTAATACTACAAAGAATTTGTCACTTTTAGCTCTTTTTCTGTGGAGGTTTCCCCACCCTGTCTCTGCCTTACAGCTAACTCTCAGCAACATGTTCATTCCTATCTGTTTCCAGCGCTGACTCTGTCTCTCCTATCCATTTTTGTTTTTACTTCATTTGCTCTAAATGTGGCTGGCAGCATCTTCTCATTCAGTGCATATTCTGTCTCCGTCTGCCCAATATTCTCTCCTCATCTTGCAGCTGAGATCTCTGTCCTTGTTTCACCCCCCATTTCTCCTCCTTTCTTTGATTTGTTTCCCTCTTCGTGTCTCTTTCAGTGTCACTGGGTCCAGATCTCTCAGCTAATGTGAGTGTTATTTTTAACCTCAACCTGAAAGCAGTCAAGCCTTTCTCTGAGATACTGGGGACCCTTCAACTCAAGAAAAAGAATACACAATGAAATCTGCATTCAAACATGCACATACCTAGGCCTTTGCAGACACAAAATACCCCAAAAAACACAAAAGTGTACCTGTGTAGAGCATGAGAACTTTTCCTCAAATCTGCAAAATTATACTACTGAGTTATAATTTATCTTTTTGCAAAAATTCCCATCTTCACATCAGTATTGTGACAAGGGAAATCACATAAGTGCAGTTACAAACCATAACACTGCTGCATGTTGTACATATCCCTTATGACTCACAACCTCATGCCAAGTTTGCAGGGGGTTTATTATGCTTCATAAAGCAGACATGCCATTAAAATACAGTGGTGTATTTTACACCTGGGCTTTCCTACAGCAATTAAACCACCTTTGAATAAGCTCACCATGACACAAGGGCTTTATCGAGTGGAATAAAGGGATTTAACACGTGGCTCAACAGCAAGAGAGTTACAATACACTATTGCATAGGCATGACTACACAGTGAATGAAACCATCACTGTTGAATGCTGGTGAATCGCATCCAAACCAATGTTAATATCAAAGAAACTCACAAAAACTATAGTCATGTTTACTTAAATGTCCACAAAGCAAGCATAAAGGCTGTAAAACACCATGAACAAAATCCAGAATTAACCGGCTTCCACACAGATTCCAGCCTGGGCCTTAACACGCATTACAACACGCACAACCTCATTGTATCAGCTGAGATATGTCCTACCACTTGGGTAACACAGCACAAGCACATATGGATAAAACAAACATGCTAAATAGACATATGTTTATTTTTAAAGCAGATTTTAAATTACATTGTAAAGATTTCTGTAACAATTCACTTTTATGAAATCCAGTCGTGGCATGGCTGTCTTGGAACGCAATAGACAGACGTGGCGGAATGCTCCAACATTTAAATTCATTTAAAATGTAGCTTAACAGTGAACAATCAGGGTTCAACCTACAATCTGTTGAGATGCCTCTCCAAACGCAGAAACTAAGAGCAATCACACCATAAAACGTTAAGAAAAAAGATCTGTATTTTACCGTAATCCAATGAAACAAAAAAAAGTAATCCACGACAATCAGTAGATCCACAAAAAGGTTCCCGGGATATTTCTACGCCAGTCACATTCACCAGCCAGATCCAAGCATGTGAGCGAGACCTCTCCACTTCGCCGTTTAAACAAAGTCCAAATCTACACAAAACGTGCAATCAGTTAGTCAGCTCACAGCAAATTTATATACATAGCATTTAACCTTTATTGCAACGTTGGCACTACAAGATGTCCAGACTAATGCAACAGTAACTTTTGTTTTGGCATCCTGCATATGCGTCGACAATAGACTCAGGTGAGATGTGGTACCTACCACCATTTAGTTGTTTTCTGTTATTTAAAATATTTATAAACTATCTGGTCATGCCATATGTAATTATTCAGCAAGTTTTTTTTATTTTTTTTATTTTCTGAATAATCAGACTCAACAGAATGCTACTTGTACCTGCAGGGTATAAGCAAAGCCTTAATTTACTTCCATTCTTTGTTTACCTCAATAAAGAAGAAACATGTTGGTTGGGCCACCACAATACTTCACTTTGCAACAACAATGTTTACAAAGGGTGAAATCCAGCCCAGTGCCAGACTGCGATGGTGCAGTGTATCTCTGCTGTTGTATCATCATTTTCCATGTTTGTTTTTGTTTTCCCGGTTTAGTAATTGGTCCCACTTGTGCATCCTCATAAACAATAGATGTGAAGTTGCTGTTTCAGCTTAGCACTCTCAGCACTGTTATGTCTCATTTGAAAATCTAAAATGAATAATAATAATTTTGCCTCCAATATCCCAAATAGAAATATCAATACCTCCTTCTTGTTTGGGAAAAGTCCACTCTTTCCCTACTCTTAAACAGATCAAAGCACAAATCCATGCTGTGCTCTTCCCAGCTTCAAAGGAGTTCTTCAATAGACAGGAGAACGGTGTAACCACACCTTAAAACTTGAAAAAAAAAGATTTTTCATTTATATTTCATCACTTTTCAGAGGCTCACAGCTGGGTCAGTGTAACTTTATAAGACATCAGGATTGTGGTTGAGAATTAATATGTAATAATCTGTCACACTAACTGGCCATAAAGGCTTTGATCACTTTGTCGAGTCTCCAAGAAGAGAGACAAAGTGTGGAAGAGAAACTGCAAGTGAAGGGATCAAAGATCCATGCTCTACTTTTTACACACACATTGAATAGTAATGCGGTACAAATACATATGTGTGATGTGAACCGATGGGGCAAAAGCTATGTTCATTACATACAAGTGACATACAGTATCTCTGAATTTCAAAATGTCCTTTACCCTTTGAAGCCTCATGTGCTTTTTTTAAATATACAGTGGGTACGGAAAGTATTCAGACCCCTTTAAATTTTTCACTCTTTGTTTCATTGCAGCCTTTTTTTAAAAATCAAAAATGTTCATTTTATTTCTCATATACACTCATATTTATTTTTTGCATATTTATAAAAAAAAAAAAAACTATATCACATGGTCATATGTATTATTATTATTAACTATTGTTATTTCTTCTGATCATCCTTGAGATGGTTCTACACCTTCATTGGAGTCCAGCTGTGTTTGATTATACTGATTGGGCTTGATTAGGAGGCAAATGTCTATATAAGACCTTACAGCTCACAGTGCATGTCAGAGCAAATGACAATCATGAGGTCAAAGGAACTGCCTGAAGAGCTCAGAGACAGAATTGTGGCAAGGCACAGATCTGGTCAAGGTTACAAAAAATTTCTGCTGCACTTAAGGTTCCTAACACAGTGGCCTCCATAATCCTCAAATGGAAGACGTTTGGGACGACCAGAACCCTTCCTAGAGCTGGCCGTCCGGCCAAACTTTATCGGGGGAGAAGAGCCTTGGTGAAGAGGCAAAGTCACTGTGGCTGTTGCAGTCGGAGATGGGAGAAAGTTGTAGTAAGTCAACCATCACTGCAGCAATCCACCAGTTTATTTTGGCCCGAAAAGTCTGTTGAAAGCCCGCATGGAGTTTGCTAAAAAACACCTGAAGGAACCAAGATGGTGAAAATAAAATCCTCTGGTCTGGATAACAAACCAACAAATTCAAGCGGTATGTGTGGAGAAAACCAGGCACTGCTCATCACCTGAATTTTACATTCAACAGTGAATGGTGGCAGCATCATGCTGTGGGGGTTTTTTCATCCAGGACGACTGGTTGCAGAGGGAAAGATGAATGCGCCAAGTACAGGGATATCCTGGGCGAAAACCTTTTCAGAGTGCTCTGGACCTCAGACTGGGCCGAAGGTTTACCTTCCAACAAGACAATGACCCTAAGCACACCGCTAAAAACGAAGGAGTGGCTTCACAACAACTCTGTGGCATGGCCCAGCCAGAGCCCTGACTTAAACCCAATTGAGCATCTCTGTAGAGACCTGAAAATGACTGTCCACCAACGTTTACCATCCAACCTGACAGAACTGGAAATCTGCAAGGAGGAATGGCAGAGGAACCCAAATCAATGTGAAAACTTGTTGCATCTTTCCCAAAACGACTCATGGCTGTATTAGATCAAAAGGGTGCTTCTACTAAATACTGAACAAAGGGTCTGAATACATGACCATGTGATATTTCAGTTTTTGTTTTTTAATAAATATGCAAAAATTTCTAAATTTCTGTTTTTTTCTGTCAAGATGGGTTGCTGAGTGTACATTACTGAGAAATAAAATGAACTTTTTTTGATTTTTGGAAAAAGGCTGCAATGAAACAAAGAGTGAAAAAATTTAAAGGGGTCTGAATACTTTCAAGAGCACCCACTGTGTATATATATATATATATATATATATATATATATATATATATATATATACATATATATATATATATATATATGGGCTAGGCAAATGAACGCGTTATTATCGCGTTAACTCATTAACGCAGACAAGTTAATCGCGCATTAACACAGTTTTAAATTACTACTTTTATTATTGTAAAAGTCTGTTTCTCACAGGCTTTTATTTTGTAAAAGTCTGTTGCTGACTTCTACTGCGCTTACAGGAACCAGGAAAGAAAAGAATCGGAGGATAAACAAACCAACAAACACGGAGAAGGATGCAGAACTTTTACATTAGATAATACTTTATTCATCCCACAGTGAGGAAATTCCCTTGTAACAGCAGCAGCGGTTTTCTACAGTAAAAGCAAAAAAACAAACAAGTAAAACACACTAACAAACCGGCAACAACAGACAATGAGCAGAAGGTATAGACTGAATGTAAAGTGGCGTCAAATAAAAGGTAAAAATAAAAGCATGGCCATTTTTATTTGTTATTCCAGACGGCGCAGTCGACAGAACCAAAGTTATTTGTAACCACTGCACAGTGGAGGACGTTGGTCTGAGAAACATTCTGAGCATCGCAACACATGATGGCAGGTATTCCCTCAAGACGCACCATCACAAGACGAATACACGAGGACTTCAAAAGCGAGAACTTTACAATGTGCTGTTGCTCTCTGGGTAACCAAAATTACCTCCGAGTTACAAGCCGTTTCTCAATGTCAATCCTTCCTTGAAAAGAAACAGCGACAGTGCATTATGTTGATGAACAGTGGGCGCAGCGTTCACATGCTCTGACTGTAATGAAAACAGAGGAGAGACACAGGAACGTGCACGGGACACAATGCTGATGTTACGTGTTTGCCGAACAAAAGTTATGGCACTTTTGTTCATATGGCAGAACATTTAAACATTTTTTTGATGTACACTACTTTTGAATCCATTATTGGATTTTCTGTGTAACAATGCGATTAATTGCGATTAATCAGAAAACTCATTAAAACCTTTAATCGTTGCCCAGCCATATATATATATATATATATATATATATATATATATATATATATATATATATATATAATACTGGGTAGCGGTCAATCAAGGCATTAGTAGTCTTATCTTTAAATTAATAGTCTTATCTTATCCATTATATCATAATTTATTTTTTGATCATACTTTTTAGTAATATCTGAACCTGCAAAGTCATTTAAGTTATCAGTAAGTATGAAGTAGCAGATAATGGAAATACCCAAGTAAAGTGCATATACCTCACAGTTGTACTGAAGTACAGTACTTGAGTAAATGTACTAGCAGCTGCTGAGCTGAACAGCCTGGTCCTCTGAAGCAACCAAAAGCACACAAGGAACAATTGCATTTGCTTTTGGTCGAGGATTGTGTCTGGCTGTCTGACCCTGGTTTTATTCTGAAGCTTTTTTGTGTGACACGCACAAACACAGTCTGCCTCGCATCCTCTGTACTCCTCTATTTTCCACCAACTCCCTCTGCCTGTAGATTAGTGGTTGTTACTTCACAGCATATACAAGAGACAAGGATCCAGAGATTAACATTGATTGAGGAGGCAGAGAAATAGGGAGATCTCTAGGTTTTTCCAGTGTCAAACCGGGTTATTGTTTAATCCACTCACTGTGAAGATAAAGGAACACACACACACACACACACACACACACGCACACACAATACAAGGGAACATAAGATGAGATAAAACAGCATATTCCTGGAAATCGCTCTTGACCTCAGTGTTGGATTAGATAGGACTACACACACATGTAATTTATTTTTCTCCTTTTTTAAATCTGTGATCCTATCCCGATGCATGGCGGACACCGATTACATTTGGTCTCCTAAACTATGTCCTTGAGAGAAATCTGTACAGAGAAATGTGATTTAATTTCCCTGTAGCGTTGGCTTCTAAGGAGATTGCTTGAGAGGTCCCGCTGTATGTCTTGTCACTTGGAAAATTGCCGTTCCCATCCTAGGAGGTTCCTCTGGGATCACTGGATTTAGCCAAACTAACCCCAATTATTTGACCAATCTCAGATTTAATTCAGTGCAGTCTTTCTTTCTAAATCTGCTTTTGATTGTCTACTAAAGTCTTTAAGTTTGGGGAATCACCCTTGAAAATGAATGGATGGACAGACGGATGAATGGATAATTACAGTACAGTATCCCGAGAGCATAATTCTGGAATAATTATAAGGCTGTAAAGGCTGAATGCACTGATAACCTCTGTTGCCTGAAAAAAGGTAATTTGGCATTGTCATGGCAGGGATTATTATTCGCACTGGGGCGGTTGGTTCTTAAATTCTGTGCACACAGCAAATGTTGTGGAAACCCAGACTTAAATGGAAATTCACTGTGATGGAGCCAACAAACACATTTTTTATTTGGAAATGTATTATCCCTAAAGGGACAGCTTACCCTGAAATCAAGAATACATACAGTGGGTACGGAAAGTATTCAGACCCCTTTAAATTTTTCACTCTTTGTTTCATTGCAGCCTTTTTCCAAAAATCAAAAAAGTTCATTTTATTTCTCAGTAATGTACACTCAGCAACCCATCTTGACAGAAAAAAAACAGAAATTTAGAAATTTTTGCATATTTATTAAAAAACAAAAACTGAAATATCACATGGTCATAAGTTTCAACCCTTTGTTCAGTATTTAGTAGAAGCACCCTTTTGATCTAATACAGCCATGAGTCGTTTTGGGAAAGATGCAACAAGTTTCTCACATCTGGGGGTATCCTCTGCCATTCCTCCTTGCAGATCCTCTGCAGGTTGGATGGTAAACGTTGGTGGACAGTCATTTTCAGGTCTCTCCAGAGATGCTCAATTGGGTTTAAGTCAGGGCTCTGGCTGGGCCATTCAAGAACAGCCACAGAGTTGTTGTGAAGCCACTCCTTCGTTATTTTAGCGGTGTGCTTAGGGTCATTGTCTTGTTGGAAGGTAAACCTTCGGCCCAGTCTGAGGTCCAGAGCACTCTGGAAAAGGTTTTCGTCCAGGATATCCCTGTACTTGGCGCATTCATCTTTCCCTCGATTGCAACCAGTCGTCCTGTCCCTGCAGCTGAAAAACACCCCCACAGCATGATGCTGCCACCACCATGCTTCACTGTTGAGACTGTATTGGACAGGTGATGAGCAGTGCCTGGTTTTCTCCACACATACCGCTTAGAATTAAGGCCAAAAAAATTCTATCTTGGTCTCATCAGACCAGAGGATTTTATTTATCACCATCTTGGAGTCCTTCAGGTGTTTTTAGCAAACTCCATGCGGGCTTTCATGTGTCTTGCACTGAGGAGAGGCCACTCTGCCATAAAGCCCCGACTGGTGGATTGCTGCAGTGATGGTTGACTTACTACAACTTTCTCCCATCTCCCGACTGCATCTCTGGAGCTTAGCCACAGTGACCATTGGGTTCTTCTTTGCCTCTCTCACCAAGGCTCTTCTCCCCGATAGCTCAGTTTGGCCGGACGGCCAGCTCTAGGAAGGGTTCTGGTCGTCCCAAACGTCTTCCATTTGAGGATTATGGAGGCCACTGTGCTCTTAGGAACCTTAAAATGCAGCAGAAATTTTTTTGTAACCTTGACCAGATCTGTGCCTTGCCACAATTCTGTCTCTGAGCTCTTCAGGCAGTTCCTTTGACCTCATGATTGTCATTTGCTCTGACATGCACTGTGAGCTGTAAGGTCTTATATAGACAGGTGTGTGGCTTTCCTAATCAAGTCCAATCAGTATAATCAAACACAGCTGGACTCCAATGAAGGTGTAGAACCATCTCAAGGATGATCAGAAGAAATAGACAGCACCTGAGTTACATATGAGGGTCAAAAGGGTCTGAATACATATGACCATGTGATATTTCAGTTTTTGTTTTTTAATAAATATGCAAAAATTTCTAAATTTCTGTTTTTTTCTGTCAAGATGGGTTGCTGAGTGTACATTACTGAGAAATAAAATGAACTTTTTTGATTTTTGGAAAAAGGCTGCAATGAAACAAAGAGTGAAAAATGTAAAGGGGTCTGAATACTTTCCGTACCCACTGTATATTTCCTCTTGCATGTAGTGCTATTTATCAATCCAGAATGTTTTAATGGGAGTTGCTCACTGTTGGAGATATGGGCCGTAGAGATGTCTGCCTTGTAACTAGGGGTTGGAATCTCACGATTCGATTCAGATTCAGATGATTCGATTCTAAACCAATTATCGATGCATCTCGATGCAACAGTTTTTTCATGTACATTCACATGCGTGATTTAAAAAAATATACTGTACATATAAATCTGAGTTTGTCAGAATTGCAAGAGGTGAGTCAGCAGGTTATCTCTCTCATTTTTGTAGTTGTCTTTTTTTGCAATATATATGGTCTCCAAATTCATTTTCATGACCTCTGTGAATTCATAGACTGAGCTAATTCCCATTAATCAAAGTCCCCACCTGAGAGGAACACCTGCTGTACAAACCTCATACCTGCAATCTCTGAAGTATCCCTTTAAGTACAGACATACAACAATGTCTGTAATGGGTATAAATGTGCAGTATAATTTGCTCAAGGAGCTTTTGATGTGTTCATTTGATTAAATGACACATTGATGGATGTTGTGCATTAAAAAGCCCACAGAGCATCACCAGCAACACTTCTGTGAAGGGTTTGTGGTGGGTTTGAATTGCCAAAAGATTTACAAAGTTAAAAGTAACAAACTTATTATTATAAAATGTTTATACTTGTTGACTTTAACAGAACTGTCACACATGCTTGAACTAATGCATTTTAAAAGGCTTTTATATTGAAGAATGCCAACTAGTCAAATATAATACATCAAGATCAGTTGATTATAGACTTAAAGTACATCCCTTTATTGATGAGAAAATCTTTTGTTACTTTTTATGCCTGACAAGGGTTTGAAGCTTCTCTGAGCAGCCTTTTATGTTTTAGCATACACATGCCAAAATGCATAAAAGACAACTTGAAACAAGCTGGTTTGGCATTGATTGGTCATGCATCCATGTAGAGACTGTACATACCATCTTTATTTCATACCACACTTGACTTACTAAAAGAAGGAGGAGGTCAATATAGACAGACTGCCAACTGCTGCTGAAGAGCAAAGTGTTTTTCACAATAGAAACAACTTAGTCTTATATCCATTTTCACTGCTTGGTAATTTGAGCAGGGACAAAAGCAGGTGCAATTTCATGTTAAAACGAGTATTGTAAATGCACCAGATAAACACAACCTCCCATTGGAGCCATGAAATTACCCAAACAGGTGCAAATGTGAAATATTGACTTGTGCGTAAAGGAAATTACATTGGGACTGTGTTAATGGTGTGGCGCAGGAAGTGAGAGGCTGCAGTTTTTGGTCAGAAAAAAACCAATGAGATGATAAATGACTAATTATGTATTGGTAAATGTATAGCCTGACACCAATCAAAGTACAGAGTACTGACTCATGGGTCCCATGAGTTATGATGCAGGGATGAACATATCTTTATGGCAAAAGAAGATAAAAACTTAATGGTGACGTCTATGACGTCTTGCATCACATGGCCTTCAGTTTGGCTTGAGTCCTGGATATGTGTATGTTTGACAAGGAATTGCTCATTTCTCACGGGGTACATCAAACGCTCCAGACGGCCGCTGTGTATGAAGAACAACATTTCTGAAGTTTTCCAGATGTTAGCTATAAAACGTTGGAATGCTGCAGTTCTTTTGCTTCAGAGATCACTCCCCCGTCAGTTCCTTAAAGTATGCGAGAGAGTCAGGTATTAGCATTTTTAAACAGTATGACATAATAACAGACTTTCAGGTTTCTGATCAAATAGTGTGTTCAAATAATTCAAATAATTGTGATCGACCTCAGCAGAATAGATCCACCACAAGTCTCAACTTTCTGTCCACTTTGCGCCCTGTCACTTGAATGGATGACAACTTAATTTCAGTGTGATTTCAGCTACCACTTTCATTTGGACAGACACTGTTAGTGGCTTCATTTACTGACATTCATATTTCACAATATATTTAATTTACAGTTTGTGCCTTGGAGAGATGGATGCATTTACACCCTTCCAACTTCTGGCTAAATCTGATTCCAATCCATCTGGAATGCCTCTTGGATGCTTTTACACTCAGCTGTGAGATAGCTGGATGAAAATAAGTCTAAGAAGTTAACACTGTTCATGTTTGTAAGGCCCTGTTCATCCTTGTTTTTAAAATGTGTCTTGGGCGATCGGATCACAAGTGAACAGATCTAAATACAAGTGTAAACCACCATCAATACGCAGTGTGATTCCATCACTCAAACCAGTTGCCGAGGTGGTCTGGGACGCATTTGACTACGTAGGTGTTGTGGTGTAAACGCCAATGCGTCCCTGACAAGAATATAACAGGAGAATATGTCATCAATGCAGGACGTGTTGGTTGAGTGACGGAGTCCCAACGCTCTTCAACTTGCCCATTAAACAACGAGTTGGACAAAGTGTTGCGTGACTGTCTAATGGTTTCCCCAAGGGGCCTTTGACCTAGCGGAGGTGACGCAGTAACGAAATCTGAACACAAGTGGTCAGCTGGAGACGTATTATATGCACAGGTGTAAATGCCAATGTGTCTCAGCTGTCCACTTGTGTTAGAATAACCAAAACACACTTTAAAATAGAGTGTGGGGCCTACGTGATTTTCTATTAACACTACCCATCTCTGAAGAAGGCCTATGATATTTTGATAAAAATGTACAGTTCTACAGGTGTTGTTCGCTTTGATGGTGAACCTTTTTTTCTGTTTTTGAAGTAATTTGTGATTTTGAGGTAAAGTACCCTCCTGAAATGCACACATGCTTCCTTTAAAAGTTTTTCAACAAGGTCATTGTTTGAGTGGCACTATTATTGCTGCTGCCTCACAATAAGTGGACCTCTGGTTTGAGACTCCACACCACTTGCATATGCATATGCAACCTTCCTGTTAATTAAGATGCTCCTGTCATCAGCCCATGCCAAAGCACGGCCCTGCTAATTGACATTCTTTAAGGTTTGTGTTGTTTGGCTAATTGGACTTACAAATAAAGTGACACTAAAAAGTCTTCCTAGGCAAGGCAGCTTGATTTAAAGGAACAGAGTAGCAGTGGACCTGCAGTTTCCTGGGAGCTTGTTCCAGATATGCGGAATAGAACCTGAATGCTGCTTCCCCCTTTTTAGTTCTGACTCTGGGGACAGAAAGCAGACCTGTCCCAGACGACCCGAGAGGTCTGGGTGGTTCATAGTCTATTAGCAGATTAGAAATGTATTTTGGCCCTAAACCATTTAGTAATTTATAAACTAGCAAAGGTATTTTGAAATAAATTCTTTGAGGCACTGGAAGCCAGTGTAAAAGACTTAAGAACTGTAGTGATGTGATCCACTTTTGTGGTCTTAATGAGGACTTGAGCAACAGCGTTCTGAATCAGCTGCAGTTGTCTAATAGATTTTTTAGGGAGACCTGTAAAGACACAGTTACAGTAGTCAAGTCTACTTAAGATAAAAGTATGAACAATTTTTCCAAATCCTGCTGAGACATACATAAGTCCTTCCTAGAATATGCTTTAGTTAATCTGTCAGAAGAGCTGCCTCCCAACCAGAAGGGCTGTACTTTAAAACCCCTCTCTTCCTTAAATACATGTTGATTTATAAAGAGAACCACTGGCCTTACAATTGGAATTGAGTAATTAGGTATTTTTAGACTGTGATATGCATTCTTTTCTATTTTTTATTTAAGACAGACAAGTTGAACTTATGTGCAAAAGATTGTCATGTCGGACTTTCATCCCTTTTCAATATTTAATCAACACTTAAGTTATTGCATTAACTTAACTCAACAACTCTTTGAACTTGACAGCTTCTATAAATCATCTTCTAAATTAAGAAAGAAGGCTTTGCTCCTCAAAAACCAATGACGTGGTTTTTGTGATGTTTTTATTGGAAATTCAAACCGGTCCCTGTGCCACAGCCCTCACTAAAGCTTCCTGCTGTCAAGTGTAGAGGAGAACACTGAGATGATTAACTGCAGCTCCAGGGCCATTTTTCATTTGCTGTCCTGTCATTAGCTGATTGAAGGAAGGGAGTGTAGACACGATGCAGCCTAGGATATTGAAGCTGGCCAGACACGGAAACATGTTTTCATGTGTATGTTTGCGTGTGTCAGTTATATCAAGGTGTGGTCATGAGAGGCTGTGTCAGGAACACTTATTGGTATTCATGAGGGTGACTGAAGTCCTTGGTATCTATGATGTTATTTCTCCCTCCTATCAATCATATTCATCTGTTTTCTTATATTTTCTATACACTATGTGCAGAATAAATGTCTATGTATCAATGTCTTGGTGGTAGTGGTACATACTGTATGTGATCTACAATGTATATTAACTCTCTCATTTTATTTTAAAAAAAAAATGGCTGCTGCTGGGGATGTTGGATATTTGAGGTATTTTAAAGGAAGAATGGTAGCCAAAATGTCTGTCAATACTGGGTATATTTCAAATTGGGTGGTGAATCACTCCTTACAACGGTGTTGTTCTTACATTTTTGTGTTCCAGACATTCTGCGTTTTCAGCGTTCCGTGTCTTCTCTTCATCCTGTGTCGGGAAAACTGTCTACACATGGAAAAGAGGAATATACAGTAAGTCTATCCACACATAAATATAAAGGTAATGGTCCAGAAATGTTTACACATGTGTGTACTAGGAATTCATATTTCCCCCCAAAAATGATAAATTTTCTGTTCCGGGAACAGAAAAACACTGTCCTGGGAAATTGACTTGTTTTTAAGGTGTACGTTTTTCTACACTCAAAACTCATTGCTTATATTACAAGCAACACTAAAAGCAACAAAGAGAGATATAATATGCATAAACTTATGGGTTCCCAAGTGGACTGCTTTATTGTAGGAGTTGGTGGTATGAGGCAAAAGAACACCATTTGTGTTAATCAACATAAGAGAAATAATAATGTATACTTTATTAATCCCGCAAGGGGAAATTTCAATGTTTTAACACATGCCTGAACACATGCTCAGTACCTATACATGCACCACATGGAGAGATGGCAGAGTGAGGGGGCTGCCCCTCAGAGTTGGGGGTTAGGCACCTTGGCAGTGCCCAGGTAGCTAGAGGGGTATGGTCCGTATGGGGACTTGAACCGGTGACCCGCTGGTTCCCAACTCTACTGATAGAGCTACTGCCACTGATCCAAGCTCCAATGTTAAGAAGTCTATTGAAATAGGTCAAAGGAATATCATTTTTTATTTATTTATTTTTTACCCTTCTTGGTTCAATGTGGTCATGCTGGCCATTAACAGTCATGCATGAGACAGAGGTTAAGAGAGAGGGTCAATTGATGGGGCAGCTTGGAGGATGTGGACTGTCACATGATGAGGGGCTTAGCTCTCCCCAGGGCACAGGGCAGAACTACAATACCCATCTGACGGGGGAAGTGTGGTCCAGCATGTACAGTATGTAGAAACCCAGTCATTGTAGAAGTAGACTGGCAAATTGCAGTATGCTAGACTTATTAATTTAATGGTTGTTTGTAATACAATACAGTAATCCTGTGTGTGTGTGTGTGTGATGGACTCCTCACATAGAGCACATTTGTAAAAAGATACAGCAGTACCTTTGCTTACTCTGTAGGCTTAAATCCTTTGGAACGAGTGGCAGGATTAATTCTCTGTTTTATAACTTGGTGATTCAGAGTGTCATGCTGTACTGCAGCACTGTGCTTAACTTAAAACTAAATTACACCATCAACTCAAATTTGGCGCTAAGGTCATTGGTCAACCTGTTGAACACTCCTTTCAAACAATTAACAAGAATAGCATGCTTAGACTTGTTAACAGCATCTCTTCTGACTCCATGCATGTTTTAAACTATGAATACCAACTTCTAACAGGCGATTTGAATTTCGGTGTGAACTGACGACAAAGTGCCATGAATTCAGATGTTTAAAGCGCAAGATAATTTGCTATTTTTGTCCCTTGATGAGCTTTTAAAGAGAATAAGAGTCTGCATCCATGCTAGTGGTTTTGTTAGGCTGTATTTAGGCACAATGGTGCTTTGAGCTAAATGCTAACATCAGCATGCTAAAATTACCCCTATGCCAGATTGCTGATGTTCAGCATGTATAATGTATGTCATGTTTTTACCTTTAGTTTAGCATGTTTAGTACGCTACCATTTGCAAGGCTGCATGACTAGAATTTGTATTTAAAATGTGCCCAATTATAATCAGTTTTTCTTTTCTCTTTTACAACCTCTGATTTTCAAGATTTGTTTGAAGCTCCATAGATTTTGCGATAAGGCACTTTATAATTTACCAAGTAAGCTTCAAAGTGCACTTCGAATTTAGGTTGAGGAAGTTTAATTTCTTATAAAAAAATCATGATTTGGCTTCCTGACCAAAACAAAAATTATGCAGATGTAGTTATAGATATAGGATTTATATATAGTTTATGCAATAACTTGATGAGCATGATACGATACAATCGTGATACGCTCAATCAGTACTTTGATATTTGCAGAATGAACAGTTTCCTGTAAATTTGACCTTATATAGAGTTGCTTTGTTGTCCCGCCATGTTTTCTCTCTTATATTATACACAACACCTTGACTGACTTCTTAGCAGGATTGTGCAGCTATCGCACCCAGATAATCTATAGTCACACCTGCCTGATCAATTCTCAGCTAGCAAAATGTAATTTCTTTCCAAAAACCGATCATGTTCACATTCACAGTTCCAGGGCTTTTCATTTCAAAGCACTTTGAAAGTCAGCTCACATTTGACTAATGTTGGGGCCCATAAACCAGACCACAGTCACTACAAGCTGTAATTAACTCTGTCAGGAATCCACTGGCACATAAGTCACTTCCGTTACGATGCGACTCATAAAAATTTGCTACACACCACCAAATGTCATTCATTAATGACCCCACATTGCCCAGCATGTCGTCATTCCAGCGGAATAGATTGTCTGGCGTCATCCACCCCATTCTTGCTGTGATTACCATAATACACTGTGACACAATGAGACCTGTTACTCGTCTCACAGCGGCGATATAAAAGCCCATTATCAGCCCCGACACCCTCCTTTTGTGTGTGTGGGTCTGTGTGTGTCTGTGTGTATGTCTGTCTGTGTTCCTCTGTAAGTATCACTGCCAGTCTCTGTGTGACTTGCTGAAAATGTGTCACATCTGTGTATCTAATCTTTGGGCATGGGGGTCAGCATGTGTTTTATTTTGCATGGTTTCAGTGTGTGTGGGTGTTTGCTGTAGTCTTTAAAGTTTTCTGTGGGTTGTGTAAATGCAGCCAGTTCTCATGAATCATTTGTTCAAAAAGCTAACAAAAGTTAAGAACTGTAATTCGTAAGCATTCAAGTTTTTTTTGCTGTATTCCCTACACTCTCGCACAGGGAGGTGGTCGGGTGTTAAAACACAGGACTTTCATGCCAGGGAGGGGAGTTTGATTCCTGGGGAAAACTATAGACTTTGACCCAAGAAATGTGAGTTCCTTGGGAGTGTTTTAATCCAAACACAATCTTTTTCTTAATCTAGTCACTTAACCGTAATATCAGCGGTGCTCTGTACCCGTCTCAAAGTCAGCCATTTTCTGCTTAACACATCTACTAACTGCTGCTGATACGACGTGCTGTGACGGAGGTCTGTTGCCCACGTCACAAAGCTTGGTAGTGGCTTAAACAATTAGCAACTGCTGCTCACCGTCATGGAGCTCATAGCCATCACGTGACCAACTGGCGCTCTCCTAATTCCGTAGGTTATCATACCTTTTGGTGTGCATACCTTTTTGTACAAAAGCATGAAGCTTAAACTGCTCTACATTACAATGAATCAGATTTAGATTTATAAAATCCGTGTAAATGTGATTTTAACGTTTTCATGTGGGAAACCGCACGTCCAGTTTGTTGTCCCTTACTGGCATGAATCCATCAGTGGATGTGGCCAATGGCCCGTTATTAAATCTTATGGGACAAAGCCAGGAACAAAGAGTAAATGAGGACATTTACAAAATATGGCATCCTCATGTGAAAGTTTATGATCCTTGAAGAGCTTGAAGAAAAACAAGTAGGATAGAGGGGAAAGAGACAGTGTCTTTAGGTAAGACTCCTTCCTTCTGCAGAAACTCCTATTTTCTGACAACTACCCAACCTCTCTCTCTACCTGTTTAATTTACTGTTACAGTAATGAAAAAAACTCCCAAAGGGAATGCAACTGCCACCAAGTTGTTTTTTTTGTGTCATGTGCTCATGTAGATCTATTGTGCCAGTGTGTGTGTTGCCTATGAAACACCAGATTTCTACAGAATTGGACCCCGTTGATTTCAAAGAGGGGAGCTCTTGTGTTATTTTCCATAGATAAACACAGAGTTGCAGATCTGAGCTGGATATAAAAAATACACCAGACTCTAAACACTGTATAAATCCTGGCAAACCACATATTTTTTTACATAGTTGGCGACCCAAGGTTAAATACATTTTTCCTTCTCCATCTGTGACGATTATTATCTCCACTAAGAATTTGTGATTTTCTTGAACACCGGCATCTAGCCTTACTCATCCGACTATATAAAGTCAATTTAACCAGCATGGTGGCTCCTCAGTTTTTCTCTCCATTTTTTCTTTTTTCCAAATAAAGGATCCTTGGACCTAACTGCACTAATGCAAAAAAAAGTGTATTTACAAATGGTCGGACCACCGGCCCATTTCACTGGTCCTTGACTGTTGCAGCAGTGGATGGGTGAACTGATCGGAAATCATCCATCTCTTCCAGCTGAGACAGTAATTCCATCTCTTTGTCTCTCTCCTTCTGGTTCAATCTGGGTTCCATTCAACTTTGGCTGGATTGCAGACAAAAGGATTCAACAATAGTGAGTAATAAAGGGCTAATTTAACAGAAGATTAATCAACAATATTTTCATGACTGAGTAACAGAGCCTTTTACACAGCTAATAGTGCAAACAATGTACATCTAATTTTCACCTTTCAAGAACCGTAACACACTAACCACTCCTGTTGGAGCTCAATGGTTGGGCAGTGATTATAGGTGTGTGTTTAAGTGTGTGCAGAAGGTTCGGACACTTGCTGCTATCAATCACCAAATAATTTCCAGTAAAAGGTCCCAGGTTTTCCCCAGTGCTGAGGTGGAAAAGTGCAGAACTGGAAAATCCGACTGGTAAAGCAAGGCCATGCTAATAGTACTGATAGTTGAAGGTTAAATCTCAATGCTTTGTTTTCCCAATTCTAAAAAGTACGTACTCATATGGAATTAAAGTGTCTGCCAGATGCTGCGTTGGTAGACTACACTGAATCACCAATCTCCTGAATCAATGAGCTGGCACTGACCCAAAATAAAAGGCAACCATCTATAATTGTTTTCTTTGCTCTGGACCATATGAACCACACTACAGGTTTTTCCACACCCTGAAACTCAACTAATAGTCAGATCATACTTAGTGTGAACATAGAACCATCATAATGCAAGGCAACATTGATCTATGGAACTATGGAAATGAATGACTTCAGATGAGCCATATTCATCATATTTTAGACAGACAAAAGTAATGGTCTAATCAAATTTTTAATTAAAGCCCCATAACAGGCCAGTATACCAGCAGCCAAATATAGCAGACTGACTCAAGGCATGACAGGATGACGTAGCCAGTGCGTGCTTATAATTTCTATAGCAATAACATACTTTGTGTTTCTTTGAATACGTTAGATTTAGTTTGAAATGGCGAGAAAGTATCAACAAATTAAGTTGTCTCCAAGTAGTTATAGCAGATATTGTCCAGTCTTCAACCAACTGTAAAATGGCAACTTGTCCATTCAGATGATGGAAAACTATTGCAAAAAAAAATAGTCCCAGGCCAGACACTTTGCAGATTTCCTGTGTAGCTTTTAGACTTTACATGAAATGAGTCATTCTCCCTCTACTCATCTCTACACAGGTTGTTTTACCTACGCACAGAGACGAGGGACTGTCAATGCTGCAGGAGACGCTTAATGGCTAAGATGATGCAGCCATAGGAACACAAACCCTTTTCAAAATAGAGGCAATAATGAGTGATTTCGTTTTGAAAGTTACAAGTTCAATTAAAAAAAAATCTCCCAAACAAGAAACATTTGGCCTTTATTTTGAGGGGAAGAGAGTCTGACGAGTTAGATGCTCATTAAAAACCCTTCTCAAATGACAGTGAGGACAACAAGCTGTAAAATAAACAAGTCAGGCAAATAAGAAGAAGATAAAAACAAGTTGCCATTTCATTTTTTATAAATACCACCTCTCCTCATTTTACCATTAACTTTGAGTTTGTCAGGCTACATTTCCATGCTGCTTACAGGGGCCAGGAGACATGTCTGGAATGCCTGTGTTGGTAACCTTTTATAAGTCTGCTGATGAATGTAAACTTTCACTGCTGCTGTTTTTAGTGCAGCTACATCTACAGACTGCATCTCATACTTATCTACAGTTCAGTGTCCCTCTAGAAATGTCTCACTAGCCAAAGTACTTGTTACTGGCTTTATCAGTGGGCATCACCACATCGCTCCATCCCTATTGAGACTACATTTATTTTCCATTTTGGAATGGGCACTGGTGGTAAATCCTATCCACCCACAAAACATTACAGTTCAAAATCCCAAATGTTGCTCTGTGTCAGATTATCACCACCGGTAAGGCCACTGTGGATTTTTCTTTTTTCTTTCTATCTTTAGTTTGACTTGTGTCAGTGGGTGAGTCGCTTGTTTTTGGTAAAAACCTGTTACAGAAGAATGTTGCAGAGAATGATGTTATCTATCTATCAGCAGTATCAACGACTGAGCGATTGATGAAGAAAAATGGTTAAATGTTAATATAAAAGTGAGTATTCTGTATACCATATTTATATACATATACCAATTTATTCTACATAGACTGCCATACACACTGTCTCTACAATTTAGACTATTTTCTCTTTGTTCTGTTTTTTTTTTACAGAAAAATACACACCTTTTTTAAAAAAGAGCTAATTAACTTAAACTGACCCAGACTTTTCCAAGCAGACATTGTTCTTCACTGATTAAAGTAAAGTAAAAAATATAATATGTAATGTGTACAGTCAAACAGTTTTCAAAACGGTATTCTATCACTATTTATTTTAAATTAAAAACGAACAAAAAGTCTAACTCTCAATCCATTTTAATACGCACAATAAATGTATATAAAATATAGGATTCTTTCCTCAACGATAATCCTAACCCTAACTGTAGCTCTCTTCACACAGGTTGGTGTTTATTGCTTTGCTCTTCTGCCCTCAATACATCCACATCACACTGTGAGAACTATATGTGAGGGAACATAGTAAGCACCTCAAAGAAATTATACATAACAGAAGAAAATAAAAATACAAATTGCGCATAGCGCGAATATTAATAAAGCTTCATATGTAATATAAAATACCTCGTTGGCTGCTTGTCCTGAAAAGAGGTTCTTAAATCCTTTACTGCTCGCCTTGGCCTTTGACAACAGTGTAACTCCAACTTAATTAGCAGAGTGCCGTAACAAGGGCTCACGTTCGATTTCCTTTGGTTCATTAACAAATTCTGCAGCAGTTGAAACCAACAGAGAACTTTAGTTCAGAAAGGAACAAAAAACACAATGGACTAAAATCTTTGACTATTCCATTCATAAGGTTAATACAAAGAACCTCACCCACCCTCTCTCCCACAGGGTTAAACACAGCGCATATTTAACAGGACTTACACTATTATTCTCAATTATCACAATCAATCTCTAATCTCTCTTTCTCAGTGTTTCCATTTCTATCTTATGAATATAAATTAATCGGACTGTTCGCTATCGCCACACTAACTGAAGGAGTGGATGGTGCAGTGACAATTGGATGGAGCATTGCTGCACGGGTGGATGGATTGGATCCCTCTAGTCATCTTTCTCTTTTTCCATCCCCCCCCTCTCTTCTCCTCTCTGTGTTCACTGATGCATGAATGTTGTTGTGACCAAGTGGACGCTATAAGGTGCGAAGTAACAGCGCCTTTGTCTCTATGTACTAGTTGCAAGGATGACTCTGCTAGAAGAATAGATAAAGGAAAGTGGATGATGTGTGTGTGTGTTGGATATTGGTCTTGTACTTCTATCTCTGTGAGGACAAATTTGAGTTATGTAGACTTCTAGATAGGATTGTTTTTGCAGAGTGATGTGTTCTCCCAAGGGAAAAACACTTGTAACATTAGGACAGTTTGGTCTGTCCTTATTTTTTCAAATGGCTGTTTTAGGTTTTTGAGTTTACCGTTAAGGGTGTGTTTGTGTTAATAACGTTCTTATTAGTGTATTTATAATAAAATGGGACTTTTCTTGACCCAGAGGCTTGAAAGTCTGATAAACCAGTCCTTGTGTGCAAATAAAAACTACTGCAAAATGACAAGACCAGACTTTGGAGGTTCTAACATAAAATATATGTGTGTGGGATTTTCCTCTTTCTGGTCTACATATCCCTACCTCTGCTCAATTATTTTCATTCCTGGTGGGGACAAAATGTTCCCACCAGATGTCTCCCCCCCAGTTATAAACAAAATTTCAGAAAGAGTGAATTATTTGCAATTAACAATTTACCGAGGTGATTGCCAGATAATAAAGCCCATTTTAAATGGGTGGATGAGGGATTTAGATATTTGGGAATTTTCATTTCTAGGTCCCTATCGGATACTTTTAACAACATTTTGTTCCTTTGCTCGAGGAGGATTTTGGCAGATGGTCTACTTTACCATTGTCCTTGGCAGGCAGGGTGAACCTCATTAAAATGACTGTCCTGAGGTTCCTCTACCTTTTCCAACATATCCCTGTAGTTATTTCGAAAAAGTATTTGCCAAATTAGACAAATCAATATCAACCTTCCTATGGGCCGGTAAACCTGTGCATATGCGGAAAAAGATACTGCAGCTTCCAAAGTGGGCTGTGGGGCTTGGCCTCTCCAATTTTTGACATTACTATTGGGCTGCTAACATTCAAAAAATGTTATACTGGACCATTGAATCTACTTTCTTGCAGCCTGCCTGGATACAAATGGAATTTTCTTCCACTCTTGATGTCATTGCGATCATAGTTGTGGTCCCAGCTTCCTGTGTCTGTAACTGATGTTAGCACTAGCTTGGTGGTCACTCAGTTACTTAAAGTTTGGTTCCAATTCAGAAAGCACTTAGGCCTACAAGGTTCCTCTAACTTAGCTCCAGTGTTCCACAATCACAATTTCAAACCATCTACTATGGATTCTGCCTTTCAACCTTGATCTGATAGTGGCATATTATCTATTAAGGATCTCTATGATAATGGGACCTACAAGTCTTTCACTGATCTGTGTGCTAAATATAAGCTAGCATCATCTCACCTTTTCTGTATTTTTCTGTATTATTCAGAAATATTATTCTGACTTCCCTAATCTTTCACCACAGACATTACTGGACACTCTTCTCAGGATGATCCCCAATCAGAAAAGGAATATTTCACATATCAGCAGTACCATGGACTGCATTGTTTCAGTCTTTCCCCAGCAGACTGGGGAGTGGGAACAGGTTCTGGGGCTTAATTTACAAGATGCCCAGTGGGGCAATGTTCTTGAGTTAGTCCATAACTCCTCCACTTGTGTCAGACATGGGCGGATTCAATGTAAATTCCTACAAAGGATTTATTACACCAGTCATAGAATGTCTAAAATTTACCTCTGTGTGGTTGACGCTTGTAACCAATGCCACCAGTCATCTGCTGACCTCATGCATACGTTTTGGTCATGCCCAAAAGCTGACAGATTTTTTGGGTTACAATATTTGATATTCTTCAAATGGCCTATAATTTTGTGGCAAATCCACATCCACTCTCGATTCCATCTAACAAAACCGTATCAGCTAAGGAGGGAAAAACAATGGAATCATGAGCATTGTTTTTGTATTATTGATGCTCAATAAAAATATATTAAAAAACAAATACCCCCCTTTCTTCTCAAAATCGCACCCTGTGTACATACATATATGTCAAAGCTGAGAGCTACTACTCTGGAACATCTTGCTTATGAACACAGAAGGGAGCATCATTTGCCCTAAAGCAGCCTCTCACACATGCCCACACACTGCAACATGAGAGACACCAACCAAAAGAGAGGAAGAGAGTTAGTCAGTGAAGTGAGGGTAACATTTTAACATTAGCCACACATGATGTGGCATCTGCGAGTCCTTTTTCATTTTAAATTCTGGTTCTCCCACACTTATTCTGAGTGAACCCTCGTAAAAAAGAACACTTAAGGGAACCTTCTCAAGGTCAAATGATGAGTGATGGCGACGGTCTACCCCGGACACCGACAAAGTCAAACGTCAGCGTGAAGAGGTTTGTTTTGTGAATTAGGCAAACGATGCATGACAGAGCAGTTTGCAGCATCAACTGAGTTCTGCTGCCTCATCCCCTTTGCACCTGTGCCATGTGTGATGGTGTGTATAAAGGCTGTTTCTGCTGTAAGACAAACATTCCCAAAAAAGACTTCACATGGTTCAGCACCTGATCCAAATACTTTTATTTTTTTTAAATGTTTTTTAAGGCGCTGCATTGTGAAACAAAGAGCAAGGCATTTGAAAAAGAGGATATCTTGGCAAGGTTCTTTTCTATCATCACATACTAAATATTACCTGTGAGTTTGTTCTGTTATTTTTATGGGGACAACATTTGGCAACACAGTGTCGGTGTACACAACAAAAGTGAGGTCCCAGTTTGGATGTCCCAGCATGTGTGGGCGGATCGGACTGATCTATAGTGTTTTATAGCTCTGCAAATTGAGACAAGTATGGGAGAAATCAATAGAACAGTGTTTTCCCCGCTCCTTCCAGCTGTGCTCTCTTCCCAGCATTAGCGACAGGTCTGGATCAGATGGCTCAATTTATGGAAAGCTAGTCTTGCTTACCAGCCCTGTTTCCACAGAGCTGTGGAGTAATGTCTGGTCCCACACATATAATCCTGGATAGGATAGGATTTGGGTTGTTTGCATTTCTTTAAACTAATCACAATTGTCTTGGGCGACGCTAAACTCTGGTTGCAGCGAAGGTGGATCTGTAAGATAGTCTTGGGGAATAAAGTTGTGGTGAGGCATTTTCACCCTGCAAACCAAAAATTCCACATATACAATATTAATTTAACTAATCACACACTACAGTAACATGGGCTATTTAAATTAGCTAGATACATCACTGTGTGTATTTTGTCCGTAGCAAATCCCTGCCAATCTTTCCCAAAATGACCCAGTTAGATAGTAATGTAGATAGTAGTAAATGCCGTAAACATATTCTTTGTAAATCTTTAAAATCATTCGCCGAAAGAACCATGCAGGCCTGACTTGTTGCACAATCCAAATTTTCTTCAAACTTGCCATCCTGGACATCCGGCAGAAGATCTGGCGATTTTCCGGTTAATTAACTGTTGTCGATCCAGGCTAATCCAGGTAACCATCTGTAGCTGAACACAACAAAGACCAAGGAGTTGGTGGTGGATTTCAGGAGATCTAAACCACACATGACACCAGTCTCCATTGAAGAGGTCCATGTGGAGGTGGTCAGCACTTATAAGTACCTGGGGGTACACATGGACAATAAACTGGACTGGTCAGCCAACACGGATGCGCTGTATCACGAAGGGCAGAATCGGCTCTAATTCCTGAGTAGGCTGCGGTCATTCACTGTCTGCAGTAAGATCCTCTGGATGTTTTATCAGTCAGTCATTGCAAGTGTCTTCTTTTTATCCTGTGGTGTGCTGGGGAGGCAGCATTGAGAAGAGAGACGCTGGGCAACTGCTGGTAAAGAAAGCTGGCTCTATTGTAGAGAAACGGACATTGAGAAGGTTACTGGCAATCATGGACAATAACATCCACCCACTACACAGCACATTCTTTAAACAGAGGAGCATGTTTAGTGGCAGACTTCTGTCACTGTCATGCTCAACAGACAGATTAAGGAGGTCCTTTGTTCCCAGGGCCATCCAGCTCTTCAATACAACACAAAGGGGAGGGGAGAAATTGACTTTTCAGCATGAGCCTGTCTCGCTCAGCCCCTACTATTATATCACTTGTCTGCTGTACAACTGTCTTATTGACTATATTAGCCCCCTACACAATCTGGACTGTGGTCATAACATCTACATTTTACAACTTATTCCCTGTTACATATTGTTCCTATTCAATCAGTCAGTTTATAGGTTAGGTCTAAATGTAATAGTCATAGTTAATATTGAATCATGATCTACTGCACTGTTCACTTTTCATCACCATTGCACACAGTCTACCATAGTATCTTACCTTATCATGGTCATTGCATTTCTGTGAGTGTTTTTTATTTTTATCCTAATGTATGTGTGATATATGTGTGTATGCAGTATGTATTTGTTGTGTTATGGTTGTCTTGCGACTGGATGCCTGAAATTTCCTTCGGGATGAATAAAGTATCTATCTATCTAATGGAAAGCAGACCCTTTTCACTCCATACTGAAAAGTTAGTGTTATTTTGACGGTCATTGGGAAACGTGACATAAACCATGTTCTCTCGTGTAAATGCCCACTGTCTGGTTGACCTACCCATCCACTACCACCTTGCTCCTAAACGTTTTTTTTGTCGCTTGTAAAAAATATTTTGTTTTGGGGCATTTGCTGAAACAACTGCTTCTGTTGTTTTTCTTGGGAGGTCTCATTTTTTTGGTTGCAGAATGCAAACTTATGATGTCTTTGACCTTTTAGGTCTTCTAGATAATATGCTTCCAGTTGCTGTTTGCGGTTTCTGTTTACTTCTACCCAATTTCTTTTGCTGGTGCTTAAACTGTAAATCAATATCAAGAAGGCAAGATCTTGCCTTCTTGATATTGATTTACAGTTTACAATAGCAAAAGCAAATGTATAAAAAAGCAATCGTACACCCATAGCCTTGATGCTGTAATTCAATGGAAGGGCCAAGGTTTGACCCGAAGACGTTCCTCTTGGCAATAAATGATATCATCAAAGGTCTGAGATTTCTGTCTTATGAATGTTAATGTTTTTGGTCCAGTACCTCCTTAACAAAGCAGCATTGATCTTTTATTAAAATTCACAAATTAGTATTTCAAAGGAAAGCTGCTATGATGAGCTGACACAATGTGAATCATCATTGTGAAGTAAACCCCACCCTCTTTACAGTATCCCATAAACCTTGGGAAGCATTGGAAGAGATCAACATGTCATTTAATTTACCAATGGATCAACCTTAATGTTCTCAGACCCATAACTTTGGTTTCAACATTGGGGGCGTTGAGATTGTGTAGTAAAAACCTAGAAAATATAATGAATATGAAAAAGGCGACACAAAATGTCAACCTTCAAAAAGGGGACAACATTTTTTCCTAAACAATTCGAAAACAGGTGAGAAAAACTCTGAAAAAGTAAAAAAAAAAACATTAAAAGGAACAAAAACTTAGAGGTGTCATGGAGAGGCAGCAAGGCTTTTCAGCCTTCAGAGTCTAGGTGAAACCGTTATTGGGGGGGGGCAAGCAAAGCAATGCCATGGAAATCACAAAGGATAGATATGTGTCATTTTGACCTGTCTGCAGCTTAGCTTGAATGATCTGTGGTAAGATATAAATATATGGAAGTAGTGCGTAGATATGTAGAAAAATACATCAATTCAAGCGATTTAAAGCAAACTAATACATTTATTCTGTAACCAATCCTGAGGAAGGAGGGCCGGACAGACTGAAGATGGAAAAAGACCACATGGTGTTCCCAGTAGGTGAACTAATATATGAGGAAGGAGGCTTTGTATTTGAACTCTACAGGCTCAAATTCATCTCCGTGTCTCTCTGTCCTCTCATCTGTCTACAGATAAGCTCCTAATAAGGTGTCAAAAATAGAAAAAGGTTTTACCTCCTGCTCACTCTCCTTATAAAACATGTAGTGAATAGAAAATCAACAAAGGTCTGTTTCTTTGAAGGTTGTGGAGTGACTCTTGGTTGAACTGCAAGTGCTGAGCGTGGCTTAATTAAATTAATAGAAGGGTGAATAAAGGGATGGAAACCTGCACTTGAGAAGTGTCTGTACTCTAACAAGCAGTGGAAACATTGGCATGGGAGCTTGCTTTGGGATGAACCTTTCAAACCCATCTGTGGTACGGTCACAAATGTAGTTCATGCTAAAAATGGATGCAACCATGTCTCCATAGGTAATAGAATCCTGTTCCTGTGAGCTTGACTAACTTTCTTCTGTCGCTCCACAAAATCTCCTTATCAAGTAGCTTTAGTCTACAATTGAGTCTACAAAACATCAGAACAGATCCATTTTCTGAGCAATCAAAAGTTTTCAAGTGTTGTCGGAGACCAGGTTTTCATTTTTTAATTCCAGCCACGATTTAAAAACAGGTCAGGATACAAGTAATGCATATCATTACATATCTCAGAATGACTTATGAAAGCTGCAAGGGCGATGTTTTCATTAATCAGGTGTGCAATGCTTTTAAATATTCTTGTAAATAGACTAAATTATGTGTTGTGGTGTCCAACTTGTTTTTCTTATACAGTATGTGGGTTATAATGTGAACGATGGCACACATCATCACTGTTAAATATCGAGAGACACTCCCACAAGAGAATAAATGTCCCACCGCTCTTCACACAGAATGGGCAGAGCATTATCTATGTAAGATCAATTGTAAGACATTTTTAAAACACTCTTGAAGAAAGTCCAGAGGGACCGTATTGTTAGTATGATCAATAAATAGTGATGTTATGAGCACAAGCATTGTGCGGAACCGTCTAAATTAAAAACAGGTTGAAATACTCTTAAAGGAAAATGCCAGTCGATTTCAACATGTAGCTCTGTTTTTTAGGATTTGTAGTGCTGTCAGGAGCGAAACAAATAAAAACAATCGGTGCTGTCTACACCGAGTTATCCTCCTGCATGATTTTGCACCCAACAGGCTTTAACAGGGCACATTTTAAACTTATTGTAGCCTCTAAACATGCTTAAAATGTCATTACAAGTGCCTTCCCATGTGCAGTGATTCCTTCCAGATGAGCACAACAAATTTGACTGCAGTAGATGTGACAGAAAGGCTATAATCCAGCCTATACCTCTGTGTATTTACTGTTACTGTTGATTTCGAAACATGGCTTTCTGTCACATCTACTGCAGTCAAATTAACTGATTCACTGTGTATTCGGTTTGATGTAGATAGATGGAAACCAAGTAGACAGATGGAAAATGGCGTGTTTATGTGCATAAACACAAAAGCTAAATAATAAATCTAGTTGTTGTTTAGCTTAACCAAATAAGTATTCATGTGTCTTTTTAAAGAACTTCCCCTTGTTTAACTTGCACCACTTGCAATTAAGTCGCATGTTGAGCCACTTCCTGAACATTTTCTATGTGGAAAGCATCCAGGACTCCCAACAATATGAATGAGAGAGTGCCAAATGGGGCTAATCATACGCTTGACTCCCAAATACGACCTGACAAGATCCAGTTTAATTTGAGGGCAGCATATAGATACATAATGGCAATGACAGTCTTTTAATGTATTAATGTATCCTAGACTTTACCCTATCATATCATAATGTGATTATGGTGGCCTTTTAGAGCTTTTATCCCAAAATAATTCCACTAGTTTGGCATTTAATGTTTTACTAGTAATTTTACTGTACTATGGAACTTCCATTATGTGCTGAATAAAGTAAAAGAAGAAACAGGAAAAAAGGGATTATAGGGAAATCAGAGTGATCAGAGAGGTAGTCTTAACAGGGTCACCCTTAACAAGGTCACTCATGTAATCAATTGGCGCCAAGGCCACACCAGGTCACCAAGAACATGTGTCTGGGTAACGAGTCAACATTACAAAATTTCTCAGTCCCATCGCGTCGAATATGAATGCTTGGTCAGGTGCCTTTGCGTTGTTATTGTCGCTAAAAGTCTCCTTTAGTGTCCAATCTAAACACGCTTTATCAAACGTGCTTTGTTGGGACTACTGGCATCACTTTTGATGCAGGTAGGGAAAGGAAAAGGTTGTGGGTGGGCTTATAAAAGGTACAGTTGGGCATAGGAAAAAAAGGCCAAGACAGTTGGGTTTAGGAAAAGAAGAAAGCGACTGTTTGGGAAACATGACATGGGTCTCCTGGGTGAAAGTCCGGTGGTGTTTGACCCATCCACCACCCCAACCACCCTCCCTACACGGAATATCATACTGTTGTCACTCTTAATACTGCGTCGTCTTCAGGTGCGTTCTACACACGCTTTGAAGAGTGCTTTTTGCATCGTATCTGCCAAAGCAGTTTTTTACTAGTTTGGAGTGAGAATGGGTTGAATGTTCAGAGGGTTTCAATGATTGGGATATGTATTTGGTTGAAACAGAAAAACAGTGATGAAATTGTATGTGTTATTTGTGTTATTGTGTATCTATATAGCTCAACATCACATATAAGTCTGCAAGACTGCAGAGTTGAAACCAACATTGATTATTGGCTGTATACTTAATAATTAGGAGAAATATGCATGCACATCAAGCTGTTATAAATGCAAACCGGAAAGAGGGAGATCCTTAAAATACTACCTGTACATTTATACTTTGGAATTATATTTTTTATAGGACTTTATTGCTACTAATTCTATTTGTATGTTGTGCTGTGAATATTTCATATAGTCTTGTCCCCATCTATTGAAAATCAAATTAACCAGCTACTATTAAACCACTACTCTAATTGTAAATTATCTACTCGGGGAAGTGAGAGTGTAGATTACAATTTTAGCTATGCAAACATTTTATAAGGGCAAAGCTGCTTTAGAGTCGGAAGTGTTTTTTGACTTAGTTTATGGGAAGATCCAAAAACTGCAGTTTGTATGGCTAAGCAGTGTTAGTCTGTCTAAGCACAGTGATAAGGAAACACACAGAAGGGGGAATTATCTGTGAGGCTGAGACCTCTTGTACTAAAATGAAATGCAATCTCATACAGAGTTATCTGTGTTAGGTGGCTTTCCAAGTTCAAATTCATCAGCCTAGCCTAGATCTATCTACACACACTAGCTCACCAGCCATACCTTTGATGGTTGATCATGATCATGAACAAGTAAGATTTCCAGTTAACAAACTTGTGCTTAGGGTTAGGGTTAATACCAGAATATCCTACAAGTCTTAAACTGTTCCATTTGGAGAAGAAGCTCAGTATTTGATATAAAATGGGACTTCAGCGGTGGCTGCACCTCTGTTCATCTTGTAGTGGTTATTATTTAAAATAATATACTACGGTCAGTCACCAGCTGCAATTAATCAGGAACTGATTCTCACCTCGGGTAGCAGGTGATTACAATTAATTACAATCCACACTAGCTGTCAGCAGAGAAAGAGCAGCAGTTCTTTGACCCGGTAGGACCTGGTTTTAAAACCAATGCATTGGATCAAATATTTCTGTTGTATAAATTAAAACAACATTAAATATTGTACTTACACGTTAATATCCCAGGGCTTTGGTCATTAAGTAAATACAATATGAGTAGTATTTGACAGACATAAAGACTGTATTATCCCAGAGGAACTAGTGGAGTGGGATATATTATTCAGAATGTGTTTGACATGAATCCTGGGAAAAAGTCAAGCTTGAGATATTATTCTTCCCAGTAAGACATTTTGGCTATAGCTTTGGACGAATACAAGGTATGTGTTTTGTAAATGCTGCGTTAATTATTGCATTACTCTGTCTGTGACATTTACTGAAATTGGGATAACTCCTCAATTAAAAAAAACAAAACAAGGCCTATATAAACTGCCAGATGCAGACATTATAACCAGGTTTGTGACTTAAACTTGCACTGAAAAATGTAAGATGAAATATGTATTATAACAAAATGTGTTTCTCACAAAGACGTATAAAACTTGATGCCAACATTTCTATCGGCATCCAATTCTCAGACAAATCCAATGAAGCAAAGCTTTCCACTATTTGACAGCTATAACTTAAGGTTATGAATTATATGCAACAGGGCTGATACAACAAAGCCTCAGTGCAAAACCATGTAATACTGCAATGCACCGCATGCTTTTGACGCATTCATTATACTGTAAGCATATAGTGAGCGTGTGTGTGTGTGTGTGTGTGTGTAACATAATGCAAGTAACAGTTAAACCAAAGCAGCGTGACTGAGGGTTTAAGGTGCAGGACTGTATTTATCGCGGTGAGTAGAGAGTAAAATGCGTCACTGCACAGAGTGAAACTGAACTGTGTGTGTGTGTGTGTGTGATATACAGTACAAATAGAGGGATTTAATGCTAAACCATAATTTTTAAGCTAAAGCAATGGGAGACTAATTCCTATTCAAATTGACAGTATTACAGTTCATTGTGTGTGTGATGTACAGTACCAATAGAGGGATTTATTGCTAAACTATAATTAATTTTTAAGCTAAGAGATGGGAAACTAATTCCTATTCAAATTGACAGTATTACAGTTCTGTGTGTGTGTGTGTGTGTGTGTGTGTGTGTGTGTGTGTGTGTGTGTGTGTGTGTGTGTGTGTGTGTGTGTGTGTGTGTGTGTGTTTGTGTGGTGTGTGTGTGTGTGTGTGTGTGTGTGTTTTTGTAGGGACAAATTTGAGTTTTAGATTTTGTTTGGACAATTTTTTTGTTGTTGTTTTAACACCCTGCCACACATAGTTATATTAGGTATTATGACTGATTGCTCAGATTGACATTGTGTGGAGTCATTATGAGGAACCCAACTTGATAAAGGTGTAAGTTAAAACATATATATATATCGTATATATGACTTTTTCCCAGACAGCATTTTTATAAGTCACATTAGGAAAAGCAAGTGTAAATGACAACATTAATGATTGCTGAAGTCCATTTACAGTTGTGTTCAAAATAATAGCAGTCTAACATCACTATCCTCATAAATCATATGTTTTGGTAGAAGTGTTATTTCTACATGGCACATAATTTACTAGTAAGTGTTGTAGAGTCATAGAAAACCAACAGACCCAACAGTCATGACATGGATGCTGCTCATCGCCTTCCAGGCAGCTAACCCTAAACATACCGGTAACCATTGCCGCGCTGCCAGGAAGGAGACGTTGGGGGCAAAAAACACCAAACACAGTGCAAGTACTAATAACAATAAATAACGTGGGTGGAAAACCACGTGCCATGTGCTGAGAGCCAACCGTCTGATTCCAGTCATGCTGAGAACTTCCCAGTAAATGACCTGCTGACTGTTTGCTCTCCATGGCACATTGCTGGCCACCTCTGGTATAGGCTACCCATCCTGCACATATGATGCCGACTATTATGATGTGTTGTACAATGGGCAGGATGCAGTTTTGTTGGCTAGTGATGCAACACTCTGTGTCTGTGCACTTAATGTATGCACTATGTTGTGTTGAATCCTCTAAACAGCAGATATTGTTTGTTTGTCCAAAACCAATCCTTCTTTCTTATAGGCCTATACAAATAATAGCATACCATATTTTTCTTAAAGTGAAATAAAAAAGAATTTACAAGCCAAAAATTCATAAAAACAAAACCAAAAAAATAACAAACAAAAAAATCGAAGGCACATAAATGAACGTTTGTGCACTACAGAGTTGCACCAAAGCTGCTGCCGCATTTCTGCAGCTTCCACCATGTACTCCAACAGCATATCAAACATATAACCAGAAGAATCCCAAACATTGCCTCTGGCTACTGTGCAGCTTGTTTGATTTCACACACAGCATAGTGGCGTTGTAATTCCAAATTTGCAACAGCGTGTTCGAATTTCAGACCTTGTTGGCGTCACAGTGTAGGACCAGAGGAGACAACTTTGGTCGATGAAGCGAATCGGAGTCTGCAGTCTCTCTCTCTCTCTCTCTCTCTCTCTCTCTCTCTCTCTGTCTCTCTCTCTCTCTCTCTCTCTCTCTCTCTCTCTCTCTCTCTCTCTCTCTCTCTCGGTCCTGTTTCTCTCTGCTCCAGTAAGGAGTCCTTTATCGCTTTCTCTCTCATCCCCTCCGCGCTCTGGTCTTCGGTGTTAAAACTTTCCTTAAAGGAGACCAATCTTTCACCATTCCAGTAAACAAATGAACTAACAGTTATTGTTTTTCCTGGAACTTTAAAAAGGACGCGTCTCGTTTCGCACTGGACCACAATGGACCGCAGAACGTGTCCGGAGCGTCCGCACTGATCCTCTGCCGCTGTGTGCGGGACATACTGAAAAGAAATCCAGACTGGAGGTGGACTGAACCTACACGCACTGTCCGTTCTCTTTTCTTCTCTAGTTTACGGCTTTGCATGCCTCCGCTCAGAGGATAGCCCAAATCAGAAGCGGAGAATTATTCAACACGAAGAGAGGACGACATATAGCCAGGGCTCACAGGTGAAGGAGGATGTAGCTACAAAAAGAGGGACATCACAAATTGCAGGGACGCGAAAAGAACAATCGGTTGTCTTCACGGGTGAGTGAACCTGATTGTCTCTTAACAAATCTCATATTTACTCGAAAAATTTGAATGTTTGGTGCGTCTTTGACACGGTTCACCGGATGGAGGTCTTGTTCTCTGAGTTATGTGAAGACATTTAAGATTGAAAGTTTGCGATCGTAAAGCTACAGCAAATGCACGAGGCTGAACTCAACTGGATTAAATGAAACTTTAAGGAAATCGAATTTAAGACCTTAAAAGGAGAATAAGACCGATACTGACGTTATGACTCACTGAACAAGCAAATGCGCATTATGCGTAATTATGGTGAAGAAATATAACAGTATGTGTCAAATTATGAAAACTTGACTGTACTGCGTCGTTAGATTTACAGGTGGATGGAGCAGCTGCGTTGTTTCAGAGATTGCGATAGCTGCGTTTTTACGCATCACATTGTCTGGCATGCGTCGCAACAACGCCCTTATTAAGTGATTTATTCTGGTTCTGAGTTTTAAATTGTTCTCATTTGATTTTCCGGAACGCCACATTTGACTTAAAAAAAACAAAAACCCTGCCCAGGTGGTGTACATTTCGTATTGTGAAGGAAAACCAATCCAATCAGGAAGGATTCTGGATGATTTGCGCTGAAATCCAAGTAGGATTTTGTTATCATCCACATATGCCGCTTTGGTTTAAGAGTAAATAACACGAGTTTGAGGTAAAACACTCAACTAAATGACTTGTTATAAAATGCTGTGGGTTTTTCAGAGGGTGTGTTCAGTTCTTCGAACGTGTGTGTTGCTGGGTTTCATTCAGAGAGGGTGTGGCTCTGCTGAAGGTTTTGTGCGTCTCATTTAAGCTGGGGGGGTCAACAGCAAATACCTGCACTAAACTGGGAATCAAATCATCTAGGTGTGTGTGTATGTGTGTGTAGCTGTGTGTGCGCGTGCATGTTTTTTTATTCAATGAATGTCCCGCTAATCCACCTGTCTCCAGGGAGGATTAGAGCGCTTGGGACATTTTGGGACCTGCTTTTTTTCCCCCTTTCTCCTCTGCCTTTCAACAACATAACACAGATTTCTTCAGTTACACCCTAGAAATCGAGCCACAAGTGCCATTTGCTGCACATGCAACATTTGGTGGAGGCGTAAATCTTTTTAGTAGCCAAGACTGGTTGGCCACACTGATAAGATGTCAAACTCGGACATGTGTCAGCTTGGAGGCATTGTTGGAGAACAATTACTATGTTCCCAGCTCATCAGGATACATGTAACACATCCAAAACCGTTATGACTCAAGGCAGATTTTGAAAACCGAATTGAAACTAATCTGTATTCAGGTAGTTGGGTAAACAAGTCCTAAAGCCTCATTTGAATGCATGATAATACTCAGGTTTGTCATTTATCATAGCCTGGATGCTATTACTCTCTCTTTCTCTTCCTCTCAGCTCAGTTCAATCTATCACCCGCTCTACATCTTCCTCTCTCTGTCTTTGTTCCAATAAAGTCTCCAATTCAACATGCTTTATTGGCATGAAAATAAAAATAAAAATCAAGATGGAAATAGACATGGTCTCTCTCAATCTCTGTATTGATGCTGTCTTCCCTCTGTCTTGTGGGTTTAGCATGGCTGTCGCACTGCTGAGGGTTTGAAGCCCACTTGGCATCCTCCTCTCTAATTCCAGGACCATTTTTCTTTTCTTTTCTTTGGGAAGCATACTGATAATGCTCATTGATTTGTATTTTCAACATGAAACTGATTATTTCACTGCATATACAGTATGTGTTTTAGGCAGAGGTAGGGTTCTGCTTAGCAAATCATTTAATTCATCACTAGTTTTCTATTACAATCGTGCTTACATTCATTCATTAAAAGTTGAAAAAAATTGACAACCATAAATATCTATCCATGAATATTCTCTCTCTGTCAATTCATGCCCACAAATTGGATAATGGTAAATAAATGCAGGTTTATTAATGGCTGTTTGTTTTTCAGGCGAATGATTAGGTCCATGGCATGAGGAACGTTAGATGAGACTTTTAAACACACGCCAAGCACAGACACAGACACAGATGATCAGACATGTATACATAAAAGTGGCTACAGTATCTGTTGCACAAGCGGAGACATTCTCCATTTTGCCTCGGGATGTGCATTTTGAAAATGCCACATCTATACATCATCACCCCCCCATTTGATGGGGAATTAATCAGAGTGGATCAGCAGGCTTGACACATTGCCGCTAACTGTTTTTTTTCTCTATCCCTGACTTTTAAAAAAAACCCTATAGGAAAGACTGCAAGGGAAAGAACAATAACTGTGGAGGATGAGATCAGAGTGCCAGAAACCAAGAGGATGAGGGGGTGCCCAGTAATTCAGGGAATGAAATGGAATTGTGTGGTGTGCGTTCTGCAATATTCTGTTATGGGCATTTCTCTCTGCAGGTACAGGTGTGTGTAGTCGTGTATTTGTATTTGTGTGAGGACCAATTTGACTTTTAAACCTTGTGAGGAAGTTTATCTGGTCCAGTGGTCTTTAAAGGTCTGTTGGAAGACTGAAGCAGCTAGAATTAGGGTAGGTTTATGGTGTGGGGCTCATATTGATTTTCAAGGCATCAATATTCTTAAAAGTACTTCTCAGATCATTGACCAGTATCTGAACCGAGTATATATACAGTGGGTACGGAAAGTATTCAGACCCCTTTAAATTTTTCACTCTTTGTTTCATTGCAGCCTTTTTCCAAAAATCAAAAAAGTTCATTTTATTTCTCAGTAATGTACACTCAGCAACCCATCTTGACAGAAAAAAACAGAAATTTAGAAATTTTTGCATATTTATTAAAAAACAAAAACTGAAATATCACATGGTCATAAGTATTCAGACCCTTTGTTCAGTATTTAGTAGAAGCACCCTTTCTATCTAATACAGCCATGAGTCGTTTTGGGAAAGATGCAACAAGTTTCTCACATCTGGTTTGGGTATCCTCTGCCATTCCTCCTTGCAGATCCTCTCAGTTCTGTCAGGTTGGATGGTAAACGTTGGTGGACAGTCATTTCAGGTCTCTCCAGAGATGCTCAATTGGGTTTAAGTCAGGGCTCTGGCTGGGCCATTCAAGAACAGCCACAGAGTTGTTGTGAAGCCACAGATCCTTCGTTATTTTACGGTGTGCTTAGGGTCATTGTCTTGTTGGAAGGTAAACCTTCGGCCCAGTCTGAGGTCCAAACTCTGGAAAAGGTTTTCGTCCAGGATATCCCTGTACTTGGCCGCATTCATCTTTCCCTCGATTGCAACCAGTCGTCCTGTCCCTGCAGCTGAAAAACACCCCCAGTCAGCATGATGCTGCCACCACCATGCTTCACTGTTGAGACTGTATTGGACAGGTGATGAGCAGTGCCTGGTTTTCTCCACACATACCGCTTAGAATTAAGGCCAAAAAGTTCTATCTTGGTCTCATCAGACCAGAGGATTTTATTTATCACCATCTTGGAGTCCTTCAGGTGTTTTTTAGCAAACTCCATGCGGGCTTTCATGTGTCTTGCACTGAGGAGAGGCTTCCTTGGGCCACTCTGCCATAAAGAACCCCGACTGGTGGATTGCTGCAGTGATGGTGACTTACTACAACTTTCTCCCATCTCCCGACTGCATCTCTGGAGCTTAGCCACAGTGACCATTGGGTTCTTCTTTGCCTCTCACCAAGGCTCTTCTCCCCCGATAGCTCAGTTTGGCGGACGGCCAGCTCTAGGAAGGGTTCTGGTCGTCCCAAACGTCTTCCATTTGAGGATTATGGAGGCCACTGTGCTCTTAGGAACCTTAAGTGCAGCAGAAATTTTTTTGTAACCTTGACCAGATCTGTGCCTTGCCACAATTCTGTCTCTGAGCCCTTCAGGCAGTTCCTTTGACCTCATGATTGTCATTTGCTCTGACATGCACTGTGAGCTGTAAGGTCTTATATAGACAGGTGTGTGGCTTTCCTAATCAAGTCCAATCAGTATAATCAAACACAGCTGGACTCCAATGAAGGTGTAGAACCATCTCAAGGATGATCAGAAGAAATAGACAGCACCTGAGTTACATATGAGGGTCACGGCAAAGGGTCTGAATACATATGACCATGTGATATTTCAGTTTTTGTTTTTTAATAAATATGCAAAAATTTCTAAATTTCTGTTTTTTTCTGTCAAGATGGGTTGCTGAGTGTACATTACTGAGAAATAAAATGAACTTTTTTGATTTTTGGAAAAAGGCTGCAATGAAACAAAGAGTGAAAAATTTAAAGGGGTCTGAATACTTTCCGTACCCACTGTATATACACCTTTCCAACATTGGGACTGGATTGGCTTAGTGTAAGTTTCAGACACCCCTTCACACAGCGCTTGGCCAGGTGTGCAGAGGGGTAAAATAAGTGTCATTGTCTCTCCCAAGATCTCTTTATTTATTCTTCACACAACTACTTCAGTCAGTTTTGTGTACAATATACTATCAAGTGCAACACCATTAGCCTATCAGACTTTTTCTCATAAATGACTCTTTGAAGCATATCAATATTTATGTTTGTTCTTTGGACAAATATTATATTGCTGATCTTTTTAAAAAAAAGTGACCATGGTTGCTTGTTAATTGATAGCGCAACATGCTGCTAGTGCTGGTATTATTTCTCTCTTACGGTCTGTTTCTGTGCTCTGAGTATGCTCGTAAAACTATCCACGTTGGGTTCTGGTTAGTCTACAGTATATCCACGACATTGCACTTCCAGGAATTGCTCCACTGCCACCATAAATTCTGCCGGATGTCACTCTTTTTGGCCGGATGTCCGGTACCTTGCGCTTTCCTAATATTGGAAGTTTAAACCCTGGTGGATTTGTGAGGACTATGGTTAACTGCTCAGATCTCTGCAGGGTAAAATCAGACAGCTAGCTAGACTATCTGTCCAATCTGAGTCTTCTGTTGTGCGACTAAAGACCCCGATCCGCAGCGCCGTGGAGAATGGTCTGGCAATGTGAGACTGGTTTGGCTTGGTTCTTCACAGGTCCTTTTCAGATTGTGTCCAACATTTTGAACTTAGGGGAAAATTGATAACCAAACTATCCAGGTTGAATGTTACTTTACTGGACGTTAAACCTTGACCAGGGTGGAAGAGTTTTGAGGCGCAAAAATCACAACTTTTCACTGTATTGAGAGGGAACTTGAGAGCATGATAGGCTTCTTCGTATTTTCATGATAAGGATCACCTGCTTTTCTTGCTTGTTAAAAATCTCTCCTTGTCCGTCTGAACAAATCTTGAAGTCTTGATTCTATGAAAGGACTTTTGCATTGCAGACTTTTGCATTGTTCCCAAACGAGTCAGATTCATTCAGCTTTAGCTCTCCTTCACACATTTCCCCACAGTCATTCAGTCTTCTTAAGTTAAAGAGGCACGAACCCCGGCATGTTTGTGTGTGCGTTCAGCTGCGATCGCAGCGCTTGATTCAGTCAATCAGCCGAAGAGGCTTTCATTTAGCAGATTTACCTGAGACTCTCCTGGCCCGAGACCCACAAAATTAAAGTGACAGTTAGTCACAAAAAATGTCCGTCCCCCTCCCTGTAGACCTGCAACCTGTTGGGGGAGGGGTTCAGAGATTTAACCCAACCAGTGTTGGGTTGGCTGTAGATAAGCCTGATCAACTGCGAATGAATTCTTCTAGCTGCTGCCGCTGCTTCCTCTCACCAAGTAGAAAACAGAGATAAATATAGAGGCTTCTTGAGTCTGATTTCATCTTTCTCATAATGGTGAGGGTATGGTGTCGTGTGTAAATTGGGATTTTCCAGCTGCGACTGCCTCCAAAAGACTGACTAGAATACTAAATGAGCCAAAAAAACAAAAGTGACGCTCATCTTTAAAGTCCCTAAGCGTTAATCTAAGTAACTTTATCTCTCCCTCTGGCATTTAAGTCATTTTTTAACAGAAAACGCCACTGCTCTCAAATCCTCTGTCTACTTGTTCCTTGTTTGTTCCTTTCTGATATTTCAAAGATAAGGATTTGGGTTTATTAAAACAATGTTCAAACAGCCAGAATGGCTTTCCTGCTATATGAAGCCGTGAAACCTTACATTGGAAGTTGATTTGCATGATGGATAGATGGAAGGATGAAGTAATAATTAAGGAAGTATAAAGACGATAAACATGTGATAAGGGGATGTTGGGTCAGCTCATTTTGATGTTGTTGAAATAGTCTAGTGGTGCGATTTACCTCTTGGGAGAGCTCCCTACAGCGGGACAGCAAACAAAACGAGATGTTCAGTGCAATTCCAGAGAACAGGCAACCATCTTTTATGACTGCAAAGGCATGTCCATTTGTATATTCAAAAAGGCTTTAATAAAGGCTCGGTCATGTTAGATTGTTAACCAACTGTTATGGCCAAATTAACTCTTATAGGATGGGAAGGAAATATAATGTGTCTTTTTAATAGATTTTGTGAAGATACTGTACATCAATCTATTCATCCACTCTCTATCATTGATTTGTTGGTTTGTCGTACAGCCAAATTGGCACTTATTTGCTCTGCAAGGGGTTTTTCTGTTTCATGATCTTTTCCAGTGCGGTTTTTCTTATTGAATGTTTGATAGCTGTTGTGTTTTGTACCCACATGTCTGGGGAATGGCATCCTTGTTTTCTATCCAATGTGGATGTGAAGCCCTTTGACTTACAAAATAAGTACTGGTAGAAGCACCATATAGCCCTATAACAAAATTCTTCTTTTCAACTGCATATGGGTGATTTAAATTGGTTTATTTTGCCAAATATGTCAGAGGATTCCAAACTAATACAAAAACAGGGTGTTTTCTACTGCTTTTTGTAGGTGAACAGAGAAAAATATTTTGGTAGAAATGAGGAAAGCATGCATCACAACCTGAACGTGACTGAATTTAGATTTTCTCTTTCTCATTGATCCTTTGTACTTCACTGTTTTTTTTTTCTTTTTATCCACCATTTTCTCAGGTATTATTAGACCTTTTCACACAGTCAGTTACAGCTGAAAAAATTCCATATTAGCATATTCCACTTATTATGGTCATTAGGGACAGTTATAATCCATGAAAATCCCAATTTCCATTCTCTATGTATAGATGTAATTAGCCCAGTGTTTTTGTTAGCTTACTTTTCCTTGGTAAATAGTCAACTCAGCATCTTATACAACTGCCAACAGTATGTATTTGTGTTACCAACAGCTGCATTAGAACGCATGAGAGGCTTCTTTATAGTCAACATGTGGATGGAATCCAACAAAAATAATATATAAAGATCAAAACTACAGCATGTCACGTAATGCACATGTCTGACTTCATGACTGAAGCTGCTAGTCCGTAAAGTGATTTAATCAGTCTATACATGTGTAGCATGTTTTGTGCAAACACAATTGTATGTTGTTCTTGGACAAAACTGTGCTATGACAGCATTTTTAAGGGTGAACAAGTTATTGGAAACCTTTCAGGATTTTGCTCACGCTCTGCTTATTTGATCATTTAAGCGCTGGGTTTTACTTGGATGTTGATAGATTTAGGCAACCCATTTTCCTATTACATTTAAGTCCAAGTTAAGGATGCAGCTGGCCAATACAAGCTACAGGACAATCACATAAGCTATTAAACCAGAACATTAGACACAAAAAAGAGGAAGAATAAGAAAAAAACAGCATTTTGACATATACAGTGACTACATTTGGTTATTTAAAATGTCACTCCAGAGAATGGACTAGTCACAAAAAAGAAAAAAAAGTCACAGACTGGGGGAGAACTAAATGGCACAAATCAGAAATATCCATTAGGTAAACGTATAATAATGGCGAGGGGTAAGTAATTTCTCTGAAACTTCAACAGTAAGCCGATGACTGCTAGACTTAGACTGTAAGATGTAATTTATCCATCTTATATGGAAATTAACTTCATTCCTTAGTATTCTCAGTTATTAAACTTTAATGCACTGAATTTATATTATCACGTCTTCAGTCGTGGAATAAGTCAATTATCTGGAATGACTACTCAACCAACCTCAAGCAAATTAAATTCCAGTCTCTGCATTTTTAACACTTTACATCTTCAAGCATTGAGCAACAGTGAATGCAATTCAGTGAAAAATGGTCAAAACAGGCATTCAAAAGTAAAGGGAAAAAAAGAGTATAAAATGTATTTTCAAAAGAAAAATATCATGCATAGTAGACTACAAGAAGTAGAAAACAATATCTAAAGAATCACTTGTTTTAATTGTATCTTATAAAAAGTAGTTGTTTTTCCATTAGACAGTTTGTAAGTTTCTGTACAGCTCAACTCTCAAATGAACTCTGTACTTCAAGTTCAACTTTTGATTCTTTTTTAATTAAAATAAAATCAACATTTATTACCTATAAACATTCAGTGTCAACAAAATACATACATACCTCAATTTATTCCAGCCCTATTAAAACAGGATCTGTTGATGTGTTTCACCCATTTTGAACAAAATGCTTCAAAAGACTGAGTGGCCAGTTTGTTAGGTACACCTAGCTAAAACTAATGTCGTCTAATTCAACAGTCCTGCAATAAATACTTTCTTCATGAAGGTTCTAGTGTTCAGTTTCTGTTGAAACTGTTTTAGAGAGAGTTAAAAATATTATACTATTAAATAATATATAACATTTTGTGGTGCTGTTCAACTGTATTGCATTATACAGACAGGTGTTTCTAATATTTCTTCCAAGATCAAGTATTATATTCTGGCCTTTTTCTGTCAGTCTCTCTCAACGAAAAATATACAATCAATAGTCAAGCTCAGTCTTATATTACAGCAAATTATTTGATATATTCCAGGCTTTTAGAACAGGGTACTTAAACATATACTGTATATTCCACCCTTCGCTGAAACAAGATACTTCAATTCATTGTATTCTTACTGGAACAGGAGTTTTGATATATCCGTCCCTTTAGAAACTGCAGATGTGCCAGCTTTATTAGAATAAGAAACTCAAATATGTCCAATTTGTTTTTTTGTTTTTTTACTTTCAGCATATTGTTATTCAAGTGGTCTGAGAGAAAACTAGACATCTGCACCTCCTCTTGGATTTTTCCATGCTTTAAAAAAAATCTAGCCTGTGAAAGGAGACTTTTGCCAATCAAAGGTCATTTTAGCAATGCCGGAAACTGCCTCCCCCAGCTTTAATGGTGCATGATACCTTATATGGCTGCCGTATTGGAAAAGGATACTTGATTATATTACAGCCCTTTTTTGAACCTGATCCTTTGATATCTTAAAACCTTCTTTTTTTTTATTTAGAAAAGAATACCTATAATCCATTTTTATTGTTTCAGCTTTTTTCTGGAATATGATAGCTTAATATTCAGCAGCCTTGTCAGAACCGGATACTTCAATATTTTCTTGCAGGTAGGGATGTAGAGGAGCGAAGCGAGTGCATTCTTGGATTTTGTGTCTTTCATCCACATGAGCAAAAAACACATTTTCTGGCTTTTCACGGCCTAGAATGCACCAATTTCTAAAAAAAAAAAAAGAACATTTCTGCTACATAAGTGACCCAATTTAAAGATAAATTCATCTTTCCAATGGTGAAATATCCCTTTAACTGACGTCATAGAGGTCTACTAAAATAAGTGCTTGAGTTAGCCGATGTGAGCTATCGGAGCTAACGTTGGGCTGTGACAGACAGCAGAGAGAAACAGACAGTTTGAGAGCTCCAGGTAAAGGTGGGAAAGCCGCTGCTGTAGATGTAACGTTAAGTGTGATTTACGGTTCTGCTGAGGCTCCACACAGAGCTTTCTCTTAAGCCTACAGAAGTGGCCTGAAGTTTATACTCGGGCATTGGTGTGTGCGTCGATCTCCATAAGAGAATAGCACGGCTGGCATTTGTGTGTGTGGGTGTGTGTGTGTGGATTGTGTAGTAGAGCGGGTAAGACAGTGACGGGGATTAGCTTTGGAGCGTGTGCCGACTCTAGAAGTATAGTGAGAGAAACAAAGTGTCTCCCTTGTGCTTTCTGACCACCTGAAATCTGTAGCGGGGAGAAGTTAGCCCTCTCCTTGATTTCATGTTGTCTATGGAGAGAGGGTGTAGTTACAGTTTTTGAGAGGTGTCTCCACGTACCTACGTACGTAGACACGGCGTAGATTTAACGCAGAAGCATAACTCATGCTTTACGCCAGAGACTGACTGCGGTCAAGCAGTCGTGTGTATAGCAATGGAGATGAGGTGCTCTGTTTTTCTGTGCTAATGGGCATTCTTCTTCTTCTTCTTCTCCAGCAGTTAGCTGCTGACTAGAACACTTGTAGGCGGTGTAATGCCCCGTCAGGTCCACAAGAATTGCACCTACGGTACTGTAGAAAAACAATTACCATCACGTTTTCAGAATTCAGGTACCAACTTGGTACAGAAGTACTGGGTCTCGTGACATCCCTAGCAAATGGTTAAAGCTGAAGTGGGTAGGAAGCAAAAAAAAAAGCCAGAATTTGAAGTAGAGTGAGACCTGTTAAACAGCTCTCCCTCTCCCCTCTCTGTCGCACAGGCATATGCATGCACAGACCAGCCCATGGGAACACGCTCACTCTAAAATGACCTGTGATTGGCCAAAGTCTCCAGTCAAAGGCCTAGGTTTTCTAAAGCTTGAAAACTGAGCCAAGAGGAGGGAGGAGAACTCTAGTTTTCTCTCAAAGCACTTGGATTACATTATGCTGAAAGATCATTGTGTACTTTTGCCTAACAATGCCCAAAGAAACTGCCTACCACAGCTTTAACATTAAAGAAAATACTGTTACATCAGTATTTTTTGTTACACTGTAAAAAAAACAACAAAATAAATAAATAAAAAGCCCAGAATCATGCAATAATCTTGCCAAGAAGTTTCCCAATATGAAATCCAAGGTGATACACTGGCATCCCATTGGGCTGTTAAAGCTCCCCGGAGCGTCCTTTGAGATAATATGCAAGTGCGAGGTAAAGTGCGAATTACATCCTGCATGGCTCATTGTAGATTTCCCTAGCTGTACATTGTGGCTTCCACTCTTTCCTTCTCAGTCATATGCACCTCTCTGACTGCAGTTATTTTACAATGTCCTTCCTGTTTGATCTCCATTCAGTCCTCCACTGTGGGTCTGTCATTGGAGACAGATGTAGAGGTGGAGAGAGAGTGAAGAAGACCAATAGAGCAGGGTGAAAGGGAGTGTGTGGAATAAACAGGGACAGTTGACAGAGTAAGACAGAAATGAAAAAGAGGTGATGAAGGAGGAGATGGGTACTGTAAGAGTGTAGTATCCTGTTCATGTTAAAGGTGAGAGTCAACGACGTCAATAATTTAGATGACATAATGGCCACTCATGGCCGAGTGTGATACGCGTTTAGCGAGCTTCAGCTATAAATAGTTTAAACACAAGTGCGGGGGGGTTAAGAGTGTCCATAAAGGTTGCTAAATATAGACCATGTGGGTTTGGGATGACTGTCATGTGGGCATACTGCATCTGTCACACTCTAAAGATACACAAGGAGATAAATTCCCATAACCTACCCATGCACTGTAACAGTATTTATTAACAGGAAGTATTTTTGGCTAAAAACTGAAGCAGTGATATCTGGTAAAAATGTATCAAATCCAGGAAGTCAAAGCACAGCCAGTTTTAGATGCAAACCACCCACACATCGCCAGGGAAACATTAGCAGGTAAATGGAAATGCATTGCACCATCCATCCAAAAATATCCAAAAACCCTTACCTGCTGCCATCATTGTAACTCTCTCCTCTTCGGCCTCCCTCACAAATCCCTCCACATACTTCAACTGGTCCAGACTTCAGCTGCCCGCACCGTAACTCAGACCCCCTCCATCCATCACCCCAGTTCTCCAACAGCTCCACTGGCTCCCGGTCCAGTTCCGTATCCAATTCAGAGTCCTCCTGTTTGCATTCAAGGCCATCCACAACCTCGCCCCCCCATTCATTCAGCATTCAGCTGCTCTGCTCCCCGTCTCTGAAATTCATTACCACCCCAACTTAGAAACATTGATTCATTCCCGCATTTCAAATTGCAACTCAAAACACATCTTTTTAAAACTGCCTATTCCACTTAATTGCTCTGCTTCTTTCTGTTATTGTTGTTGTATTCTTAATTTTTGCTGTTTTTAAATGTCTTATGTATCATCATACTGTGTCCTTGAGTGTCGAGAAAGGAGCCTTTAAATAAAATGTATTATTGATTATTAAAAATATGTATGGAGATATATCCTCCACATCAAGGGATGTCGTGTTAAGAGAGCCATCACTACTAGAGGAAGTTACATACTGTAAACCATAACTTGCATATTGGAGCGTATTGAGGTTGGCTTACAATGTGCACAGACTTGACACATTTGGAGAAGGAAACCTTCAAACTGTATAAAGGGTGAAAATCTTTGTGTATTGGATGCTATACTGTAGCCGAAAGCAGATGTATCTGGCAATCCATCACTTAAACATCCACTTGCTTACTTTATGTTAACTACCAGCCAGTTCCTGCTTCAGTCGGGTAAACTGAGTCTCCCGTTCATAACTTTTTAAGGAACACATCAGTTGGATTGATGGTTTAAAGCGTGTTTTTAGATGAAGTTTCACTTTGTCAGGAATTAAAGTCAAGTTGCAGTAATTTGAAAAATTGCTTGAGATTTTGCACAATATCCACAGACTTTATATTGATATCTTATAATATATGTATTGTTACGTATATTGTTTTGTGTTGCTTGAGTCTGGAATAGAGGATTTTATATCTTGTACCAGAATTTATTTTTCAATAAATGAGTATTGCTTGATATTGGTTAAAACCAGTCCATTGTTACGGACTTGAAAAAACAATTTCCTCGAGCATTGTTGGGTTCCATTTTTAGTAATGTGTGGCAGTTTCATTGATCTGTTTATGTTGTTGGTGTTGCTTTTTCCCACTGCTTTAAGCTGTTCTCTCTCAACAGAGAGTGTTTAATCTCAGTGAGACATTTACTTAGCCTGACAAGCCAGACCCACATCCAGATACTGGGTCTGGGAACTCACCAATGGCAGGGCTCAATCCGAGGGGCGGGATAAACAGTTGTCTTTCAAATTCCCTATGCACGCGATAGAATAGTGCTACAACCAACCTGAGCAACACTGGTTGATAAATTCAACTTTTGCTGTATCTGGTCGCCAACACTCCGCACACATCTTCCTTTTTTAAGACTTCAGTGTTTAACTCCAAGTCTTCCAGAGTCGCGGCCAAAGCTGATTTGAAACACAGCTGTTTGCCAGCAGTAGCAGCCATCTTCTTTGTTTTCAAGCAGCAGGGAATTCACACGGAACCGTCGCAACTCTGCCGTCCTTATGTTAAGCCCGCCCACCGACTCTATACACGATGTGATTGGCCTGACCAGAATTTGGTTTTTCCAGCTCGCAAGCCAACGGAGACTTGCTAGACTAGCGGCAAATAACATTTGCTGTTGCTAGGGTGCGTCTAGATTTCTAGGCTAACGTTCATTGGGTTAATAAAGGGTCATTATAAGAAAGGATAGAATTGGATGAATTGAATTTGGTAGGACGGATCAAATCATGAACTCACTTGTGCTGCCATTATTTAGAAGGACATTATAGGACATCCATTTTAGCAGTTTTTACAAGGCTGTTACACACTCTAAAGTGTGAGTGTGGTATGAATATAGGCTTGCAAATGGAACATAGTTACAGTATATCAGATGGAAGCAGACCCCATTCTCTGATGTGCTATAAAAGACTTGTGATGCATGAAGGCATACGACAGCCAGCCGGTGTCTGGAGGCACACAGCTTTATAACACTCGGGCGGTTCGTGTTTATCTATACAGTGTGGTGATCACGACAGGAGCACCTGCAAGAAACCGCTCTGCATTCATATTCCCCTCAAACCTTTATCAAAATATGCTCTCGAGCTAAGCTTGCATGTTTAACATGCTCCTGTAGTACTTTACACCTGTATTTATGTTTGTATCCAAACTCACTTGAAAGAAAGTTGCAGGTTTGTCATTTAACACAACAGCCATTACAGAAGCTGTTATGCACTTGTACACATGCAGACACACACTCACATACTGTACATTTTATTCCTGCCGGCAGTCTGCAGGTTTAGCATGGCTAACAAAGCACATACACACACACATACAGTCAAACAAACGCACACATTTTTCCACATGACACATTCCCTGTACTGTATGTCCCAAGGGTTCCTGGGGAGTTTCTATCACAAGAAAGCATTTGCTTCACACCTGTCAGTTTGTGTGTGTGTGCGTGTGTGTGTGTGTGTGTGTGTGTGTGTGTGTGTGTGTGTGTGTGTGTGTGTGTGTGTGTGTGTGTGTGTGTGTGTGTGTGTGTGTGTGTGTGTGTCATGGCTAAGCAGCTTTGAGACTTCCTACAATTCCCTGATGTCATTTGTCAAGTGTTTGAGGAGCTTGAAATATAGATTAGAGAGCATACACACAGTCACACAGATTGTAAGCACGTTGCATGAATTCAATCAAATAAAAACAATTGAAACGAATGTTTGCTAACCTGTGTTCTTAGGGAAATCATATTATTGTGTAAAAGTGATTTCCTTTTTCTTCGAGCACAGAATAAATTCCTCAGTCTGCTCTCTTCTCAATCCTTGAGCTATCCTCCATCTATGCCCCTGCTGTTGTTCCTCTTTTGTCCCTTAACTCCTTCCAACCTTCTCTTTTTTATTTTTTAATCCATGCTCAATCTCCTCTTTTTCCTACACCCTTCCCTACTTCCTCTCTTGCTCTGTATTCTGCCCACCTCTCCTCAGAACGATCCTGCGCTAGGACTGTGTCTGATAGAATTGCCACACACACACACACACACACACACACACACACACACACACACACACACACACAGCACAACAGCACTCTCCTTTTTGTCACATACACGTTCACACAGTCTCTGGATAGTCTTCCCTTTGAAGGTGATGTGCTTTGGGGATTTGTCTGTTGCATTGCTTTTTGACAGTTTGACACACACACACACATACACACACACATATTTTGACTGCCATATATGCTGCAACGTGCACTTTACCAGCTAAAATACTCCTTTGCTTGTCAGTTTATCAACTTCACAACTCCTTCACCGCCTCTTTCTGTACATCTTCTTCTTTATAGTTTATAGTGTTTCCATTCCCAGTGAAAGTGCCAAACAGACAGTATGTAACTTTCCCTCAAGCAACATGAAACGGTGATATAAAAACTCCATTAAGCCAGCTTTGGTGAGCCCATTAATCACAGGTATATTAACCTTTGAGGATGTCACTTACACACACATTCTCATTCACAGATTTATCGGCTGAGGTCACTTGCATCTTGGTATTTGACCGTTTGTTTAAATTATCCCGACAGAACGGCTCAGCTCAACTTATTTCTCCTTTATTTATTTTTTTTACATCTCTTGTAATACTGTTCTGTTGTAAGTCTAACAAACCTGAATGGCTGAATTAACCTGTTGCTAAAGAAAATTGAACTACATTTACTGATAATAATTGGGTGCCTTTTTAAGTGGAGATCATGGTCTCTACTCCTTCAACAACCAATATATTGATGTATGATTGCTAAACCTTGGTGCAAAAGCACACCAAAAAAAGCAACACCAGTACAGACTAAATTACACATTTTACATCGCCAGTGGCTGTGCTTTAGGGTGGATTTCCTGCTCAGTCCACATGTGAGCTGCCAAATAGTAGAGCAAGGTTTCATTGCCGCAACATGGAACTGCTGTAAAAGGGCATTTGTACCATACCTGGATAAAGTTTTAAAAAGGCTAAAAACCCCAAGATAAGCATGGCGCATTGCAATAGTTTAAGCTTGAATGTTGGATCAAGGAGTTTATTTTGCTATATCTATTCTCTGTCATCTCTTAAACATCTAAGACAGCTTAGAATTCTCTGAAACGTTTTTATTTTTTTTGGTCCAGGACTGATTGTGTGTGCCCAGCAAAGCAGAGCCTGCTAATATTCCAACCAAGTCAAATCCCCTCTACATCTGGCCCCCAGCCAGAACAAAGCAAACGCTCAGACAGTGTCTGGGAGGGCTTAGGAAGATTTCAGCTCTCGCTTTAGATCGTCAGCAATCTGCTACACAACTCTATGCCGTTGGGTTTGAAATGCGTGAAGACAAACGGGACATGCACTTGCAACTGCCTGACTTGGCTAGAATTACCAACTTCAAAAAGAAAACAAGAAATAAATTTGTATTTGTCTTTTGATAATAATAATAATAATAATCTTTATTTGTAGAGCACTTTTCAAAAACAAGTTACAAAGTGCTTTAACAAGTGTAAAGACAATAATATCCAAGAGACAATAATACAAAAAGACAAAAGCATGAAAACATTGAAAGACTGAAATACAGCTAAAAAAAAAAATTTGTAAAATACAATAAAAATAAAAGGGATAAAGTAAAATTAAATAAGATCGGGAAAGGCTCTCCTATAAAAGTATGTTTTAAGAAGTGACTTAAAAGAGTTCACTGACTCAGCTGACCTGATTTCCTCGGGCAGGCTGTTCCAGAGCCTCGGGGCCCTGACAGCAAACGCTCTGTCCCCTTTAGTCTTCAGTCGAGACTCTGGAACAGATAGCAGACCTCTGCCCGAGGATCTCAAGGTGCGTGCTGGTGTATATGGGACTAAAAGGTCAGAAATATAACAAGGCGAGAGGCCATGAAGAGCTTTAAAAGTGATCAATAGAATTTTAAAGTCAATTCTAAAACATACTGGGAGCCAGTGTAATGAAGCTAAAATAGGAGTGATGTGGTCATATTTCTTTGTTCTGGTTAAAAGCCTGGCAGCTGAGTTCTGGACAGTCTGGAGTCGATCAATAGATTTTTGAGTTAAACAGGTGAAAAGGCTGTTGCAATAATCCAGGCGTGATGAGATGAAGGCGTGTAAAATGGTCTCGGTATCTTTAAAAGTTAACATAGATCGAATTTTAGCTATATTTCTAAGTTGATAAAAACATGATTGAACAAGCTTTGTGATGTGCTGCTCGAAATTTAAATTGCTATCAAACCAAACACCAAGGTTCTTTGCCACAGGCTTAATGTGATTTACTAGCGACCCAACAGATGGCAGCATTTGCTCTGCCATCTGCTGAGACCCGATGACCAGGATTTCTGTTTTGTCTGAGTTCAGCTGGAGGAAATTATTTGACATCCATTTTTTAACTTCACAAAGGCAGTTGTTAAGTGAACTCAACATTCCAGGGTCTGTGGATCTGACAGGCAAGTATATTTGTGTGTCATCAGCATAAATATGAAAAGAAATGCCATGTTTATGGATAATACGTCCAAGGGGAAGCAGATACAAGGAAAACAAAATGGGTCCTAAGACCGACCCCTGAGGCACACCATATTTAACTGGACAGAACGAGGAGACATAGTTATTTACAGACACGCAAAACTTCCTATTTGACAGGTATGATGAGGCTATTTCATTTGATTAATTATTCATAGAAGGGTTAGAGTCTGGAAATATTAATCTCCCACTAATACAAGTTTGTTTTGAGTATGCATTTGTTGTTTTACACATACGAATAATTATACATGTGCAATACATGAACACACTGCAGTGGCATAGTATTACTTTCCACCCGTCAATAAAATAACGACTACTTATACACATCCATTTTATTCATGCAGTTGTGTGAGAGTTTATTAGATTAATTATATTTGAGTAACACATTATTTTGATGCTGGGTAAACAAAACTTATAATTAAAAGACTAAATTGCCTTTCTCATTATGAACCATTTTTTATCTAAGTAGTTAATGATTGCCTCCATTTGTACACTATGTATGTCTGCATACATTGGCATCTTGTATGTGGGGATGAAGAAGAAGAGAGTGAAGAAGGCGAACATTTTGCAAGGAGGAAAAAAAAAACAAGACAAAAAGACATGCTGCAAATCAAAGTGTCGTGTAATTCACTATTTTGGAATTACAAAGAGACATAAGGACAATTAATGAAAGAGAGAGACAACAACAGATGGTGACAGAAAAGAAAATGGCTGAGAGAGAATGCCAAGGGCAATAAATCAAAGAAATAGACAAAAAAAAGAAAGTAAAAAGAAAGGTTGAGACAGACAGATTAAAGTAAACACCAGTCAAGGTCTTCTCAAAGTAGCATCTCTGAATCCGCCACTTAAAACCAAGGCCTCAATTAAGATTACTTGGATCAAGAATAGAAAAGAGTCTCAGATGTGTAAGCAGTGGCGGAAAGGAACATCATAACATGAGTACATGTACCAAAGTACCGTTTAGTTCAATTTTGAGGAACTTTATTTGACATGTTTATACTTATTTTAGTTAATACTTCACCTCAACTAGCTACAATATGAACTTGTTACCTATAACTCTAAAAGTGCCCACATTTGCACACATCACTAATCCTAATACACTTTGACATAAAGCTATAGTGCATAGTTTCTGCCACCCTCATGATGAGTTCTATGTAACAGCAAAATTGTTGGCGCGTCCACATGATACAAGCCTTCCGTAACCGCCCCCTACGGTTACTCTAATAAAGCTGCTCGATGCTCCCAACTTTTCACCACCGAGTGTAAGTACAGTAAGTTAAACTATCGTGGAAAATGAGCTAATTGATACCTACAGGCTACTATAGATAGCTTGAACTTGGAAAGGTTAAGTGGGCTACTAAGCTAAGATTCCAGCAAGGGAATAATAATACCCTAAATTAAATTATGCACTTAACTTTGAATACTGAATGATTTCAGAGGCTATGAGAGAAGAAAAAAAGTCACTTTTTTCTTTTTGACTGCAGAAGTTTTCCATAGCGTAATTCTATTGGCATGACTCCAAACCTATCCAATTTGTGTGTTAAACTCTCCCCAGAACTCTGTGAACTTGGTGAGATGGCTGTCTGGATATTTGAGATTAGATAGGAAAGGGGCAGGAAGAGTGTATGGGAAAGATGGTCTTATCTGCCTTAGATCCATATTTACTGCCAGTCAGTTTTCTGTTAGTGTACTCTGAATGTCTAATAGGCAATAGTCTAATTATCATGGCAGTCAATACACAGTTCCTCTATTTATATATCATTGCTGGTTAAAACTATCTTGGTAAGATGCAACAGCCTCGGGTGTTCTCAGCAGCAACAAGTAAAGCTTTTGGTGGGTTAAATCGTCATGATGCCGTTTTGTGTTAGGGAGTAGAAGAGTAAAGATTTATTGATTTAAAATACTACACACACTAGCCTTCCCCTTTTTTATCTGTCATTGATTTTTCTCTCAACACCTCTCCAATTGACTCAAGCTCCCTGCTCGGTCTCTACCCCTTTGTATCGGTACCTTATTCCCTTATTGTCTCTCTCTGTCTCACCTGTTCTTCCCCTTGTCCTTACCAGTCTATAAATCCTGCTGCCTTTGAGGGAATGAGAGACCAGGTGTTGAAAGCCGCCCGGCTGAATCATTGTTTTCATTCCCGTCATTCTGGGATTGTCTACTTTAGCTCACCCGCAGGCACAGGCGGCTCAGGAGGTGGAAACAAGGAGAAAAGAGATTGGTCTACTTTCTGTCAGATTCTTATACACACTCGTTTGTCTGCCCCTAACAAAATTATCTGTCTTATCCTGATCAGATAACCCCATCCTACTGCTGCCTATGTGTTTCTGTATTACACTGAATACCAACAACAGAATCAGACCGCAATAATTGGCTGGTTTAAAGGGAGTGCACGCAATATGATCTACATTAACATCCAAGAGGGCTTCACTCTGAGTTGATAGATAAAGGCAGGCTTGTTGCTCGGAATGCAAAGAATAATCATCCAAAGGTTGTAGCAAAGGTGTAAATGACCATTTTAACAACTAGGCCTAAATTAACCAAAGAGAGAAACCCTTTTATTCAGTTACTGAGAATTCTTACTCTATAACTACAACAGTCTGCAGTCTATGGTGTTTGAACTTCCCATAATATTCCATGGATTGACTAGGCCAGTGGGAAGTTGGTGTATTAAACATCAATGTACCTATTGCTTAGTATCGCTGTCTGGGCTGATCGATGGGTTTGGCTGTGAGTTGAAGTCACATGATCAGCAGTCTCCTGGCTTGTTCTGACTCCCAGTGCCCACAACACCCCTGGGCGCCTTTTGCTTTTGCTCCGGCTTTCACTAACAAGTTTGTGCATGGGTGTTTGTGTGTGCACTGACGGATGACACATCGGTCTTCCTGTCCATGTCGTCTAGACACTTTTATCCTGTGACATTTGCTAAAAAGAAAAGAAAAAAAGAAGCAGCTTCAACAGAACGTTGACAGAATTTAAGTTTCCTTTTTGACACACACATACACACACACACACACACATATGCATGGAAGGTCTCAGACTGTCAGATTCACACTGTCAAACACGAGCAAGGTATTCAGCTTGTGTGTGTGTGTGTGTGTGTGTGTGTGTGTGTGTCTATGTGTGTCCTACTGCCACTGTGAAGGTGCCACTGGTACACATGTATTGAAGACAGTAAACAAACACACACACACACACACACACACATACATACATACATACATAAATACATAAATACACAGCAATGTAGGGACCCACCTTTTACACATGCTCGCATTCAGCCAGAGAGGAAAAGAGAAAAGTTGGACTGACTTCCAGTTAATGTGCATACATTTCCCAGCATTCAACATATTCTGGGTGGTCCTTGTGTTTTTCAGCATTACTCATCTGTTGCTACTACTGCTAAATTCATCCCGAGGTGGATTTGAAGTTGCATTTTAGCTTAAGATGGTAAGCCACACCAACATTTTAAACAGTACAATCAATCAGTTTCAGTAGAATCACTGGCGTGTTGACAGTGCTGAGCTTTAAGGAAACAGGGAGCCATTAGCTTGATTAGCTGCACCATCCACTTTTAAATAAAGACAGGAGTCAATGGTACAATTATATCTTTTGTATACATGATCTGGGCCTGTTTGCGACCAATCTGCCAGACAATTAGAAAGCGCAGAGTTCTTGGCTGTTAGCAGTTAGCAGTTTGCCAAGTATCCCTGCAAGTAGTCACTACATCACCAAGACACCATTTATTTAGCATAACGTCTCTTGGTACAGCTCTTTCATAACCAAGTGTTTCTCTGGCCATCTTGTTGTCTGAAGCCCACTTAAGAGGGAAAAAGCAAACCGGAAGCTGCTTCGTCTTTATCCTTTTTTACCGAAAGTTAATTTCCACATTTATTTTCTCTAGACATTCCAGCAAGCGCTTTATTCATGATCTTTTAACTTCAGGATTACAAAAAACAATATAATGCAGGCTATGATAGACAAAAGATATCCTTAAAGCCTTGGAAACCAGTTTCCATTTTTCTTTTCCTCAAATGTTTTTCCCTCATGCCAAAAATACAGATGGTCAAGCTGACTTCATCCCAATTAGCCCGGCCATTTCAGCTTGAATGTCAATTAGCAGCTTTTGTCTGCTGTGAAAAAGTCTGCCAATCATCATCATAATTTGGCAATGATCACTTTGATGAGTGAGATTTTAAAGCAACAATTCGGGGCTCCACAGAGGCCAAATCATCTGTGGCCAAACTGCAGGTGGATTAAAGAACAATGCGTTTTGTCTTCACCCAGAAGTCTCTTACTTCTTCACTTTCTCCCTGCACAGAAACCGTCAGTCGCTCACGCCTTCTTTTTATGCGCGTGCTTGTGTGTTTGTCCACACTTTCTCACATTTGCTCTGCTCTGCCGTTGATAAGCAGTCAAATCCACTCCCTCGCTCTAATCTGAGAGATTTAGGAATGCCTTTGCTCTTCTCTCTTGCTGGAGGAAGTGAAATGCACACAAACACACAATATGCTACTGCATACTTGGTCACAGAAGAATTAAGTCCTCACTGTGCCATATGACATCCATCTTGGTGTGCATCCAACACAGTCTTTATTTCTCCCCCTCTTATACAGGCGGTCTTATCATGAGATTGGATGGCAGAAATATCACCAGAATTTTTTTTCAAAATCTCTTCCTAGCCTAAGTGATATGGACAAAGAGCATCATTTGTCATATTGGCTTAATTTGAGTGTCTTTTACCTCAGCTGGAGAATGCTTTGATACTGCCAGATTGTGGCAGAAGATTATGATAAAAGTGAACATTGTGATCATAAATGACTTTACATTAGTGCCTTTGACAGGTCAGCCTCCCTTCAAAGTCATCTCCTGTATTTCATTTAGATTTTTCTCGCACAGTCCTTTGATCAAAGAGCCACTGTGGATGGCCTCTCATCACGGTTCTTCTTCTAGTTGCTTCTTCACCTCTTATTTGGCACAAGGACATATTTTTATAGTGCTCTTGTACTGTTTTACTTACCAGAGCAAGCAGAAAAAAGAACCAGAATAATAAACAGCAAATACATGGATTTAAACCTTCTCTATCTCTTATTGTTCATGCTCATACCCACATTTGTTCCACTCTTGCACTCTGGTCTTGTTTTGGAGGATTAGCGTTATCTGTTGTTTGTCCCCACGTTCCTACACCGCCCACCTTCACACTGGCACGGCAGATAACTTTATTAGCAATTTTACACAGGTTAATTGGATTCCAGCTTTTCACATTTGCCTCTAACAAAAACAAATCTCTTTCTCTGGATGAGTCTAAGTGAGCTGTAGGGCAGCACCCGAACGCATGACGGAGCGGCCAATGGTTTGTTGAAGGGCGCTTCAGTAACTCCTGAGCATTGCAGAGGACAAAATGACAGTTAATATAAAAAAATGTAATGTAATTTTCTAATTGTCCTTCTCTGGGATATGACCACCGTTTTCCGAGACATTAGTGATTGAGTTACTTAAGAGCTACATAGGACGTATCATCAATTCCCACGCCCAAGGAAAGGCAAGCAGCTTTATTTTAAAGCACATTTCAGCAAAGACAATTTAAAGTGCTTTACATAAACATTAAAGACCAGTTGAAAACAATACAAAATATAAAAACGGATATAATACGAGATTTTGGGACAATGTATAAACTGTTGCTCTATACACGTAATCCACCCGCAATCCTTGCCGGTCCCACCAATCTTACTCTTTATTTCTCTTTATATGCTTTTTGTCAAACACTTCCACTTTTCAACAATGTAACTTCAGTAACAATTAGAAATAAAACAACTGATAAAATACGAGAATAAAAGTTAAAGTGTCGAAGAAATGAACACATCATTTTAAAAAAATGCAAGGCATTTTAACAACATATACTCACTGCTAGTTAACTCTCTGTCAGGCTGGGGTGTCTGATGTTGCTGGGTGCCGTCATGTGAGTTTTCACCCAGCTTCCCCTGCTTTGATCTGCTGTTTGGTTGCATAGTAAAGATATACTTACGATCAAAGTGTATGTCACTGCAGCAGCCAGCTACACAACCAAATATATGTTGATCTGCTAACAACAATTCCATCACATTATCATAATTATTAATAAACATTCATACAAAACGATGGATTCTCCTGACTAAACCACTATACCAGACAATACATGCAGCTGAACAATACTCAATAGAAGCTTGAAATGGGAAGAAAATAAAGCCAATAAAGCAACTAACAATAACCTTTGGTGGAGAATGAGAAGGAATGGCGGAATAATTGGATGAAATGGCAGCAAATAGAAATGAAACAGAATGAAAGACAAATTAAAGAAGCAACAACATAAGAGGTGGAGAGACAGATGGTTGCTATAGGGTGAATTAATTATGCAAATGGATGGACAGAGGACAACAGGGAAAAATATGGATGTGAGAATAGTTAGATGATTAAAAGGAGCCGCCTGTTGTCAAACAGTGTCCTTTCCCCGTTGGCCTTCACTGAATAACACCATATATTTCATTATTATGCCACCAAGACAAATTCCAAAGTTTGTTTATTGTCCTCTGTGTGCAAAGTGTCTCTAACAAAATGATAGCGTGAGCGCTGAGAGAGAAGCGAGAACGAGGGCGCGTGGCGGCGTCAAGCTCATGAATGAAGTGAGTAACGACAGCTGGGCCGAGAAACGACTTATCGAGGAGGGACGCGGCAAATGAAGGATGAGTGAGGGAAGGAAGGGAATAACAATTAAGCCATGATTCAAAGCGGAGAGAGTGAGTGAGGGAGGGCACGGACGGACAGAGAGATACATTATGCAATGACGAGGTGGTGAAAGGAGAGAAGGTGATGACGGATGAGGGAGAGGTGATGGTGATTGTATGATTGAGGTTTATAAGCTTGTATATGGAATATATGATGCAACTGTTTAGCCTGTCTTTCATTTTTGGAGCCATACAGTGGCTTTTCCAACAATCACAACTTTAGTTTTTGTTTAAATACACACATAGTTTATTGATTTTCATGTGAAAATATGTTGGTTGGTTTACACGCTAAAAGTATTATTTTTTAAATGGAGTCTGGTGGGTTTAGCGCTAGCAGCCTTAGAGCTGTTTCTGGTTACACAGAAAGGTCTCAAAGAGGTTTTACAGGTCTATCTCTGTAGGGATCCTTTCCATAATGTTGTCAGACACTTAGAATATTAACCTGAGCCTGTCAGTGGCAAAACGAGCACTTTTGTGAAGGTAAATACAAGCTGGACAATTGCCCTATTGACTTACATTGCAGCTTGTTTTGCCGCTGCCGACTGCAGCGATCTAGCTAATACTGGACCAGTGTCAAAGATTGTCACCAAAAAAATGGAAAATAGGGTCCAGGTTGAAAAAAGCAGTAGATACCCTTTAAGTAGCTACTGCTGCGGCCTTTGACCCCCCTTGCTAAACGTCTCTTAGGATAACATGTTCCAGAGCTCTGGATACACAACACATTACCGCTTCACAGTCTAATAGAACATGTTCCTTTAGTCATGTGAGGTGACACTCGCCCCCACAGAGACATAAAGGTGTTCAGCGTTTGCCTCTGCAGTCTTTTCTGTATAAACAATATGCAAATCAGCAGCTCGGGAACGCTTAACATGGCATACTTTCTCAATTACTTTTGCTCGTTGGCTTCATCTCCAACAAAATAGCATCAACGGTGCAGGATAACTACCGTATGCAGTACAGTTGCACAATAAAGACACGGAAGAGGACTTAATCAAGCAGTATGTTTATGTGTTCATCAATACTCTCTAAAGCTGAAAGGGACATTTCAATTGTCTATACAAGCCAGTTAATAAGAATTTATATACAGATTTATGAATGAAATCTTATGCTGCTTTGCATAATCTGTTGCAGCTAAACACTGTTTCCAATACGATTACTGATTTACATTTCGATTATTGTCTTAGTGTATACAAAGACAAAATAATGTTTTGTAGCACCCTTCTCACCTCTCACAGTTGGATTATGGCTATGGCAAAGAAAATGTGACTAAGGTATTGTATGATGTCTCCTCACTACAGAAAGGTATCATTTACTTCCTGTATTTACAGTGAACATCAGTTTCAGAATTCAGAAGCTTCAGAATAATCCATTAAGAGCAGAATTCCCAGGCAGACTGGGTTGTTTCATTGACATGTCTGTAGAGTAGTTGTAAAACCAAACAATTATCAAAATGGGCCATTGCATGTCAAGAGTACAGAGCGTAGGTTTTCCTGCCAACACACTTCTGGACCACATCTCTGTGTGAGTGTGTGCCAGGTAGTACAGTGGTGTAGGGCCTGTTATGGCCTACATAGTCTATATCCTTGATGTTCCATTTCCAGGATTGCTCCGTTGACACCGGAAAATCCGCCGGCCGGATATCCATTGCCTTTGGCTTCCTTTGTGTTGGCATTTTAAACTACCTAGACTGTCTGTCCAATCTGAGTTTTACAAGTTCCACTATAAGTTCCTTCTGAGCCTATTTTGTAGCAGCACCATGGCTTTTCTCTGATGCCTAGCACCGCCCAAGACGATTGTGATTGGTTTAAAGAAATGCCAATAAAACAGAGCACTTTTTCCTCCCATCCCGAATGCTGTGTGGAGTAGCCATACCGTCCTCCAGCGCGCTTTGGAGGACGGTATGGCAAAGCAAGACTATGGCCTACAGGGCATCTGACTGGACAGCACAGCTGATCATTTTTAGTCAGTGTACCTGCACAGATGCTTGGCTTGCACAGAGCACAAGCACTACTTGTTTGTGAGCACTAAACCTTTAAAAACAATATTTCCATTTCCCGCCTTCACTGTGTTGGGATGGTTGATTGCAAACATTGAGATGAGTGACTTTTGCACTGATCTGTAGAAACTCGTCCAGCTGTGAAGTTTCAGAAAAAGGTTGGAGGCCTCTGCCCCCTGCAGATTGTCAGCAGCTGCCGACACCCACTGATGGAAATTAGAGCCTGAATTTCATGTTTCAACTTAGTGTTTGAGTTTCATATGGAAAAAATATGAATTGTGCCTTGAGTTGGACTTATTCTCTGAAAAACTAAAAGATTTTCTTGAGTGTTATAAATAATTGACTTTTACCCTTAAGTGTCCTGTTGGATGCAACATTTGTGTTCCTTCATGTAAAGACTTAAATCCTCCATCAAAGTATTTCCGTCTAACTGCAGAAGATGCGCCAGAGCTGACCAACTGCTGGAAGGAAGGAAGATTAATGGAGAAAAGCCAGGGTAAGGGTGGAAATGGTGAGGAGAAAGATTTAGGAGTCAATGAAGAAATAAATGATGGACAGTAAGGTAGCAGGGAGGGAAAAAGGCATGGAACGTGAACTGAATGCCCATGAGAGGGGAGGATGAAGAGCAGGAGCAGATGACAGGGAACATGAGGGAAATGAAAAGGGGAGAGGTTTGGATGAAAAGCTCAGGGAAGCAGCTCAGGCAACAGGAGAAAAGAGGTCCAGGAAGCACTGAAAGGCGGTGTTAAAAAATACTTTTATACTTGAAAATTAAAAGAATTGTCCTCAGTGGAAAAAAGAGAAGAATGATTAAACTATATTAAAAAAAAAATAAGGCTCAATTATGTCTTGCAGTTATGTGTGCTCTCCTACAGCCATATCAAACAATGTATTAAGTTACTGTTAATGCAAAGATAACCTTTCCCTTAAAGAGATGGGCACTAAAGGGGAGTGTTTCAGACAGAGGGTGAATACAGAAATGTTCAGATTGACGGGATGAGAAAAATTTGAACATTAAAGACTGTTCTAGTATGAACCCAAAATACAAGTATAAATGTGAAAATTAAAATATGTCTCCTTTAAAACACACACAACATATGAATGAAAAAAATACCTGTTGACAGAGTGAGGGCAGGAAACAGGTATAAAAGACCAGGTCCATGCCAAAGGAGGAGGAGCAGAAATAAATGGGAAAGAAATGTAAATTAAAAAGAAAATAGCAGCAGAGAAAGCCTGACGGCAAACGGAAAGGAACAGCACTCACAGTGGTAGCTGCCAAAATAAAAAAAAAAGAAGAAAAAAGAGAGACTAGGGAGGGGGATGCCGGTGTAATACAAAAAAAAAAAAAAAAAGATAATACATTTTACTTGAAGAACTAAATCAATACATGCTGTATTGGTATTAGGATATTCTCTGACTCATTTTGTCACTGTTGATCATTCATGGGAGTACAGTGTGTTCAGCGGAGAGTGATGTTACAGAGGAGGGGAAGTGCGTCTGATAGCGGGTGATAAGCACTCCAGTTAGAGAATCAATAGAGAGGAACAAGTTTGACCTTTCACCTCGGCGTGTCACCACCCCTGCTCGGATCGACAGAGCGTTAAGTCAGCCCCCCCTCCTCCTCACCCACTTTAGTGTGGGTGTATGTTTGTGTGTGTGTGTTTGCAGATGACAACACATTCTCTGTCTCCCTCTGACTGTGTTTATATATCTACTGTACATCTCGCTCTCTCCCCACCATATGGACATCCCCGCTGTGTGTCTGTCTGCCTCTCATTCAAAGTGTAATGTTGTGTAGCGGACCAGCAGACTTTGCTGGTGACACGCGATGAGGAGGAAGGAGGTGGGACATTGAGCCGCTGATTTTTATTTTCTACCTCCTGCAGTGTATCTCTTTCTCTCTCTCTCTCTCTCTCTCTGTTTCAGTTATCAATTTCAATTTGCTTTATTGTCAAAATTAATACATCTGGTTTGCCAAAGCAGAAGAACAAACATACATATAAACAACAACATGGAGTAAATACATCTGATATAATAATACAAGTAAACAGGATATTAACTCTCTCTCTCTCTCTCACTCTCTCTATGTCTTTCACCTCTCATCATTTGATTATCTCCCAGTTTTAAAAAGGAATAATTCAGACATGTTACGATTGATACTTTTTTTAGGTTGCGTGTAAACAATATATAAAAAGGACAGGATCTTGGATGTTGACTTTGGACTAAAATGCTGTAGATTATTACTGATCCAAATCCCATTTGCTTCATTTAAGACTTCTCTTCTCCCCTTTCCCACTCTCTATGAGATACATGGATCTGTCTGTCCATGTGCATGTGATGGGAAGACCTGAATACTGTACATGCCTGAGTGATCATACACACAAACACAACCAGACACACCCACACACACACACACACACACACAAACAGCAAGTTTCCCTGAGGTATTTTTTAGTCATGCAAATCTCCGCTCGCAATCACGCAATGCTATGTGCCGTGCATGTGCGTGTACAATTATTTGTATGAGACTGTTATCAAGAGACGAGGGAGTCGGCATGACCTGCATGTGTGTGTCTGTGTGTTTGTGGATGGGATAGATACAGGGACAGTAGACAGTTTGTTTGGTCAACCGTTTGTATGATGATGATGATGATCATGCAATTCCTTTTGAAACAGGATGAGTGGGTGGAAATAACAACGCAGGATCATTTTAAACTGTGATCCAATGCAATATCAGATATATTAAGTTTAATATTTTAAGAAATGCGCTTATTTGATGGAAATGGGAAGATGGCTAGGAAGCTGGAGCTGCAGAGAGAATGTGGGGAATCAAACGCTTACTTTTGTCCGTGTCAGGGGTTCACTATTTGACATGTTGACATGTTAAACTACCATTGACATATTCCAAACAGAAAAAATCTATAGAAGACATCCAGGCAAAGCCCATGGCAACCATATTGGAGGTCCTCAGCTAAGAATTTAGTTGATGTACATTTGTTTTAAAGCTCATTGACCTTCAAGACAGGATATTTGTACGTGTGTGAGTGTCATCAATACAGTATGTCAGGTTGGTGTAAGGGTCTTTATTGATTGTAAACCATTACCCAGGGAGTGAGTTAAAGCTGGAGTGCAGGACTACATATAAATGAATGTCTGTTACATTCAAGGGGGGGGGGGGGGAGAATGCAGCTAGCTCACCTGCAGGCAAACGTCACAAGCACGTACTGACAGTGTTTGTGTAATTACACAGATTGGTGAGGTTTAAACATCACATTGACAAATCACTGATTTAAAGGTGTGACGATTTACTGAAACTGTGATAACAGCTCTTTATTACAAGGAAAAAAGGTGTGAGAGACAAAGTAAAACAGACACAGAGAGGGAGCAGACAGTAAGTGCATATTGAAGCTCATTAGCTCGTATGTGCATCCGCTGAGGCCAGCTAATGTGAGAGGAATGCACATTAATACCACATCTATAATGGCCACGCACAGTGACACACACATTATCAATTGCAAAGGCAATGCAACCGTAATGGTTATTGACATCTGCACATTCAGCACATTGATGTATATACTATTCCTGGCTTTTTCCCCTACTCAATGCTACTTCGTGGCCATTTTTCTTTTTTGTGGGTTTTTTGGCCCACAATAATCTGGTCTGCACTTAAGTGTGGTTTCATGTACACTCCACTGAATATCACCCCTGAGGAAACAGCCCCCCTGTAGGGCTTCTTCAATTAAATAGTTACAATTAGCTAGAGCAAAGTAAGCCAGCGTTATTTTCCAGAATTGGAGTCATTACAGGACGTAGCACTGTCTTCCTCTATATCGTCCTAGCTCAATAATGCAGGGTAAAATATCTTAAACCGTTATTGTGGAATGGCAAATCCAATCAAACAGTGTGCAGAAACACAGAAATTTGAATTTTGAGATGAGTAAAAATGTAAATCAATCAATTTTAACATTTTTTGATGATCTTCCAGTTGTTGAAACCAAACTGATGAAATGTGTTTCCAAGTGTCTCGTGGTCGGAAAAGAAGATGAAGAAAAAAAGAAAAATCAGCTTTAGGGAGAAGAAGACAAATGTTAAATGTACTGTACGTCACAGCCAATATAAGCAATTGACTGCATATGTTATAAGTTCTGAATGACCGGCGAACGTTCAATTCATTGAATATTCATATTAATAATACGAGAAGATGCAAGCAGATGCATTAGAAGTTAATGCAGCCAAGCTTTTATGGATTATAAAGAATGATACATCTTTCTATCTGTCTGTGGTCAATATGGCAATCTATAGGGTGTGCAGTACGTGTGTGTGTGTGTGTGTGTGTGTGTGTGTGTGTGTGTGTGTGTGTGTGTGTGTGTGTGTGTGTGTGTCTAGCAGACCTATTCATTGTTTGTGGAGGAAATAGATTAATGTATCTTTGCACAGAGACTAATGCTACTAGCTTGCTTTGGGGTGTGGCCTGTCTTTGCTGTGTATTATTAAGAAACTGGATTAATATTGCAGAATACTGTATGTTTTACCAGAATCTTTTCTTTTCTCCCTTCACTTTCTGTGATAAAGGACAGTTTGAGAGAGGAGGGAGTGAGGAGTAGGTAGATATACTGCACTCTTATCATGTTTTTAAAGAGGCTTTACCGATTTTACAAATTCAGTTTACTAGTCCTGGGGAGTACTAGCCTACTACTTACCATGTGAAAACAGATAACATAATGCCTTCTGTAGCTCTGCAGAAGGGTGTCAAGTCTGAGCAAATAACCCGATTAATGTCATAGTGATATCATTAGGGTTATGCTGTTGAATTGCATTGTGGGAAGTGTAGGGTCCAGTATTTTTACCTATGACCCATGGTAGTCTTGCTTTTCATGTTCCACTTCAATTTTGCTTTATATTACAGTGTTCAACAGGGCTAAATGTATCCATCCTGAACCTTTAGGAACAGGACATTAGCTTTCTGACAATGTTTAGGCCCTGATTGCTCTACGAACCGAGTGATTAGTCTTATGCAAAATTAGTCTAATGCTGTCCAATTAAAGTCAAGTGCAACATTAATCAATAATTATGGGCTCCATATGGAAAATGCTGTAAGCAGTTTGAGAGTAATGTTAATTACATTATTTGTAGTAATCATTTAATAAATTTTTTGCAACATCATCTTAAAGGGAAACTCCTAAGCTGCCTTAAACACTGCAAATAGCTGCTTGCGTGTGTGTGTGTCAGAGACATATTTAGTATTATTCACAGGTAACTGGATCAGTTAGTGATTCTTAAACATCCACATATACCCCAAATGTTCTCGACCACCGGTGCAACTAAGAGTGTTCTAACCCTAACCCTACATCAGGGGATTTCTTCAGCGTACCACACACACTCAAACAGACACACACGCACACACACACACACACAGGTAATCGCCGCAAATATATTAAGAACACTTCACCTCACAACCTCAACTCACTCACACACAACAAGAAAACACAGGTAGCGCTTACCATGGTGTCAAATTGGGTAGTCTTGCACCCTTTGAGTGTGTCTCTTCACTTTTGCACCAAATAGTGACACCAGTTTGATTAAACTGACTTTTTCAGATGCAGAGATTAGGTGTCAAGGAGATAACAGATACTTGTAGACCTGCTAAGTCAGATCAGAGATCAGTCAGGAACACCAAAATCAGAGTGGGACCATAAATATATTTGAAGGTTCTCAAACATTGCCTGGATGACAGGCAGAGTTCTGCCAATGTGTGTACATATCTGAGAGGTGACACAGTAAAGAACCCAGGTTATAAAAAACTAGGTTTTTTAAAATGTTGTTGCTACTTCTGATCGCATTTTCACACCTGAAGAGCTGCATAAGAACACACATACACACACACACACACACACACACACACACACACACACAATCACTTCTCAATTTGAGAAGTACATAAAATAAAGATAAGAAACTTGAGTTAAATACGCTTTTAATATAATTGCAAATTACTGTAGGGATGCCACAAAAGCCCGGAGGTGGAGAATGACTCACTCACGTCTTACTAGCATGTTGCTATTAGCCTTCTGATCCTGTAAGTCTGGTGGGAGAATTGTGTATTTTAAACACACACACAGACACGCATGCTCACATACATGTGCACATACTATCACACATTCAGGCTATATTTCTTATTCTTTAGCCCACGACTGTTATTCTGTTTGACATGCAACTTTCTCTGTAGTGCACACACATGCGCACACACACACACGCACAGTGTTTAGTTTTGTATTCATATATTCAAAACTGCTTGTTTGCTTTCATCCGATGATGTTGCCCCGAATGCCTGATTGTGCTGTGCTGTTCTGTTAGGAGAGTTTTTCTACTCTATACACTAGGTGCACATACAGTATACACACTTGTACACATGTGAAGTTAATGACATAACACAAGCACACTGAATAATATACATCGGTGTATCCTCTAACACATCAAAAATCTAATTCATAAGATTGGTGAAATGAGTAGAAGATTGCCCAAAGGTCTATAAATGCTCTATAACTAAACTTGAACAAAAATGGGGGGGAACAAAAGTTACTAGATGAGGTCAATTTAAACACTAAAGGCCCTGTGAAGGAAGAATCATGTATTCAGAGAGATGTCAGCTTTGGTCCTTCAGTGTATGTTAATTATAATTCCCAAAAGTATGGTTAAAAGTAATGAAATGTTAGAACAAATGAGGATTGACACAGTTGTTTTATATGCAGCGTGAAAGACTAAACAACACCGTTTTATCCTGTTAGAGCTGCTGCTCCCGCATAATTACAGTCTAGCTGCAGCAGCAACACCCGCAGTGCTGCTCCCTGAGCGCTGCTGGATTCATCATTCACCTCCAGTAAAGGCTGGCGAAATGCTACCAAACCTGTATTCAAAGGTGACTGTTGACATGTGCACTCTTTGCTCATAGAGACAGAGAATAGATTTGTGTCAGGGTTTCAATTTACTTTACTTCACTGGACTAATCCACCAATTACTGTATACAAAAGTAAATAATGACATTCTTACGCCTGAAATGTAAGTTTGTCATAACATTTTATTAAATGTAACCAGTACAAGAATATATGACATTTAATGCCCCGGTTTTATTCTTTTTTTATTTTCTCAAAGATGTTCCCTAGCAAGAAAACGGACATTTTGATAAACAGAAGTTCAGAAGAGCTAGACTCTGTTTATGTGAAAAGAAGAAAATGTGTGCATGCTAACATTTGCTAATTACCGCAAAACACAAAGTACAGGTGTGTGTTTGTGTGCGCGTGTGTGTGTCTGTGTGTGTGTGTGTGTGTGTGTGTTAATGGTCAAGTATTGGAACAGTTTAAATAAATAGGCTTTGAGGGTTTTTCCTTGCTTAAATCTGCTATGAACAATGCTTTAAATCATATGGAAAGATGGATGGGTCTCCCCTTGTGTTGTCTTTCCCTCAAAATGAAAAAAACACTTTTGTTGTCCCTGTCTCAATGTTTTGTTGCTTTTCAAAAAAAGTATTACGTTTTTTGTTTGTTTTTTCAACATTTTTGTTGTTTTTTCCCCCCCAATGTCTTTGTCCCTTTTAATGACATTTTGTCACTTTTCCAACATTTTAGCCTTTTTTTATCAAAGCTTTTGACATTTACTTCCAGTGTATTTTTTTTGTAGATTTTGTCACTTTTTCCAGTATTTTTTATGCTTTTTTCCCCCCAATGTTTTGTCGCCTTATTTGACCTTTTTGACTCCCATATTTCTGATATAAAAAAACTTGGAAACCGGTCAAATTTTACCCCAGGACAACATGAGGTTTAAGCCTGTATCTCTGTAATCAAAATGAATGTCTTACCTAGAATTAATTTTGTGAGCTCTATGCTACCTCTCTCCCCTCCTTCTGATTATTGGCATACATTACAATCTGCAGTATCTAAATTTATCTAGAGAGGCAAGCGGCTGCGACTTGAGATGTCTACCCCACAGAGGAGGAAGGAGGATGGTTGCCTTTTCCAGGCCCCTCCTTACCTGGTTTGACCCAGATACGTCTGTTTGCTGGCAAACTATAGAAAGTGACATGACAGAACTTTGGTCACTCCATGATGTTCTTTTTGCCAATATCTCTAATAAACAGTGCCAGCTACGCTTTGGCTCCATTATCTCTCATCTTATCAAAACTTGGAGATTGTCTGAAACATACTGCCATATAGCTTGTAACTGGCACACATTTTTTCCATTATTCAATAACGCACCTCTCCTGATTGGTGGGAGGCCTATAACAGCTCCACAGTAGGAACAGAGGGGGGTTCATAATCTAAAATACATTTTAATGAGGTTGGCTTGTCTTTTTTCCGACTTACAAAATGCATTCAGTCTACCACGTTGCTCATTTTTCTTTTACCTTCGATTAAGATTAGCACTCATTGCATACAGTGTCCCCTGGCAGAGATATTTGCCCATCCATCTTGTCCAAAAACTATTTACTGAGCAGCCAAAAACCTGTGGTATGTTATCCAGGCTCTATCAATTTTTGACCTTCCTATTTAGAAAATCTGGGAATGGGATTTCCCAGACCTGAGCATCAATTTTAACTGGCATGATATATAGTCTAACATTCCAGAAGTGTTACGCAATCCACACCATCAGCAGATTCACTACAATTTCATACATAGGACATATCTCACACCTGTGAAAATCCATTGCATGAAAATAATTCCTTAAAACAGTCCTTTATGCACTTTCTGCCCACAACAAGCCCAAGGTACATATCTTCACATAATCTGGGATTGCTCTCCTGTTGACCAGTTCTGTACAATATTGCATCCAAAATATCTTCCTTGATTAATGATACTGTACCTGTTACTGTCAGTGCTTTGATTCTGAAATGGAGCACCACAAAAGACTTTGGACTCTTGGCTCAACATTGCTAAAACCTTAAAATCTGTGCTGTATACTTGTTCTTTAGCCTCCCTACTTCTTTCTGTGCATGTGTTTGGTTCTGTATGTCTTATGTCTTTCTGTCAATGTCTTTTGACGTTTGTTCGTTTGTGCTTGTGTTTGTGTATGTCTGTTTTTGCATGTCTTATTGGTAAGCTGCAGACTTCATTCCTACTGTTGTGTTTTTATTAGGTCTCCCCCCACCCTGTCTTTCCTCTCTGTGTTTTTTGGTCCTGGGACGTTCTTATGGCTTAGTGTATTTTTTGTTTGTGTATTTGATCACAAAAAAGAGACTTGGACACAAGTACTCTTTGCTGGCAGTGGCAGTTGGTTGTTATGGAAATGAAGTGCATGGGGGATCTTTTGTTTTTTTTGATGCAATCTTCATTCATTTGTCTGTTAATATATTAAATGTCTTGATGTTGACTAAATTTGAAGCATTTTGAGAATTATACTGATTGGCAAAGGGGAAATTACAGATAACGTTTTCAATAGAAAAGACTTTACCCCGCTGGGTATAGTATGGAAAAGGATTTTTTTAACACAGTTATGATTCAGACTCCTTCGCCCACCCAATAAACATTTGGAGCAGATATTTGGCGGGTGCGTTTTTGCAGGAAAGCGTCTAGGATGTTTGAGTCATGGGGTGGAAGGAGAAGCTGTGAGTGCAAAGGGCGTCTGTGAGATTAGCGGCAGAAAGACAGTGGAAATAAGCGAGTTTATGAATGAGAGAAAGCATCAGAAACTGAAGGTCTGACTGAAGGTCCCTGATAAAACGGCTACAATATACTGTATGTATTCCAAACAAACCCTGCTATGACTTTTGCAGTGCAAACAATGTCTAAAAAAATCAGTTTCAAATACAGTGTGTTGACATTAGTGAGAAATTATCCCTTACATACTGCACATTGTACATTCTTCCTTGGTATAACTGCATTTCCTTACACCATATAACTAGTACTGTCTTCAGTTTTAATTATCAGGATTTTGGCCATTACAGGAAGAAAAAAGGTCCATTGGAAGTTGTTTTTTAACAAGGGTGCCTGGTACTTGGGTGTCACAATAAAGTGAACGTTCCTTTTCTCTTCTCTCCAATTAGTCTGAAAGTGTTCCTCCTCAGCTCAGGACATGGAGGAACATTTATCTCTCCACCTGTCACAGTGTGCAGGTTGTTAGTGGGGAGGTGGCACTTAGGTGGTGGCCGTGGGAACAGAGTAAGTGTTTATACATATAATTTGTGTGTGGTAAAATGTAGTGTATGTGCAGTGTTTGTAGAACAGGTATGTGTAGGTTAACTCGTTAATTTGACCACAGAAGCGTAAAAATAAGTAGTTACATGAACAAATGTGCCCTATTGCTTCCTATCCATAATTTTAAATAGTATGTTTTATCTCTATCATATGCAAACTTTGAAACTCCTATTTAGGTATTTTTAAAAAGGTTAAACTTAAAGCTATAGTGCGTATTCTCCGTCACCCCATAAGGAATTCAAAATAATGACAACACCACTGTTGTTGTATCCACATGACACAAGCCATCCGTAAATGCGCACCGCCTCCACCCCTCCACGCAGTTGCTAGTAGCCAAGGAGGATTTAAAAAAACATGATGGACTCTTCAAAAGAGGTCATTATCTTCACTTGAGAACACAGTCACACTGAGAAACACAGAGAGAGTTGTGAAGCTGCTTACTTTGTATGAACTCATTTGACAATGGCTTAAATATAACTGACATACATTAATTAAAAAGAGTTACTCACTAAAACTTTAAATAGCATTACTTTCTAAAACCTTTTAAACCAACTCCCCAAAAATATAACCCCAAAAGAATGTATCACTCTTAAATCAATTTTTCAAGTATTTACTGAACTCCAGAGGGGAAATTCAGGAGAGGTTGTTAAAAAGACAAAAAAAACAAATCTACATACAGGATAAAATCAAGATGTATGCATTAAGAACAAAGTATACAGTTTATCTACTAATGATGTCAGGTAAATGCCGTGTTAGTGTTTGCAATTGCAACACCCACAAAATGGAAGGAGCAAGGAAAGGTTATTAGGCAATACAAGTCCTCAGGGCTCAACATATCTGAGCGGGTCATGCTCAGTTTCCTTTCTAAGTGACACCTAAATGAGCACAGGCTTTCACCCTGGGACATGCGGCTCATTAAAGGGTATATAAGAAGCCATTGTCACAGGCCTTATTAAAAGAAAGAAGTACAGTGTTACTCTTGTCCCTTTTATTGGCTCATTTCTTATGATAAAAGTTGATTCTTGTGGAGAGAGCGCTGATTAGTCTACATACACTAAATGGATAGTTTTAATAGATAGCTTTTAGGGTGCACCATTAAGCTTCTTTTGTATCACATAGTTTCTAATCTGCGCCTGGTACTTTTGATATGCATCACATATTTACTGATATGCATTAGTGCATTAATGTGGACCAGAAACCAGAGTTTCCAGTGCAGATAACTTTATGGTGTGTTAGGTGGGTAAAAGTGCTAACCATGTTCCATAATGTCCCCAGTTTGCGTTAACTGAGAGCCTTTGTTGTATGTCATTTCACATCTCTTTGTTGGTTCCATTTATTGTCATTTATCTGCTTTCACCTATCTAATAAATAGTCACTTCCAGGACTCTGTATATTGGAATGAGGAAGAAAATTCTAATTTCAGTTTAGCAAGTTTTATTTAGAACGATGTGAGGTATTAAATCAGTGGAACCAATGAAACAGATCCTGCAGTATAATGTTCTGTGGCCTCTCTGCTTCCCGTCACAGAGCCTGACTTTTTTTTTGTCATTGACCAGCAGGTCAGTCTAATTTGTGAGTCCACCAAGTCACTGATTAGTGTAGTGCTGCCAATGGAACGGCGTGTTCAGGCCTCCTCATTGTGCATGCTGTGTGTATTTTTGTGAGTACCACACAGCGCCTGCAATGTGGAGGCTGAGACACGCAGAGACATCTCACACACTTACCACATGCTCTCAAGGACTTAGTGACACAAAGAAAATAGCAAGCTCTTTTTTATTACTAACACACAAACTGAATTTACATGTATAATTTATCTTTTTACATGTAGAAGTCCACACACACACAGGTACTGTATACCCTATAGCCATATTGACTCACCACAGTGCATAAGTTGCTTCACCCCACTTTCCCTGTGAATCAAGTAGGTTATACTTTCTCTATAGGTCAACACAGTGTCCCCTCTCTACCAGCAATCTACATTTGAGTAGTTGGTCTCAGTGACAGGTCTGTTTCTCTGAGGTAACACAAAAAAGTAAAGCTTATTATCTACCTCAGCACTCCTGCACTACAGTGGCACCATGGAGCTGTGGCAGCATAATGACCCATGTAAGAACCCAATTTAGTGTTACACAGATGACAAGCTATACACAAATATGGTTTTGCTGTGGTTAATGAACAAAAATACACATTATCCCATGTAGCAAAACCTGAATTATGCGACCAATTTGGTGCCTGCTCCAACTGGGTTGTTAATGCTAATGGCTACCAAAATACTTAAACATCTTGAACAATATTTCCTCTCCCAATTAGCTAAAAATGCTTATGTAGCTCTTTCCTCTGATGGCCCTTGAGTGTTTCACGTCACTGACTGCCATACTGTCTCCTTCCCACTTTTTCTAATTTCACCTCTTCTTCCACGTCTGTCATTCTTAGTTCCACTTGCTCAGCCAGCCCTGCCCGTTCAAGCAGGTGCATGCTAATTAGCTTAGTGTGGGGCTAGCCAATCCCACGGGGAGTGAAACTGAGTAATTAGCTTGTGGCTAATAGGCGTAGCAGTGGCACCGGGGAGGCCGATTGGAGACCTGCCGTCGGTTCCAGACTGTTGTTTGTCTCTGGGGGGTCTTGCTGCAATGTTGTCAGTGTGTGTGTGAGAGGATGCTTTAAAGATGGGTGCAGTAGCGGTTTTTCTCACGGGCGAGGCGGACATTTTTCTATTAGCATGAGCACTTCCAAAAAAAAAAAAAAAAAAAAAAAAAAGAATCCTTGAAGCGGTTTTCTATTATCTATCATTTCACTGTGTGTGTAATAGGCAAATTGGCGCCCCCTGCGCTGGAAGGGAGTCTCATCGGGGGCGTAATTCAATGTAGAACCGCAACTGGATGGGTGGAAGGAAGGAACTAGAGAGGAGAGTACAAGAGAATACAAGCTGGAAGGAATAGGGAGATTGGAGTGGAAAAAATGTAGTTTGAAAGGATTACATGGATTTGTAAGTGAGCTAAGACAGGATACATAATATATACTGGTCAGTCATACCTAAACAAGCTTGCTTGGACTCTGCACACTATAAAAATGAACAAGTTATTTTATCAAAATGGCTAGCTAGCTTATCTGCCATCTAACAAGACATGACCAATTTAGCCCTGTAAAATTCATTACATCCACTTCCTACACCTCATCGTAGCAATTCAACAAATCACGACACCAAAACATTCACACTTTTTCATATATATATATATATATATATATATATATATATATATATATATATATGCTTTATTTTGCTAAGTACTGAGCTAAACAATCCACCTCATGCATATGTGTCATGAATTTGAAAAGTCATGAAGCTACAGTATATTTGACTTTTAGCTACTTTTGAGGGGGTGTTAGGGAGCCACTAAACTTAAAGCATGATGGTGTCCATTGTCAGCGTCATTTCCACGCTTGTCATTCATTTCTGTGGGAGCAGCCGTGCAATGCATTTTGGTAGTGCGCGTGGCATTGAGTCGCCCACTCCTCATTTGCATAGAGTTGAATCCAGGCAATTTCATGCAAATGAGGAGCGACCGGCTCGGCTCAACGCCTCTCAAAAGCTGACGAAAATCTTTTAAACTGACCGTTTTGGTAACCTATTTACCTAAGATAAGACATCATATTCCAAACGACTGCCATTATGGTCCGTTTTTAAATCTGGGAGCAGACAGACCCACGTGACACATTTGTCCAATCAGGTGCAGCCATCGGGCTTGTAGGAGGGTGTAGCCTATTTTATTTGCTGGTACTGCTGATAGCAAGCCCACTAGTGTGCAATGCTAAAAGTGGGGTGATCTCTTCCTTGAAAACAACGCTTATACGGACATGTACCATGACATGGTTTCTATTATTTAGTCTGCCCCATTTTATGTCAGTGAGGGTAAGCTAAATAACTAACACCTCCCCAACACTCACTGAAACTGTTTCAACTAAAACTGAACATTATCACCTTCTTGTAGGGATGATGTATAGTAGGGCTTTATTAGACTTGCAACTAATAATCTATCTTGAAATTGTCTTTAACAGTAGAGCAAGCTTAGGGAGTTGAGAAGAAAAGTAATATATTTAACTGCAAACCAAATACTGTCAAGCTTCAGTGGGGTGGCTCATTAGAAACAGTGGGACATCCTTAAAAGCCAAACCTGCTGGAACGTGCTAAAACTCTTACTCAAAGAGGAGCCCGACATTGCTGGATGCATGTGGTTTGTTGGTTTTGGTGTATACACAATGGTTTCATTTCCAGGAAGAGACAGATTTCCTAACAGTAAAAACAAACAGGATTGCAAAAGGAATGTGGGAGGGTAAATCTATAGCTAATGATAAGAGAACTGATACAAGCTTGGAGTACTGTAGTTGGTACTCTGTGTAGGATGGTAGAGTAGGTAGCAGCTGTCTTTAAACAAGCACGTTTAGAGAGGGACAGGAATAACTAACAAGGCAGCCAGGCTGGTTTTGCATCTATCAAAAGCAAACTGAGACAATGTATTCTGCATGAGGACTGAAATATTGACGGCTGACAGAGAGAACGGTGGGCTGTCTGTTTTACAGATGGCTGTTCTCAATTTGTACATGTATCAGAAGTTGAAACCCTTTAAAGTGTCTTTCTGTAATGCAATATATATACTGAATGTTCTCTGGAGTATGAAACCCCAGAGGTGACATGGAGGGGAAAAAGGAACAAAAAAACAGAAGCAAAGGGGAAAAATATACAAAGGAAAAAAAATACATGTACTGGGAACAAACACTTTTGCGTGATCTTGACTCTCAAACTCCCGATCTCGAGTTTAGTGTTTGTCCCCAGTATATGTATTTTTTAAATCTTTTTTTCCCCCTACATGTCACCTCCAGGGCTCCGTATTGGAGAGACTAAAGGTTGATTTTTTCCCAATGAGTAGGCACATGAGCCTGAAACAAACCTCATTCATTTCTTATGGTTTTGCCTTGTACTTCTCAAATGCATTTTCATGTTTCTTAGTACAGAGTCAGAGGAAGTGAGGAAGAGATAAAGAGTAGAGAGAAGAGAAAAAACAGGTTGGGTACTCACTCACTTAGTCACTTTAGCTAAGTCCAAAAGGGGCAAGACCAAACTTGGCCTTGTGTAAGGAGGGCACACACACAGACAGATCCCTCACCTACACATTCACATACACACAAATAGACACACATGAAAACACATATGCAAATATGCATTTGTACCTAGCAGACACTCACATACACGCACATACAAATTATTCATTTATTCAGAGAAGGCTGACTCAGGTTGCGGAAATACTCCTGCACTGGTCCAGCCCACGCTCCATTTAACACATCTGAGGCAGTTATTGTGTAAATGGACAGCACAGTCACCTTTTAAACAGACTGTGGACAATGTTTCACAGAGGAGGATGCACTACATTACACACCAGTCCAACCGTGATTAGACTTTATTAGAAACGTATCCCAAACAAGTCACACATTATATCAGCTCTTGTTCCCGAGCTGCATATTTCAAATTATGAGTTTTTTTAAAGGTGCTTTGTCCAACAATTAATGTAATTTTCAATTTTTTCTCATTTAGAATTCACACAAATACGTTCGTCATGTTTTGAGTGTAAAAATGTGTTCAACAGCATGAATGCTTTTGAGGAAGGTCTGTTGGAAAGTGTGCACCATTGTCCCTATTTGTATGATTGTCATGTCTTGACATTTGGAACAGCTATAAACACATTTGTCTTTCGCAACATGCTCAAGGTCCCATCGACCTGGTGGTTGAAAAATAAGATGTTGGCATTCAAACCTTGTAGCCGTGTACCCATTCTATCCATCCTCTAAACATGCATCTGTTAAAAACTGAGATTCATTTTAAAATAATAAGTTAAAGTTGAGTGTTTCCCTTTACCTTCTATTCAGTTTTCTTGTTGCCAAAATTTGGGCCAGTAGAGAAGATGAATCAGTCAGTTTTTCCTTATCGGTTTTTTATCAGTCATGGATTTCATTTTTCAATTACATCACTGTAAACATCATCACATTTCAAATTGCATGTTTCGATTTGAAATTTCATAATGCCAGCACAGCTCTGATTATCTCTGAGAAACAAACAAGTTGTCTGATTTCCATTTGGTTTTCTTCTTATTGTTGTGTCCCTCATTTTTCATTCAGTTGTCAACTCACTTCTACCAAATAAAGAATAGTTGATGTTCTCAAATTAAACTTTTTAGTTTATAGTGCTACTACTTTATATGCTGATTGATTTTGTTCAACCTTACAATTGCCAGAGTGTCCGCTGTGGAAGGCCCGGTGGGAAATTAAATCCCAACCCAAGCTGTGTTCCTGTTCTGTTCACCCACTGTTCCAGTCTGTAAAGCGCCACAAAGACAGAACTAGACCCTAGATAGGACCAACACAGTCCTCTCACCCTTGGCTCTGTCTCTTGACTTCGATCTTTTGTTAGCCGAGGATGTGGAGGGGGAAGGAAAGGAGGAGAGTAGGGCTCTATCGATCTGGCTCTATAGAAACTAGAGGGATGAAAGTCAAGGTAAGAGACAGGAGAGAAGATGGATCTTAAACTGTGTTTATCCTCTACGATTAAATTGGAGGTAGTCCCATTCTATGGATATGAAAGTCTTATTTTGATTTATGTTGGTTCCTCCTTTCTATCTTCCATCATACAGAATTTCTTCTTATTCATCTGCTATGATTTCCAAGCTAGTATTACCTGGATTTGTTAAGCTCTTAGTGTAACAAGTCCTCTCATATTTCACCTCCTCTCTTTTTATTATCAAAAACAATGCATGAATCATTAATACAGTCAATTTAGTTAACTAGAGAACATGCTATCTATTTGGGAAAACTTAAGGTTCAGTTTTTTGGATGTCTGGGCTCTTATAAAGTAGGGTATTCCAAACTGTAAAAAGGTAAACCTGGATTCATTTAATAAGAGGTTTGAAAGGGTTTAGACAGACTCACGGACTTTGGTGTGCGTTCTCGCGAAATTCATAAGGGCTTAAGGTTGTTCCAATGTCGAATTTCAAAGTGCGTAAGGATTTGAGTACATACTTACCAAATCCTTTCCGTGAGTCTGCATTGATGCAGACTTCACCAAAGGGAATTACTCACAGTTCAAAGCGTGTGATGTTTACCACAGAGACCATAGGGAAATCCGGAAATTCCAAAGGTAAACAACAGCACGACATACGAGACCTACGACCACGGAATGGATCAAACCTGTTGTCCAGCTTGTAAAACAAGAGTTTGAAAAAAATGGGAATGAGCCAGCCGTCTAGTGTGCCTTGGCCGTGTGGAAAGCAACACACTTAAAATGAAAATTCCCAAACCGGCAAGTGTCATCAACATCTCTTTTGTTAGACATCGCCAAGGTAACATGATCTTATGAAGTGCTGTCCCAATCCCATTTATACTTATCTGATCCCTTGTGGCCTCTCTCACTCACTCACTTAGCACCTGAGATCAATTACTGTATGTCTGTGAGTCTGTAGTCTTTAGTCCTCAGGGCTCACTTTGGGATTGGGCCAATGAGAGAATAGGAAAGACGATCCTACCGTTATAACCCAAAAGCAATCAACTTCCATGCACACGGCAGTTCAAATGTTCCTGGTTTCACCTATACCCTATCCTGATAATCACACTGATTTTCCATTTTGTTTTACTTTGTTCATTCCTTATTGTAAAGGGGAGTTATACTATTAGTAACCAATTAGTAGTGGGTGATGTATTTTATTAAATTGTGCTTCAAGACACGCAGCTACCAGCAGTTCTTTAAAATATAACATATCATCCTCAATACAATTACCATGAGAGACGTTTAGCATTATTATTACTGGAATTTTTTTTTTACAAATTCCGTAAAAAGACCAAAACAACAATGTGTCAGTCCAGCTCTCAATACTTTCTGACTCTTCTACATTATCTGTCACTCAGCAACAAGCCAATTCATTTTTATTAAAGGGATATATCTTTAAAAATGGATCACTAACACAAATACATAGTTTGATTTTGTAGAAACAAGGCTAATAAATATCCTTACTCAGCTGGTCAGTGTAGACTTTGTCACATCACTCAAACTATTTTATTATTATTATTTTGAGCTGTGGATTAAGTGTGTTTTTGGCAGGAGGATGAGACTGGCTCAAAACTGCAGTACCCATGTTCATGGTAATGATGACACATATAGCCTATGACGGTGTAGCTTCCTGATCTGTTTTAATGGGGTTTCGGGGCAATATGGGAGCACATTACAGAGGAAAAATAACATCTTTGTTTTGAATCTGACCCATGATCTGTGCTATATGAGATCCTCCATTCTCCCTCTGTCTCTCTCTCATCACTGGTAACTTCTGAATAAAGCATGTTGTGGTCTTACAGTATAATGCATAGACAAAGTGACACATGGGAGGCAACATGTTTCTGTCATTCACCTCCGTATTCTCTCATGTGCACACACACACACACACACACACTGTGATAGCCCCCGCCGAGCAGATTGATTAAAGATGGAAATGTAGACACAGCTAAAACACTGTGGAAACTCACTCAAGTGCAACACACACACCTTCCGTCTGTCTCTCTGCCCACAATCACACATACTCCCCCATCGAGTGTTATATTGGTATGCAGTTCCAGTAAGAGATATAACGCCTCAGTCCATTAAGGCACTCTTTCTCTCTTGTTCTCTTTATTTTTAATGTTTTTAGTTGTTGTTGCAATGGACGTTTTCTGTATTTCCTTTGTCTGGCGTCTGCCTTGGTCCTCCTGTCTCCCTCTTGTCTCCTTCTTGTCTCCCTCTTAGCTTCCTATTAGATTTAAAAACCCTAATGGAAAAACCAGCAGGATGGAAAACACCTCCTCCTCCAGCCTCCATTTTGTCTGTCTTTCTTCCCTTACCTCAGTTTTTTATTTTCCTGCCTCTCTTCCTCCGCCTCCTCCCGTCTCCCTGTCTCCCTCCTACGCCCCTCTCACCTCTCAGCTGCTCTGTACATTTTTTTTTTCACAGCGAGATCCACCATTTGGGGAAGAGGGAAAAGAAAAAGAGATACAAAACAAAATACAAAGTCTGCAGCACCTTCTCTTACAAAATGGCTGCAGACATGACGGTAAAAACAGAAAGTCATTTTGGAAGCACAGGTGACATGGTTGCTGCATTTGAGGAGGCAGTGGTAAGGAGAGTGGAGACATCTATTGAGACTCCTCTTCCTTCTTTCCTTCCTTCCTTCCTTTCTTCCTCCCTCCCTCTCAGTCAGTCACTTTCCTGTTACTCTGTGGCAATGAATACTGAATCAGTTGGAGACAGACGGTGTGTGGGGTCTCCCCGGAGGAGAGATAAAAACACTTGCAAAGCGCACACATGCACGCTAACATATGCCCGAGCAAGAAAACCCTCTGTCTTGAACAGTACGAACACACACATGATTTTTTGCACAGATACATTCTGACAGTATAATTTTCCTTATCAGTGATGTGCAGTCACTGAGTCTCAAATAGCTTCTTCAAACAAGAGTGAAGCCACTGGGAGGCTCAGAGGAGGAGAAGATTATTACTGGGAAAACACACACACACACACACACACACAATGGGTGCTGCCACACATGGACACTGCTACACATGGAAAGACACACTTTGCTGGGAGAGTGGTAAAACGCCATGTATCTCAACAGTGGGGCTTCCTTTGATCACATCTTCTTTTGGTTGATCTTTCTGTTATCTAGCAAACAGTAATCAGACTCCTGTACCTCTTTCTACATGTGTGTTTCTCCGTCTTTGTCTCTCTCCGCGTGTCCTTTTATATTTGTCTCTCATTACATGGTAAGCATCTTTTGCCCTTCTGTTGCTGAAATTTGATCTGAAACTTTCAGTCACAATGTCCTGCTTCAAAGGTCGCTCCAAAATCGAGAACTTTATGCCTGAATTTGGAGGACACTCAGGCACGGATCACCACGCTTTGTACTACGCTTTGTTCGTTCTTTGAGGACAAATTCATCGTGATAGTTTTGTAAATGTTTGACTTTACACGTTGATGAGGGGCACCTGAACGCTCCATTAGTTTGGATTTCTGTGCAGCTGAGCAGCTTCATTTGTAGAAGAAACACATGTTCCACCTGACCTCCTTTGAATGCCATTTGAATCATTTCATTTTGTGGCTTAAACGATGGCAGAGGCAGCCTGTCACCTGTCATAATCCAAGTGTAAACTAAAATGCAGATTCAGTGCACATAAAGACACTAATCATTTGTCTTTGCAAACAAGAGGCGTGTTTTATTTGAATATACATGAAACCTTTATTTCATTGGTATTTATTTTGTGATGGTGTTGGGTATACATTCTCCTTCTCCTCAGTGGCGCATATAAAAGTCCTTGGGAAGTTAAGGGACATCAAAGGTATTGTACCAACAGATGAATCATAAAAAAAGAGGAGACATTTCTCATTTACATCCAGTCATTCTTGTAGAATAAATAAACCAATAGACCAATAGCAGTGAGGACAGAGTAGATTGTGTGAAGAGGAAATAATAAAAGTAGACAAGTCTTGCCAAAGCCAAGAGACAAAGAGGTGATGCATGGCAGAGTGCACCTGACTTATTTGACAAAGTCAAATGTGTCAGGGAAGAAATATAGCTGCAGAGAACACTCTGAAATGAAACTATGTGATATGAGATTATTGCTGAGGCTGTGTATTGGTGATAAAATGAGAGCGGGACAAGACGGCACACAAAAAACAAACATTTTATGCATTCATTGAAATAAGCAATGAACCATCATGTGTATTATTTACAGTTATGATTACTAGATTCTGATTCCATTTTACTTGGACACCAAGATAAACCACAGCTTCAAGCACAAGTGTTTTGCTCACTCGGAAGAGGAGTAGAAGGTGACACGGGGAAGATGCAGAGACAAAAAAAAAAAATGGAGTAAATTATTGTTATTATTGTAGTAGAGAAATGAAAAAAACAAAACTCAAAAGTGGGGGTTGAATGATCAAGTGGTCTGGACAAATAACTCACTAGACACCAAGTTGCACTCTGTTTCCGAGACTTTATTTCATGCATGACCTTTAATATCTTTCTCTCTGACCCTGCCTCCCTTTTTCATTTTTCCTTTATTAGATATAGTGCACAAAAAATGGTGATGATAAAGAAGTTAGAAAAAGAAGAAAGAAGGCTTTTTAATATCCTATTGTACACTGCTTTATCCTCTTACTACTTGTTGCTGCAGTGGTGCAATGTCCCCACAAGTATCATTAAAGTTTAATTTGACCACAGCTCTGTCAATCCCAATCCCTCTTCTTTTTCATTATTTACTGCAAATATGCAATAATGTTTGGCCTCAAGGAAGATTTGCCCTCTTCCGTGTCCCAACAAGTTCAATCGATGAGGTAGACTAGAGGATCATCAAGCCCTGTGGTTTTCAAATGTTTTCTGTCATGTCGCTCTTTCTTCAATTAATGCTTTATCAACCATTAAACTGCCTAAAACCTTAGACACAAAAGACACCGGGCTCTCACATTTTATATGCTGGTCATCCAACCTGTTCTCATTCCCAACTTATCAAATGCTGATGGTGCAATGGAAGTCAGTGTCATATACCAACACAAAAATCCCCCTTTAGCATTTGATGGAACGCTCCGGGCAAAGCAGCAGCTCAACCATGGCGCTGTAAGATGAAGTATGAAGGTTGTCAGCGTTAGTGAGTAGTATGAAAAAGTTAAAATCGGCGTAAGGAGGCAGGTGATCCCCTTAAAGAGATCAAGTGTCATGGCAGGAATTAGGCCCATCCCACAGCTTGAGAACCCCTGATATAGCCAGCCCTTCTTGCTGTCTTGAAAATCCAGCCAAATAACTAGCATTCTAGTAGCATGGCTTCTAGCGAAGACTGTCTGCTTCAAACAAAGGCAGCATACGAAAGCAATGCTGGGCACACCAGGTGTTTGTTTGCTTGCTGCATGTGGAGCTTAGTTGTGGTTGTGTTTCTTCCTGCTTTCATTTTACTGCAATCCTGCCTTCCCTGAGACAACCCAGACACACACACACACACACACACACACACATTTGATCATAACACATCACTTTTATTTGTCACCTGCACATACATTTCCTTGTTCTTGTAGAGCTCATTTGATGCAATAATGAAACATTCATGAATGTGGATATTGGATTCTGTGTTTTACAGCAGCATTAATGCAAGACTAACTTTTTTTTTTATTGGGACATTGCTGCAGTGAATGCATCCAGTCTGACCCCATCTCATATAACTTCTTACTATCTTTTTCTTTGCTCAGGGATTACAGGATATGTAGCTAGTGTATGTGTTCTGGCTTTTTACATCATCCCTTGATGCTTTTCCTAACTTCTCTTTTATTCTTTGACATACCGGCGTTTTGGAAATCAAAGAAAGCTTTTTTGTTGTTGTGTATGATTGTATGTGTTTGAGCCACTGAATCAATATAAAAATAACATCTAGACAGCGTTGGACCTGCATGGCTGACGAAATGCATATCTACCCTACCTTTTCCTCTCTCTTGTATTTCCAGTCTTCCTCTCTGGCTACTGCTCTCTTTTTAATTTAATTTTCTCTCTCACACACATGCTCCCACATGTATTATGCTTGAATGCCCCTAGTCTGTCATCAACTGACTCACAAAGCTTCACAACGCTTCATATTTATATATCTCTGTGAATACAGTTTGAGTCACACAAACACAATCGCACACATAGCCGGGTTAAAAGGGTAGAACGAGGGTCTGAGAGAATATTATCTTCATTGGTCAAGGCTCTAGCAGATTGGCGCACGCACACCCATGAACGCACGCACACTCACAGATGCTGGTTAAAAGAGTTTAACAGGCATATGACAGAGACTATTATATGCTTTGGTCAAGGCTCTAGCAGATTGGCAACAGCTACACACACACACACACACACACACACGCTGGTTAAAAGAGTGTAACAGGCAGGTCTGACAGAGAATATTATCTGCTTTGGTCAATGCCCCGGCAGCTTGACATGCATAGACGGCGCCTCTCTACTAATGCAATGTGTTTTTTCATTAGGCCCCAGTAATTGGAGGCAATTACTAGGGTCATCCTGCGTTTTAATGGAGAAATAATGGACTTGGAGTAAGGCAGAGATAGATGGTGACAGTAAGAGAGAGAGAAAAAATAGATAGGAAAAAAAAGAGATTATGATGAAGAAGGTGGGGAAGACAGCGAGAGAGAGGAATGTACTTTATCTGCCCGTCTGAGTGCCAATCTAAAACTAAAATAAAGTCTGAGTTTAAATAGAAGCCAACTGGTTCTCACTCAAAACAAGCAATTTGCATATTATATACAGTGGGTACGGAAAGTATTCAGACCCCTTTAAATTTTTCACTCTTTGTTTCATTGCAGCCTTTTTCCAAAAATCAAAAAAGTTCATTTTATTTCTCAGTAATGTACACTCAGCAACCCATCTTGACAGAAAAAAACAGAAATTTAGAAATTTTTGCATATTTATTAAAAAACAAAAACTGAAATATCACATGGTCATAAGTATTCAGACCCTTTGTTCAGTATTTAGTAGAAGCACCCTTTTGATCTAATACAGCCATGAGTCGTTTTGGGAAAGATGCAACAAGTTTCTCACATCTGGATTTGGGTATCCTCTGCCATTCCTCCTTGCAGATCCTCTCCAGTTCTGTCAGGTTGGATGGTAAACGTTGGTGGACAGTCATTTTCAGGTCTCTCCAGAGATGCTCAATTGGGTTTAAGTCAGGGCTCTGGCTGGGCCATTCAAGAACAGCCACAGAGTTGTTGTGAAGCCACTCCTTCGTTATTTTAGCGGTGTGCTTAGGGTCATTGTCTTGTTGGAAGGTAAACCTTCGGCCCAGTCTGAGGTCCAGAGCACTTGAAAAGGTTTTCGTCCAGGATATCCCTGTACTTGGCCGCATTCATCTTTCCCTCGATTGCAACCAGTCGTCCTGTCCCTGCAGCTGAAAAACACCCCCACAGCATGATGCTGCCACCACCATGCTTCACTGTTGAGACTGTATTGGACAGGTGATGAGCAGTGCCTGGTTTTTCTCCACACATACCGCTTAGAATTAAGGCCAAAAAGTTCTATCTTGGTCTCATCAGACCAGAGGATTTTATTTATCACCATCTTGGAGTCCTTCAGGTGTTTTTTAGCAAACTCCATGCGGGCTTTCATGTGTCTTGCACTGAGGAGAGGCTTCCTTCGGGCCACTCTGCCATAAAGCCCCGACTGGTGGATTGCTGCAGTGATGGTTGACTTACTACAACTTTCTCCCATCTCCCGACTGCATCTCTGGAGCTTAGCCACAGTGACCATTGGGTTCTTCTTTGCCTCTCTCACCAAGGCTCTTCTCCCCGATAGCTCAGTTTGGCCGGACGGCCAGCTCTAGGAAGGGTTCTGGTCGAAACGCCTTCCATTTGAGGATTATGGAGGCCACTGTGCTCTTAGGAACCTTAAGTGCAGCAGAAATTTTTTTGTAACCTTGACCAGATCTGTGCCTTGCCACAATTCTGTCTCTGAGCTCTTCAGGCAGTTCCTTTGACCTCATGATTGTCATTTGCTCTGACATGCACTGTGAGCTGTAAGGTCTTATATAGACAGGTGTGTGGCTTTCCTAATCAAGTCCAATCAGTATAATCAAACACAGCTGGACTCCAATGAAGGTGTAGAACCATCTCAAGGATGATCAGAAGAAATAGACAGCACCTGAGTTACATATGAGGGTCACGGCAAAGGGTCTGAATACTTATGACCATGTGATATTTCAGTTTTTGTTTTTTAATAAATATGCAAAAATTTCTAAATTTCTGTTTTTTTCTGTCAAGATGGGTTGCTGAGTGTACATTACTGAAAATAAAATGAACTTTTTTGATTTTTGGAAAAAGGCTGCAATGAAACAAAGAGTGAAAAATTTAAAGGGGTCTGAATACTTTCCGTACCCACTGTAGTAGCACTTTAGCTGTATTTAATGTGCTGGGAGGCTTTAGCTGGTACATTTTTGCTTGTTACTCTCCTGCATTGTAAATTAAAAAGATAAACAAATGACTGCTCAAAGATTTGAAAATACTTGCAATACTTTAGTAATAAAAAACATCTTTACCGTTGAGCTAACGACAATACTTCCAGTGGAGCTTAAGAGGCATAACTTTTTGGGAAACTAGTTAGGTCACCAATATACACAAGGAAAGACTCAGGAATAGTTGAAGAAACAAATTTGACATTGTGACAACTATATGCTGTTCCTAAAGGGAGCTGAGAAAGACAAAAAAGAACATCCTATTCTGCAGATTACAAAGCATTTTGCAAATAGTAAAATATGCGGCCAAAAATGCTAATCGAGCAGCAGAAAGAAAATTTGGAGTGAGTGAGAAACTAGTGAGGGACTGGCGAAAAGGTTACTCTTACTGCAATGAAGAAAACAAAGAAAGCTAATCACAGGCTGAAAGCAAGATGGCCAGAGGTGGAGGAACGGGTCCACAGATGTGTGTTTGAATGACGTGCTGCCGGGAGAGGTTTGTCAACGGTGCAGTGAAGTCTCCACGCCCTGGTAGTTGAATAACTGTTAATGTGTTGCGTTAACATACCGGACAACTACCATATTTAGCCTGTTGTTCTGTGTGCTAAATGTCTGTTCTTGGTCTTGGATATTGTGAAATAAATTTCTAAAAATAAATAAATAAATAAAAATAAATGTGACTTATAGTCCAATGCGACTTATATATGTTTTTTCCTCTTCATGATGCTTTTTTTGACTGATGCGACTTATATTCCGGAGGGACTTATAGTCCGGAAAATACGGTATGCTGCAAGTGTTTGGGGAAGTTTCTAAGTAACTGTCCTGCTCAAAGGAGCAAGCTAAAAAACCTTCAGATCCTACATACAGATCCTGTATTTAAGGAGGTATATTTATGAAGGAATATTCCTTTAGTATTGTAATACTATTCAGTGCTTGTGTAGGGTGTAACCTTTATAAAATTCTTTGAAGCCAAGCCTGGCTCATTATGTATTATCAGATATGAATAGGTTGTCTTTATTGACCGTGCATGCACAGCAAAATCATTGATCTTGTTATTTGCTGGAAGCCAAACTGATACACAGAATTCCAAGTCCCGAGAAAATCGCAACCAACCTTTGTTTGTTTTCATATAAAAATGATAATCTGGACCTGAGCTAGTTTATTCTCTTTATCTCCCATAAACTGTGCAGTTGTCACACACAGAACCTTATATAGACTGGGCTGAATAAGATATACAGTGATGGACTGTTTTCAGAACAGCTCAGACATGAGCAGGTTGCCCAGAGTTTTAAACCCTATGAATGTATTACTCTTATTGGCACAAGAAGTGGCAGGTCGTTAGCTGAGAGGCCGTGCTGAGTCACAAATGATGCTCCTTCTATAGATTACCTTAAGTGCTTCATATTTATGTGGCTGTAAAACTGGAGTGGTTTTGCTTAAGTCACCCTTTTCCTTAAAGCTTTTTAAAGTTTAAATCATGACTTAGCATTTCAGTGATTGCTGAATTGGATTTCAGCACTCAGTGGAATTGATTTGTTGAGGGGATTTTGATGGAATGACTTCACTACACCATCTGATCATGTCTAAGTTTAAATCGTGACTAAGCATTTTGAGGAAAAAAATTAAAGCAAATGAAGGGGATGTCCGGAAATTATTTGTTGTATTAAGCGTGATTTAATTTAGCTTCTACTACCCTGATGTAATCATGAATGTTTTATATGCAACATTTCAGCCCCTCATCAGGAAATGCAAATCTTCTAGGTTAACTTGGATGTCAGTATGGATCAGCGGATTGACACTGAGAAACAGGACCATGGGATTTAACTGGGGTGTGCGTGTGTGCGTGCGTCCCTGCATGCCTTTGTATTGTGTAAAGTATCCATTTGGTTTAAGTGTACGATTAGCAAACACCTATTGCTGTTTCATATATGTGTTTAGTAAGGCGTGTGTGTGTGTGGGTCCCATCTGTTTTTCAGCCTCTCCATCTCCTGTAGGCTGTTTGGTCTTGACTACAATCACACTTCCTTCCCATCTGATGCTGCAGCATATCATTACAAAATTCACCAGACTGCATTTCTTTTCTCTCCTTTGCTCTATCTCACTCTTTTGTTTCAGTCTTTACTTAGGTCTCATGTATTCCTTTTTCACTGTGTCCAGTGTAGTGTTGCAGTCTGTGTCTTATTTTTTCTTTCTTCCTCTTTCCCTCTTAAATACCTGTAAAACAGAAAGATACCACCACAGCATCCAACATTTTTAATATGACACTTTGTCAGATGCACTCTAACTCAAATTGTCACTTCTGTTGCACATATTGTGAATGGCTGTAACACTTGCAAGTCGCTCTTTACTGCACTTTTTGTTACTTTTACTTTTTTTACTTTTACTTTTAATTGCCACTGCTGTTAGAGAGGTGTTCCCCAGAGATGTAATAGTGCACAAACATTCCCCTGTGATGCCTGAATGGTGTATTTTCTCGCATCTGTTGTGTCACAAAGTTCTGTAACTTTTGCATGACTGTTGTTATTTTTGCAGATAGGAGAAAAAGTGAAGTTTTAGACTTTTAGCCACGCTAGCAGCATGACTCGATAGTGGTAATGTCAGTCTGTTGTTGTCCGCAACTTTGGTCAAAAGTGAAATATCTCAACAACTATTGGATGGATCGTCATGGATTTTGTTCACATATTTCACATAGGATGAATCCCTATGACTCTGTTGAGCCCCTGAATTTGCCTCTAGCGCCGCGGATAAAATGTGTGATTTTTGAGTGAAATTACTCAATGATTGGATAGATTGGAGTAACGTGATTGGCTCGACAGAGATGACAGCTTAAGGCATAGCTCCTGGCCTAACCTTGCCAAATTGTTGTGTTATATGGTTCCAACTCCGATATTCTATCAATTTGTGCTCTATAGAGCCATTTAAAGCAGAATGGCAAACAAGAACAAAACCCAACCCAGCGATACAGATGCCATTGCAGAGGCATTACTGGAGTAACAGAAAAGCTACCTCAAACCATGTTTTTCTCAGATTCAACAGGTGGGGATTGACAATGACGAGAAGCTAACTGCTATCCATGCCCAGCCCACATTGTTGATGTAGCAGAAGACAGTAAGACCTCAATGTCCCGCTTCTCTCTTGACGCAATGAAAGCCTTTGACAGCGTTGAGTGGTCATTTCTATGGTCAGTCTTAGAGGTGATGGACTTTGATAACACTTTCATTTGTATGATTAAAGTTATGTATTCTAACCATTTAGCCATTTAAATTATCCTTTTTTTCAATTCAATCACCCCTGCTAACATCCCCACGGCAATTTGTAAAGATAACCTTGAGGGGAAAGCAATAATTTAAATGATTATCATTATGGATTAGCTTTCCACAATGTATGTATTTGCAAGTTGATTTCATATTAAAATAAAAGGAAACCAACAGCAGCTATGCAAAAGTATACAAAACTGTCAAATGTAATACTTAAAAATAATAATAAAAAATGCAAAAACACCATATGCTCCTTTTAATTTGCTGTAAGCCATATGCACTTCTAACATCTTTATCTATTGAATTATCTATTATGTATCAATTACAAACTCAACCTGAATTCAGTTACCTATAATTAAATAATGTTAACAAAATGATATCAAGTTAGATAATTTGCAGATTGAAGTTTTCCTACCCTTAGAGCTGTTACATCAAGGCCGAGTGTTGCTTTTTGAGATCTTATGTAACAACTCTGAAGGCGTTGAAGCTGTTTAAAGATGGAGGGAAAGTCAGTGCCCAGCACGCAGTGTTTATTGTTTGTCTTTGTTTCAACTGAGCTTTTGGATTGGTCCGAGGCGCGCTGCATTCCCAAAAAGTACAGCCTTGCCAGTTTTGTCTGTGACAGGGGATCTAATTAGCAAACTTTATTGTTCTTTTTTCCAGATGCATTTGGAGTCAACTTTTCCAGGGAGTGTTGCTGTGTGAATGTTAAGCAGGGGGAATATTTCCACAGGCATACAAAGGTTGAAAAGTTTATCTGGAAATCTATACTGAGAACTTCTTTGTTGCACATTATTTGAGAGTGGCACAGCAAATATATTTGATGCCTGCTCTCCGTTGCTGTGGCTTTGTACTCCTTGCTATGGCTGCTTGTGATTGTGGCGTCTTGTGGTAATAGTGCAGGTCCAAGGAGGCCGCCCTGGGGGATTTCAGCTGGACTTAGTTTCAGTTGCCTTCAACAATTAAACTGAAAAAAGAGAGAACAAGGGGGGCGGGTGAGGGAATCAGTAGTTGTTTTTCTCAATAGGGTATAGACTTTTCCAGCTGTATGGGACACACATAAATGCAGAAACTCCCAAATAGGCCCAATTCATCTTTGAGAAGGATGTTTTTTCTCTGGTATTAAATTTGTTGTTAAGACAGGCATGCACACAGTGACGTGAGTGTGTTAGTTTGTGTGCGTGAGAAAGATTTATGAGGGTATTTTAGTATATCATTTAAAGGTTCAAACCAAAGGTCACTCTCTGGTCTCCAACTGGTTCAGAAGGCAGCAGCTAGGCTTCTCACTGGTTTTAACAAACAATATCACATCCCCCCAATCCTGGCTTCTCTCCATTGGCTCCTTGATCGTTTTAGAATTCATTTTAAGATTTTACTAATCACTTTTAAAGCTCCTAGCTACATAGCAGAGATGTTGTCCCAGCATGAGCCAGTTTGCAGTCTTAAATCCTCGGGCAGGGCCCTTTGAGCCGTTCCAAGGAGATGAGGCTCGCAGGATTGGTGGACCCTTTTTAAATCATTTCTCCAAACAAATTTTTATAGACTTGTTTTCATGTGATGTCTCTTTTTACTCACTTTTTATTCCCTTTTTATTGTCTCATTTTATTGTTGTCAACTGTTAACTGACCGAGTATCCATTTCTGTTCGTTGTATCTGAGAAAGGGGTGTGTGTGTGTGTGTGTGTGTGTGTGTGTGTGTGTGTGTGTGTGTGTGTGTGTGTGTGTGTGTGTGTGTGTGTGTGTGTGTGTGTGTGTGTGTGTATAATGAGCATACTGATGTTAGCATTTAGCTCAACACACCTCCGTTCCCATGTCCACGCCTCACAGAGCTGCATGAGACTGGCTGGTGACTCTTCTTCCCCTTTTAGATCGCTAACGTCCCGTCAGCATCTCGCTCGTTCAACTACAGCGGTCACGCGATACTGAGGCGAATGACTATACCAAATTCTGTCTGGTGTGTAGTGTTTTATTAGGCATCAACTTTGCGTTTAAGTGTGTATTGACAAAAACATAGACTTAAAGCATTAATAAAAGTTTTAGGTCTCAATTAAATTCATTTCACAAACTTCTAGAGATTGAGCTTTTAAGGCTAGAAAAAGACTTGTGCGCACCATGCAAACCGTCAACATTTGCTGCAAAGTCTTTTAACAGATGTGATGAATAAATGTATCCTTAATATTAAGATCTATGTTCTTGAACATTACAGTGCCAAACCTTGCTTGAAATGAACTGCTGACCAGACTAACAAAGACAATGTATAAAGACACGTTTGTGAGGCGACATGTTTTTAATGGACTGTTTCGTCTCAGACTTTTCCATTTCTTACTTTGAGGTGATTGGCCTTAAGTGGAGTGTAAAATAACACGCACACTCAAAAAAAAAAAACTTAAGTCAGGGATAATGAAGTAACAATAAAACCAGCACTTTGACAAAACCTAATGAAGTGAGGTGGTGGATTAGCTCGATGTTTGTGTTTGGATGGCTGCAAATGGATTATTCTGAATAGAAGGAAAATGAGGTGTAAATGTAGGGGGGGGTGGCAGTGTATACTAATGAAAAAGCCTGATTCATGTAAACCTAACAGCCTGTAACATTTTCCATCTTTCTAGGATTAAGTGTGGAGATTTGTTATAACAATACTGGACAGTAAATATTAGCTCATGCCACGACACCTCTGGAAACCTATTCTGTCAAACTCAAGAGCTTTTTCTTTCTGTTTCAGACAAGAAGCACACATCAGAAGTTGAGCGCCTCAAGTCTTAAGAAGATCCAAACAACACTTATGTGAATGTAACAAAGCACTGAGGCAGCTCAACAAAGCGGTCTTACTCTACATGAAGATCAAATACGCCATCGGCAATGGTGAGTACACACAGCTTCTCCCATTTGAGATAAAATGATGTTCAGTTGTTTTGTCAGTATGTACAGTAGTGTAGCATAGACACAAACTCCTACTCTCAGACAAGTACACACAGTCCAGTGTTATACAGTAACCCTGCTCCTGAGAGCTCAGAGATGCTGTGGCCATGTTTAGTGCTCTATTCAGACAATGACCATGAGCATTCAGTGTTGTGGCAGCAAGTGTCACCGAGCACCAAATGCTCCCTTTTCTTACACACACACTCAGATAATGTACATACATAGTTAGGGGTTGTCTAATTTGGAGGACTTGTTTACTTCACCTTCTTCAAGTAAATACATTCTCAGATAGTGCTGCAGTGTTCCACAGACTCATCAGACTGAGAACGTTTTAAACTCTTGGTAAATTAATTATTATTATTTAATCACATCCGTATGTTTGTAAAATATGTTGCCGGACTTGTTATCTTACTCTTTAATAGAAGCTTTTACCTTTATTCTATATTTTATCCTACACATTACATTTACACCTACTTTTAATCATGTTCTCAAACAGCCCTCTGAAGCAATAAGTCAGTTCAGAAGTTCCAATGTCTTAAAGAAATACGCCACCATTTGTTGAAATAGAGCTTATTACGGTCTCCCCTAGTTGTAGATAGGTGGGCCAACACATTTTTTGTCTCAGTGCATGCATTGTTTTAGTTTGGTGCAACACCAGCATCGCTAGTTAGCCTAGCGTAGTAAATGGAATCCTGTGTTGCCGGTTAGCATGTTAGTAAAAGTGAGCTAACAACAAAACAACAACAACCTAATTACTTATTGTGGCCTGCGTATGGTTCATGTATGATTTCCTAGGCACATATTAATTTGGGACTATTGGGTGGAAGCACAGCCAAAGCACTGCTACATGGGCGCAGAGATCACCAATATCTGCGTAGGAAATCGTCTAGTCTTAATCTGCACACCTATTTGTACTCGTTGTGAATACGCAGGCCACAATATGTAATTAGGTTGTTGTTGTTGTTTTTGTTGGCTCACCTTTACTCACAACATGCTAACTGGCAACATAGGATTCCATTCACTACGCTAAGCTAACTAGCGGCGGTGGTGCTGGTGTTGCACCGGACTAAAACCACTGAGACAAAAAATGTGTTGGCCCACCTTTCTACAGCTAGGGGAGACCATCATAAGCCTTGTTTCAACACCAACAAATGGTGGCGTGTTCCTTTAACTTGGTCCTCAATCCTTTAAAAGGATTTTCTTGAGGTGGCGTGTAAGTGTTCAGGGTTTAAAATGGTATTCTGGGAATTATCTCTTTCCAGTCCTCTCCACCTCTTTCTACCTCTTGCTCTCTAGCTGTCACGTGATGATGTGACATGATGTACTGGGTCCATCTGGCTGTTATGACTATGATTCAAAATACACACACACACACACACACACACACACACACACACACACACTCTGTATCAGGGAGGAGGAGAGAAAGGTCATGTCTCTCATGTTAATTAGTCTCTGTAGCCCTCCGGTCTGGAGGAGCATGCCGTTCCTTGCTTCATGTCTTCTTCTATCGCTCTCTCTCCCTGCATCGTTCTTTCCCTCTACAGTCAGCCACCAGAGCATGAAGGTCAGATAACCTCTCTCAACATTTCGTTGTGTTTATGTCCTGCTTTCTCAGTTTCCTACCCGTGCATACACACAGACACACACGCCTAGGGTAAATTCACTATACCTTCAATCCTAAAGCCAGAATCAATTTGTTGTGTCTGTGCAGTGGAACTAGTAAGTTTAATTACTTTTTTACTGTAGCTGACGTGGCAAAATGTGTGTGTTTAGGTGTGTTTGGCTCAAGGGATCAGCCATAATGAAGTGTGAATCTATCTGATTAAAAAAAGCCGGTGAGTCAGTGATCTACCCCAAAGGACAGACACACTACTTTACACAGATTACCCTCTGTATGGGTGTGTTTTTTTAATCTTCTCTCTTCTCTGTGAGCTACTTATTTCCTTTTAGATTGTTTTGATATCTTCTCACACGTGTGGATTTCAGAGGGAAGCAGAACTTGAATAAAACTTTTTTTTAACTTACTGCTGGTTTATTTCCTATTCATTTTCTATTGCTAAGCTTTAAGAAAAAAAATAGCATTTGGATTGTTTATTATTTATTAAGGTGGCTGTTTGCACATGTCCTATACCCCTCAAAAATAGCTCATTCAACAGCTTCAAAACTCAACACAACTAAGCACCTGTCTCAGATCATTGTGTCTGATTTAGTCTACATTGACGACGTTTCATTTCCAGATGTACGTCATGTTCCACTTCATTTGTGTTGGAATTTTAAACTCCGGTGGATTTCTGAGGACTATGGTTAACTGCTCCTCAGATCTCTGCAGGGTAAATCCAGACCGCTAGCTAGACTATCTGTCCTATCTGAGTTTTCTGTTGCACGACTAAAACAACCTTTGAATCTACCCATATTCCACCAAAACAATTTCCTTCCAGAGGCAATTTTGCAGAGGCATTGTGGCTCCGTTCGGCGATTGTGATTGGTTTAAAGAAATGCCAATAAACCCGAGCATGTTTTTCTCCCATCTGGAATTCTGTGTTGACTAGCCATATGGGCTAAAATATGTGCCAACAGAAACTAAATTTGAATCATTTATATTTAAATTTTAAACTTGCTTGAAAAACTGAATTTGAATCAAATAATTTAAATTCTATTGTTTAATTTGAATCATTGCATTGAAAAACTGACTGTGAATAGTATAGTTTGAAACTGAATTTATTTTTTTTGGGAACTGAAATCCAATAAAATAGGATCATCAATGAAAAATCAACTCTGAATTTTCTCCATGTCTCTCTCTCTCTCTCTCTCTCTCTCTCTCTCTCTCTCTGTCTGTCTCTCTCTTTCTCTCACCCACTGTCTGTCTGTCTTTTCTCTCACCCAGAAAAAGCGCTGTGAGATCGAGGCAATGACCGCCCAAGTTTTTCCTTGCCTCTGTTGCCTAGTGCTTGTTCTTGGTGGGATCTGTTGGGTTTCTGTAAATAACATCACAGAGAAAAAGCGCTGTGAGATAACTGTTGTTGTGATTTGGCGCTATATAAATAAAATTGAATTGAATTGAATTCTCTATATACTGTATCTTCACATTCAGTTCTCACACTCAGATCTATTGTTGAAAAAGATAATAGGCAATGTTTCTCAAAAGTCAAGATCCTTCTTTAGTAGGACTGGTCCTTCAGATGCTAGGCCAGGCTCCACTGTTGCACTTGCAGAACACGTATATGCAACAGGCTAGGAAGTGCACCTCATTTGTGCATGCTACATTTCAAAACACTAGATGGAATGGTTGTGGAACTGTGAACTGTGCTGTTCAATTTTTTTTCAGCAACTACAACAAGGTAAACGCTACCAGCTAATGAGCTAGCACATGATATGCAGTAAATTGCATGTGAGAAAGGTTAAATAGTATAGTAGACACACAAGCTTTAACGAACATATGAAAAGTCATAACAACACCATTGATAAACACCCACTAACACAGTAAAGGTAGGTGTTAGTGTGTTAAATGGTCAACAGTTGTCAGTTAAGACCATGATGAAGAAACTACACATATACCCATATAGCCAGACCCTCCTTGGCAGCGCTATGGAGGAAGGTCTGGCGAAGCAAAATTATGTCCGATTTACCTCCACTTAGAACCAGATCACCTACTCTATTTCTTTCCAGAAAACTAATATGTATAGAAAGTTAATGGATCTTTAAAATAAAGCTTTTGTATCCCCCAAAGTGAAGGTCTGAATGCCTTTTCAAAGCTTTCCCCATGCTGCTAGGAGTAACATTTTAATGGAGTAATACTGAATGCTTTATCTTTATTGGGCCTATAATTAATAACAATCTTACATTAAAAATAATGCCAGAATCAGCCGAACAAAATTGATATGTTTTTTATTATACAACTAAAAAAGAAATCACCCAAGGGTTTTCAGAGGAAATTACCAACGAGTGTCGTCAATGGTCACATGATGAACAATCTCCCCTCAAGTTCCATTCAAGGACGTACTATATTAATGTAATGAATTCCTGTGCTGCTCAGAGAGATTACAATGTAGGACAATAAGGACTCCCTAGGGACCACAATCAACGTAAATGACAATTACTATACAATATTGAAAAATAGGCTCATGGAAATTCCGATGCAGCTTTGTGAGCTATACATGTGTATAGGACAGTGTCTAAATCATAGTTCAGTATAAAAGATGTTAAGTATAAAAGATATGTTTCTGTTCTGCTGTCAGGGTTATTGTTCCACAATCATTCCACAGAGACATGAATAGTCCCATCACATCATGGGACTATTGTACCACTAACCCTCAGACGTCTCTTTTTGGAAAGCCGCTTCAAACTGAAAGCAGCTGCAAAATGAGGGGAAAGGTTAAGAAGGAGACTTGGGACAGATTACTTTTTTCTCTCATATCGTCCTCTTTCTACTCCTGTCTCAGTACGTTGACATAAACGCTGTTCTTTTTCTTTTCCTCAATACATCTTTGAAGTGGATAGTGGAAATCTCCAGGGCTTCATGGCATCTGAAGATGAGGGGGGTGCAGGACTTACTTCACAGCTGCCGTCTTTATGTTTAGAGTATGTTAGGTTGATCCAATTTAAACTAGCTTCATGGGGGTGTATTTTTACTTAGCAGTAAACATGTGGTATTATCTCAGACTATCAAAGCATCAGTCCACACTGTATGTTACCTTACTGTTGCCAGGTAATGAAGACCTTTTTTGTTTTTTTGTGAGCAAAGGCTTGAATTATGATTCAAATATGTATAAATGAATGATACTATATGTATCCTCTCTGTACAGTACTTGTATTTGTACTATTTCTCTATATATTAGCCTATTTTGCCTATACAGTGCCAAAGAATTTTAATCAGTTAACACATTACTCCTCTTCACTCACTCAGCTTAATTATGGTTTACTGCACTTGAAATAGTTATTTTTTTAATAAATTGCCTACTCCTTTTTAGAGCAGCTTGTTATGCAGAGGTTCTTAATGAGTGGGCCATGACTTGGCCGATGAATGCTAGCTTCTTAAGATCGCAAATATCTTTTTAATGTGTTTGTGGAGCCAGATAGCAGACTTTGCTTCAGAATTAGAATTATCTATAAAGGTATAATTTCTCCAGCAGTTGGAATACATTATCTGAGTACCAAGGCATTACATTACTGCATTTCAATGCCTTTTAATGTTATGCAATAGCCTTTTTCCATAAATAGCTCTCTTTTTAGACAATGTGACACAGTGAAATAGTCTATTTAGGTATCTCCTTTGTCTCTCACTCAATTTGTTCACACTGCTGTTATGTCATTTATAATGTTGCTGTATTTGTCAGGATCCTGCTGAGTCTGACTGCCTTTGTGTCACACTGGTAGCCATTTTGTACATTGTGTTGCTGTTTGCCATGTGCTCTGTGGTTACCTGTCTGTCATTTGTCTTTGTCTCCGCCCATCCCCTTATATGTTCAGCACTTCCTGTCTTGTTAGTTTCCCTCCGTTTCTGCTCTCACTTGTTCCCAATTATGGTCTTGTCCAGTCCCCTGTCTTCCTGTTAATTGGTCTGCGTATTTCTACACCTGCTGTTCCTTTGTCTTTTGTTGGTTCGTCTCTCTATTTGTCCTGTGATAGTCCTTTTTGTTTGTAGGTGTACGTTTGTAAGTTGTAGAGTCAGAATAAAAGGATGTTTGTCTGAACTTCTGCCTATATGAGTCTTGCATTTGGGTCCTCCTGCTGAATCGTGACAGTTTTCATTCTGATGGGTGTAGTTGTTTTGCAGAAATGGGTCCCACTTAATACCAAACATAGTCAAGCGCACTCTTGTGTGATGAATTTCCAATTAAAATCGAAAGCATGTGGAGGTTGATTAGAGGCCACTGTAACATGCTTGATTAAAGAGGACAATGCACATATGGCTAAGTCAAGCTCAAGTGATTTGTTAGCTTTATATCAGATTTTTTGCACAATAAACTGAGTTTATTAAAACTACTGTAGGTAGGATCCAGCTATACAGCCATAGAGCTTTATGGTTACAAACGACAATAAAAAATGTTGATTCAAGAGCTCTATTGAAGCTGTACATGGTTCTGAAGCACTAATTTCAGCTGTATCTCTGTGCTAATATACTTAACACGACAGGTCTGTCACCTACTGTGATTTGACTGAGAAGTGACCTTTTTCTTTTACTTTTTTAAGGACCTTTTTTTTTTTCTTTGCTAAAAGACAAAGTATGACAGGTGTTTTTCTCTGCAGCAGTATACAGGGCCTGGACAGTTTTCTCTTTGCCAATGCACAATGCCCAATGAAAAGAAGAGTAAGTGGTGTAATATGGATAAAATAAAATTTAAAATCTAGCTTTGGATCTCATGTCACATTAGCAACTTGGCAGTAAAGGTATTTCCGCTCATTTTGAATGGGGGTTGTGAGTTTAGGTTGCAGCGGGGGGTTCTCAAAGAACCGCAGCGGGCCTACGGCAAAACGTTGTGACCAAATCAACTTTTGGAGAAACACAACCCCACGTTATGCTGCGGTGGCCAATCATGTAACCAGCAATCAGTCTTGTCAGTGTAGATTGAAGAGCTGTGAGAATACAGTAAACGGGAAACATCACTGCCTATATTGCTGCCACAAGAAAGGGTTAAAACACTATGAGGATACAAAACGAGACACATGCACTGAACTGCCCAGTAGTTTGTGTAATAGCTGAATGTTTCCTGCAACAACAAAGCACTCGCTGTGTCTCGCTTGTCTCTTTTCTTTCTCTCTCTCTCTCCTCTGAAATAAAGCTGCCTTCAAGTGTGGTTGGAAACGTCGAAATCTATAAACGATCTGACGGAAAACAGTCATTGTGAAATATGAAGTCTACTTATGCTTGGTTGGGACTTTAAGAACACAACAGGACGTCACACAATTCTCAAAATCACAAATCGCCAGATCACTTCTCTTACTAACTGCCGGGTTACTGGTATAGATACTGGACTTGGCCAGATGAGGGTCTCAGTTTTAGCTTTTTTCATTTGTCTCTTGATATTACGCTCTCCATGGTGCTGACATACTTATTGTGCCAGATGTATTTCTCTGCAGAAGTATGCCGTTGTCTGTGGTGCTAACACATTTGTTTGGTTTATCACCTCACTAAAGCACTAATCACATGACAGCGATGGGCAGCTAATTAACCCATAGTATATTTTTGCTACCCTGACAGTTTCCTAAAGTTTGAGGTTGGGTCCAGACCGTTTGTGTGCATGCAGTGCTGAGTTGGATGAGGAAAAGAAGAGTGTAGCCAATACATTAACGGGATAATGGTCAGTAATGTTTGATATTGTCACGTTGGCTCGTAAAGACGTTGGTGCGAGCTTGGGATTCAGTTTTAAGTTGTTGCTTCAAGATTTTGCTATGACACTGTCCATGGTGCTGATATACCCATGAACAAGTGTAATTCTATGCTATGGCATTTTTATTTATGAATGTTGGTATTTAAAACAAATGACAATTGTTTCAAATGCTTCCTAAATTTCCAACCTTGTTGTTACACAATCATACTTTTTCCCTGGTTTGAATTTATAAGTAAAGTTGGCTTAGCAGTAAATATTTGCCACTATTCTAAGAACAACTATCCATTTTATTTGTTATGGCTGCACTGAAACTGCACTCATTCCCATTCATTTTGGTGAGGAGAACATGACAGTAGCTTACTCATTTGTGACAGGGCTGCACACACAGTTTGAAGGATTTTGAAACATTTCTTCTGCTAATGAAGTGGGCAATTAAATACTCATTAGCAGCTCCCATGGCCACAACAATCACTCCTTGCAGGCTTCTGATTGCCAAATATGAAGGTAATCTGCGGATATGGGCTGATTGACTTTGGGACGCCCGGTTTACAACCCGTCACCATGCCCCCACTGGGTGCATAAACTAAAACTAGCTCTGCCCACATCCTCAATGTCTGAGCTCTATTTTTAGACAGAGGGCAGACATGACGTGGCATCACACGTCATGTTATTCTTGGTCAAAAAAGCCCATCATTCAGTCTGAAAATGCTCTCTTCTCATGGTAAATTTCAGGAATACAAGGTCACAAGTGTGTGCTTATTCAAATATTTGATTATAGAACGGAAAACTAGAAGCACTCTCCACGCTGATTATAAAATCAGTCTATTTGCCCTTGAGCAAAGCACCCAAACTTCCTATAATGAAATGTAGTGTAGCCACATGAATGATAATCACAGGTTGTGAAGAAAAAAACTGCTGACAGAACATGGTACTATTAAAGACAACCCACAATACTCACACCTTCATCTTAATAGATAGTAAACACAAAATAATAGCTGTCTGCATAACATGCACGCACACGTATATACACACGTACACAAGTAATTGCTCGTCTCCAGGCTGTCGATCAAACGCCGTCTGGCTCTATAATGACATGCTAATAAGGCACTAACGACAGAGAAAAAGGCTAACAAGCTTTGCAATTAAAATGACCAAAAATTCCTCTCCTCCTCTTCAGTCCTGCCTCTCTTCCGCTCCTCCCAAGGGGGGCCTGGGTGTTTTGTCAGCCTTACTTGGCTTAAGTAGTTTTTTAATGGAGGCAGGCACATCAAGAAAGTGTCAGTTAGAAAGTGTGTTGAGTGTGTCCTTTTCTTTTTGTTTAATCTCCAATAATGTTCCTGTTTAAGTTTGGAGGTTGTGGGCTTCCTACACACACACACATACACGTTTGTACACTCACACACACAAGGCTGCACACCGTCATCCTACACTTTCCTCTTTCTTCTCAGTCTTTTTTTGTGATAATGTGAAAGGACATGGTCTGAAAAATTTAAATCAAGCAGAGTGGGAGCAATAGAGGACAAGAGGACAGATGGAAGAAATGGTCCCGTTCAACTGTGATGAAGGCGTTTAGCATCTCCCCAACATTTGCAAACATTTTCAAAATCGTCTCCACTGCTGACTGTAGAATCAATCGAAACAGCGATCTTCCAGCATTAAATATGAACGTGAAGCCCTCGGGATGTGTCTCAGTGACTATTTTTTTCGTCACTGGCTTTGAAGTTGCCAAGGCCATTCGACAATGATGGCAGCACAAGCATGAAGAGACGTTTGTGCTGCCTGCTGTGTGTTTGTGTGTGCTGCTCTGCTTTTATGAAAGCTGCAATGTCTGTATAAGGCAACAGCTCCTTCCTCCACTTTCTCACTGTGTGTTTGTGTCTTTCAAAGGGAGACACGATGCCTTGTAGAGTCATTGTAGCTCCCTCCCACCACCGGCCAGCGCGTTCTTCACTGGCAGCTGTGCTCCCTTTATCGTCTCATCTTTAAAAGACTAAAAGTAAAATCTTACAGGGTTTTGTTGTTTATTGAACTTTGGTTTTAAGAGATTTACCGTCATACAAAACTCTCAGCTCTTAATCTGTGTCGCTGACAAAGTTGTAAGGAAGCAGAAGCATATTAAGAATCACATTCATGAGCGCTCTATTCTTTTAAGATTTCCACAACTATATCCTCAAAATTGTATTTGTACAAAGTTCTTGAATCAAGTCCAAGGTTAAGAAAAACTCTAGGAGAGATTAGATAATTAGATGCGATAAATATTTCCTCCATTAAAAGGGGTTGCAAATTTTGTAGCAAAAAGGAGTCTGTGTTTCTGCAACTTGTCATAGTCCTGATTTACACAAACATTCTAGTTTTTACACAATAATTTATATCCTTAAGTTTGAATTGGGACAGAAATATTGTCCTACAGTACTGTGACAGGTATTATCTTTATTTTATTTTTTCATTTTCCCTTCATTTTACCAGGACTATTCCCATTGGGATTCATAATCTCTTTTACAATGGAGTCCTGGCCAAGATAGCTGTATAACAAGTTCCGACATAAAAACAAACAAAAGACAGACCACAGATTACGTTACATTACAATCTGTAACAGGACATGTGCGTTCCTTAGTCAGAAAGTCCTTAATCTTGTTTCTTCTTCCATGCAAATAAAATGATCTAGTTCAAGGTGATTGTGTAGCTCACACCAAGATGACGGAGCAAAAACCTTTAAAGCACATTCACCAAACACAGTACGAGTTGGAGGAATGACGTGCATAATGTATCTGCGTGACCGAAGGTTGCAGCTACTAGCTCATAGATTAAGGCGTCAGTAGAGAACATAAATAAGAAGGCAGTTTGTGCACCAAGGCCTTTTTGGGAAAGATATATCAGTGCTTCATTTGACGGTTGTATAAAGAAGACAAACCAACTTCCTCATACAACTACTATGACGTGTGCGAAACTCGAATCAGAGCATGGGGCTGAAAAGTCACCAGTAAATGCAGTGGTTTACCTTGTGCTTTTTTTCTTTTCAGCCACAGCTCTTTTTTAAGGAGCAGCATTAGACAACAATGTCACAAAGTTATTTATCTTTGCTTTCCTCCGTCTCCACTTCCACTCCTCCTCTCATCATCAGCGTCTCCTCCCCTCTCCTCCCTGACGTGACTCGCGATAGGACCCAACACAATAAAACGTCTCACGTCACTGGAGCCATCCAGTGCCACCTACACAGGCATGTTGTGTGTGTGTGTGTTAGAGTATTAAGGAGGTGGATTGAAGGTGAAGGCTCCAGTGTTGTTATGCGCATCACTACAGTACCAAGATGAAATTCTCTTTTAATGTCACCTGCTGCCCTTTAGATAAAAGGAGAGAGAGCGGAAGAGAAAGATTGTGGTTCGAGCTAAACTTTATTAACCAACGAGGTTAACGGTCGGCTTCTGACATGCATGTGAAGTTATATCAAGCAAAGGGTAAGAGAGGAGAAGTGGAAAGAGGAATGAAATTGGGAATTGGTTTTCAGCGCACTTATGATCAATGTCGTAACAGGTACTTTAGGGCGGGGTGTAATTTCTGCATGACACACACTCTCTGATCTGTGTTTCCTGAATATTAGCACAGGGTTACCTGCAGCATTGCTTCTCCTGATTTGTGGCTGGTTTAGCACAGTTGGTAGAGCAGATGTGCATATAAACAGTACACTCCTCGACGCAGTGGCCGCGGGTTCGTCTCCGACCTGTGGTCCTTTGCTGCTGATGCCATTCCCACTTCTCTCTATCTCTCCCCTTTCATGTCTTCATCTGAAAATGAAGGCCATCAAATGCACCAGAAAAATTAAATTAAATTTGATTTGATGGTAACAACCTTGACTTATCCATTATCAATCTCTTATAGAGAGCTAACAGCTTCCTGTAGCAGTGAAGAAAGCATTTGGAACAACAGCACCAACAGAGGACAATGCAGGTCCTTCAAGTGAACTACGCCTCCAGGCATTGTTCATTGTTTCACACTAAACACATGTGAAGTTTGAATGAGTTCCAGCAATTCTCCATTTGAAGTTTATTGTGATGGGAAGGCTTGTGTTTGGCCAGGTTTGTTGGAGCTGTTTTAAGGTGGATTTTTCCTTCACTTCAGCAGGGCAAATGTATAAGAGCAATAATGGGCAAGACAAATTCCCATATTGTGGTTTAATATATCAGAATCAGATTTATTGGCCAAGTATACTTACATACTCAAGGAATTTGATAGCATAGCAACATAATATACAAAATGCAAATAAGTGAATATGTTAAATTTTTCAAGCTTATGCTTTTAGCCATGAAGTCCCCTTGATAATTATTCAAATGAAATGACATAAATAGAGATGAAAGTGGATGGGTGAAAAAGTCACAGCCACTCTGACAATAACTCCTTTAACCCTACACTTTCTCATTTACATTTAACAATTTTGAATTCATCTCACCTCATTCTCACTTTGCTGGAGATTTTAAACTTTTTCTTATTTAGTTTGAACAATAGGCTTGTGCCCGTTGGCGATGGGATTGTATATCGACAACTGAAGGATAATGTTTTTTCCCATGCCAATATTAAGGTGATATTAACCAACCTACTATCAGACCTAAAATGTTATGAAATAATCTCTAGAATCTGCATCCTACTGTGCATTTAGAAATGTTTCTGTTAAAGCGAATGTCTGCCCTTTTTAATCAGCAACCTTAACAAAAGATTTGATGATCACACCAGCCACAACGTCAAAATAGGACTGGTTATCAACCCTCTTGGACTGAACAATGTAAAGATCCAAACTGTATTTTGCTGTCCTTAAAAAATCTGGCTGCAGCTATAAAAACACCTGGTTAGCAGTAAAACTGCCCTTTTGCCCTATCAGTGTCCGGCTTGCCTGTTTGTCAAATCATCCTAATAACCTGCTGATCAGATCACCTACTGATGATTTCAAGCAACCACTATTTGATGATATGAAAATAGGACTGGTTAATAGTGTAAATCTATCCGTCCTTAAAGCTGCCTACACATGGTTAGCAGTAAAAACTGCCCTGCCCTGGCCGTTTGCCTGTTTGTCTATGGGTAGCTCAAAGTGGAAATTATTCAAAGTGGAAATTATTCTATCTTTAGCCCTCGTTGGCACTGACCTTTCATGGCCAAACCAATTCTACAAACAATGAGGACTTACACGTACGCTGAGCTTCTCCTCTCTGCTCTGTGCCCTTACCTTGCGGTTTTACTACGGATCATATGTAGCGGCTTAAACTAAACCTGAGAAATGTAAATGTTGATGGGGAGAGACAGATGAGGGCAGATTAAGGGCAGAAAATGCACCTGCTGTGTGACAGGAGGAAGAGCCTCATTATTGCTAATGGAAGGCTCTGTAATAAACGTTTTTATTACTTAGTCGTCATGGTGTGACTCGTGCGTGTGATATAAACATTATGCTAGTCATAACCCCATCCATCTCTTCTGTTTCCTCGTTCTTTTCCCTATGGAGGGGTCACCTCTAGCTTTTGTGTGGGTGAAACAGGAAGAGTGTGTGTGACCATTTGGTATAACTCATGTCTGACTCTGTGACACATTCTTGGCTGCAAAGGCTTTGTGGATATTGGTTGATGGTCCCATTATAGAGTGGTTATTGTGTGTGTGTGTGTGTGTGGTGTGTGTGTGTGAGAGAGAGAGAGAGAGAGCCAACAATTTCTACTGTCCTTGTTTGCCAACCATACATCGCTTGCATTCTATAATAGCATTTGCAAGAATTTATCTCTGCAAGCTCTCTCACAAATGAGCCTGTGTGTGTGTGGGTGGATGGGTGTGTGTGGATGTGTATGTGTCTGTGGAAGTATCTGTGTGTGAATCACTGATGCGTATTCTGTTTGATTTGGTCAGCTCTGTTATGGTTTCATAGATAATTCTTTTTTTTTGCTGGGAAGTTTATTCAGTTATGAAAAAAATATTTGAACAAAACAAGGCCTGTGGTCAAATATATTTCCTTTGTTTTCAGTTATTCAAAGTAGCACACATATTTTAGGGGGAGAAAAACTCAAAAAATGCATACATTAGTTCTTTCCTTAAGGATGCATTTAGTTTTTTCATTGCTGTACTTACTGAAGAGGTTTTTTTTGTCCTTTTAATGAATACAAAAGTAAATCAACAGTACAGTAGGTGAGCGGATTGTGATAAAAGTGTAATATGAATCACAGTATATACAAATCAGTGTTTTTCCAGAACTCCCTTATTGAAAAGCCCCAGGTGGGGGGGCATAATGTATTCTTGGCATGCAAGTTTGAGAATATTGGCTAATATGGCATGCAGTTAAAATAGCTTCCTCTAGTGGAGCATCATTACTGGGCCAATCTGGATGATACACCGCTAACGTGTTAAGAAAATAAATGGAAATTTGAACATTTGCAATTCCGTGACAGTTGTGTAAACCTTATCTCAGCTCGAGGTGAGATTGTGTTGTCAAATATACTTTCCTTTACTTTTTCCTTTTCAGAAATAAACACATACAATCAATCCACTAATATGGCAAATAGCTGTCATAAAATAAACCCAGGTGAGCTTATTAACAGGTGGAGGGCTATGGGAAGTGGTCAGGTAAATCACTTATACGTTTCCATTTATCCCACTGAACTGTAAATAACTATCAGAATAGAAACAATATGTGTGTAACTGAAGCCTGGATTGTTTATTTATTAATACACAAACTCACCTTTAACTCCGTGTTGAGTCCGAGCATTTGAGTCCGACGTGGCAGTACAATCTGGCCAAGATGGACTCAACCGACTCCGGTATGGATCCAGCAGAGTTTATTTCGGATGAACTTTGTGATCTTGTTTGTGACTTGGTGGAGTTAAAGGCCATGTGGAAGGACCATTCATAAAATATATTCATGCAGGTAATTTTCTCCCAGTCTCTGTCTTTAATTACCACTCTAACCTTCATTTTGATAATATAACCTGTGACCAATCTCTGCAAGGACTATTGACAAGAATTTGAATTTTAAGGACTTTTTATCTAAGATTTTGATCTTTGCCTGCCTCATGATCTCCTCTTTGTTTCTTGTCCTGCTTATTAGTAATAGTCAGTACTCAGTCGACCTTTCCTGCTCCCTTTAACCCTCAAAAACCCTCAAGACTTAAGAATAAAAGCTGTGGCTGGGACCTTCACAACAACTGCAGTCCAGCCCACATCAACCCGCTGTCAAGTTTACTGACGACACCACTGTGGTCGGACTCATCTCAAAGGGCAACAAGGCAGCCTACAGAGAGGAAGGAGGTCCTTAACTTGGCAGCCTGGTGAAAACCAAACCAAGGAGATCATTGTCGTCTTCATGAAGAATGGCACCGACCTAGCCCCCTTGCACATCAACGGCGAGTATTTGAAGAGGGTCCACACCTTCCGGTTTCTCTGCGTCTTTATTGCCGCTGACATCTCCGGACAGACAACAGCGGTCATCAAAAAGTCTCAACAGCGGCGACACTTCCTAAGGGTTCTCAAGAAGTAAAACCTGGCCTCCAACCTGCTGCTGACCTTCTACCGCTCGTCCATTGAGAGCCTGCTGACGTAGTATGGTACAGTACAGTATGGTACGGCAGCTGCACCGTGGCAGACAGGGAGAGGCTTCAGAGAGTACTAAAGGCAGCACAGAAGATCATTGGCTGCCCTTTCCCCTCCCTGATGAACATTGAACATTTACACCTCCTACTGCCTCAGCAGAGCAGAAAACATCACCAAGAACAGCTCCCGTCCTGGCTTTGATCTGTTTGACCTGGGAGGCACTGCAGCTGCATCAGAACAAGGACTAACAGATTCAAGAATTTCAACAATTTCTTTCCAAAAGCCATAACCACTTTGAACTCACACATGCACCAACTCCACAGTCTAAACTCCCATCCCCCGGACTTTCCTCTACCCACCCACGGTGCAATATTTTATATTTAATACTATTGATAATACTGTGCTATCACTAATTCATCACTAATGTGCAATATCTGTAAACTGCGCAATAGCATTACTCCACACTGCATATCACACTGTATATAAAACCATACTTATCTTTTTATTTGTATATGTATATAGCATCTTAGAACTGTACACCTTACACACCCCCACCCCCACACACATACACACACACTCCTTTTTTTATTCCATGTTGTTACATCTCTTACGTACAAGTTGGCACTAGAAAAGGAGTTGCTTTTAATCTTGTTGTGTGTGTAATGACAATTAAAGGCATTCTATTTAATGATATTGACTTTTTCAGACTTTTTAACTGCCTGGAACTGCTGTCAAATATAGACTGCTGCAAACGCACACAAGGTCCTTGCACAAATGCACACAAGGAAACAAGCGCACATAACGTTTTAACAGTAAACACAGACTTCTTGAGGTTGGAGTGACAGCGCTCTGACTGATTGAAGGGCCTTCACCAAAACCCTGCTGCGTACATTTTCATTTCACGGTGCATTACCCGCCCACCTCCGTTTGTTTGTTGAGTGTTTCTGTTTATCCAAATGCAAACCTGCATCCTTATGTTTTCTTGTTTACAGAGTGTTTATCTTCTTTCTGCGATGAAGGTAAATTAAGAGACAGACACATCAACAGATCTTCCTCAGATGTGGATTTGCTGTTAGTATTTGACTTGGATTGCTTCTTGTTTTGTGCTTTGTGCGAATAAAGGCAAATTAAATTGAATCTGCCAAGACGCAGATAGACAGTGATAAGACAGAGCGAGGCTGAGAAACAAAGCAGTCAATGGGAGACAGACAATGAAATACACAAAGACCACAAAGGAAGTAAAAAAAAAAAAGAGCCATAAGAAGTTGCTATCAAACTAACCTTTGGTGGCAAAGCAGTAGTGGTATATGATGCAATGAGCTGCAACATTGTAAAAATCAAACATGAAAGAACAGCTGAGTGATTGAAAATATGTGACATTTCAATCTAAAGAAATTGCTGATGGTAAATAACCTAAGTAGGTACTTTTGAATAAATGGGCAGCTCGTAAATACCAATATGTAGTTGCTGATATATTTGCTCATAAAGAAAAGTAGAATGCACAAATAACAGATGCATCGTTTGTGTAGTTACAGTCCTAACTTGTGATTTAAGGTTTATTCTACACATTGAAATAGCAATTTGACAAAAAAACTCTTATCACAAGGTCCACTTACTTGTTTTCCCCCCCAGAGCTTTCAGGCACATCTCATGGCCTTCATGAGTTTTCTCAGTCATAAAGTCATAAAGGGAGTTTAGTTGTTATCACGTTATCATCTCCATGACAACTGAACAAATTCCATTTGCTGATGAAGGCCATGAGATGTGGCTGAAAGGTCCTGAATATTCAAGCACTGTAAGAAATTATAATAATGATATCTTTTATTAATACATTTTATTTAAAAGTGCCTTTCAAATCACCCAAGGAAATATTACAAAAACCAGATAAGAAAGTCAATACATAATAAAAGATAGCAGTGGAAAGAAAAGATAAACATAGTGATTAAAAAGAGAAGCCCAATAACAAGTAGACTGTATGATAAGAATTCTTCATTGAAAAAAATCTAGATTTTGGGCCTTTTAAAGTCTTTGTTAACTTGTTTCTTATTCAGTGGGCTTTTATTCTGAAATTCCCCCTCAGGGAGACATTAAGTAAGGGATAATGTAGAGCGAGGCGGTTGTCATAGCGAATACCACCCCGGCAGGGTGATCAGGACTGTCCGGATTATTGATTTAAATACGATTGTATTGCTTCCGCTAAAGAAAATAGTCTGTTCTGTCTCTACGGTTGGAATCCTGCGTCCATAGCAACATAAACTTTGTAGCCAGCTGTTTAATGCAACCCTTCGTCTATTACTCAACACCACCTTACAGGCTGTGGTAGTAGCCGTATATTTTATGGGGTGCTGCTGTGGTGGACAAATTATGTCCTCATTCATCTTGTTTCTTTCTTGCACAGCCGCTGCATGTTGACACACCTGGAAGTTAACGCTAAACATGTTGCAATGTAGCTAGCTAACAGATTAGCGTCACTGTGTCCACGTTCGGACATCTTTCAGCAGATTGATTGATAGCTGTCCTCCAGATTGAACAGAACTGTGTCTATGGCAACGGTGTGTTATACTTAGCAGCAGTCTGTTATCAAGGGAAAAAAAGATGTATTCTATCTACATTAGAATTAAACCAAGCCATTTAATAAAGATCCATTGTTATGTATCATAAGAGAGATAAACATTACAGTATCTAAAGTGAAATTCTTCCACACAAAACTAGGAGAAAAGATTAATATTTCCCTTTAGGAGTTAAAATGCCTACAAAACATGAAATACCTAGATCAAAAGCTAAACTGCATGTGTCCAGAAACTTCTGCCAATGATTTAGCTGTAGGGTGAACACATTTGATGTAGATGTTTCAGAATCTGACACGCAACGTGATCAAAAACCCTTCGAAAGCCAACGTCATCTTGCTGCTCCTTCATCTTTTTCAAGCTTGGTTTGAATACATTTTTGTTGCACTCCTCTTTTTTTCCGTCTGAGTAATCGTCTTTCATTTGTTCCTCCCATCTCCTTTCTACTCTCTGACTTTCCATCACTGCTGATTACAGCTTGCAACTTGATTTCCACCCACCTGTGTGTGTGTGTGTGTGTGTGTGTGTGTGTGTGTGTGTGTGTGTGTGTGTGTGTGTGTGTGTGTGTGTGTGTGTGTGTGTGTGTGTGTGTGTGTGTGTGTGTGTGCGTGTGCATGCCAGTCTGCTCTTTTAATCATCTTTTTGTTTGTGTCGTTTTGTGTGTGTGTAAATCCACTTCTTTGCCTGTGTGTGTGTTATTTTTCAATAGTTTGCCTCATAATTATTGTGTGTGTGTGTGTGTTTTGTTTTTGTATATTGTATGCATTTAAGGCCCTAAAATGTGTCAGCATGAGGACCCTTCAGTGCCGTCGGCCATCTCTTTGTCACCTGATTAGAGGGATTTTAGGTTGAGCACAATCAAGGGCAATCTGATGGCTCTGGAGGGGTCTTAAGTCAAAGACCTCACCAATTAGTGAAAGGGACACAGAGGAAAACAAGGGCTGGCAGGGAAAGGAGTTCTTGAATTGAGGGGAGGATGAAATTAGAGGAGGCGGAAATTAGGATGGAAGGATGGACAGCTGATGGAGAGACTGAGAGAGGCCATGATGGTTTAAAGCTGGGAGAAAGGACAGACTGAGGATGAAGGGATGTTAAAAAATTGGAAGAAATGAAGTGAAGGGTAGAAGAGAAGTCTCCACTTAAACTGTTTGCTGAGACAGAGACTACAGCAACGAGGAAGACTACGTCTATGCTGTGAGGGGTTTCTTATAAACAGCGGTGCTTTAAGCTAAATAATAAACGGTGCAATTTTTCCTTCAATTAACATCTTAATGTAGTGTGTTAACATGGGAATAAGCAAATGTTTGCATGTTTAGGGAATATCATTAATTTTAAAAAATTAGATTAGAAAAAAGATTGACACAATTGACTTTATGCAACAGTATAACAGACAGTGAACATACTTTAATGTGTAAAGTTGTGCAAGAGTTCCATTTTAAAAGATCGCCAAAGTAATTACAATTCATTCTGAGGGAGACATGAATATGTGTGTCAAATTCAAGGGCCATCTGCCAAATAGTTGTTTAGACATTTCACATAAACCAATGTCAGTAAGGTTTGAACCTTGAATGTCTGTACGGAATGTTATCCCGACCCAGACGTCTGACCTGCTAGTGGTGCTAAAGGAATAGTCAGAGGATCACCAAAGTCATTATGAGGCATCATCAAGGTACCATGGATATGTATATCAAATGTCATGGTAATCATAACAGCCGACAACAAAATATAGTGGATGAAGGAAGGTGTCACATGAATTGAAGCACACAGGCAGAAAAGGTGTGAATAAAGACAAAGGGCAAATAAAGAACTGAAAAAGTGAAAAATTTATTACCGTAGATAGGTAAAAAAAAAACAATGAGATACAGCCCCTGAAAATGATGTAAAAAAAATGTCACAAAGCTTTATGCTTGAACTTTAAAACCTGACACAATAATGAGTGATGATAGCAGGAGCATACTGAATCGGCCTAAAAGCTCACTGCAGGCTATAAGGACAAAGGAATAGATCTCAGTGGAGAAGAGGACAAGAGTCGAGATAAAGACGGGGAAAAGAGCGGCGAATGGAATAAGCGATGGGGTTAGAGTTATGGCTGAATGGAGGTTAAATGTGTGCATGTGTAGCTATCACCGTTCCCCTCACCTTTTAACGTCAACATCCATCAGCAGAGATCTGACCTCCACACCAATGTATTGGGATATGGAGTACCATCATGCCTATGTGTGTGTGTGTGCGTGGGTGTTGATGCCAATGTAAATCAATCACACACCCTCCTCCAGGAGGTCCTTTTGAAAAAATAATCCACCCTTCTTCACTTGAAGTTAAAAGCCTTAGTACGTGAGTCACTGTAAAACGGCGTGAAACTGAATATACTTAATTACATTGCAGCCATTACAGGTCCATTTTGTTTTTATCATTGAAATAATTGCTACGACTTGTCAGATAGATGTAGCACTGGAAAGAAACAACACCACTGGACGTAATCCAAAAGAGATTAGTAGTAAATGGTATTTCTAGGAGACAGGGGTACACCATAGTAATAACAAGTGTTTGTCCTACCAACCAGAATTAACGTAAGCAGCATTTAACTCACTCTGGATCGGCACATCCAGGTCACCATGGAAACTGTCCGAAAATAAAGCATATCATTGTACCTTTTTAGGGATGCAACGGCATGTCACTGAGGCTAGACCCTCTAAAGTGCAGCTGTTGTACCATTGATATTGGCTCAGGAAAATACATGTTCTGTTTTGGTCCTCAAAAAGGTACACATAGTTACCTTGAGATTTTGGGGTTCATGAGTGTGGATTTTACCCTGGGGGACAGACATGGACATGGACTACTCTACCCCTATATGTATGTATACTGGTTTCAGTGTGTTGCCCTGTAGTTTTGGCAAGAAATATTATATGAAAGTAATTGCTTTTCTCCCTTGCATGCTTTTTGGGGTTTTTTACCTTAGACTTTGTTTTATTCATGTTTCTAAATACCCAAACTGGAAAATTCATGTTTACCACCCTGACACCTCTTGTGCTCTTGCAACATTTGTAAAGGACATACAAGGCAGGTGGAGTGCAAAGGATAAAAGTGAGGGAGGTTGAAGAGAAAGAGGGAAGTTGGGGGGGGGGGGATATAAATATCTAGAGCAAGAGGGAGAGAGAGCAAGATGTGTCACTCCCCCTCAAGTGTCTGCTTTTCCGTTCTTCTTCTCTACTTAAAATTTACTGGGAGGCATGGGAAGAGATGGATGGAGAGAGGGAGAAAGCAGGAGAGATGGAGAAGTGTGTCGCTGCCCACTCAAGGGCAAAGAGCACCTTGACAGCCTTTCCTACAGAAAGACGAATCATGTCAGCGTCTTGTTTCTGTCTCTTTATTTTGGTCTTTCTATGTATTCCTAGTTCTCGTTTACACTTTAATTTCCTGTCAATATATTTCTTTCTTCTCTTCCGACAGCTCCACCTCCTTCCCATATTCATATTTATGGCTTTAAACAGGATACTTAATCGAAATTAATCATGTAAAAATCAAGACTCTGCAGTCATTTTCTCTTATCTTTTGACAAGATGCCACAACATAAAACCCAATTTTACTCTTTATAGTCTTGCATTTCCAGACCTCCATCCACAGCACTGCGGAGGAGGGTCTGGCTAGTCCACACAGCATTCCTGGCTTTAAACCAATCACAACCTAAGCACTGGACGGAGCAATGGTGCTGCTGCAAAATAGCCTCCGGAGGGAACTTGTTTTGGTGGAACATGTGTACGTTCAACAGTTATTTTAGTTGTGCAACAGAAGACTCAGATTGGACAGATAGTCTAGCTAGCTGTCTGGATTTACCCTGCAGAGATCTGAGGAGCAGTTAACCACAGTCCTCACAAATCCACCGGAGTTTAAAATTCCAACACAGAGAAAGCGGAAGGGAACGGACATCCGGCCATAAAGACATAAAGAATGACATCCGGTGGTATTTTCAGAGGCAACTGAGCAATCCTGGTAGTGGAACGTGGATATAGACTAAAGTCTTTATAATCATCTAATGAGAAGATACCATTTTACACAAAAAAAAACAGCCCCTTAAATCTTCATATAAAGACAATAAAACATCAAATGGACTGAGTTGATATCACGTAATCTACCAATGGCCAATGATTGTACCTACGTTTTTATCATATAACGCAAAGTTTGTTGTCAGGTTCAGGACACTTTATCTTACTAAATAAACATGGTCAAGCAAAGAAACGAGACTCAGACGGCAAAATGTGCAGTTAGAAGCTTTTGCAAAAGGGAAAGATCCGCAAGAGCAACCTGCCTGACGGAGTTGCTTCCACGGAACAGACACCTAGTTACAAAAGCATAAGCTTTTTATTGAAGGTCGTTGAAGACGCACACACACATACAAAGATTTACTGTTGTTTACACTAAAGTGCAACAGAATGAGCAGAACATGCAGAAAATACACAATAACCTAGACAAGAAACTAAATGAAGGATGGAAATGAACAATTATTAGTATTCCTCTTAGCACACATAAGGGCACAAGTTAACAAGTTAAGGCTGGGATACACACACATGCTTGCACACACACAGTTGTTATCCATCTTAATACCTCAGGGTGTGAGTTGAAGGATAGAGGAGGATAACCCCTGATTTCCACCAACTACGGAACGGCGGCGGAGTCAGTAAGTTTCCATTGAAGTCAATGTGTGTATTTTCACTGTTGCAGAACCGGAGCAGATACCCTGAGCTTCCATTTTTGCCAGATGCCAGAGAGCTCCACAGCAACTCAGGACAGGGCAGATTGTCAGTTGTGCAGCCGTTCTGCAACAAATCCGGACAAGGTGGGTATTGAAGGACAGCGGAGCGCGGAGCCGACGGGCAGCACAGCGGATCCTTAGCAGTTCCGCAGTTGGTGGAAATCAGGAGTCTCCGATGGTCTTATAGCTCGCCATAATCACAGCAACTAGTGACAATGTTCTCACTGTTACTTTGTGTGTGTGTGTGTGTGTATGCACATGCGTGTAGTTTCCCTGTGTACACAAAATGTCTCCTTTTAAATTTATTTCTACTTTGTTTATCATTGTACACACATTAACCCACACATCAAATCAACATTTCTGTCTGTAAACACACAGGGATACGTGTCTACAGCAGAATTAACATGAAACGCCTTTAACCTTGCAGCTTATTTTTGAGCAGATAAGCTTTCTCTGCACAATGTACGTACATGACACATACTCAAATATACACACACACTACATATTCACATGGCAGTCTTCTAGAAGTCTAAGCAAAAGCTCTTTTTGGGCTTGGAGCAAACACACACACATTTTGCTTCCTTTCACTTGCTCACTGTTGCACTATCGCTGAATAAAAGCCAAGGCTTTCTCGCCTCATCTTCTGCTGAATTGACGGTTGTATAAGCCAAGATTTGCATCATCTGTAGATTGTGTTGAACGGTGTGACTTCAATTGGAACCACTCGGTGCATCAGGCACCTGTTACATTTGATTCCACCTTCAAATGCAAATGTAGCATACTTAGAGGATCAGTCAGGTTTTATTCTCATAGTTTTCACCATCATTGCAATCAGTAACATGTTACTCACTGAGTTACATTAATTGCAAGAAACAGTCCAAGAAACATGAGCAGTCAAACAGGTTTCAAACAAATTGAACCCTAACCCATTACTGACTCGTTCAAATTTCTTTGCACACACATCAGCAACACGCTTACATGGAACATCAATACAGACACTTTACCGAAAAAGCTTAGAAAAGAAAATGTTTTTATTAAGACAGCTCAAAAGATTCAAAGTACAAAATCATTGACAGCATATTCACGTGTCGGGTTATGAGTATCCTGATTAACCGGCAAAACCCAAAAAAGGGCCAGTCGACCACAGCTTTAATCCTCGCCAGGTCTGCACTGAGACGCCCACTCGACAATAAAGCCCAGAAACTGTAATGCCGGGACGTGCAACTCACATTTTCCTCGACGAACAACCTGTTCTCCAGAAGCCACTGCAGCACTTAAAGAACGTGTTTGATGTGTCGGACTGGGTCACGGGAGAAGATCAGAATAAAATCAAGGTAGACAAACACAAACCAATGCAAAACGTCACAGAGAACATCATTTCCTAGGGCCTGGAAGACTGCAGGGGTGTTAGTGAGGCCAAGGTGGTCCATTTGTCCCCCTCCCGGATCCGCACAAGATAGTGAGCGTTTCTGAGATCTAACTTAGTAAACACGATGGACCGGGAGAGGGACTCAAACACAGAATCCATCAAGGGGAACCGGTATTTATTCTTGACGGTGAAGGAGTTGAGCCCCCGGTAATCAATACATGGGCGAATGTTATTATCTTTTTTGGACACAAAGAAGAAATCTGGCTCGTCCCTGGCGGCTAGAAGATCCTTCATCCACTCACTATGCCCAGCCAGGAACATCAAACAGAGAGCCGGACTATTCCAGCCCGATCTAGCGGCCAGAATGTGGAAATCAAGCGAAGATGGTGTGTTCGGTGGGAGAAGGTGATGGTGGGATGATTACCAGGTGTGCGCGATCAGCTGGCAGCATCAGGCTTGAAAAAAAAGAAGAGAACACAGCAGAGACAAACAGGGCAGGGCCAAAAAATCCAGATAGAAAATAGTAAACAAAACAAAGACTCACAGCCAGCTGAACCCCCCCTCCAAAGATGATCCCTCTCGCCCTGTCCACTACTTCCAGCTGAAGCTGCATCACCTCATGCAAATCACAAAAATAATGCATTAACTCAAGCGAGAGATTTGCGTGACGCTGTGTTCCAAAAGCAGTGTTGACATTTGCCAGTGTTGGCATAGTTTAGCCATGATTGATCCAAACTTCATTAACAAAACACACATTTTAAAAAGTTGTTTGCCTGTCGTCTTGCAGACAGACCTGACTAAGCATGAATTTAGTCTTTCTACAAATCTGTATCCTGATGTAGTAATTTCCGCATCCGTTTAATTCATTTATTGCAATTAAATTACGTATTTATGTATGCATTTATGTGAGTGAGTGATTGAGTGAGTGAAAGAATAATTAATTTGATTTCTTTATTGTTTTGCAGCAAAGTATGCTGATATGTTAATAAGCGCTTACATGCATTTACCAGTATGTGATTATTTTTGGCATCCTGTCTCTAACGACTTTACATAATGTTTTATTACAATTAAAATCCATTAAGACCTAATCATCGTCATAGGTTTATCTGCAACATGGATGCCGGAGGATAGAGAGACGGAAAGACGAGTGGAAAGAGTGATGATGGATAGTTTGAAAAGCCAACTCTTTTTGCACTTTTATGCACTCTTTTTTTCCTTTGGTTTCCCAGAATTACATTTTTTTTCATTTTACAGTCTGTTGTTCAAACTTACCCACTGTGTAATTTAATTCAGTCTGGTTTGCTTTCAAACAGAAAAGGTCAATATTTCATTTGGCTTTTAGTGCATCATTCTATGTTATTAGACAGTTTCAGCTGCCCTGCGAGGTTTAATCACAGCTCAGTGTGATTGGATCAGAATTGGAGTTGTGAGTCTATAAAATATGTACTTTATAGTCAAGTCACAGAATCTAAGATTGTGGTAAAAGTAAAGTAAGATTCTAAGTATTCTATCTATATTTAATATATAGCATTAGTAGAAAATCTGGGGCGGGTTTTTGAACAATCAGATTGCTGATAATTTCAGACTTGGATAGTACACACACACACACACACACCCACACCACACACTACATGTACGTGCTTAAGCCACAACTGGACACCATCTGGTGTGTTGCACATAGCCCTGTAGGAAATGTGCTGTATATACATTCCAGAATGGAAAGCCGTGCTTTGTGGGTGTTATGGGCACAGCTTGAACAGGTCTTGGACCAATAACATTGCTAGTACAAAACCATTTTATGTTTAATATATTTTTTTTTTTTTCACTGTAATATTCAGTATTCATTCTTAGCTGTAGCAACACATGCAATATCACATGTTGTGTGTGAGTTTGTGCGTAACAACAAATGGCAAAACATCAACTTGACAAGCTTGGGGGCATTACAGTCAACTTGCATCATAAAAATGAACAGTTACCAAATTTTTTGAGTTGAATAATATACTTCATGTGGCGTTTTAGAGTTTTAAGCAGCAAATACCAAAGGAAGTCTCACTGATGGAAGGAATCCAGAGTGTGGGCGTCTTCCTCTGTTTTACTGCTGATCGCATGCTGACATTTCATTGACGACCACAACAAGCCCAGATGGCTCAACAGAAAGTATTGGTATCCTTGATCCTTTTGGAGCGTCTCAGCACCAATAAAAACTCTCACCGACACCAGCCCTCATGCCCCATTTAGCTTACCTGGTGCATGAAGTGTCTCAGGTTAGGCTGTCAATTTAAACGGAATCTAATTCGGGGGTGCCTTGGTAGCTCACCTTGTTGACGGTGAGCCCCATATAAAGAGGCTCAGTCCTTGCTGCAGAGTTTGCGGGTTTGATTCCCACCTGCGGCCCAGAATGTCGATCCCCCTCTTTTCCTCTCTCCCTCTTTCTTGTCTTCAGCTTTCCGATCTAAAAAGGCCTAAAAGGCCCCACAAATTAAATAAGTATACCAAATCTGAAAATGTAATAACAGAAACAGATCATCTTCCTGTATGTATGTGATGTTTCTTTCCCATATGCGTTTAATTCCAGTTGTCATCCACCAGCCAGAGTTGACATCATGATGACAGAAATGCTACTAAAAGAGTATTTGACAATTCAAACTGTAGTAATATGATTGTGCTATTCACTAGAGTCAACAAATGCACACTGACACACACACTTGAGCATATTTTACCTTCAATCTCACATCTTCAATCTATTTATTTCCCTTGTCCTCTCACTTTTTTTGCACATGATGTTCACTGTGGTGTGAAATCAACTCATCCAACAGCCCCTTTCATTTTTCACAGTGTTAGTCACAATATAGTTCCCACACGGGAACCACTGCCTTTATTGCTTTCCCAATACAGAACAGAAAAAGTCCTGATTGCTTTGGTTAAACTTAGTGAGGGTGTTCCGTTCTCCACAATGAATTTCCTAAATTGGTGCAGATTCAAAAAACACATATAAATGAAAACTTAAAGATTTAAAAACACTGAGCACAGTCCTGAGAAGACATTTAATCAGAAAAAACAGTAGCAGAACATACTGTAAACGTTAGCGGTCATGTTAACAAAGAGTTGTCTATTTGCAAGCATTCAACTGCAGTAATGTTTTTAATTATTTAAAGTTACAATCTCAAAGTTATATCATCTGTAGTTATTGCTCTTTTCTTTGTTTGTTTGGTCACTTTTGTTCACAAAGCTAGCAGAAACCCCAAAATGCGAAAAATGGCATTTTACACATTAGAACGAGTCTGCTGTGTTTGCTCCGTCTACCCTCTCTGCCTGACCAATCTCTTCCAGGCAATGGAAAACGCTTCACCAGCTGTGCACAGCTGTCACCAGAGACACCCAGTTTGGTACTGCATATGCAAGGGCTTTCATCAGTGGGCCATAGGCTCAATCACTATGCCCTGCTACACCCTGAAATGCTACAACTATTATTTCTAGTCATAGTTCCACTATCTTTATTGTTACTATAATTCTCACTGTTCATCATTCCAATTGCTATACTTATTATGAATCATATTTCTTCATGTATCAGTGTCTGTGTCCCAACCGACAGCGACAGAAAGCCACAAAGACAGTACAAGTTTTTCCTCACCACTCGAGGTTTCGCCCTGAAAGGATTTTTTCCTCACCACTGTTGCAGTAAATGCTTGCTCGTGGGAAATTAATAGGTCTTTATAAAATAGTAGAGTGTGGTCTAGACCTACTGTATCTGTTAAGTGTCTTGAGATAACTCTTGTTATGATTTGATATACTATAAATGAATTGTTACCTCATTCAGCCATAGTAACTTAACAGACATTTATAAAAAAAAAAAAAATACTTTAATGGTTTAAGTCCGACATTTATTCTCCTTTTAGCTCTGTTTTGGGCTCCACCAACTCCAAGGAAAATATCTGGCTTTTTAGCTGCTAAATGCTCCGCTATGTTAACAAGCTAGTTGCTAAATATTTCTGTTGGTTGTGTTGTTCTGGATAGGTCACCCAGTGTGTTATCAGAGCTTTTTTGTAAAACTAACAGCTGCTGATTGTAGCTTGAAGTGTTCAATGAGAGCGGTGAGAGATTCAAAACATAAAAGTTGCAGGATGCTAAACCAAAACAATGAGCTGAAAGACGCTTACACCCACCGTACCGATAACGGAAACTGCAGTTGGGGGTAATTCCCTGTGGGTTCGTCACTACGAGCAACCCTTGTTTACATCACAGAAAACAGAAAATTACTCAACAGTTTTGCTTCAAACATTGGTATGCATCTATTAAGACACGGACGCTAGTGACACTAATTGTGAATTAAACAGTAGATTAAGTTCTGTTAAGTCTCTTGACTTAGAGGATATAATGCAATAGTAATTATATTACTTACAGTTATGTGTAATTGGGCAAAAGCTTACAAGGGAATGAATAATTTAATTGTATTAAATCTTAATTTTAAAAGCCTCAAGCAACCACTTACCAGAAATCTACAAGTTTGGCAACACCAATATGCTTTCAAGGACCAATGATGGCTCTTGCCTTCTTTCAGGACTCTGTAGTTAAGATGAACATTGGCTGGAAATGAAATGGGGAATATGGACACACAAACATAAATACAATTACACACACACATATACACACATACACTCTCACATAACTGTCGGAACAGAAAGTGTCCACTTGCCCTTTTCCTGTCTCCCTTCAATGCTGCAGAATCATAACTTTTAATCAAAGCAAAATCAGTCAGTAGTGGCTGTTTTATTGGCAAAGATACAGAGAGAGAGAGAGAGACAGACAGACAGATACAGTCAAGGTGTACACAAACTAACACACCTAAAATAATATGAGTAAACCTGCCAGAACAACATAGGGACCTGCTGGAGCTCTGGGGATGAGCTCCACGCTCAGGTTGAGCGTAATAAATAAATGATAGTAGAGATGTGTGGTTGCATCACAACAAGGACAACTATAACTAACCACAGCAACCATTTTACCACTGCATCTGTATTGTTGGACAAACAAAGTACAACTGTTCCTTGGTATTTGGAAAGACAGGGACAAAAACGGAAAATAAGGTGAAACAAAACTATACATGTTCAGGGATCACTATGTGTGTAGTGGAGCAAACTGTGCTCGGCATGCTGGGTGCCATTTTCGGGCCAACAACATGCTTTTGCCATCCCCAGCTGTGCCACTGATTCAGACAAAATCTGTACCATTATCCAACACCAATTTTTTCCATTATCTCCTCCACACCCTTTTCCTTTGTTCACTTACCAAACACTACATAAAAATGCTCTAGTATATATATAGTTGTGATATGTAGTTGATCCCACTATACTGTAACTTTTTTAATGTCATATATCTAAAATGTCCCAGTTTGGAAACAACACATCCTCATACCTAAACATTATAGGTTGGATTCCAAAGGCTCACAAAACAACACATACGATCGTTGTATTTACTGCCGCTTGGTTTCATCTTGTAACTGTAATCATGTAACCCATCTATTTAACGTAACAGGCGGTTTTAAACACTTAGTGAATGTTGTAAAAAACAGAACTAGTTAAGTTTAGGCAACAAAAATAATAGTTAGTCAGGGTTGGTAAAACATCAAGGATTGGCTAAAAATGAGTCATGTAAAACCTAAAATGAGTACGAAATATGAACTCACAGATGTCATTGTGTCACGGACTAAGGTTCATAAAACTCATAGGAAAAACTTAGTTTCAAAATCATAGTTTGTTTTTAAGGTGTAATGGGACACAAGCCCTGGTCTCCTGAGTGAAAGTTCTGTGTTTGGTTCACCCATCGACCACCATCGATATACTTTTTGTGGACAGATACTAAACTAGGTATCTGCATAAATAAAGTATCATTCAAACCCCAGGCAAAGAAACATATTTAGATATAGTAAGTAAAGATGGTGTGCAGAGGCGGAGCAAAGGTTGGCTCCTGGAGCTCCAGCCCCAAATCTTTTAAGTTTAGGCTTTTAAAATAACTTTTTGTCATTTACCCTTACCCTCTCTCTGACTGGACTAGCAAATCAAGGGAGCGGAAGTGCTGTTACTGCGGAAATATCGCTCATTCATTTGGTGAACTTTAACTCTAGTAATGCTTTTTTTTGCCAAATTCTTAAAAAAATAGTAACATCAGACAATGGTTGCCTCTTTTTAGATGGCTGATGTGAAAATTAGTCATCCTCAACATTAGTTGTGTTCTGGCTTCAGAATGATGAAAACAGTTGGAAAAAAATTTGCTCCTAAACAGGATGTAAACCGTTCAGGAGGATTTTTTTTCTTGTCAATTGTCATGTATTTTTCAAAGGATGTATAGAAGTTTAGGTATTCCATTATCAAATCGCTTTAAAAAAGTGCAACTTCTGACTCCACCCCTGATGGTGTGCATTATTAAAAGAAGATGGTGTGCATTATTAAAAAGTTTTTTTGGTTGTAGACAGGATGTAAGGGGAGAGTGATTACTCACCCAACTCTGTTGTTAATTGTAAAATGACCTCCAACAAGACTTGAAAAAGTCTCTGAGCTTCAATCTGTATTTCATCTGTGAATCATAACAACCACTTAAATTAGAAAAGCTGGGCATCAAAATGCGGTCCAATTTCCTCAAACACTACGAAAACATTTGCATTCACTCGAAACCAAACTTGTTTTTGTCAATGAATAAATTATATGATAAGATGGAAGTGAAACTGTTAAATAAATTATAATGATAGCTCGGAGCATGAATGGATCAGACTAGTTTTATAACGGGTTTAAAATGAATTAAATTCCTTCCGAAGTGTTGTCCGTCCACCACGACCTCCAGAAATATTAAACCTGCTGCTGCATGAATTTTTCACACGCCTTTAGGTAGCAGGTTAGCATACTTTACACTACACCCCTACTTTCTTCCCTTACAACCAATGCATTAGCTGACCTTTAAAGTTTTGAAAAGTATTTTTCCTCTTTACCCTACCTAAATCTGTTTTGAATCCAGCGCATGAAGTCAATCCTGATATGCATTTTCTTTCTTGACATTTAAAAAGGTCACTTGTAATCTGTCTTTTGTCTCTTTCTAATTGCGGCTTAATTAATCTATTTCGACAGGAGAGTGCCTCTAAAACTCCTATTTCATGTTCACCTAATATCTTCTCCCTTTGTGTTCCTATCACTCTTTACAGTTTGTGTCTCTCATGCTGAGTGATACTGGCTGATAATTGTATGGTGGGGGGGTCTGCATCTGATTAATAGCTAAGAGGCCCTTTAGGAGACATGAGTTTCTCCTGCTACAGTGTGTGAGTGTAACACTTGGTCAAGTGGTTATGCATTTCTGTTTCTTTTGGTACCAGTAGTGTTAAGGAAAAGGTTTGGTAGACTTATGACTTGCACAGAAGCTTTTAATGAACCCTCAATTGAGGAGACAATTAGGCAGGCAGTACAGTTCCATCCCAACTCTCTGAAGTTCCTGTCTTCCACAAAGTGTAAAAGATATTACAGGCGCCTTAGACACAGAAGCAAAAACCTAGTTCAGCCTCTCTCTCTCTCTCTCTCTCTCTCTGGGTAGTATGCTAAAGTGTGGTCCACCGACCTCGAAAGGAGACAGTCCTGAGGCAGAACATTCTCTTATCATACAACTGTCTACGTAGACTGCTGGAATCAGTAGATAGACAAACAGTTATATGTGAAGAGGTTTTATTTTTATTTATCTATGGTTCATTTATATGATTTTAAATGATTTTAAATACAAAACACAGTGGGTAAGCCCTTACACAAATGAGGAAAAGGAAAATAAATTGTTACAAAGTGATAAGAGTCATTGTAGATACAGCAATGAAACCACAAGAACAAAAGAAGCATAAGAATAAGGAAATTAAATCTAAAAAAATAAACAAATTACATATACAATAATATATATACATATATGGGAAACATAGTGAGTCCTACGGACTAAACACACTGAGTGCTACGGACTAAACATACTGAGTGCCTCTGGAACAAAGTTAGCAGGGTTAGACTAGAGGGTTTGAGATGTTGGTGGGGGGGGGGTGTGTGGGAGCCACAAAGGAGGTGTTTTATTTTTTCTAGTTTCATCAAATAAAGGACATCCTTTATCCAGCGGGTGTGAAAGGGAGGATGCGGACTCTTTCAATGCGTAATGATCACACACATTGTTAATAGTGTAAGAAAATCAACACATTTACATGACTAGGTTTGGTGTGCCAAATAGTCATATCCCCTGACTTGTGACCTAGAAATGACCTGGTGTTGTCTAAACTTTCCCTTTAGTCTCATCGTACAACAACGTGGTGCTTCCTGAAATTCCACCGCACGTGACAGCAATAAAACAATTTCAACTCTGGGTGACATTTCCCCGTTCCTCCCTCCATTCCTCCCTCCATACCTCATTTACTCCCTGTGGGGTAAAGAATACAAATTACACAGTGGGACTCCAGCTGTGTGACACCAGTTAAACATCAACATGTCTGTCAAATTAACAGGGAGACATCAGTTGAGGCAATTTGTAGCCTGTGCCTTACTGCAGCGGTAATGTAAATGTATTCTAATGTTTACTTCCCCTAATTTAGATCCTGTTGCTTCTTGTCATTTAAATGCTAATTGGTCCATTTCTAGATGCTTGTCAAATCAAATGCATTTTACAATAGAGAATAAAGTGGGAAGAGCTGTTTAAAGCCAGCCCCGTGTCCCAGACCAATGCATTCTCATGAACGGGCCCGTATGATATTGTACAAAAACGTACGCACACCAAAACGTATGATATCCTCCAAAATTAGAAGAGCTCCGGCTGGTCACGTGACTCCGGATGGTCACGTGAAGCCAGCTGGCTACGAGCTCCATGACGCCGAGCAGCAGTTGCTAGTTGTTTAAGCCACTACAGAGACGCTACGGACCTCCGTCACAGCTTGGTTGTATCAGCGGCAGTTAGTAGATGTGTTCAGCCGAAAATGTGTGACTTTGATTTGAAAATCGTGGTTTGGATTATAACACTGTCAAGAAGGGCGCCTGGGCAGCTCACCTGGTAGAGCATGCACTCATGTACAGAGACTCAGTTCTTGATGCAGCACTTGTGGGTTTGATTCTGATCTTTGACCTTTTAGTGCATGATATCACAATGCATATCACTTTTTGAATTAATGATTCATGAGAACAGAGCAAAACGACTTGGTTAGGTTTAGGAAAAGGACGCTTCAGTCCTCCCTTCATCACTTTGAACTCCCCCACCTCACTTTCTGCTTTATTTACACAGTGTGTTTTTCTTCTTAATCATTTATCTCTCTCCTCCTGTGTCCTAACTCGGCTTTCTCACTCACTTTTCCTTCTTTAGTAAAAGCATGTTATAGCAATTCTGTTCCCCTTCTCTCTCTCTCTCTCCAACTGTCCCTCTGGCTTTGTCACCATCTATCATTTTCCTGCTTTGAATCTTTAACATTTACAGTATTTCTTTTCCTCTGTCGGTATCTATCTCTTTCTCTATATATCTATCACTCTCCACGGCGCCTAGAGGCTTGACTTTCTTCTCTTTGGCTATGTATGTGTCTGAGTGTGTTCTGTGTTTAATGGTATACAGAAACACACACACACACATCCAGAGCTGTATCCGTTTTGCTGTGCTGCACATTGTTCTTCAACTTCTTTCTTTCTTACGGTCCTTTACAGCAGATGGCAGACACAATATCTTTGAGTTACAGTACCACTCACTCAAACAACCCCCTTTTCTGTCTCTGTCACACACCACACACACACACGCAAACACACACACACACAAATACAGATGGAGGGATTATGAGGTATTACATTAGCAGTACAGCTCTGTGTTAATGGCCTACATTAGCCAGCAGAGAATACACTTTGACTCTTTAAACTCCCTCTCTCTCTCTCTCTCTCTCTCTCTCTCTCTCTCTCTCTCTCTCTCTCTCTCTCTCTCTCTCTCTCTCTCTCTCTCTCTGTGTGTACTGTATCTATTGTCTCTCCCACTCTCTCTGTAGTATTTGTAGTTTCACATTAAAGTTAGTTTTATGAAATTTCAGCCAAGTGAAATAGTACCTCTTCCCTAATGAGAATATATTCAAGAGGACGTGTCACCAGGATTAATACCTCAGTGCATTTCATTTGTGCTTGCTACCGAAGATATTTTTTTTTTTTTTTTTTATTGAATCAATTTGTTTCTGTTCGGGAAAGGTTTGAATCTGTAGCAGGTAATGTTACAAGCTACTCTCGACTATTAATACAACCCTGCACTTTTATTGAAAACCACACTACAAGCTAGAAACATTTGCGTTGGTATATTTGCCATCAAGAACCAGGCTTCTACTGTTAAAGGAACAGTTTGACATTTTAGGAAAGACAGATTCGATCACCTTTGGATGGAGCCAATGTGGGTTTTTGTTTGGAATCTGGCCATTTGCACACAAAAAATGCAAAAACTGAAAGTGTGCATACAAACAAGATGGAAAGGTTCCTTTGTTTTTCTGTTCATGTCTGTTATGGTTATTTGTTTCTTTGCTTTCTGTCTCATTTTTCTCTGTGCCCTTGCTCTCTGTCTTTTGTCATCTTTATCTGTTTCCCTTCATACCTTGCTCCTTGTTGATTTGGTAAACATATAGGTTTCCCCATTTGATGAAAATATAGTTGCATAAATAAAAAGAAATACACTCTCCGTACTATGAACACAGTATGTCTGATATTGCCTTTCCCTCCTTGCTCTAATGAAAGCTCCATTGCAACATTTACTCGCTTTGTTTCTCAACTTACAATCCCTCTTCTCATTAACTCTGTCTGGTTCTTACCCTGTCTGCTAATCACTTATACTCTCATCTGAACATACTCTGTAGTCAATTTTTTAAATTATGGATGTATAGGTGAGGTACACAGAGACTGAATTAGGCTTACCTGTAAAATATATAAATAAGATGAAAGCTGAAGAAAGTTTAAAGATGCTCTTTGCTGTTAACCTCCAGTCTTTAGCGCCTATTTGAAATTCACAAAATGCCCAATTAAACTGCACGCAGTCAACTTCATTTGAAATTGTTTAAGGCTTACAAGCCTCTACGTGCATGTATGCAGTATAATGAATCCAGAAAATAAGAAAAAGTCAAATGAACATTAGCGGAGGATTTTAGTATTTTGAAAGTATATTTTTACTGCTACTTATGACGTTATTTTGATGTCACTTGTTTTTGTTAAACCGGTTTCTTGTTTCCCCCTACTGTAATGTGTAAAAGTAAAAATGATAACGTAAAAATATATTTTGACCTACATGGGATAAGGAAGTATAAAAATACAATTATTGGATTAGTATGTATGTTTTCATGTTTCTCCTTCTGTCTTTCCCCATTCAAATCTTCACAGACCCCACCCAAACCATCGCGCCTGTACCTGTAAAGGCGTTCCATCTGTGCAGTCCATCAGGTGGCCTCGTAGCTTACGGGGGCAACACAGGGGGGACCAATAATCCGGGGGAAGGGGGGGGCAATGACATTTGAACAGAATACAGCATAGAAAAGCTGCTTAGAATATTGGATTGGATAGAACAACACAATGCAATTCTGCTAAATGAAACATCACATTCATTATTAATTTTAATGAAATTGTACATCCAAGCACAACACACATTTTCTATAGGCGCAGTCTGCCATTTAAAAGACAAAACAATTCCAGTGCTGGTTCCATGGTATTTCGGGGGGGGGGGGCCTTTGCTTATGAACATGACCCCTCTAGCAGTCCAACACAATCCATACTCTCTACCTGGTCTTGTGGGCATCACTTGCTACCGGGGGCACGGGTGTGTGTTTATTGTTAAGCCAGACCTGCATCAAATAGTGTCCCACTGACTCACCAGGGGACTTTCTGTACACAGGTATAACCTTCTGGATGCTTGTTGAACAATATTGCTCTGAAACCCCTCATGTCAGTGTGTTTGCTCATCTTTTTTTTTTTTTGAAGAAAACATACAGTAGATGCCTGAGATGAAATTGCCACAGGTGAATGTATAAATGTATCCACAGTGCCAGTTCTACATCACATTATATTATTATATTTATACTTCTACTGTCAGTCATGTAACCTGTAGTTGTTATTTCATTCAGTTGGTTTAAAGAATGATGTACAAAAGGATGGTATGTTGTCCTCTGTAACTTCAGAAACTAATTTGATCAAGGAACACGCTTCCGCATCAGGTTTTTTGTAGCCTTCATATTTACGTTGTATTCTGCAGGACCGTCTCTTCCTAATGATTTTCAAGAGGTAATTTGATTATGATTAAAGGGGGAAAAAAAACAAGACATTGTCTTGTACTAAAATAAGCACACTCAGAATTAATTACTCCCAATTTTATTTGCTAATGCACTCCTAAAAATTTCAGTCTTTGTTGATTTGGCAACATCCATGGTTACCGTTGAAACAGCAAGTGCAGTTTAATACTTCTTGAGCAGCTACTTTGTCAGAATTACAACAGCAGAACAACTGTTGTATGTGTTCACAGTGCAGCCAAACAAACCTTGTAGATATGCATATTTAGGCAATTAGAATCCATGGCGGTAATGGCGGACTCTCATTTTATGGATTATGACAAATTGTAACGTTTGAAAAATGTGTCCACAGGCTACAAACCATTAAACATATATGAGGAATAAAATTTCCAGTAATCCAAGAAATAATAAATGAATAATTACTTGGGTTTAATTTGAGCTTTTCCTTCAAGGACAAACTGTAAATAATTTTTCCTATAATTAGTATAGAAATATGGAGTTTGTTCCAGGAAAATATTTAATGGATTTGCATACTAAAACCCTCCAGCACATTTACACTATTTGTCAGTTACTCCTAATAACATTAGCATAATTTGTCATCTGTATACTTTATAATATATTCAGTTTGTCTTGCTGCTACAAATAGGGATAATTTATCTAATCTAACATGATGTGGAGGGTGTTTATGCACTGTCAGTGTGTCTGTGTTAGATGAAAGAACTGAAGATTAATGGTAAATTCTGTTGTTGTTGTAGTTCCCGGTGTGTGGGTGTTATTAGAAGCCACTGTGATTTCAGGAGGCTTTTATTCATTTTTAACTTCAGTTTTGACCTGAAATGTTCCAGAAAAGAGCATCAGAAGACATTTGTTTTCTTCTTCCATGTCCTCCCACTTTCTGTAGACAGATGGATGATGCTGATCCCTCACCCCGGAGGTGTGGAGTGACATATGACAGAGGCACTGACACAGCGGGAGAGAGAGGTAACGTTGGAAAGGGTTACTGCCGCCCGTAAGGGAAAACAACTTCAAAGGTCATACACATCGATCGGGTGGCGAGAAGAAGTAAGTGACCAGATATCCTGATACTGGAATGACAGTGTTTTCACTCACTCACTCACTCACTCACTCACTCACTCACTCACTCACTCACTCACTCACTCACTCACTCACTCATTTACTTCTTTTCTTTTTTGTTTCACTTTCTGCACCTTCATCTCTTTGTAAAACACTCATTTGTATGTAACACCTATACAGTGCTCAAAGTTCTCACTATTTATAAAGATGCACTATAGAGGCATTTTGCCGTGTTGTAGTACCATTTTTTTTAAGGTCTTGTGTCAGAATCAACTGCAGTTTTACTCGTATGAAGAGGACTCCAAATTTTATTTCAAGACCACAATTGTATGTCACTTAAAAAAAAATGTAATGTACCACATGGTATTGTACAGGTCGTTTACAAAAAATAGTAACGTAAAGCTAGACCTAATAGAGGAATTGAGAAAAAAAAGATCATCTCTTGCCCCAATACAAAGTATTATTGTACCAGAAGTTGGTATTTAATCATTTACCAACATGTATATGGTGGTGCATATGAAATACAAATCTGTGAATGTTAAGCTTTAAACCTCTCACACACACACAACAGTTTGTGCTGTTTGCCTTTGTGGGTCAGCAGTTTAATAAGAAGAAAATCCCTCCATCCCATTCCCCCTACTAGCCTCCACTGTTTTCTCACAGACCAGAAATGGCTTCAACAAACCTAAGTGAGACAGCAATTTGTCCCAGCGGTGAAAAGTAAAGTGACCGTGGCAACATCAGTGCCTTAGCTAGGCTTCTGCTGTGTGATCCTCTGTGACTCTCCGACTGTATCCATGGAACTCTCTCTCTCAGAAGTGCTTTACGAGCAAAACACCAATTATGATGAGATTTCTTAGCTGACAGACACGTGTGCACTCGCTCTGTGGGCTGCATGTAATCTTTGGTTTGAACCTTTGTGAACTGTTGTTTTCCTGCCACGCTTAAAACTACATCCTTAAAAGGGAAAAGATGATTATTGTCAGAAAGCAAGTGACTGTCCTGTGGAGTCAAGGTCCTTTTTTCTCAATCCCTATTCCTTTAGTCTCTCATTGCCAGACCTTCCTCCAAATGTTTAGTCGTGAAACAGAAAACTCAGATTGGACAGATAGTCTAGCTAGCAGTCTGGATTAACTGAATCTGAATCTGAGGAGCAGTTACCCATAGTCCTCAGAAATCCACCAGAGTATGAAATTCCAACAGAAAGGAAGCGGAAGGAAACGGACATCCATGCAAAAAAAATGTCATCCCGTGGAATATCCGGCGGCAATGGAGCAATCCTAGAAGTGGAAGGTCATGGATATAGACTACTTTTCCTTTATCTCTTCAATCTTTCCTTCTGCATCGCTCTTTTTACCCCCTCCTTCTTATCCTCCTCTCTCTTTGTCCTCTCGCTCTCTCTCTCACTGATGTATTTCTGCTTTATCAGAGTGGTTAAATGGCTTGCCTGCAGTACTGTTTAGTTTCCTGTGAACCATGCTGATCTCCCTGAGAGGAGAAGATAGGAAGCAGCCTATCTGTTACACACTGAGCATTGCAGAGGTGATAAACACACACACACACACACACACACACACACATTCCTACATGTGCACACACACACAATTCCTCAGACTTAATTGTTTACCATTATTTAAAGTCATTCACACAGCAGCCTCATCAATGGCTTCCCTTTTAAGACAACCACACTACTGTTTCATTGACTTTTTGTTGCACAAAGTCCTGTTTTTTTCTAGCATAGACACAGCTGAGACAAATAATCGATCAAATCGAAATCCTGACAGAAAGCGTTAAAGAAATATAGACGCCTCTGACTATACTGTGAGCTTTCTGTGTCTGAAAACAGACATTATCCTGACCCCCTTGGACTGAGCCGAAGCCCAGTGTGAAGCTGTGTCCAATTTTGACAATGGAGACTGTGGTTCACATAACATCGTCAACCTACAGTCAGTGTTGTTTTCTTATGAACTAGTCTGTATCCACGACGTTCCACTTCTGGGATTGCTCCATTGCCGCTGGAAATTTCACCGTATGTCTTTCTTTTCAGCCATATGTCCGTTACCTACCGCTTTCTTTGTGTTGGAATTTTAAACTCAGGTGGATTTCTGAGGACTATGGGTAACTGCTCCTCAGATATATGCAGGGTAAATTCAGACAGCTAGCTAGACTATCTGTCCAATCAGAGTTTTCTGTTGCACGACTAAAACAACCTTTGATTGAACACATGTTCCATCCAAACAAGTTCCTTCCCAAGGCTATTTTGCAGAGGCACTGGTGTTTTCTCAGGTGCTTAGCACTAGATTATTGTGATTGGTTTAAAGACATGCCAATAAACCAGAGTACGTTTCTTTCCCATCCCGGAATGCTGTGTCAACTAGCCAGACCTTACTGTGCAGTGCTGTGGAGGAAGGTTTGGCAATGTTAGACTAATTAAGACCTAAAGCCATCTCTAACCTTAACCAAGTGGTTTAATTTGCCTGAACGTAACCACACATTAAAGTAAAAGTTTGTCATTTTGGGAAATTTGCCTTTTCACTTCATTTCTGAGTGTTAGATGAAAAGACCAAATGCAATCACATGTTGTGTGTTAGAGCTAGAGCCAGGGGGCAGTTGGTTTAGCTTAGCTTAGTTTAGACCTCGGTAAACAGCTAACCTGGCTATCTCCAAAGTTCCAAAATACACAACGTCTAAAGCTGACTTAACATGTCATATCTGGTTTGATTAATCCACATACAAACAATTATTTTATGTAATTATTAGTATTATTGGTATTATTGGAAATTGTTTGACTTTCTAGAATTTTATGAGGAAGTAAGGTTTTAAATTCCACCAACGAATAATTTTGAACAATAGTTCAATAGTTCGTACGCCTGTAAAAAAGACTGAGAAGAAGAATGTTGCTGTGCTGACATGTGTTGTGTTAATAGATGGGCAGATGGCAGAGGAATGCTATTGTTTTCCAAATCCGTCTCAATGCAAAGAAAGTCCCCCCGTCCATTCTTCATACTAGGTTATTAATACAAATAAGTGAAGAACATGAAGAGAACCAGAATAACCGCAGCTGGCCACAATACATGCTGTAACTATTCCTTGAATAACAGCTGGGCGCAGTGTCTTCACAATGAGGCTGTCAATAGTGGTTCCATATCAGAAAACACCATACAAATAAATTTTGTTTAAGCTCATATGGGTAATACCAACAGCGTGTTTCATGTAGGTATGGGGACTAACAATGTATCTGCCCAGACACATAAATATGATAATAATAATCTGAATTACTTGCACACAAATGAGCAAAACCGAAACGCAAACACACCTTGAGATACAAAAGATTCACATTAAATAAAACAGACCTTAGCATGCCCACACAGATGGAAAAAAAATGCAAAGCAGGGGATTTTGTTATTGGGCTTATAGCAATGTGTAAAATATGTACACACACATACACTCAGAGTGGGTATTATGCGCTGCTTGATATTAACATAGACTCACCGCCCACTAAACTATCTCAGCTGGAGGCCTGGGTCTGTTTGGAGATGTGCTGGCTTTTTATCTCAAACGCACACACATATTGACACAGAGGAAAGAGAAACACATTCACTTGTCATTCTTAAACATTTGCCCACACATTCAAAAAAATGTTTCACTGGTTTTCACAGTCTTTCTTACTGTTTACATGCAAAGACACACACACACACACACACACACACTCACTCACACTCACATGCAGTAAACCTTAACTCCTCCACATACTGTATCCATTTATGAGGTACTAAATCACTAAGCCGCTGAAAGGAAAGGGTAAATAGAGAGGACAGCCAGTACTTTTTGCACACACACTGCCATGTGAGGGTGTAAACATCAAAAGCTTCTGTTTCATTTAATCTCCTTCAGTTTGTTTTAATTGACTGTTTTTTTTAACACTGGTAGTCATTCTCTTTACGTAACTTTTATTAGGAGTGCAGACAATATCATAGATTAGGCTAGTAAAGGAAGGATTGCTGTGAGGAAGAAAGACACAAAGAAAGACCATGATTTGGCTGGAGGGGGGGAGAAATGCAGGAGAGGCGGAAAGGAGGAAGCCGTTAAGGGACGTTAGGGAGTAGGAATAAAGGAAAGCAATGGGAAAATGGAATAAAATTAAACAACAAAGAAGGATAAGTGGAAGGAACGGTCAATGCATTAATAAATGTAGAGGAAATTGGAAGATGGGCAGAAGGATGTTAAGTTTGAATGATGAGTAGATGATGCATGCCTAAAGAATATAAATTGTGCAAACAGAAAGTTCAAAAGAAATCATCTGATCTTGTTTTCATTGGTTTCTTCTGCAGATCAACCTGACCATCAACTCTGACCTGAAAGACGTAACTTGCAACATCTTGGACACCACAGACCACAGCAGCAAGATTTACAACTGAATGCAGATTATAAAACTGAAAACTCATCCACCTAAACTAACTAGCAAAGATCTAGCAGACAGCAACCATGGATATTAGTACACCAATCTTCAGCTCTAAATTAGAAACTCATAGACTCTTATTTACATCAAGAGGTGGATGTGACTGATCCTCTACAAAGCAACACGGGACATTTTGGCTCAGCATACACCTTGAGAACTTGTCGCCAATGACGAATTGGCAAGAAATGGGAGATTTAAAGCTCAGGGAACAATCTGAGGCTGTTTGCAGCTAGCAAGACTATTGGAATACAATATAAAATCAAAAACACTTTTAGCCAGGTCCTCCCAATCCCCTCTTCCCTGTCACTCCCCATCCCAAAAGTTGCTTCCTTCCTTTTTTCCCCTTCCCCTAGATCCTTATTAATGGTGTTCTGTTAGTATTAACAACTCCTTTAAACACTTCAAAACTCTTTAAATAAGTCTTGATCAATGCTGAGCACATCTCTCTTTACCTTCTTCTTCCTGCTGTTGAAGAAGGTGAATTAAAATCAGGGGAGCCCTCTTTCAACCACCAATAGGGTAAGGGTCTCTCTTTGGGATGGGTGGCCCAGCAAGGGCTCTTCTTGGCGGGTTCAGCACCACCACTTCTTCCTTGGAGGTTAGAGGTCGGATGGCTTGGCCAAGCAACAACCCCCCTGGACCTCAACCAAACGCTGTCATGGGGGATCGGGTTTGGAGGCAGCGTTGGAGGTGCAGCAGCCATGAGTGCAGGTCTGGACAATTTCACCCAAGAGTCTGTCACCAGGACAGTGATGAAAGAGAAGAACTGGCCAGCGTTGCTCATACTTGTCATCATCGCACTGACAATCGGAGGCAACATCCTTGTGATCCTGGCAGTGTCGCTGGAGAAGAAGCTCCAAAACGCCACCAACTTCTTCCTGAGGTCGCTGGCCGTGGCGGACATGCTCGTAGGCATCCTGGTCATGCCGGTCTCCCTCATCAACATCCTCTATGGTGAGTTTTGACTAACCGTAAAGCATATCTGCATTTGTAGACATATAAGGTTTAAGATTTATACACATGCAGCAAAGAGCAAACATGTAAAAAGATTCATAACAGATAAAGTTAGTTAGTGCTTGTTGTGAACTTTGACTTGATGCTTATTGCTCACAAGTTTACATTTACGTATGTAAACTTATAATAATCCACACATGTTGCAGTGATGAGTTTTCATTAAAACTATATTCTACTGAAATGTTTTTTCTTTGTTATGGCCCTATCCTTGAAATATGTATAGGTGGGAAGGAAAATAAAAACAGGTCAAATGTCAAACATTAGGAAAAATTGCGTTCTGTCTCTGAGTTTGCTCTAAACTATTTTAAGGTAGGCATATACATATGTATCATTTAGGAACACACACTCATACCCGTATACAGTTATCTGATTAGCTAACAGGTGCTGTTCAATACAATAGGAAAATGGATGCTCCAACCTGCTATACATGCATGTAATTATTGGCTTTGTTCTTTATAGTTTCCTACTTTAATCATGAAAAGAAAGACACATGCATGTTAGAGGATGGATACCCGACCCGAGCCCGACGGGACCCGACGGGACCCGACGGGTCGGGCCGGGTTCGGGACAGATTTTTAGAAAGGATGCTCGGGTTCGGGTCGGGCTCGGTCACATCAGCGCAATAAGGCATTGAACATTTTGAATTTAAAACAGCTTAAAATAAATGTCAAATATTACCCTAACATCCGTCTTCCTGTGTGCTGTGACAACGAAAGACGTGCGTATTAAGCTCCATGTGGCAGCGCAACGATGGAAGATGTTAAAAAGAAGTTGGCCGCAGGACATTTTAAAACTATTGAAAACGAAGGAAAGTCAGCGGTGCATTGATGCGCTTTAACTGTGTCGGGCTCGGGTCGGGCTGGGACAGAAATATCTTAATGCCTGTCGGGCTCGGGTCGGGTTCGGTTACTGCTCTGTCGGACGCGGGCCGGGCTCGGACAGAAAAATCCGGCCCGATCCGCACTCTAATGCATGTGCAGTACGTCTCACCCAACATTTAAACAGTCTTAGCTGCAGATTTCTACCCCTGATCTCGGGCACCCACCCACCCACTCACTAGCTGTTGTCATCCCGCTTTGACATGTGCCCATTTCAGTGCAATTGTCAAAATGATTATTACTTCTCTGAGACATTCCTAGCTGTTATATTGCAAATGATTCAAGAGTAGGAGGATGCCAACTTAATAATTGCAATATCATACCATCTATCAACTGCTGTTCTTGCTTATAATATTCTTGCCAGGATTCAGCATGAACGCCCACATTAGCTTAATAGGATGTCGGGTTGGTATGGTAGGCTGTCTATTGAATTTCTTTTTCCAATGTTGAATAAAAACAAGAGATTGTCTTCCTGTAATATTCCAGGCACATCTCTGCATTTATACCACAAAGGAGGTACATTTCTTACTGTGTACCTGTAAATGTCACCATCACAGAAGAGCTGATAGTAAGCAAGAAAATCTTTTACAGAGCTTTGCAGTTCTTAGTGACAGTGATCTTTGTTAATCAATACCTTTACTGTTTTGCTTTCAGGTTTCACATTAGGTCTTTTAGGGAGTCAAGTCTCACAACAATCAGGATTTTATCTTTGTGACTTAAAGTAAACTATTAACACACCATCTGGCAAACCAAGACCCTTTAAAGTTGTAATGGCAAACCCACAGACGTGCTGGATGTGCGTTTCTATATATATATATATATATATATATATATATATATATATATATATATATATATATATATATATATATATATATATATATATATATATATAACAACATTAGCATTCTTTTTGAGTCTTGATTCCGGCCACCTGATGAGTCCAATATTCCCTCTCCTTTTAGCTCTGGTTTGGTCTCCACCAACTCCTGAAGGAAACAGCTTCAGCTGCTAGATGCTCTGAGTTCATTAGCTACTTGCTAACTGTGTCTCTCTGCAGTTTGGTCCTTGGCAGGTAGTGTACAATACCTTCTTTTTAGCAGCCTGCTGTGGCCAAAAACAATGATAATGAGAGCCAATGATAATGATGAAGAGTGAACCAAATCAGTAAAGTTGCCGTCCAGAAAACCAAAATATTGGCTGTATTCCAAACCACCTACCATAGCAGTATGTTCTGATTTGGCCAAACTGTATCATTTAGTATGCATTTAAAAGCAAAAATCTCCAGTATCCATCTGACCAGTCTAGCTCGCCTACTGTCTCCCACAATGCAAAGCGCTGGAGCAGTCACAACAACGGTCACTTATGCTTTCCAAAAACCAGAGACCGGCTTAGGCTGGCCTAGCATACTGAACAACAAACAGATTTAACAGTTTCATACTGCATACTACCGATGAACGCAGTTTGTTGGCTTGTTACTATGTGCTACACCTCGCACATTAAACAGTAATTTGATCCATTATCAATATAAAAGCCCTGATAAGTGCAGCTTTGAGTGCTCATCAAATCTGTTGCTAAACATTATTCTATATACAAATGTAAGCACAAAAATATAACTTTTAATCCACAAGGGCAAGCCTGCATCCACTTTACTTTTACATTACACATCATTATACGTCTTTTGAGCCACTCTTATAAAAATATTGATTACAGCCGCTTTAACTAACATTAAAAGACTAAATATCTACATGGGAATCTGGTCATAATGCTTATGTCAAAGATGTGACAAATATAATTTATTTTCTGCCACCATCACATACTGTACCACGTGGGGTTTATTTGATCTTTGGGAGTGCACAGGAGGGATGACGCAAGAGAACGCAAGAGAATGACACACGCTGGTAGTGGTAGCCAAATATGAATATGTTGACGTAGTTATTGTCTTGACAGGCCAGGAAATTTGGATAATAGGTGTTTCAGCTCAGTTGGTGCTAAATGATCTGTGATTTCATTTAGATGTCCATGCATCTGACAGTGAAGTTGATGTGAGAAGTCTCCTTGGTCTTCAGCCAATGTCATGTTTGGTCATTTTGTGACGGTCTGAGAAAACCTTTGTTAATTAACTTTATAAGTTTGGGTGCAAACAGTTATGGCATATAAGCTAAATATTATTGCCACGAATGAAATTTTGGGCAATTTTACTAGTCCAACAGCAGAGAAAGACAGATTCTGAAAAGTCAACATAGATGTTATCTTGACTGGCCAAATAAATTGTGTGTGTTTTATGCACATTAAGGTGTTACCAGTCAGTATTACCAGATATTCTGATTTTTATCAACACTGATGTATTTGACCTTGACTTTTTGCCAAGAGAGAGGACATCATGCTTGCAGGCATAAATAGAATTAAACACAACTCAACTTTATAGACAATATCTGGCAGAGTATGAAGAGATAACACAAGATTCAAGGCTACAAGGATGACTGAAAAGAGTCATTAAAAAAAGACTGTATCAGAGGGCTTGACCCATACTGGAGAATAAAAGTCAGGATAGTTGGGCCTCTGACTATTCATTCTGTAAATCTGTCGCTTGTGAGTATTGCTGGAGTACCACTTTAAATCAACAATTTAAAATAATAAAAGTATAATATTCCACAGATGAAACGAGTCTAAACATATGGGAAGAGTGCCTATATTAAACATCTTTATTTTTTGTTATGTCTTCTTTCATTTCCCCCTGCAGCTGTTTTGTATCCTTGGTGCAACTTGGCCAAACTTACTATATTCACGTCTCTGTTGTGTAGCTGGAATCCTTCAGGAATACTAAACAGGACAAGGGTAGGTAGATCGGTGCTTAATGGGCCGCGTACGGTCAATGGACACACTCGTGCACTCTCTCTCTGTGTCTGTCTGTTGGTTCTAGCTGCTGCTGCTGATTGCTCTCTGCAGTAATCAATGTTTCACACAAACACCCAAAAAAACCAAAAGGACAAATCTGTCTTTTCTCTTTCTCTATTTCACAGGTGCACATACACAAATGCAGACAAACACACACAGACATTGAGGCCAATACACAGTGTGTCTCTCTGTCATTTGTATGCACACAAAAGAACAATAGTCCATGTAAACACATACGCTAAGAGCCTGGGTCTATACTTCCAGTGTTATCCATTAGACAGGTACTTGACTACATTGATCCCAATGGCTGGCTGAGGGATAGACCAGACAAACACACACGGACACACACTCACAAATACAAACACACAGAGGCACGTCACGGAATGTTCTCACACCATTTAACTTGATAATGTTTATGATGATGATGACAATCATGCTAAAAGATGATGTGGATGGTAATTTAGCAAATTTTTATCCCTTTATACTCGCAGTGATGTGCACACACACACACACATGCACACAAAGAGAGAGAGAGAGACAGTCTGCTGTCACACACAAACACACACAATGTTGGAATTTCTTTAATTGGAATTACCAGAACGATGATCAAACATAATTAAAGGAGTCTAAGCTTCAAAAATAACCAGTGCACGTACACACACACACACACACACACACACACATGCTTATGCAAAGGCACACACACAAACACAGGCTGGCTATTTATAATGGCCCAGCATAAAACAAAGAGGAAGTAAATGTTCTTTAGACAGGAAAGATTATTCTAATCATCCTGATTAAATCATACTTGTTCAATAAATCTCTTTCCAGTCGACCTTCAATGGGTTTGCACACACAACCTCATTCTTAATGTCCTAATAATGTCTTGTGGTGCATGCACATTGTTAGAAATGTCTGGATCTACTGTATCCATGACTATTTTTGAGTTGAATGGTGGTCGTCTCGATCCCCCCTTGCGTCCGTGAGGGGAAAAACCAACCTTGTAACTTTCGGCCGGCGAGTCGCCGGACTCAGCTCAGGAACCGACTAACAGGGTAGCAATGGAGTTTTGTCCCAATTTTTCATACTATCATCATGGCTGAGCTGGCAAAAAAGAAACAGAAGCATTGTCGGAGGAACAGAGAAAGAGGAAAGGGCAGACTGACCGAGCGAGAAGTCAGACACGAGTAAACTTAGGAGCTGCCAAATATCTATTTTGAAGCTGTAGGGGGAGCTATATATAGAGACCTGCGAACAAAAAGCAAGAAAACAGCAAAGAAATGGCCAAAACTGTATAGCGCCCCTTTGTGTTTTGCTGAAATGACTGATGATGTTGTTCTTCTTGAGAGGACTGTCTCTAAACCACATGTAGCCGGGAAGTCTTTTGTTGTAGGGGAGTTCTGCAAATAATATGTAGCTTATTTCAAATGCAGACTGTATTATAGGACACATCGAGACAAGACTTCACACAAGGTGTTAGATTAAAATATATTAAAATATTGAATCCTGCTTAAAGAGCAGAGTGTTATTTTCTTTGTTCTAACATTTCTCTCTCACAGACCAAAATAATTTGCAGTTTGATAGTCCGTAATGAAGAGGTGTCTGGAAAAGGAGTTTTATCACGCAAAAAATGTCTTAATTTCCCATATCTGTTTATATTTCTCAACACTGATCTGATGGCTTTCATTCATATAAAATGTGGCAATGAAGCGAGATGGATAATGTAACATATCAAATTTACAAATTAACATAATTAACATTTATCGGCTTGTTTGCTCACTTGGCTCTTTGTCTACACTGTGATAAAAAGTGGTAATTAAACACAGATAATATATGACGCGAGGAAATCGCCAATATTTGCAGGTGTGTGATATAAACAAGAACGGCACAACAGAATATATCCCACTTCAAATCTCCCCACCAAACATAAAGTAAACTAATTTCTATGAATTTGTAATGTACAGGACTAAGATCAGAAGACAGCAGGCAGGGATGGGTAAGTTATGAATATAATGAGACGGAACAAAAGCAGCACAGAGGGAGATGAGAAAGTATAGACTCAATTAGGATGGGATAGGACACACACACACACACACACACACACACACACACACACACACAGGTTGATAGTAAATGAACTTCAAGACCAACTCCATTACAGTTATCTCTCTGCATCAGGCATAAATGTGAAACACTCGCTGATAAAACACACGTACAAAAACCATATACACACGTTGATGCCGGACTTCTTCCCACAGACAGCGGATTAATATGAGATGTGCCAACTCTGCTTTAATAAATTGAAAAGAGGAATGAGAGGGACTGTAATATGAAATTCAATAAGAGAGAGACAGATTATTAATAGTGCAGTGAATTGAACATTGCTCAGGTCGATGGCTTCCTGCCACTTTATCATCAAGCTAAATCTATATGAGAACAAAATGAACTGTGTATGTTTTTCTGCACTCCATTAATCAGCAGCAAAATGATCATATTGTTCTTTCAGTACACTTTGTTTCGCTATTGTGGTTTATAATACAATCAGACTGGCTATTTCTTCAACCCCACTTCAAAACATCCAAGCTATCCGTTTTAAGGTGCATTTGCAATTTGCAGACATTTAGTAAACCGTACGTGAACAGCAGCTTAAAAGTTTTTAACTTGCTGAAATATACACTCGTAAACATAACTCATCACCTCAAATCCTTGACTAATACACCAATTGTATTTTATAAACATTGTTTTGCTGTAGCTGTGAACTTGTCTCTCAGTATCTACCAGGAAATCCAACGCACCCACCAGCTGAGTAACGTGTGTGTGTGTGTGTGTGTGTGTGTGTGTGTGTGTGTGTGTGTGTGTGTGTGTGTGTGTGTGTGTGTGTGTGTGTGTGTGTGTGTGTGTGTGTGTGTGTGTGTGTGTGTGTGTGCGTGCGTGCGTGTCATGCAGTGCCCCCAATAAGTGGTTGACCTCTGAAAAAAGTTATGCAAGCTGCCTCCCACCCAACACACAAACACATGCACATATGCCCGCACACACACACACAAACACGAGTCATTCCACATGCATAACATACGCATACTGCTCATCCTGAGCATCAGAGATGAAATTAAGTGTGTGTGTGTGTGTGTGTGTGTGTGTGTGTGTGTGGCCGCAGGTCTTGTCCTATGTGAAGAAAGGACTGTTTATATACGTAAATAGCTGCAGGCATAGGAAGACACAGAGAGACAGACTTTGCAGTATATGCCCCCTGTAGAAAGCTGACTCAGCTGGAAGTAAATCAGGAAATACAGGAGCATGATCACTTTCCTCCGATGTTCTGCAGTTACATATTACATTTCAATGTGTTATTAATCTGGACAGGATAACCTTCAGGGAAAATACATCTTTCAGAAACAAAAGAAAAGATGTGTTCCAAAGGATTTGAAGTCATCTTTTAACAACTTTGGTTTTTGACATCACCTGCAATTTGGAAACACTCACATGAATTTATAATATTAAGAGGACAGTGACAGAAAAGATGGGATCCAGAGTGAGGAAATAATACAAAGTTTATGAGCTTGATTCCAGCTGTGACCCTCAATAGTGTATATAATGAATGAGTTTATATAATAGTGCATTCATGTTTAATCCGATTTGATATTTCATCAGATTTTACTTGAGTTTTGGGCTTTCCTTTAGGATTTCGTCAGCCGCCACATGCTTAAATAGTTTTTTTCCCCCCCACTGCCAGTCTGCATACGAGGAAATAGCGCCAGCTAAGCAGCAAGCTAGCCAATCAAGCTAATTCATTTACACCAGTTTGAGCAAAGGTTAACCCATGTAATGTGGCGAAATGCTCCCAGTTGTATTTCTGTTAGTTACATCAGCTGCTGTGTTGTCATCCCAGGCGGCACGTTGGCCCAATGCAAAGATAATTGAGGCTGATTTTATTCCCCGTGACCCAAACCGTTCCCCCTGCAGAGTAGTGAGCCGCGACTCTGATTCCCTACCAGCTCTACAGGGCATCACACTGTCATCGGCTGTGACCTTTGACCTCCCTGTGGAGGGGGAGAAGAAACTGAGGGATTCCCCCCTCAGGTATCAACAGAGCATCAGGCTGGTCATCGTTAGCCTCGGTTGAGTTTTTCTGATGTTGGCCTTTGTTTCTGGTTAAATAACCATTTTACCCACAGCTGATGAACAAGTGTATCACTCCCTGGGGTGCCTGGTCTGAGTCAACGATTCAAAGAGCTGCTGCCACCAATCCATGGAGTGATTTTTCCTCATCCAGATCGAGCGGTCGAGGCGTATGCTATCAGATTGTAAAGCCCCTCAAGGCAAATTTGTGATATTGGGCTACATAAATAAAATTGAACATGACTTTGAGCTAAATGCCAATGTTAGCAACCTAAACCTTTATTACTTATTAGTATACATGTTCGTGGTTGACAGCTGAAGAACGTTTTTCATTTCAACATTTTAGTTTCTACCCATGTGCCATAAAGGAACTGATCACTAACACTTTTAAACAATGGTGCAATAGCTGTCTTTCTGCGAGTACAAATGTGCAATATCTGACTTTTTATTATTATTTTTAGTATATTCATTGTTTTTATTCTGTGTCTTTTGCCTGTATAAGGGAACTTGTCTTTTTTTTTGTGTATCACTTAGGGTGAGCTGCAGAAACATTGTGTTGAATGTATTCTATTCTATTCACAGAGTGTGTCCAATATTTAACACAATTTTGATATTCATTTAATGACTCCCATTTTTCCAGTTTGAGTGTAATATCGTGGAAATGAATCAGTCAAATCAATCGTTATCTTTATAGTCAAAATTTTCCTTTAATTTTAATCCTTTTCATTCACTTGTCCGAATCAGCAGGATGTACCAAACCCCAAGTCTTCCACTTCACAAAAATACACTAACTTTTTTTTTACACCTTATTTTGTATACATCCATGTGCACTGTGTTGATCCACTGTTTATTGGCCTTGACACACATTGGAGAGTGCAGACCTCCGTAAACGCTTTTGTCATCTGGCATTGTTAAAGAAAGTGTATCAGCCCCGTGATTCGGATCCGCTCCCAAATTGAATGGCTTCTTTCTTGGCCCATGCTTCACCCTTCCACCTAGTTTCATGAAAAGCAGCCCAGTATTTTTCCACGAATCTCCTTGGCAGAGGCAATAGCAATGTCTCAAACAGTATCTGAACCAGAGCCTCACCTCCCTGCTGTCATCCACTCAGCCAGGCCCTCAGAACAGACTGAACAAATTTATGAATGCTTTCAGACTGGGTATCAGAAGCAGTATTTATCAGCAATATTACATCACCTTCCATGGCAGAGTCAGACTGATGCCAAAAACCCTGAAAAATACACTGCAATAAAATGTGCAACAATACTAACTACTTCACTCTACTGTGCAATATTGGCAATATTTATTCTCATAACAAATGCAACATCCTCCATAGTTGTATCCTCCAGTTACAGTATTTAGGCTTTTTTCCACTAAATGGTACCTACTTGACTCGCTTCGACTCTACTCGCCTTTTTTGGTTTTACATTACGAAAAAAAGTCCCTGCCCTGCTAACAAGTACTTTTTTTTAGTACCACTTCAGTCGAGGTTCTAAGGAATTAATGGAAAAACGCCATTAGATTTTTGTCTTATTTTATTTAAATTTATTTACCTATTATCTTTTTTCTATTTTAGTTAGTGTGCTTTTTGTTGACCTTAACTATTTTTTACTTGACTCAAAGAGCCTGCACAAGAATTCCTATATACCTGGACTGTTTGGTCTATGCACAAATGGCAAATAAAAATTTGCCATTTACCTTTATTTCTCTAACCCTCACCTTCACGCCTTTTCTCACCACCTCTCTCTCTGTCTCTCTCTCTCCGTCCTGCAGACTACGCCTGGCCTCTCCCCAGCGCCCTGTCCCATCTGGATCTACCTGGACGTGCTGTTCTCCACCGCCTCCATCATGCACCTGTGTGCTATCTCCCTGGACCGATACGTCGCCATCCGCAACCCCATCGAGCACAGCCGCTTCAACTCCAGAACCAAAGCTATGATGAAGATCGCCGCCGTCTGGACCATATCTATAGGTCAGAACGCCATCATATCTTACAATTGAATGACCTTTCATGTAAATGTACAGCTACAATCTCACAGTATCTTACTGTGTTAATGTTACTTACATACAATGTAGGTAAATGGAATTAGCAGGGTGCTTTTTTTGTCCACAAACCAAATGGCTAGTGAATGTACAAATTTGACCAGCTACTCATTAGATTACCATTGGTTTTTTTCGCCACGTGAGTCGATCAAATCTACCAGCAACATGCATATTTTACCACCATTTGGCTGGTGAATGGTGCTTATTTTGTAACGTTGATTGTCAGCTTGTCTCAGTGTGTTATTCTGAAAGACCCAAAACTAATGTTTGTCACTATTGTTCACTGGAGGGTGAATTATTAGGTGTACAGAAAAATGGAGTGTTGAATAAAGTCTGATTTAGAAGCTCCTTCTTACACTTAAAATGTAAAGATTTAGTGCTTGAATTTTTTTTTAAGAGGATTTTTTTGGGGCTTTCCCTTTTTTATAGTGGATAGACATGAAAGAGATGGGGGATGACAGGCAGCAAAGGGCCGCAGGTGGGATTGAAACCCTGCAGGACAGAATGCTCTTACTGAGTGAGCTAGAGGCCACCCCTAGTGTGTAACTTTCTGATATTAATGAACATCTGTTACAGTCAAGCCGTTGCCAAATGAGTTGCTAGAAAGTTAATTAAGACTCCACACAACTCTCTGTATTTCTCAGAATGGCTGTGTTTAGAACATGGTGTTGTCCGGCGACTTTCACTCGCAGAAATTCGTGTGAAGGTAATTACGTCTTCTGAAGAGTCCATCATGTTTTTTAATGCTCTGTGTTCTTCATAGCTACCATGCTACTATCAACTCCGTGGAGGAGGGGTGGTGGTGCATACGGGGTCACAGAAGACTTGTATCATGTGGACGTGCCAACAGTTTTATTGTCATTACTTAGGACTCCTCATGGGGGAAACAGAACTACACACTATAGCTATTATGGCCGGTCGCTGTCAGTTGGAGTAAATTAATAAATTAGTTTTTTTTAAAAGACTTGAGGTGATAAGAACTGATCTTGTTAATGTAAATCTGTTCATGTTTTCATAGTGAAATGGAATTTATATCAGATGTCATGCTTTTACACAGACTTTTACCAGTGTTGATTCAGCTTCATGGCCATTTCTGAGGCTGGACTTGTGTTGTTTTATTGGATTTCTTTTTATTGTACAGTGTTCCTGTTAAGTTGTCCACTCCCTATAGGCCAATACAGAGAGTTGGCAGATTAATGACTGCTATTGAATTTAATGACTTTTTGGGGTCCTCTGGCAATTCCTCCTGGCAAGGTCCTACCACCACGCCTAGTGACTTCCTTAAACACTGGGAACGTCGTCAGTTTGTTGACGCTCAAAGCGTCTGACAGCTTATTGTTACAGATGGAAATGATTTGCATCACATACTTCTCTAATTCCCAGAGTTGATCGCAGCAGTTTTTCATATTCATCATATTAGCAATAGCCAGGAGAAATTATTAATGGAGAACACTGCACAAATTCCGTGTTTGGAAAACAGATGCCTATACAGTACGTGCAATGGCCAATTCTGGGATTTAGACAGGAAACCCAGATTAATGAAGAAGAATTAGAAGTCTCAAACAAGGTGACTGGCTTTACATTTTAGTAATCGAAAAGCTTCCAGAGGGTTAAAATAAGAATGAAGAAGGAATAACTAATTGGAATAATTAATGTTAAGCTACTACAGAGCTACTACAGAAATGTACAATCCAATTCCAACCTCCGTGGTCCCCTGGTGTCCCTTCCCTTCCCAATGTCGCATGTTAGAGCAATCTTTCCAGTTGTTTAATAGCCTGTGTGTGTGTGAGCGTTAGTGTGCGCGTGTGTGTGTGTGTGTAGTGCCTCCCTTTGAAAAGTGTTGAGGGATCAGATGACTTTTAAAACTTTCCTCCCAGACCTCCTTCTGTCTGTCAATGCTGTTTCGTGCCCTTTAAGACCCGGGAGGGCTCCCATGTCTTAACACGTACCACCACACAAAGAACAGGCTTTCACACACACACACACACACACACACACACACACACACACACACACACAAAGATTGTCTTAACACGAGCATATCAAAGAACAGCCTGACGACTACACACACACACACACACACACACACACACACACACACACACACACACAAAAGATTGTCCGAGCCTCTATGCTAAATCACTGAGCCTCTATGCTAAATCACTGGATAACACATAAACCCCTCTGGGATACAGGAGATAATTCCTGTATGTAATGCTGCACCAGATGTTCTTTTCGAAGAAATCCTATATTTGGAATATATTTATTTAATCTGATCCCTATGTGGGCTTTAGTATAAGTGAACTCACTGATGTAAGAGGGAAATATCTAACAGTCACTGATTGAATGTAATGTAAAAAACACAAAATGTACTTTCTTTGATGTTAAACTAAATTTCACGGCTCTGAATAAAATAAAAATGTTTTGTTAATTAAGGACAAAAGGTTCAATCATATCCATTGTATGAAACAAGTGGAATACATTTAAATATTAAGCTTATTATATCAAATTAGCCACAGCTGACCTCTTGTGCTTAGATACTTGAATACATTTCCCAAAAAGAAGGGGATAAGTGAACACCTGTGTCGCTCACAATAACATACTATAGATGCTCCTTCTAAAGCGGTTACATGCAGAACTAGATTTAACCCAAACACAAACAACATGGAGACAGAAATGACAGTTTAACAGGTTTATTGCAATGTCCAAATGGGGGACGCAACAGGGAAAAGCCAAGTCCAAATCCAATGGGAATCTGGGACGTTGCTGAGGGTCCTTGTCCCATGATCCAGAGATCCAGTGTGGAGAGCAGGAGTGGTGGACAGCAGAAGTGAAGTGGCAGCAGGAGTCAGAGTTTAGAGTCCAGTCCAGAATGTAGGTTAATGCAGACTGTAGTGAATAAGGGTGACTGACTTTTCTGCTTGCTTGCTACATTTAGTTTTCAAGTCTGCTAACTTGCACACAAACACTTGGTGTTAAGCTGTTACAACTGACTCAGGATGGAGAGAAACATATCCTCTACAGCAGAGGTCAGAGATGTTTTTTAAGCCAAGGACCTTTTATGTGAGAGAGGGACAGAGCAAGGATCCCCTACCACATATGTTATTAAATTAAATTGTATATTTAACTTGGCCTACATTAAAAGCCTAAATCCTTCATACATATGTTTTAGTGCATAAGCTATAAAATAATTGTTGGTATGATTTTATGAATCATGTTTCAATGTTAAACACACAGGTGACTGATCTGTAGATCTTATAGTGACTACTTTACCTATAGGCCAGTAAACCTATCATTAGTGGGTTTTTTTTTTTTCCACAAATAGGCTGATTTATATTTGCCATTAATATGTTTGATTCATGTTAAGACATTTTAATTTTTGAAAAAAAACTTTCAAAAGTTGCAAAGACACTCCCTTCCGAAAACATTGCTATTACATTTTTTTCAGGTTTTTTCAGTATGCGGACTTTCTCTGCAACTTTTGACTTACTTATCCCCCTCTGGCGCACCAGTCTCACGTTAAAGATTTATGCTAAGTATTTTCTGTACTGAATAAACTTTCACAAGTTTTACTGGCTACTGTGCCAGTGAATATGCAAAACATCAGTGTCCCACCAAGAAGCTGAGCTACTCCACAACGTTTCCAAGAAGCCTCCTGGCGACAATTATAATGGAAACGTGTAGCGTTTCCTTTTTGGATTAGAACATCTGCTCTTAGGAAACCAGAACTCACCAACACTGAGATAATATCCTCTGAAGTTAGTTTGCTCCATCTGTGAAGTTGATTTGTTGTGAGAGATTACTTCTTGAAAGCAGCATTGACAGATGGAGATGATTGACACCTGAAGATACCACAGCTGCACTCGCTCCGTAATGGCTGCTTTTAAATCAGAAGAAACCCCTATTTTCCTGTTGGCATTTCCCTCAAACCTTCGATACTACAACATGTGGCAATGATTGAGGTCTGAGAGGGTTTAAAGCGATCAATGCTAAAGGATTAGCAAGGAAACATCCAACAGAGGATTTGCTGTACAGTATTAATATACCATGAAGAGATTATCCGCTTCTTTTTTTACCTTTGTTGTATCTCTCTATGAGTTGCTTCGCTCCCTTTTTCTCTTCAGACCACTAAGAACTGATGGATCTGCTCTCAGCTAACTTAAAGTACCAATCTAGACACAACTGTTACCTCTTTTCTGACAAATTTGAAGTGCAGAGTTGTGCATGCACAAACGGCCTCCCTCTGTTTTGGTTGCACATTTACAGCTTTATATTGGACTTAAGAATAGTTAGAATAGTTGTTTATAAGTCTTTTGGGACAAGTCATTTTTCAAAGCGTAGCTCCAACTAAAATGCAGCCTTAGGGTCTTTTTTGTAAATGTACCCATGTCAAACTTTAGTTTAAAGCATAATTAGTTGTTAAAACCTTTCTTTTTAGTAAACTCTGTGTACAAAAACAATGTTCTCACTGCTGGAGTTCATGTGTAGAGCCCCTGGTGGTACTTAGAGCAAAGTTTCATATTGTGTCGAGCCTTCTTAGTGTTTTAAAAATAGTGATTTTAATGCTATCATAGTAGTGCCCCTAGCTCTCCCACTCAAAAGACCATTTGATCAAAAAACAATAATACACTTTTAGACAAAAATTTGTCTCAGGTACAGCCACAAAAAGACCCTAGGTTGCATTTTGGCGAGTGTTACGCTTTAAGTCAGCACCGTCTTTGTGCATCTTTCAGAAATGTGTAGCTGGATCAGGTGCAGATCAGGGATGACAAATGCTGAAGCAGATGTATTGCTTTGCAGGTGTTGGACACTAATCTTTCTTCATCCAAGTCCACATTTGCCTTGGTTAAAACTGAAGGCTTGAATGTTTTTTGTTTGTTTTATGGAGTCAAAAAGTGTAGCAATTCTCACAGCAACCATGTCCAAGTCTCAATTCTTAAGATTTTGATTCATTTCTGACTGAAGTTTTGATAATCACTTCTACAGTTCTGCTTTCTAACATTGAGTTTCATGTTCCTGCAATACAGGAAGCTGCAGTTTCAGAACCGCAAAACCACAGGCCTACAGTACACCACAGCCCGCATTTCTACGACCCAATTTTTTGGGAAAGATTCTAGAAAACCATAATCCTAACCTTAACCCTTCATAGCTTGCTAGCTCCTAACATAAGTGTTAGCGCTTAAGTAACCCTTTAGTAACTAGGGTTGTTGAAATGCCGTCGTAGGATTGCGGTCCTGAAACTGCAACTTCTTCTACTGCAGAAACATAGTTTAGTTAACTGACCATAGTGACAGCTGGCATGCTCTGTGTACCCATGCTGTGTCTCAGTGGACTCAGTGCTGAAAATAATCTTGATTTCTTTCACTTTTCCACTTATTTATTCACACCTTGTCATGGGGTGGCAGTAGCTCAGTTGGGTTGGGAACTGGAGGGTCGTTGGTTCAAGTCCCCGCATGGACCAAAGTACGGAGTGTGGATCGGTAGCTGGAGAGATGCCACTCCACCTCCTGGCCACTGCCAGATGCCCTTGAGCAAGGCACCGTACCCCCCCAGTGCTGGTCCAGCTGGCAGCCCAATCACTCTGACATCTCTCCATTTGTGCATGATTAGGTCCTGAGCGTGTGTGTATTTCAGGCATATGTTTAGTGATTACTTACAAACAGAGTGTAAATTGTAATTTCCCCACTGGGGATCAATAAAAGTTTGAATTATAAATTATCCAAATAGTTTAAAGGGTTAAGATCAATGAGAGGCATTGTAGCTTTCATTTAGATTTACCTGGAAAACAGCAGATGGGTGTAGTTATTTATTCTTTTTGTGTTTTGTATAAAACGTGCAATCACTTTGACAAATCTGAAACGCATCATCACACCCCCGGCAGACATCTTTATTATCCTGAGAGCATCTGTCAGCAAACCTTTGTAAAAACTTTCTAAGAAGAAATAAAACAGGCTTTCTTTTCACAAAAAGTTAATTTCATATGCAATAAAAACACACTGTTGCCACTGTTGTTAAATTCAGTGTCCATTTCCGTCTGCTGCAGCTGTATGACCAGTATCTTAGATACTTACTGCTGTGTAACTGCCGTTATTTGTGCTACTGTTACACTTTGTTTTAGCATTTTCCTGTAATTGCTACATGTGACCACAGTGGCCCTGTCCAAAAGTTACATATTATAGCTTTAATTAGATGTAGTATAAGATACATCAGTCAGAAAAATAACCAATTAAGTTTTTAATCGCAGAGTAGAATTACTATAGGTAAGATTAATCTAGATTTGCCATGTTTGCCTAAATAAAAATCTGGTGTGTGGTTTGGCACTTTTCATACAACAGGAAGTGAAACTGCCAAATTTGAGCTGCTAAGGCGGCTGTATGAAAAGTATTGGGGTGGGGAGGTGGGTTAAAACTTTCAAATTGCAACACCCTCCCCAGCCTTATGAATATTTTATTTAGATCTAAACTTTGACTTTAAATAACCTGACATGGACCCTCCTGGCATTCTTCATAATTTATTTGGATCTCTTTTGAAAGAAAAAAAATGCCTCTTCTCCCCTCAGCAAAAAAACAAAACAACTCTTTTCTGACCTCCCCTCCTGTAATAATTTGTGTACAGTCTATAGCCTGCAAATTGCCCTGCAGCTTTAAACACATATTTGCAGGAATTATCTCTCCTCTAGATCACGTTAACTCTGTTGACCATGTATAATAAGTGTCCAGGAATGCATCTTGGTGTAATCAGTGTAGAAATGTGCGGAGGGCAGCATGAACAACAGCCATTTAATACATATTGCTGAAAGACGTGTAGTCGTTCGTAGTAAACCAACACAACAAAGTGAAGTGCGTTTACTTCAGCAGCACTGACAGGTCAGGATGATTGGCGCCTCCAGACACCAGGTAGACTTTTACATCCTCCCTGCTTCCTCTGCAGGCCTTCACAACCCGCTGCTTTTGAATTAGAAGCAATCCCATGTATTCCTGTTGGCGTGTTCCTTGACCCGTCTGGTTCTGCACAGCGACATGCTGCTGTGATTGAGGTCTGAGAAAGCTTACGGCGATCAATGCTGAAAGATTAGCAGCAAAACATCCAACAGAAGATCCTTGCCGCCATTTTCTCTGGTTGTAATAACACACTCTGTTTGACTTAGAGGTTGTTTCTATACATCTGGATTTGTAGGTCCAGTACGATCGCAGCTTACATGACATTATATAACCTTTTCCACTATATAAGCACTATACAGTCCCTGATTTTGGAATTTAGCTTTTAGATTAGCACTTGAAATAACTTAATTTAATGTACAGTACTTATTTGATACAATTCATCAGATTTGTATATTTAAAGAAATTATATAGTGTATCATTATAAGATAAAATGTTGTCATATCGAACAAGCTAATATAACAATAAAATAATAGAGCACTTTCTTCAAATGCTACAAGCTACAAAAGACAAAACATTGAATACCAACAATAATGTGAAGGCAAACAACTCAATTACTAAATAACTTAATTGATCCAGATGACTAATACAGTCAAATAAGTAGAAATATTCTTAAATCTAGGGAGGGAAGGAAGCAACGAGGGAGGTGAAGAGAAAGCAACTGGGAGGAATGGAAGGAAACAAGGAGGGAGGGAGAGAAGCAAACAAGGAGAGAGAAAGAAGGAAACAAGGAGGGAGGTAAGGGAACTGGGAGGAAAGGAAGGAAACAAGGAGCTAGGGAGAGAAGCAAACAAGTAGAGAGAGAAAGAAACAAGTCGGGAAATAAGGGAACAGGAAGGGCAGGAAACAAGGAGGGGAGGAAGGAAACATGGAGGATAGGGAGAGAAGCAAATAAGGAGAGAGGAGGAAACAAGGAGGGAGATAAGGGAACTGGGAGAAAGAGAAGGAAACAAGAAGGGAGAGAGGAAAGAAAAACTTGATACAATTTTTTAGGGCACTTTTTTCACCAATGAACTGTTTCTTTTGTCTAAGGTAACCTAAATCAAACTCCCCATCACTCTTTTTTCTTCTCATATTATTTACTTTTCAACTTCCAAGATTCCCTTCATTACTTTTCCATGAGCTACGGTAAAGGGTGAGCATGCAAAGCAATTTCCTCTACTCCCCAAGCGTCCAGTTGATCCCTCACGCTGCATTGCCGGGATCTCGGGTTCACAGAGTTGTGCGCTGCTCACGAGGGAGCAACATCTTTTAGAGCAACTCACACCCCGATGATTTAGAAGCTCTCCCTTTCCTGGTACAGTAATCTTCCTCCAGCAGCAGCCCTCTAGCTGAACAACGCTGCGATATACCCCAGAGCAAGTGTGTCTCCGTACCACTGTGGATTTACAAGTAGCTTTGGCGATAGCAAAACACTAATCTATCACCTAACAGTGTAAAGTACAACCTGTGTAAGGCTGCCAAAAGGCTTATTGTGAAATATGTCAGTTACCCATTAGGCACTGGTCCACCTTTAAGGCTTTACCTACATTAAATGTTATTCTTCACTGCTGTGTATTGTATTGAAATCTCAGAGAATGATATTTGAAAAAAGAAACGTTTCCTCCGCACTCTGTTTGAGACGGCATGAATGATACACAACTGGACCCAGACCACTGGACAGTCTCATTATTCAGAATGATTTGCACATCACAGCTTATTCAGACATCCACAGAGGTATAATGTTTACAATCTCTGCAAACAAATTCCTCCTCCCTGGACAGCATCTGTGCAGTCGATTGCAACGATTGCATTAAAGGAGCCGCCATTGCTCCAAACTGCATTGTGATGTTGGTATGATCACCGGCTGTGCAAGAGAAAATGATGTACCTTGCACTTAAATGAATTATGTCAGCCCACTCTGTGGCCATGACACGGATCAGAGCCATCCAGTCTGTGAAGCACTTCTGTTGCCAGGAGCTGAAAGCTGTGAAAACCGTGAGGTCGCTTTTCTCCTTTATGCCCTCTATGCTGAAACAGATCACAGGTCAAAGAAACACTTTCAACACCAAACACTTTGAAATCAGAAGCAACACATTAGTTGGTGTTATTACCATAGGCCAGAAAATCAGCTCGGCCTCGAAAGGCTTGCTCTCACCTCAGTCTTTTGTCAGTCAGTGTCCTCTAACGGCAGCGGAGCATCTATTAGAACACCACATGATCCATTATATGATCCATTATACTCTGATAAAGTATAACAGTTCTGAGTCATAACATGTATAATATGTGTAGTTCTCATTTCCCTTCTGATAAGCGTTATTCCACAAATTATTCTTTACACTCGTAAAAGAAGTCAGTACAGGGTGCATGTAAATGCCTCTTTATTCTCAGAAAGCATTTTCCAGCCACAATTTACACATTATTACACTAAAAGGACTATGAAATTAAGCTACAAACAGGAAGCTTTCCCTCCGAGATTCATGATCATAGTTCACATTAAAATCAAACTGTTCCCAGACAAGAAATGACATCATTTGAAAATAGTTTTATTTACAATACTGATTTGTTTTAAGGTAATTCAAACAAAATGGGGGATGTTTAGAATGTTGTTGAAAGGTTTTAAAGGAGACATTTGCCGGGTCATACATGTATTGTATGCTTTAATGTTAAAAAATACATTAATTATGAATACTGATAATATGCCAGGAAGACACGACCATGATATTACCATCAGTATACGCATTTTGTCCTGTTATTAAGTCACTATTCTTTTTTTTTCTTCAGAACATTGAGTATTTTTGGGAGCATTTTTCTTTTATTTTTGATAGCAGAGATGAGGCTTAAACAACGTGTCATAAAGGTCCGTGGTCACTGTCGACCCAAATAGCCTACATTGCACCATTCATGTTGAGAGACTCTTACCCAGATATAACCTGATAATTTTTAATTGTTTACCCTATTTTTACCCTTTCCTAATGCTATTACTGATATCTTACCTTAATGTTTTTGCCCCATAATCCTATATATCTTTGTTGTTTTTTGATATTACCTGGTACAAATGAAACAATGTGTTTGCATCAGTCTGTTTGGAATAATCTGGATTCAAAATGAAGTGTTCCACCTACAGAAACAAACTGTATCAAAAGACAAGTTCTCAATAAAATAATTAAAATGAAAGACATTTCTTTCAACCGCCACCTCTCTTGCTCTAGGTGTGTCGATGCCTATCCCAGTGATCGGCCTCCACAACGAGGACAAGGTGTTCGTCAACGGCAGCTGTGTCCTCAACGAGGAGCGCTTCATGCTGATTGGCTCCTTCGTGGCCTTCTTCATCCCACTGGTCATCATGGTGGTGACGTACTGCCTCACCATACAGGTAGTCCTGCCTGTGTGTGCCTTCCAAACACTTTATGTCCTTATGTCACACACACACACACACACACACACACACACACACACACACACACCCCCGCCTCTTTTTCTCTTAATGGTTTTTCACTCCCTCTCCTCTGCAGGTGCTCCAGAGGCAGGCCACTGTCTTCCTGTGCGAGGCGAAGACTTCCTCCCAGCAGCCATTGCACACACCCGCAATGACAAATACATTGCAGCCTCCGCCCAACACCTTCCACATTCCCCAGATCACACTTGCTGCTTCAGACTCACAAGGTAAATACTGATCAGCTGAAATTTGGTCTATTCTAAAAGAAAAATCACCCCTAAAATATTTTCAATCAAGGAATTTATAGTAAATATGTGAATCTGTTCAAAGTCATTAATCATCAGCAATACTCATATGTTTTATTGTTATTATAGGAATTCTAAGTAATGACAACAACACTGTTGCATGCACATGACACAAGCCTTCCGTGTTGCACCGCCCCCACCACCACTCCTCCATGCAGGTGCTAATAGCCAAGGAGGACACAGAGAAGTAAAAAAACATGATTGACTTTTCAGAAAAGGTCATTTTCTTTATTGATGACACGAATGACATGCAATTTCTAAACACAGCTATGCTGAGAAATACAGATTTGTGGAGCTGGTTGTCTTAATTAGCTTTGTATCAACTCATTTGGCAATGGCTTGAATGTAATGGATGTTCATCAATATAAAAACGTCACGCACTATAGCTTTAAAGGAAGGTTAAAAACAACTGCTGATGGATGTGTTTATATAATCCTTCCGATGTGCCTTATTTTTCCCATTTCTGGAGATTTTATTTACTCCCCAAGCCTCACATATGCCCAAATTAAACCCGTAGAAACACGCAACAGGCTTTGCCCCATCCTCGACAGTATGGTTGTGGTGCTGAGCAAACAGCAGCCATCTGTCCGATCAGTTCGGGCAGCGATTAGCTTTTCCAGTTGAAATCAATTTGAATGATGTGGCGGTCTTGACTGTGTTCCCACCCGATCCTCTGGCATCGACAGAGAAATGTGTGAATGAAGCATTCTTATCGTGTTTAACCTTTTCACATGTCCTCCTCCCTGTGAAATGTCAGCAGCCTGGTTAACACACAATCTGACATGCTTTCACACGGTGGGGTGTACTGTGTAAAATATGCAGCGGTTTTCATGGTAACTAAGTTTGAAGACATCATGGTGATATCAGACAAATCCCAAAGTCCAGTGTTGTAGCTGACAAACTTTAGACAAAATCAAAAATGTGGATTTATATCGACGACGTTTGATTTCCATATTGTTCAGGTGCCGCCGGAAATTCTGCCGGATGTCTCTCATTTTCCGCCAGATGAGAGACATCTCCTCAGATCTCTGCAGGGTAAATCCAGACAGTTAGCTAGACTATCTGTCCAATCTGAGTTTTCTGTTGCACGACTAAAACAACCTTTGAACGTACACAAAACAAGTTCCTTCCTGAGGCTATTTTGTAGCGGCACCATTGCTCCATCCGGCGCTTAGCACCGCCCAAGACGACTGTAATAGGTTTAAAGAAATGGCAATAAACCAGAGCATGTGTTTTCTCCCATCCCAAAACGCTCTTACCCCTCCCCCACAGAGTTAAAGGCCCCGCCCCCTCAGAGCAGACGAAACACCTTGAGCTGTCTGAAAGGAGCCGAGCCCAGCATGCTGCTCAGCACCTCCAAGTCAGATAGCATAAGCATCATTCCCAGCTCAGAGGTGGCGTCTCAGCTCAGCTCGCCAGCAGCGGGACCGGGACGGAGCGACACGTCGGGTTGTCACGGACGACGGGGGATGATGCAGGCCATAAAGAACGAGAGGCGGGCCTCCAAGGTGAGAACAAAGAGGGGAGCTGAGTGCCTGTCAGGAGATTTAACATGCACTTGCTTTTTAGGGCTGGGAGATAGACAGATAAATACACTCAGAGGTAAAGATGGGTATGGAACCACAAGACTTGTGCGGAGTCTTCAGCTTCAAGTATCAAATTACGCTGTTGACACCTACAAGGTATACTTTGATCTTCTTTGTCCTCATGATGAAGAACCAATATTTAACGCTCTGTGGGTAGTGTCATCAGCATTAAATGTTATCAAATTTGCCTGGAATACCGAGAAAGATGCGTCCCTCTGAGTAACTCACAGATGTTCCCGCACAGTTCCACATGTCCCCTCTGGAGTTGTTCGAAGAGCTCATGTTATCAAATCCAGACAGATACAATGTGACTCCGGCAATGCTTCAAGCTTATTATTTTCTTCTTCTTTTCTTTTTTTCTTAAAATGTATTTATTGATGGACATTACATAGAATAAAATGTGTATCAGTAGAAAACTAATAATTTCTATTTTTTTTCTAAACCTTTTCTTTAAACATCCATCATAAACATCCATCATCAAAATGCCTGGAACTAGCCATACAACACTACAAGTAAAAGATTAAGAGTAAAGTAAAATCAAAAAGAACTAAAAAGAAATGTAAAACAAACAACAACAAAAAAACAAGGGAAGGGGACACATCGAGGTATCATATCGAAATACTTACCATTCTACTGTTCCTCTTTTTACCGTTCTGGAATTATTAGCATTCACACTTAATTCATTAAGTTTGACAAATTAAAGAATGAAATGAATGAATGAATGAATGAATGAATGAATGAATGAATGGAGTACTGCCTTACACTGCAGATGAGACAGAGATATGCCTACTAATTCTCCACTCTTTTTTTGTAATAATAATAATCTGAGTAAATCATAGCATAAAAGTAGGTGTTTTATGGGCATTTGCATGTGTACCGTGCATTCTCAAAAAACAGTGGAAATGTAAGGTCGATCATATGGGTTCGCACTCGAGATCTTTTAAGTTCTCAAAGTAGATGGGTTGTCATCTTGAGTAAAAGTTTTTCATTGACCCACTCAACGTAAATTTAATTTTTTCTAACTTAAGAAAGAGCATAACATCCTCCAGCCAACAGGCTAGCGATGGAGCTGTGGTGGATTTCCAAGCAAAGAGGTGAATGCAATAACGTCGGAATGGACTCTGGTAACTGTTTCTGAGGGAATACCAAATATCGCAGTCAAGGGGTTCGGTTCGATGGTTGTATTGAGAGTCTCTCAATGTAATTCTAACAGAGCCTTTAAGGGACGGACAGGACCAAAAAGTGTGAGTAGCAGGGGGAAAAGAAGCTTTTTTGACATTTTTATCTGAAGGCGCTCTGCAGTGGCTTCGCTAAATTCAAATTCATGTTGAATGAAAACCAAAGCCCTCTTATACCTAAATCAAAAAATAAAAATCCCAGTAGACAATGATATTAAAAAACAGCAATCTATATACGATGCAGGCATTTCAATTAGAGAGCATTCAATTAGCATTTTCAATTTTACTAAATGGAAAATGTTCATGTTGAAACTTATTACTTCAGTCTCTTAACTTTAAAACTGTTGTTTTCCATTGAAAGAAATTAGTTTTTATTCTTCTAGGATTTGAAACATCCATTATTTTGTTATCTTCTTGTTTTTTCCTACCTTGTTTCCTTTTATTGGCTTCTGTCTCTTTCATTTAATTTCTTTGCTTATTTTCTCCTGTATTGTTCATTTCTTCTTTCTTTTGTTCTGTTTACCTCTTTTTACTTTATGTTCTCTCTTCTCCTCTCTCTCTCCTCAGGTCCTGGGAATCGTGTTCTTCCTCTTCCTCATCATGTGGTGTCCCTTCTTCATCACCAATGTCACCTTCGTCCTGTGCCGGGGCTCCTGCAACGAGTCGCTGCTCAACGACCTCCTCAACGTCTTCGTCTGGGTGGGCTACATCTCCTCTGGAGTCAACCCTCTGGTCTACACCCTCTTCAATAAGACCTACAGGAGAGCGTTCTCCAGCTACATCAGGTGCCAGTATAATGTGGGGGCCAACGCAGCCGGATCGAGTTGCAAAACCCTCCTGGTTCCCCCGCAGTGCTCGTCGCACGCCGTGACCCCTCTGCTGATGGGCAGTCACGGGGAAACTCGTCATGGACCGCAATAGTAACTGTCGCAACGGCGGTAGGGGGGACAACGGGAGGCTGACGGTGGACCCGGATGACATGACAGATGATGAAACACAAATCGGAATAGTGTCGCACAGCCTCTCTGAATGCCACAACATCGACATGCTTTCGGAAACGGAGCCGGAAACGGAGGTGAAGCAGGAGCTGTCACTCATCAGCTACAGCCCCACCTCCATAGAACACACCAGCAGTGTGTGATTGCGTGATTTTGTTGTTGTTTAACGTCTTCTTTTTTTAAACCTGCAGACGCTGGGCCGAGCGATGTTTCGACAAGCTGGTGCTGGAAGCCTACAGCGTTTTTATTGGCTGTAAACCTGCAGTGGGTCCTTTTATTGTGAAAGGACTAATCTCAGTTGAGGAGCCTTATCCCCAGCCTGGAGTGCACTACTTAGCAATGTATGAGAGAAATTAGATAATGAGAGGCCCTAGAGATGAAAAGGTTTTGGAATGAAAGACAATATTTAATGTTGGTTTTCTATTTGGCGTCGAAATGTTGGTTTTTCATTACAAAAATGGAGGATAAACGCTGTGCATTGCAGCCAGTGTGTTGTACTTCATGGGGGGGACTAAGGTACCAGCTGAGATCCAGACAGGTTTGGAGTGCATGTGATAAGTAGTCATTGAAGAGCTTATTGTCATTGTTGACCTGTTATGAAGTCCTTCTGATGCAGGTTACAGAGTCAAGCATCGACCGCTGACATCGACGGGGTCAAACCACGACTTCATGCCTTCACACGAGTCCAAATGCAGTCCGAGCTCTGGTTATGTGGATTCTCTCCACACCAAGCAAGCTAAACCAAATCTATTTTTGTGCTAGTCAAACAGCGACAGTCATAAACATATACCAGAATGAACCTTTCCAGCATGTATAATAAAACTATTCAGCCGACAGAAAAGGGATTTCACTCGAAAAGGGAACTCACTCGAGGCAGCAATCAAAGTTCGCCTGAGAGGACCGAGATGAAGGAATGTACAACGATCACTGGTGGACTTGCAGTACCATCTGGTGGTCGCTCCACACAGAGAAGTCACTTCCCTTGGATCGAACAAGGGGGCTAAAAGAGCTAAAAACATGGCACAGGCCTTTGTTCGAACACAGCTGTCAACCTCTTGCTTCTGATGACCAATACAACCACTTAGGAAAGAGTTAAAGCCCCAACTTCTAAAGGTTTTTACCAACAAAAAAACAATAAAGTTTCAAATAAAAGGGAGCAATCTAAAAGTAAAAATGTGAATATAAGGGTGCACACAAAGGTTTCTTAGATGTCATTCTTAAAAGGAACAAAATACATAGATTAGCCATTATTATCACTGATTCACCATCATAAAATAATAGAAAACCTCCCCAGCTGTTATCAAATCACACTTACCTTTATTTTCCCAAACCCGTGGAATTTTGGATGGATCAGTAATCTAATTAATCAAGGACATCTCTATGTCGATATTTCCCAAATCTAATAATGGAAATTCAGCATAAGCATCTTTGAGTTTGGTGTCGTACAAGTCAACAGTCAGTCACCTGTTTAATATACAAATAATATATTATCAGATTACATATCAGAGTGGCCATATCAGCTGCAGGGCAGAAACCTGTTTGAGATTCACAACATCATCTCTGAGGGACACAAAATGAATGGTTTTTATTCAACCATTAGATCAGTCTTTTCCTCTCCAAAGACCCCTCAGCCCAAATTTGCTAAGATGATACAGTGAAAGCCAAAGAGAACAGAAACTTTAAGCAATAAGATTTGGATTAAAAGAAGCTCCATCAGAGCCCTATGTTAGATGTATGCTGTGACGGTGGGTTTTAGGATGAAAAGCGCACCAACATCTCCAAGAATTGCAGTTTTGGCCCCTAACTTGATGGTTACAAACTTTCTGATCTCTGACTGCTTTCCAAGATTGGGCCTGAGTCACCAGTGTGACTCCAAGACCAAATAGCTTTAGATTTCATCTGTCGCGTAAAACGGACAGAAAGTCAATACACTAAGAGACAGGTCCCTTTTATCAAGACAAGTCAGTAACCCTCACAGCTAAGTCACGCTGATTTTCTCACCCTCCTACATTTTATCGACATCTGACAGGCGCCGGAATCCCCTCCGCACTGCATCTTCATCAGCTGAAATATCTGCAATGTACTGCCTTAAAAAAAGACTTCAATATTGTGTGGATTTTGAAGGTGTCAAATTTAGATTTCTTAGCAACAAGAGAAAATATAGGAGATATAACCTGAAACTCATATGCATATAGATTGGCTATGTAGGTATAGTTCAATAGAGCTAAATGGTTTGTGTTGTAAAGGAAATGCAGTGAGAAAAACATTTTATATGATCACTTAAAGGGGCCCTCCAACAGTATTACACGTCAGTTTTTTTTTGTTTGTCTAACGTCTAAAGTTTGTAAAATTGACCCTGATAATGTCATAGTGACCTTGGTATTCCAGGCTTGCGCTTGAGACTATAATATTTCCACACAAAGTCTTGATTTGAGATGTGGGCAATTAGGGGGTCCAATGAAAGATGCTATTGAGTTGCATTTTGGGAATTGCTGTGTTTTTGGAGATTGAGACTAAAAGTCAAGATATCTCAGTCTCAGCTGTTTTGATTTTGACCAATCTTTGTTTGAGTTGTCTCTTTTAATTGTCTGATTGTTATGGAAGTGCAATACTAAATTGCTGGGATACCCCTTTAAATGCAAAAACACTGATTGACACAGTTAATTACAAAATTTTCCTTCCAGCCTAGATTTTTCTTAAAAAGTAGATGTCACTTTCCCCACTGATCAATAATTAAGTTTGGTAATACTCCCTACAGCCATAGAACAGCTAAAATTACAAAAGTAAAAATTATTTTTTACCCATAATCCCCCCTTTCAAAGGTCAAAGAGCAAAGGTCAAACCTTGCACTGGACCAATCCAATCCAGAGCCTGAGGTCAGCGGCCACCTCTGCATACAATTAGAATGAAACATAAGTACTGGGAGTCCCTTCTGTCTAATTCTGTGCATCTCTGTATAATTCATCCATTATTTGTATGCTACAGATTTACACAGTGGTCATTCGCACCACTTCTTTCTTCTTTCCACAAGGAGAGGTCTAAATGAGCTAATGTTGGCAAGCCAGCAACCAATGTTTGGCCTAGAAATATCATGCATGTTTGAAGTGATGTTCAAACGGTCCTCTCTGCCTCACTCAGTTTTTATTTTGTTCTCTCTTTAATACTCGTAAAGGAATGAAACGGCGCAGGAAGGAAAGAAAGAACAAAAGAGCAATCAACAACATGCACATGCAAATAGCTTGCAAATCCTGCAGGCATTTTCATCTCAATCAAAATGCGAAATATCAACAATACAAACATAAACAAGATAAAAACTGAGAGAAAATGGAGAAGAGAGGACTCTGTGACTTAGTTGGATGGGTTGTGTTTGATCCATCCAGCTGTGACCAAGCAAAGAGCTACAGTCAGGCCAGCCAACTCAGTATGTCGCAATGTAATAACTGTACGTTTCCCGTGTACCTGTGTGTGTACCAGGCCTGGCTCAAATTGCTATCTGAGATTGATTCAGTAACTTTTCTGTGTTTTTATTACTCCTGTCTGGCGCAATTGATTGAATCGGGTCGTCCCTGCCGATGCCAATCCTGTCCAGCTCGTGGTCCAGACGGATGGAAGCAATCACTCAGAGGAAGTATCTGGAGGGGTTTCAATTAATAATTCAATCCAGGTCTGGTGTGTATAGAAAGAATTGGAGCCGTTTAGTGACAAAGTTTCATATTCATAAATTTGAGGAGGGCTGATTTGTTTTTTTTTTTGTTTTTTCCAGGCAGCACTGGTTCGAGCATGAACTGCTTCAGAATATTATACAGGGACTTTGAAAATGGTCTGACTCTATGATGTTTCTTGCTCAAACAATCAGAGCATATGTACTGCTTGAAGGAAAAATCCACCCAGTAATTCTTCAGCGCAATATTGAAAATTGAGAAAGTATAACTACCATATAACCCTCCATAAAAGCACAACTTGTCACTTTTACACTTTGGTTTTTGTACAAAAAAAAAACAAGATATAACATGTTAGTTAGTGAGCTTCAGAGGTGCTGGTAGGCACACCTTTTTTTTTTTTTTGGACAGAGACATGCTTATTGATTGTAAGTGTACCTTCACTGTTTTTATGCTAAGCTAACTATCTGCTCATATTTACATTTATATTTTCATTGACATGAGAGTGGTGTCGATCTTCTCATCTAACTCACAGCAAGAAAGAATAATCCCTTTCTGTCAGTGGGAAAGGTAGATGGATAACAGACGTAGCAGTAAGTTTAAACTCACAAATTTTAAAGTTTTCAAATTTTAAAGATGCTCTAAGCTATGTCACACGTTTAACGCGGCCTCTGTAGACGTTGTTTTACACTGTGTTCAGAGGACAGGCAGCTAGCGGATAGTGAGGAGATGTATTTCTGTATGTGACAAAAAATGTATCCTAAAAAATGCGGGACATTGCTTAGAGCACCTTTAATGTAAAAACACCTCTACATGCTGAGTTTCATAAGGCATGGCAAGCAAATGTTTTGATAGCAACTGAGGGGACCTTAAGATCCTATGGTCCAAACTGCCTTCCAACCCTGCAGCTGTCTCACCTATCTTCCAAAACCTCTGTCACTAAACGGCTCGGAGTATAGCCAGAGCTGCAGGTTGTTCAAGAGTTTGGCAAACACAACTTGTCCAATGCACCTTCCCTGCATCAAACATTGACTCTTGCACCCTGAGGTGTCATTTGCATTGATACAGACCGGTTGTCTGGTTTGTCTCGCTCTTGATCCGGCGCTCATGGGTTAGCTATCTTTTTATGTGTTGAACTTCATTCTGTTATGCAGTGGCTGTTTTTTTTACATACCATTTTAATTGTGAATGTTTGTCTATGATACATATTGAGTTTATACAATGAGTATGCCGTCATACACACAAAGTTTTTTTTGTTCTGTGTGATGCTGCTATTTATTTATTAAAATATTGTTCTAATGTGTGGACAATTGTCTTATTTGCATATTAGCATTCTTCCTCTCATATGGTTAACAGCTACACATCTAGCTGTGACATTTGGGGAATTGAATAATGGAATTGAATAATAACGGGAAAGGCCCCAGCTCCCTGCGCTGGCTACCCAGTCCATTCTACTATTATGTTATTTTATTTTGCCAATCAGTGGGAGCTTTTATCCAAAGTGCTGCACAGTGCCACAAAAAGAGCTGAGCCTGGTGCTTATTAAACCCTTAGCCTTGACTATATTTCAGTGCCATGTTCTGCCTATTGAGCCATTCAGGAAACCCTCATGATATGAGTACTATACCCACGCTGGCAAAGTGAAGTATCCTTTTTTTTTAATGAGCTACTCAGTGTGATGCAGGTAGAGTTTAATTACACAAAACAACCATAAAAAAAGGTCTGTGCAGGATTGCAAATGACCATGATTATTTCAGCAGATGCTTAGACTTCTTACAAATTACACGTCATTCAATGCTTGTAAGACTTTAACCACACATGCATTTCACGCTTTTAAACAATGACTAATGGTACTGTATTAAGATCAGAAGGCCTTTGAGCCCAAAAGGTAATTATCAAATGTACTACTGTTAGATTTTTGTGTCATGACATGCAGTTCAGTGCTACCTCTTCTGCTGGGATTCAAAGTCATGCTTGCACTTCTACTGTGTAGTGAAGACTTGAATTCATCCATCAACAGGCCACAGTTAACTGTGCCACAGCTTTTTTCGTTTAACCCTCCTGTTTTCCTCGGGTCAAATTTGACCCGTTTTCAAAGTTTTTGTGTCAAAAATTTGGTTTTCTTTTAACCAAATCACCCCAAAAATAACATGGCTGGTTCCATACAACGCTCTTTCCAAGTGAAATGAAGGATTAGATCTCTACTTTTATTGATTTTGGTTTTATTCAAATGTATAGCATTTGAAAAAGAAATTGAAATGTTTTTTAAAACCGTATCCTGACTAAACGTGCGACATGTACCAGACTGTGATCCACTCAACATCCTCTGATCTTAACTATTAGTCAAAAATAATTCATATTTTCTCCCTTTTTTTAAACTCAGGAACTAGGCATAATTTCATACAAGTGAGAATGATTGACCATAAATTCCAGACAGAAGTGTAAAACCAGAGTTAATAAATTGGAATGAAGTTAGCTAACAAGATCAAAAACACAATCCGGGAGATAATTTAGACTTAATACTTTATAAAGTGGCAAAACAGACGGAGGACAACACAAGGGTTAATCACTGTTCTAATGGGCTGCAGGGTGAGGTCGATAAAGGGAATAAATGACTTCCTGCGCCTTTAAAAAGCAGAGCTCTGTGCAGGGGTCACCAACCAGGTGTGATTACCTCATAGATCCACAAGGTGGCACTACAGTAAGCCAAAAGCCAAAGTATGCAATCACAATCAACAGTAAACGGCTATAAAGCGTCAGAGGAAGCCCGATGTGACAGCTTCTTGCTGTACTGAGTCTGTTATTTTAGGCTTTCTTTGCAAGCTTACATTTTCAAACCAGGGTGTTTCTTTCCAAGCGTTTGTTTGCAGCATCATCTTAAATCAGCACCATGGACAGCGACAGAGGCCCAAGCAACCTGCAGGAGGAGATTCCTTTATTACACACAAAGCAACAGCGCCGCCAGGTGGTGGAGTAGGGAAATGGCAGGACTTGGTGAGGTGACCTATGTACTGTGCACTGGTCTTATTAAAGGAAAAATGTGCAGTTATAGTTTTTCCCGATATGTTAATAGTTCTACAAGTTGTTGGTGTGGGGGTTTGCTAACAGGTTAGTGTTGGGTAAATAGTTGTGAAAGATGGGCCTAGATCTACTGTGTTTACTGTAAACCATAGTCTGCAATAGACTAGACTTTGTTCTGCAATATGTCTTTCAAGTGCAATGTTCTTTTGATCTGAAATGTTTATATATGCTACTGTATAACATTTCTTTACCTTACTTTATTTTTTTTTAAATAGATTTCCAGTACATTAATACATATATCAGAATATCGTAGGCCTATATGTGTACAAATTAAAATCCCATACTATTGAAATTAAATGTTTTCAAGAATATACATACCCTTTATATTAGAGGAAAATTACGTCTTTTATCTGGTATCTATATCCATAATTATATAGGTGGAAGGACGCCAGTGAAATTAGCTTGTTTAACTGGATTTTTTTTTTAATCTGGTGATTATTTTTCGCTGTATTTTATTTAATTAAAACAAAATGAGCCTCTACGCCACACGTGTTTCCATGTAAGTGTCACATAAGCAGCGGCTCTGTCTTTCCTCAGCGAGGCGCTCCCCCTTTGCCCGTTCGTCCATTATGCTCGAAGGAGTGGGTGGTGGCCTCGGCTATCACCGGCTGCAGTCGCAATGCTTCGGATACGCATGCGCCGTTTGACCGATATGCTGCATCTCTTTGGTTCGTTTGAGCTGCGTCAAGCTAGCGTGAGGTACCACTAACTACAAATACCAGCAGTTAAGACATTTAACGTTCAACAAAAAGGCACTCTAATATTGCACTATTGTACTACAATTGTGCTTTAAGTATTGATATGACTGTAATGTGATATTTGGAGAGATAACTCATTGCAGTAATATAATTATGTGTAGCGGTAGCGGTTGGTGGTCTAGCTAGTAGCTAACGCTAACGTTGCAAACAAATCTGTTTACCCTCACTTCTCCCACAATATTGCAACAAGAAATGTACAAGCAAAAGGTGAGAATTTATATTAAATACATTGTAAGGTATATGGTTAAAAATGTATGACGATAAGCCATGCACTTTTGTAAATCTGTCTGGACCACGAGCTGGACAGGATTGGCATCGGCAGGGACGACCCGATTCAATCAATTGCGCCAGACAGGAGTAATAAAAACACAGAAAAGTTACTGAATCAATCTCAGATAGCAATTTGAGCCAGGCCTGGTACACACACAGGTACACGGGAAACGTACAGTTATTACATTGCGACATACTGAGTTGGCTGGCCTGACTGTAGCTCTTTGCTTGGGCACAGCTGGATGGATCAAGTTCAGTTCTTTGAAGTTAATATGTAAGAGCCTATTTTAAGTCATTGTCTCCCAGTCCATATACAGTGCTGCTTATAAGTTTAGGAACCCATGCTAAAGTTGACTAAAAGAGGAGTAAAAAAAAGCATCTTTTGGAAATTGATTTTAATTCCTTAATTAAAAAAATAGGAAAAGTTCCACCTTTTACAGACACCAATTTTCTTTGTGAATGAATACTTTATCGTAAATGAATAAATGTTCTTCCTTAAAATACAGGGGGCATAAGTATACACACCCCTATGTAAAATTCCCATAGAGGCAGGCAGATTTTTATTTTTAAAGGCCAGTTATTTCATATGCATCCTGATAAAGTTCCCTTGGCCTTTGAAATTACACACACACACACACACACACACACACACACACACACACACACACACACACACACACACACACACACACACACACACACACACACACACACACACAATTTTAGGCCAAGGGAACTTTATCAGGATGCATAGTATCCTGGATCCATGAAATAGCTGGCCTTTAAAACTAAACGTCTGCCTGCCTTTTTTTCCTAATTAATAAAAAAAAAAAAATTAAGGCATTAAGATCAATTTCCAAAACATGTTTTTTGTATTCCTATTTTTAGTCAACTTCATAGCATGGGTTCCTAAACTATAGTTTAGAATGGGCATTTGCCACTTGCAAATCAAATGCTTTTCCCATCCCATATTATGCTTTAGTGCAACATGTGATAAAAAGGTAACGGGAACATTTCTTGTTTAGGTTAACAGTTTAGGTCTATTTTGTGTTGCCTCTTTGCTAACTTTAATTTAGACTTTTATTTTGAAATGTGAACAGGACGTGGTCTTTCTTCACACTAGACTGCAGCTTGACGCTCGTCAAGTCCATGAACGCTGCCTTGGAAACGACATATATCCAGTCCACGCAGCTGGGTCGCGAGCAGGACCCAGATTTCTTCACTTCAAAGGCTTCCGCTTCTGTTCCTCCTCCTCCACCACCACCACCACCTTTCTCCATCCATCCGTCGAGCTGCGAACATGGGCCTTCAGAAATGAAATGCGGAGCCGGAGAGAAACAGAGAGGACCATTTAAGTAAGCGAGGGAAGAAGAAGGTGACAGAGACCGCAGCCAGGTAAATCGATTTGAATTTTAAATCGGCGTTGCATTTGACAGCAATGGTGTGGACACATGGGAGCACGTACGGGGAGGGAGGGCGCGTTTGTTATTGTTTTTGCATGGCGTACACACGCAGAAAAACACAATGCACCCACATTTGTAGAGAGGTGGTGGGTTGAGCTGCATGCTTACTAATTAGCGCCCATTTTTCTGCAGGCTAAAGCCGAATGTTCCTCCCATTCTCACTCCATTTTCTCCTACGACCGACGTTTCCAACGCACTGGTCAGGTGCGTCTCCGTTCCGCCTACAACAAAATGTCACCAGTTGGTTTAATGTGGCATAGGATTTGGCAGGGAACAAGCTTGTGGCTCGATGTCGACTAGAAAGAGCAGTGGAGCTTATATGGGAGGTGTGTAGAGGATTAGTCTGTGCCAAAACCATGTCTGTCTGTCTGTCTGTCTGTCAGTCAGTAGACTGATAAAATAGCCTGTTTTTCACATGGGATTTTGTGTAGAGATATAATAACTACACCTGTACCTGCACCCTATTATGTTAGAAAATATCCCTATAGGTAGCTTTATTTTTAGCCATTAAGAATGCATTAAAATGAACGACATATATTTCAATGTATTAATGTATTTTTTTATCATGGATATGGAAAATTGGGCCCTCTGGATTTGTGTAGTGCCTATTTCTAAAGTAGCTTGTTTTACTGCTCTTAATGTTGCTCCTGTTGCTTACCTCTGCTAGTTTATTCCCTGTCCTCAGCTTGGAAAAGGCCTGCTGAAATCTGAATCTAGCTAACCTCAGCCACCCACAGCAGTAGACAGTAACATTTGTGCAGATTATAATACATGCATGGTGTTTTAAAGGGAAAAGGTGTGCATGATATTGGTACAAACACTTACAATATAGAGGGAAAACAGTGAGAAATCAAGCACTTGTCGGTTTGAATTTCTGTTACCAGAGAGGTAATCCGCTATTGCAAGCAGTCCTTTTATTTGATTCAGATGTGTGTGTGTTAGCAAAGCAGCATTGTAATCATCATTGTTACAGGCTGCAGAGCCCATTTGTCAGATTTGATCAGTCCGACTCGATTAGTTGATTTTGATACATTATATTATTGTTTAAGCCATTTATCAAGCAAAAATGCTGATTTTTCTAATTTTTTCATTTTTTTCTTCAAATCTGCTCCTTTTTCTATGTTTAATAGTTATGTAACTTAAATCTATATCTCAAGATGTTGCCTGGTACCATGGGAGAGACCAAACCATCGATTGATTACCCCAAAATTATCCGCAGATTGACCAACTATGATTGCTGGGTTCAGCTCAAATTCAACCATCAAAGCAGGACAGAGAAGTCCTACTCCTTCATATTTCATATTCATGAACCTCCCTGCACTGATCTAAACCATTGACAAAGTGAGACTTGAGATGTGCAGTGTTAGCCTGGCTCCACCCTCCTACATACTGTACTCCCACTCAATTTTCATTTTCTTTCAGTATTATGTCTGGGTTTGCGATATATTCGCGCGGGTTTTCTCCAGTGCAATTTTTACCGGTCCAATCAGCGAACAGAGGGAGTGGCTAAGAACAATGACCTTGAGGTCGTGCGTTAGTTTGAGTTGTAGTTCCGTAATGGTGGAGGAGAAAGATGCGAGCGAAGCCATCCGGTCTGTTTGGGAAAAGTTTGATTTTCCAGCTAGCTCGATCGGTGGTGAAGGAGTTGGCTAAGGCTAACGCTACCGATGCTAAGCCGATGTCACAACCAAACAATAGCGATTGGTTATGGCAGATCCAGAGTGGCTCGGGGCAGATTCAATAGTTTTAAACTTCAACAGAGTACCCGCCTTCAAGGAAGTTAACACTTGTCAATGGAGAATGGCTAGACTCTCTGTCTGTTAGGACCAGGCTACAGTAGGGCAATAAGGGAGAAGGTTTAGCACTAGATGTATTTTTTTTTTTTTTTATTGCAATTCCTTCACTTAATTTACAATCCATGACCGTACAATTTATATATCTTTGCAATTTCTTTTTTCTTTTCTATTGATTTATTTATATATGCACATATCTCTGCAGAAAGTGTATGACTTAAATGGAAGTTAACACAATGTATGTTGTTGTCCAGTGCTGCTAAATTTACTAAATATCTCTGATTCTAGATAAACTGTTTTCAGAATTGTTTAAATATTTCCATATTTCTTTAACATATATATATTGTGGCACATTAGACAGCTTTTAAGGTTTAAATGGAGCCTCATTATTTGAAAAATGATTGCATTGCAACTTAGTGTAAAAAGTCATTCAGCAGGGTGTTCAAACCCCTGTTTATGGCAAGTAGCTGCTCTGCAGAAGTGCCCTTGAGCAAGCCATTGAGTCCTTCCTAGCTCTGTTATTCCTAGTCTATTGTTGATCTTGGCCTCTGGTCACCCTGTTGCACCCTGTGTTTCTTTCAAGCCTAAGATCTGCTTGCAAGGGAACAATTTGACATGAAGAATAAATATTCAATTAGGAATGCAACAAAGAGCATGTTACTGTTTGTTTTAAGCAAGTTTTAGAAGCCCACTTCTCCTTTTCCCCCAAAGGAACTTCTAGTTTGCTTGAATTTAGAGAATTTCCTTTTGGCGCTCCAGCACGTTGTTTTGTTGCGCATATATCTCGGGCCGTTCTGCACGGTGCTCAGTCTGGTTCCCTGCTTCCACCGCCCTTCCACTATGAGTATTTGCTACACGAACAACATGCTGAACCTTTAGATGAGCTGCAGCCCAGCCGTGTCAGATTGAAACGCACTGCAACATGTGTTACAGGTTGAGTTTTATAAATTACAAAAAAACCTACCATTTACAAGGTGCTTTACCTATGCCGTAGAGTAAAACCGCCTGTTACCGCACGGTGCAAGTTCTGCTTTTTTAAATGTTTAGGTAAAGTAAAATAAGAGACATTATTAGCACAATCAAGGTAGATATTTTCAACTCCAATACAGGCAGGCGGAACACTCTGTCTATCCTTTTATGCTAGACTTACAAACCAGCCGGATCACTTTGGTCTTTCTCTTTTTGCTTCATCTCCTTTTTTCCTTTTCTTTTTAGACTCTTTCTGATGCAAGATTTGTTTTGAAGCTGTGGTGTGGGCCTGCACGATACGGGGGGGGAAATAGGAATCAAGAAGAGAAGGGAGAGCATTGCAGCGCTTTAAAACCGACTTTATGCTGTCAATGTTTCAAACTCACAGAAAAAGTAGTTGTGATGCAGTCGGCTCGTAAAATTAAATGAGAATCAAAGTCATTAATAAAAGAAGAAAAAAAAGGTTTTATTTTTTTAAATCAAAGTTATTTAAAAATGAAATGTTGGGTGAATCGAGATTGCGATTTTATAAAGATTCTACTGTGGTGCAAACAAAAATGACTTTGAATGTCGACTGAAAGTGAAGGTATCAGGGTAACTTAGGTGATTTTATGCTTCACTTAAAGGAGTAAATGCATAACATTTCCACAGTGTATAATTTGAAAATTGGATGTCTGCCACCCTGAAAACAACCTTCCATCTCAAATGCCCTCTTATGTATTTGGCTGCCAGCACTTTGATTCTTTGCAAGAGAGTTAAAGCTGCTGGTTTATTCTGAGCACTTTTTCTGCTGCAGCACTGAGGATGATTTAGGATTCCAGAGGTAAGCGGTGTGTTTTCACAGAAATCTGTATTTCAGGAATCATCCGTCCTCTGCTCCTGCGTAGAAGGCACATTGAGCTTATATGTTTTCCAGATGCGTTTCTATTCTTCCTCCCCGAGGAGCTTGTTCTGTTACTGTGCCTCCAGTCTGTTCCTTGGCCTCCTCTTTGAACCACATCTGGTAGATTTTTGTTAAGAGGTTCCAGGTGAAAGAAAACGGGATTTGTTTTTTATTATTCAAACAGATCTCTGCTTTCCTTTTTGGATTTTCCCTCTGACACATGTTCAGTGCGTCTTGTTGTGGCTAATGGTTTGAATTACCTCTGAAGATACACAGCGGCCTGTTCAGGGTGCACTCAGACTGAGTTATGTGGCCACTTAGAGAGCCACTCCGGGGCTATTCATAGTTTGAATAACCATCTGACACATTGAATAGGATCTGTCTGTCATGAGTCTGCCACACACTGTATTTCATTCTCTTCCTATTGAAAGATGGTATAGTTAAGGAATAATGGTTTCAGAAAGCCACTAAGTGTGGCATTTGAAAATCTCCTACTCGACTGTGATGAATGAGCTGAAAAGAACACACAGGCTTCACCAATTTTCATAACCTTGGTTATATTTTTCTACAAACTAAAAATTTGGCGATCAAATTAACTTAAAATATGCTCCAAAAATGTTCACAATGACTTAAAAGATGTAAATATGCTAGCTGGAGTTCTCTGATAGAGACATACCTTCTCCAGGTGTGGTGTGTGGATAAATTATATTGCCACTTTCTTAGAAGCTTTGAAAATGCTGCTTTCTTCCGACTTTCGGTACCGCCATGATGCCAGGCACGGACTATGTTTGTTGTGTTCAGTTTTACATGGAATGTTGGAATTTCTGGGTTCCCATTTGGAAATTATACACGAGAAATGCCATGGTTGGAAAGATATAAGGTTTTTTGCTCTATGAAAAACATTGACAAAGACAAAACCTAAGGACATTTGCTAGATAATTTTTTTTTTTGAAAACCAGGATTGGACTCAAAATTGGGATATTCGTACGTTTTCATTGTCAGTCCACAGAAAGGTTAAAGGCTGGAAAAGTATGCCTGATAAAACATGCAAACCAAAGCCATTGATGGCAACATTGCTGCAGTATTTCAATAACAGAAGAGATATAACATTTTAGACAATTATTTCCAGAAATCATTGTTAATACAGTGATGCAATAAGAAGCATTACACAGGTAATCGTGTAGCCCAAAAACATGAGAAGAAATTTCATAGCAGCAGTTGAATTGCAAGTCTTAGATGTTAACGATAAGACCAAGTTTTAATACAATTTTATGTGATTTTCTTGATACTCCAAGTGCATGATCTCTATCACGATTTCTATTTCTTACTTTTCCTCTGCTGCTGGCAGCGCGGCCCAAGTCCATTTATCATAACATTAGTTCTGCATCACATCTCTGCAGGTACAGACAGGAAGGGGAAACTATTCAGCATCATTGCTGTCAGGAAATGTATATTTTCTAAAGCATTTTGCCTCTTGCTGTTAGGGATATTGCCAGGCTGCCTTTGCCCCAGAATTGTATATCATCGTTCTTCCACCTGCTCGTCGGACCTGGCTGCTGTAACTGTGTCAGCTTTTGTTGTTTTATTTTCAACGGGATGATGCAAAGTGCAAGCAAGGCCAGTTTATTGACGACGCATCGGCGTGGGTGTTACATTGTACAATGACACTGATCAGCACACTGTGTAGCTCAATGTGCTGCTGCTGTGTGTTTCCTTTTGTGTCCGCCTGCTTTGTGTACGTCTCTAAGCCCAAAAGAATTCTTTAATGCTGCTGTATGAGAATTATTTATAAAAAAAAAAAAATCTCTCTCTCTCAACATTCATGTCTTGATCTGTTATTTCAACCCACAACCCACCCGAGGAAGTCAGCCTTACTCAGCGATTTCCTTGCCTGGCTGATCGATAGGCTGCTTTGGCTTAGCGATGGTTGCTAGGTGCAGTGTTTGGGTGTTCACATGCAAGTGGTGCTGGTGTTTTCTTTTTGTTTGTTTTTTCCTGAAGAAACTATTGATCCAGCATTGACCCCAAGCTTTGATCTCGGGCCACAGGCCTCCGAGTGATTGAGTGTGTATGCAGTGTAATCTGGTGTGATTAAAATGAGGGAAATGTAAGCTGGTATGACCACATCTTCAACATGATACCTTTTTTATTAATCGCTGTGATTAAAATGTATTCTTTCTTTCCTGACCAGGGAGGTCATAGGTAAAGACTGGTCTTTAGGGTTTAATGCCTTGCTCAACAGCACTTTAGTAGCGTGGATGCCTACAGATGTGAGACCTTCAACCTTAACCTGCATTTAGATCCTTAAACACCAGGACTTTTAATGTCTTTGGTTTAAAGATTGTATTGTAGCCAGTCAGTATGTATCTGTATGATGATTATATTATATATATATTAATCATATTAATAATATGATATATTAAATTTGTGTTTTTACAGTATGTTAAAAAAACACAGTTGGGTCTTTGTGCTCTGGAGGGATGCAGAATCCACCCAAATGCAAATTAAAGGAGCACTCTGCCAGTTTTACTCATCGAAGTCAGTTTACTAGGAATTTATGACAGAAAAGCCTGCGCTACAAACGGAAGTGTAGAGTTTAAAAGATGTGGGCCCGTGATCAAAGAAAAGATGCTGCTTGACTTGATGCTGGCGAGTGAAGCTTCCTCCTGACAGAGCCTTCCTCACTGCTGCTCAGCAGACAGCTTGGATTTCACTCAAGTTCCAATTCCTCACTTCCTGTGAGCAAAGAGAGTGTGCCTACTCTGCAGCAGGGTTTCATTTGAACAAAAGAGCAAATCAGTGTGGTTTCTGTTATCCCTGGTAGGATGGTCTCTTTTGTTGTAGCAGTGATTTGATGAGGACTGGTTTATTTTTTAAATAGAGATCTAATTGTAGATGTAAATTTAAGTTGTCACATGCAACATTTTAAGGAGGATAAGTTGTGGTTTGTTTTTGAGCTTGTCACAAAGAACAGACTATTGGGAAACTTGTGTCCAATTGCCAAACTTAATGGGGAATCAAGCAGTCCTACCCTGCAAAATCCTAGCTTTTCATTAGCATGTAGCTTGTTAGCTTGAGTTCCAACAGTTGGTCAAAAAAATTCATAGTTTCTAAAAAAATTACATTTGTTAGACAAATTGGTGGATTGAATCCAAAATGAAGGTTATTAATTATGGGGTCTTTACCAGCCATCAGGCCTATACTCTACATCTTACTGGTTTCTGTGTCAGTCTCTGTCCGACTCCCAGTTTAAACTGGGAGCAGGGAAACTGGGACACTAAGACACACCACAACAGTAATGTGCCCTCTCTCTCTCTGCCGGATGACTTGTTGCAATTGCGCTGAGGTCAACACATTTAATTGTGAGAGACGGGGTCGCAGAGGGGCGTGAGGGGAGTTCTCACAACACACACACACAGTGAAAGGCTGAATACAGTCCAGAAACATTACATTCATTCTGTGGCTGACCTGTTTACCAACCACATTAGCAGAGAACAAACACAGGGGAATGGATATGTGGTGCACAAATTCAACATCTTTAGATTTGCTCTTTTTAATGTCTTAAAATAAAACTTGTAGCTGCTTTTTGAAGGAAATTATTTTGCATGTGAGTCCTTTAGACTAACACACAAAATCAACTGATAGTAACATCCAAACTAAAACAACAAGGAAAATGAATGCAGTTTTAAAGCAGGGTGAGGTAGGCTTAAATCCAGGTTTAATGAGCCGACACCTCTCGGGAATAACAGATCCTCACCGCTATCGTAACAGCTGGGTGACATTGACTGACTGACTGTCCACACAATGTATTTATCTCACTTAGATTTTTTCCTTTTCACTGTGTATTGAGGCCTGAACTGAATACTAGATAAAACCAAGCCACTACTAACACCACACACACTGAATTGCAAATACCATTTGACTGTCAGGATGGTTACAGGGTGTGTGTGTGTGTGTGTGTGTGTGTGTGTGTGGGTGGGTGTGTGTTTCTGTCATTGTGCCTTTGGCTCTTTTGTCTCGCATGTTTTTTCATCATTCAATAAAGTTCTTTCACACACACACAAGGAGACAATGAAGTGAAAGATCCCTTCCACAGAGCTCGCTGCTGCTTCCAAAATAAATTTAAAAAGAGTGTGAGGAAGCAAGGTCAAAATCTCTTGTCTCCTCTCTCGCTTCCTTTTTGCATAATTTGTTTTTAGGGAGGATTAGTGCAAAAGGGGGAAGAGCCATCGTAATTGGGACCATTTTGTACAATGGCTCCTCACCCAAGAGCATCAACAAATACAGACATCAAAGAGAGAAGCTGGAGTAGGATGGGAGGCATGAGGGAGATGGAGAGTTTAGGATGGAGGTTTTAAGAGGGGGGTTGTGTGAACATGAAGCTGTAACTGAAATTATAGCAGTTTAAATTGTACTGATCTGTCCTGTGGCTTTTAAAATATTGTCTTTTTTTTCCTGTTTGGCAAACTGACATCTAAGAGGATGAAACAAAACCCATTTTGCTAATTCCCTCCTATTGATACATTATGTATTTGTCTTGGGGACTAGTGACCTAAAATATTGTCTGTAAATGTATAATGTAAAGAAGACAACTGTATGTAATCCTTAGACAACTGTATCTTTAAAATTATATGCTATGTTTTATCTTCTCCATTTTACACTTCATTTTCTCAGAAAAAATTCACTTATATTTCCTGTGCATGACATTTCGCTGCTATAGTATGTTGTCTTGTAAAGAAGCAAAAATGAAGAAAACTAATCAGAGATGAACTGAAATTTTTTTTTTAAACCATTAATGGAAGCCCAATCTTCAGTAGCTGTCACAGCACACACAGTACAACCCTCTATAATACTCTATTACTGATGCCTTTAATTCATTTACATTCACAAGTGACCTAATAACCCGCTTAATTATACGTTTTCCTTCCAGTGTTATTCTTAGCATCATAAAGCTTCACTTCTTCATTCACACATGAGCTACGCTGCTTGTGCTAATTAGCCTACATGTTTAACACAGCATTGTACTCTCAGCAGTTTAGAGGATATAGCATTACACAGGACTTTGGGATGTATGTTAGTGTGGGTGCCCCCATGTCTCAGAGGTTAAGATGCCAGCCATGAACCGGAACATCCCCAGTCTCCATGCCTTGTTTACCTTTCATTTCTCTACTGACTCTATCTAACAAAGGCATTAAAGTATTTTGAGCTACCAGCTCACACTCCTTTTGTATCTTCAAATCCAAAAGAGCCCAGTAATATTAAACATAAGGAAGCCTTCCTGTACTTACAAATCATGCTGTCTTTAGTTAAAACGCCATGCTATTGTTGTCATCAATTGACAGAAAATGATAGACATAGAAATCAGTTGCATTGTTTAAAGAATGGACCATGCAGATAGTTTGGGACTTAAAGGCAGCTAACCTGCAGGAATTGTCACGTGAAATCTTGCATTCATTTTTAAATTTAAGTTGGGTTTTAACTAAGGTAAGCAAATGCATGTTCTTCTATGGGTTAAAAAAAACAACTTGTAGCCTTATGAAACCCCTAATAACCCACATTGGATCAGCTCAGGTGCAGGGTTAAATCTTAAAACAAGACTGTTTCATCTTCTTTTTTTCACCCTTAAAAATGTCTCTGCATTCATTTAACTAACATTGCATTGCAACTAGCATTGCCACAGTCTGCCATTCAGAAAAGCTAATGTGTTGTGCAAATGATCTTCTGTCAGCTGCACGTAACCCTTGGAAATATGTATGCTAGCTTACAGCATGCAGATAACTTTCATACTCATTTATGCAGGATACAAGACAAGCTAGCTGTCATATTAGAGGGAATATAACTTGGTCCCTAATAGACTCCCCATATAATTTTATTACATCTTTAAAAAATCAGTGCCTGTCATTACCATTATTTACTGTAGAAGGCTAATTAGCTGTGATTATACAGCTCCCTCCTATAGAGCGGCAGGGGTGAGTGTGAGAGGGAGGATGGCGGAGATCGGGTCTGCTAACCTGTCTCAGAACAGACTGAGGCAGACTTTGCTCGGCGTAGCACAGTAGGGGAGGTGCATGTTGTGTGTACTTAAGTCTGTTTGGCCAAGCAGACGGAGCAGTAATAGCATTAGCTGGTGATTGCCTGATGGCCTGCAGGAATGATTAGTTTGGTTAAGGACAGTAATCAATATCGTCTCTCCTTTGTCCATCTGTCTCTCACAAACACACTCCTGAATGTGAAGCAATGCATATGCAAAGTCAGAAAGGATTCTACTTAATTATAAACCCAAACTTCCTTAAATATAGTATGTGTATGGCTGTATTTCTGCACAGTTTAAGAACAAAGTCTATCAGCATACCCCCTGGGGAGATGGCTGCAACACTCCATCTGGGGGATATTTGGTCCAACATTTTATCTGATCACAACTGGTGGTATACACCCCCAGCCTTAAATACATATGGAGGAATTGGGAGAGGAGAAATTTGTTTTAAGTGTAGATACAGGGGAGAGAAGTGTGATAAATGGCCATGACCAAGAGGTGAGCTTTGGATGGTTTCCCAGACAAGTGCATCAGTTGTGTCATGGCAACAGAATTTGAATCTCTGGTGCAGCTGTTGTCTTGTTGTCTTGTCTTTGCTGCTCAGTCATTGGACATCTTCAGTTTTACTTAAAGGGATATTTCACCATTAGAAAAATGACTCGGGAAAGGGAAGTTTGGGGTCCCCTACTGGAGCTGCTGCCCCCGCGACCCGACTCCGGATAAGTGGATCAAGATGGATGGATGAAAAATGAATATATCTTTAAATTTTGTTACTTATGTAGTAGAAGTGTGAATGTTTTAGAAATTAGTGCCTTCTAGTCCGAGAAAAGAAATGTGTTTTTTGCTCATGTGGATGAAAGACGCCAAATCCCAGAATGCTTTTCGTTTACAGACATAGACAGACACTGAGGCATTCAACTCAACTGAAGGGTTTTGTTGTCATTCCAACCATTTACACGAACATTTCACCGTAGCTCAATTGGTGTTTCACATTTAATACATTATATAAAAATGACATACGAAACAGGCTACATTTAGTGCACACACATTATATAGTAAATGACTATAAACACAGATTGAATTTGCATTAAAGGTAGAATGGTCGTCATTTAACAGTCACAAACTCTACCAGCCATTAGCAGTAGTTGGATAAAAGCACCCAATTTCTGCTTCCAGTCCGTGTCCGTCTTTACACAGTCCACCTCCACGAGTCTTACGTAACAGAGCAGCATCTACTCGGAAGGCTAGCAAGCCTGGTAGCTAGATATCGAATCCGGTACACTGTTGATCAGCCATGTTTTACACAAAAACAAAAACACAGCATGCTCTGAACTCGCGTTGGGAGTTTTGTTGAAGTTAGATGTTGTCCAGTTTGTTGTCTAATGATCGGAAACTTGCAAGCAGGATGGATCGGACAGGTGGCCGTCTAGCTTTCCACCTAGCTGGAACTCCTGCTCTCGTGTGGCCTTTCACGCATACCGTCATCAATGTCCCCTTACCTGGCTAGAGGCTGCGGGCGCCACCGCTGGCTAAGGTGCCGGTCTGTGTAGCAGGTAGAGATGTTTCAATATTGATACCAGTATTGGTATTGCCTCCGATACTGCCTAAAACGCTGGTATCGGGAAGAACTGGACTTTATGCACCAATCTAATACCACATAATAAAACCCTAAACAAAATCTATGTTAAAGTAGTTTATTTATGTTCTTTCTGTTATCATTGACTGGATAACAAACTGGATGAAAAAATAAAGTTCTGTGGCGTTCATTGTTTGTTTGTTCATGTTTTGCAAAGATTTTAACCTGAGCCAGACTGGCAACAAAGATAGAAATCATATTACATCCATACAGGGATAGTAGTATACAGCTGTTGAAACATAATAAAATATATGACACACTCGTATCGGATCAGTACTCGGTATCGGCCGATACGCAACACAAGTTCAGGTATCAGAATCGGTATCAGGAAACAAAAAATGGTATTGGACCATCTCTAGTAGCAGGCGAAGCTCATGTAGTGTGTTGAGTATTCCATTAAAGTTTCATAAAGTTTCCTGCATGTTCTCCAATCTGTACCATTGTATCCTGGTAGTACACATGTGCGGTAGTTAGAATGCACATAATTGTTGTAAAGGTTTGTTGCTTAAAAGAGAGAGCTGTAGCTTAGCTCCAAGATGGCTGACACTCGACTCGCTTCGGGTATAGAGTCCAACCCCGGGGGTTGAAAACATGCTCCCCCTCATAAAGTTGTGTGCATGACAGCATCAACATTGCACTTGCTCAGAGAGGCTATTGTTGCGCTAAGTAGTAGCATGCTGCTGGTGGTCTTGCCGTGGGATTAACTGTACCAATAAAACCGTTGAAACAATTCAGCTAAGCTGCCGTTAAAGCTCCCAGAACGTCATTTATCAGAATCTGGCAGTCAATATCTTTTATAACGGAGCTAGCCGCTAATCAGAGCTAATCATTGCTAACAGAGCCTTCAGTTCTCCGTGCTTGTATCCATTAACTGCATGTATGGATTTGAGCCCGAATAAAACACTTCATTTTATTAAAATGGCTGTAAAGGTTTTAAACTGAGACTAGTGAAATTGCCTACATTACATATCGTAATATTATTGCACATGCAATTAATTGTTCAGCCCTACAAAGCACTTAGCAGATTATACCGTTTGAACCATTGTGCCTTACTGATTATGTAAAGGAGTAAGTGGAATGATGAAGATGGAACAAACTCTTGAGACTGCGGAATCGTAACTGACTTGATGCATGCTACCTTTGAAGAAAACTCTGCTTCCTTATCTTTTAAGGCGTTAGCAGCCAACGAATAACCGCCTCTGACGGGGTGGTTCATGCGACTGCAACTTTTGTGCAGTGTCCTTAGACAATTTCATCTAGTCATGAATCTTTAATCTGAAGTGAACTTTCATAGTTCACAAACTGTTAGAAAAGATCTATTGCTATTTCCCCCCATAAACTTGCTTGTGCTGTATAAGTGAAGATGTCTGACAGACTGCAATAAATCCCCTGGAGACCTACTTTAAAGTTTTCACAGGGGTGTCCACCCCTCCTCTCCGCTCTTTACCTTACTCTCATCTCTCCTTGTTCCCCTTCTCTCCGTCTCGCTTTCGTACTATTTTCGGAGTAGCGCCGAGTTCCACTTTCGAAAAGGGGAGCGAATTCCTCAGGGCGTTGCCATGACAACATTCCCATGGTTCCACGACACACTTTTTTTGTCTCCTTGCCTTTCTCCTCCCTGTGATCTTGTTAATATTCTTCTTGGCCTGGTGTTTTCTGGTCCCAAAAAAAGTCCTAAAATGACTGAAATTGTGTAAAATGAACTTTAAATGATCTTGAACACCCTGAAATAGGTAATCTTAAGACTTACAGTAACTTCTCTTTCAGAGGCATAAAAAAATAGTAAAGATCACATGAATTTGGAAAAGGGGTTGGTCTTTCTTTTCTCTTCTTTTCTCTTCTCCCAGATCCTGCTGCATCCGGTACTGTGAATTCTGTCATTTTGAACCCTTAGGTATATGCAGGTGATTTCTCTAGAGGTGTTTTACCTGTCAACATAACTTCATCCAGAATGTCAGTGTATGAATGGCTCTAAGCCAACAGACGGGTGGTTTTGGGAATCAAAATGACTAGCAGACAGGCACGACAATTAGAGGTTTGTAGTGCGTCTCACAGTGAAAGACAACAGATTTGGGCATATACAGAGGTTTGCTCCTCTACGCAGCGGGCCGAGTTCGACTCTGACCTGCGGCCCTTTGCTGCATGTCATTTCCCCTTTCTCTCCCCTTTCATTTCTTCAGCTGTCCTGTCAATAAAGGCCTAAAATGCCCAAAACAGATTTTGTATGTAAGACTCCTCACGAGGCCCCAACAGAGTGACTAGCAAGTCCACAGCGTGATTCATGACACAATTGCAGTTGTACAGATCACGGCAGGTGTCATAAAGATAAAGTTATTTATATGCACAACTTAATAGATTTTGCTCTGGCTTTAGAAAATCGATTTACTAGCATGTTATATGCTGTGTTTTCTCCTCCCGTCTTCCAAGGGACAGCAAATTGCCTTTTACCTGACACATTCAGCTGGAAGTGTAAAGAACCCTGAAGCTCAGTTTTATGAACTGGATGACATGCCCAGTATAATCATTTTTATGTCTATTACCTCGCAAAATATCTTTTAAGGGATCTCTAAGATAATGTGACATTTAAGTTTAAGCTGCGGTATAATTTACATATATCAGCCGTATTACATCCAAGTGATCTACATTGAGTGTGTAAAGTTACGTGCAAGACGAGACTAATAGCATGACAGTGATAAATTCTGCTACAGCCTAAATTATAAGTTTGAGAGCACAAATGACTAAATCAAGAGCTCAAATAATAAAATTGCCTATGTTTTTGCTCCAGAGTATTCTCAATGTGACCTCTCGAGATCCTGTACTGTTGACACCATTACATGTGTTAGATGTTGTGGAAAACTGCAGTTCACCCCTAATTAAAATAAATATATAATTATTATTTTTTTCCCTCTTACTTATCAATCTAGATTTTATTTTCCATTATTGGTCAATATCGGCTGTAGAGATGTCTAATGTCTTTTGTCTCTACTGCCGATATCTCCAACACTGGGCAACTCAGTAGCACTAAAGATAAAAGGTAAATATGTATTTTTGATTGACCTGTCCTTTTAATCTGGCATAATTACCTGATCTGGTGAGACATGAACATTGACTGGTCCCTAAATAAGTATATATAGATAAACAGCTTTTCCTGGATGGAGCTTTGTGTAGCGAGTTTATAATTTATCCTGACTAACAAGGTCCGTGTATTTAAAAGATGGCTAAGAATTGTACCAGAGCTTGTGAAGTTATAAAATTAAAATAAAATTTAAAAAATGTTAAACTTTGTATACAAAGAATTTTATTTTTCTCTGCCCCCCTTGTTAATCCTTTGTCTTTATATCAGGGCAGTAGTACACCAGGCTGATGTTGACCCGAATGGACTTGTGAGAAGGGGGGGGGGGGGCTGGTGTGTGCTAGATGTTGAAGCCAAGACTAAGTGGGCTTCAACATCTAGTACACACCCCAGCATCCCCTCGCACACAATCCCAAGTTATCTTGCGACACACACTCATATCAACACAGAGGTGAGAATGGCACTGGGGAGACAGAGGAAGAGATATTCACCCTTACTGATTTATTAATGAAACCAGACAGAGATGGAGAGAAGATCTAGAGTGAGAATATACCAAGAAAAAAAAAAAGGCGAGTGGGGAGGGGTCAGACAGATGAGACAAATAAGAGAGGAAGAGCAGCTATGAAGGCAGCGATGGAGGATGAGGAGATGCGTGAATGTTTTATTAAACAGCCGTGGTGTTAGATTATTTACAACATCTGGAGGAGGGGGTCGATATTGGCTCACACACGTGTACACACACACACTTTATGGGAAGCTCAATAACGCTCTTAAGACAAGTCAGCACAATCTGAGGTGGTTTGTGTAATTGATTGTCAGAAGCTATTAGGGGGAGGAAGAGCGGGAGAGAGAGAGGGAGAGCGACTTAAAGAGGGCAAACCAGTCACTTTTTATTGAAGTCGGCATGTGTGGTTCAGTCCGGACAAAGAAATTAAAAAGCATTTGAACACCCATTTTGTGTGTATAAATCAGTGGGTATTAGTATGTCTTTTATCATCTCTTACACACATTTATCCACACAATCCATGGGTTTTTGTTCACCTCCTTTCTCTTGGCTTTAGCAGGGGGAGAGTGTAAGAATGGCACGTTTCCAGAGCACTGACCTGAGAACACACTTCCCACATGCACAAATGCACATTTCACATGCACGCATGCTTCAGCCACTGTAGAGTGAAAAATTGTCAAAGCGTACATTGATGTTAAAATGTATACAGGTTGGCAGGACGGTCTTTTGCTGTACGTTTAGTTGGTAAATGTGAGATGTTTGGGTCACGCACGTCTTGTTAAACAAGGAAATGAATATGGCCACGTACGTGAGACGTCAACCCGTTCTCACTCCTGCTTGGCCATTGGCTCTCAGAGTCATACTGATACAGAGTCTGGCACGTGGGACTGCTGGAATTGGTTGAAGTCGTGGGAAATTCCGGTTATTGGTCAAATTTGCGGTGATTGGTTAAAATTGCAAATCGCACCAAAATCACGGTGATTGGTTGAATTTGCGACATGGCGAAATCCTGGAGGGACTGACCTATAAATTGCAAAATTCAACCCACATTTTGCGTATTTGAACCTAAAACACTGCAGCCCAACAGTTGCACATTTCAACCTGCCCAATTCAACCCAAACTGTGCAAACTTTTATTCAAAACATTGCTCATTTCAGCCAAAACCGACACAGTTTGCACAACAGTTGAACATGTCGACTCAAAAGAAAAACACTCAAGAAGGGGATCCTGGAGCTTTTAGAGGGAAGGTTCAGTTTGAGTTTGCTGACCAGCCATTCTCTTCATCCATTCAGCCCTTGTTGGGGCAGATAAAAGCAGCTCATAATCAACCATTAGGTTCCAGTAAATATGTGGGTCATAAAACATGAACAATGAGCTAAAAAGCTCCATAGAGCTTTTCATAGAGTTAGTGTTAATTCCCTTTGAGATTGCATAGACGCATTTGATTCAATGTTAAAATAAAAATATACTGATGCAGGTATTAACTCTTAGCTAGCATCTGTATTTTGCTTAATTCGGGAACAAAATCTTTTCTTTGTCAATTTTCCCATTTTTGTTTCCATTGTTTTGATAACTGAGACTTTTCCTTCACCCTTAACAAGGCTGCCTGGCTCACATCATACGACATACTGGATCTATATGTAGCTCTTCCCTTGTGGCCACTCAAACACTGACAGTCTTTCTTTTTAGAGCACATTCTCTTTTGTCTTCACACTGTCAGTTGCTCTCGATCACTCTTTTACCCTCTGATCCTTTCCTTCTATCCTTTTCTCTCTCTTCCTCTCATCTTCAAACCTCTCACTTCACCTCAAGCCTCCCTTTGTCTCCCTCGGTCTCCCTCTCTCTGCCCCTCGTGGTTTCTGTGGCTACAGTTGCAGCTCGTTAACACCGTTTAGAAACTTCTTTCCGGCTCATTTGGCTCTTGGCTCATCCCAGCCGCATTGACATTAAGCAGCGTGATGAGTGACTACGCCCCACGGCGGACATGACACCTCCGTCTCCATCAGGACTCACAGCTGAACACCAACCCATTTTTTCCTCCGCTTCCTTTTTCCTGTATCTGTCAGTGTTGAGCTGTCATTTTGTTAATGTACTTTAAATAATGAGTCGCAGCATGTTAACGTCAGAAGATGCACAGTGAAATTTAGTTAGACACACTTTTGGCTGTCTAAATATATATTTAGGATATGATGTCATAAGTAGCAGAAATGGACGGCTGATGCTCGCCGTAAACCAATCATCTCTCTTGTCTCTGTCGTTTCTTCAGGCATAGACCAGCATGCCGTTGGTGAAAAGGAACATTGAACCCCGGCACCTGTGCCGTGGGGCGTTGCCAGATGGGGTGACCAGTGAACTGGAGTGTGTTACCAACAGCACCCTGGCAGCCATCATCAAACAGCTGGGCAGTCTGAGTGAGTATCCTGTGCTTCAATACACAAGTAATGTTTCGCACATGCAGTGGGTCAGTTAAAAGTCATATCTAATTCATTCATTTGTAGAAGAAGAAGGTTTTGTTCAGACTCCCTGTCTTGAGTGACTGGATTTTAGCTCGTTGCCTCCGCATATACAGTATGACTTTATCCGTTGGAAACTGATCAATGCTCAAAGACTAAAGGCCTCACCAGCATTTAAAACTGTAATATTTCGACGCACAATTTATTTTGTCAAATGTGGTGAACTTTGACCCGCAAAATTGCGGCATTGACCAAAAACAAGCTATCTTGACAGTGCTGAACTTTGATGGGGAACCGCTCTTGGTTCCTTAGCGTAACGAGGAGTGAGCCCTCTAGTCACTTGTCAGCGTGTGTGGGGAGGCGGGACTCCTGGCGTAGCCTACCACAGAGTGCAGCAAAAGAGCGCCATGAGGAGAAAACGCTAGTTGAGAGTTGGAGGAATAAAAAAAAGAGAGATGGAATTGGTTTCAAAGTCAAACGCAACAGCTGCAGTGTGGGAGCACTTATCGGGATTATTGGGATTCATATCCACTTAACCTGAGCGAGCCGATATGTTACATTTGTTGTCAAACAGTAGCAACTAAACACGGCAACACCACAAACATGCATATGCACTTAACACAATCATCTGGTACAGTTTTCTAAACTGGGAAAAGAACTACAACAGATGGGCCGTCTCCGTCTTCCTGACAGTACACAATCACTGGGGCATTTAGTCGACAAACAAAGTACAAACAGGACAGCACAAAACAGTGTGCACTCACAGTGTAGTGTGCTTCATTGCTAAAGAGATGCAGCCTTTAGTATTGTCGAAAAGCCGGCATTCCGGAATGCCGTCTCTCTCTCTCTCTCTCTTCCTTGGTGCACACCCTGCTGTGGACATAGACTTCAATTCACTTTCACTTTATTTGAACAAAGCTTTATGCTGGAGAAATTATTTTTAAAAAGCTTTTTGCATACGGCCTGTTCAGGCATCTGCTTCATTTCTCTGCCACTCTTTATGTCTGAGCCTAATGTTTAATATTGTTTGAAGTGCAATTTTGTTTACATCCATTTTATTTATTGTTTTGGTTGTGTGTGTGTGTGGTTTTTAATTTCCATTTAATTTATTGTTTTTGATTGTGTTTGGTTTTTATTTCCATTGAGTTTTGTGTTAACACAGACTGAGAGTCCACAACAATATTATCGTTTATCGTAATAATTTCTGCAACAATTTATCGTCCATCAAAATTTGTTATTGTGACAGGCCTAAGCTTAAGAATCCAAAATCAAGAAAGCTGTTGTCGCTTATTAGCTATTGTGCAACACCAACTTTCATGTTACATCCTCTGTCATCCACTATGGGAAATTTCTGTCCCGAGTTTGCTAACTGACCATCCCTAGGGATGATCCCTTGAGACATGTTAAATGTGAGGCCATGTCTGCTCATGCTGATCAGATGAATCTGTGCAGTTGTTTGCTGGGAAGGAGGAGCCTGAAGGGAAGCTGTTTGAGTTAGTTTAAACGGCCAGTTTAAAAAAAATATGGATCCAATATGGACTTTTATGAAATGCACTTGTAAACATGTTGCCAAAATGCCCACTGTGACCTACAGTAAAAACCCAATCTGAGTCAGTGCTCTACAGTACAGTGTGCTTGCATCATACCCAATGCATCATTTCATTATAAACCTGCGTAGTTCATTTAAAAACCATGATATTCCTAGCTGAAATTGTTTCAGGGTTGCACAGCACAGCCCTTTGCCAGAAGAGAGATCATTCAGTGAAAATGTCGGGGGAGGAATCATTTTAAATGCGATTAGCATTTCAGGACTAAATTTAATTCAGCGACAGCTCACTGCGAACAATTGAGTGCTCTGCCTTGGCTCCATCTGTCATGTCGTGGGCTGAGAGGCAGATAGAGAGGAGATGAAGAGACATTGAGGTTATGCATCAGGTGGGTGTATGTGTCAGTGTTATTAAGGAAGGCAGCATTTCTGTATCTCAGTAAATATATTAAAGAATATGTACCTTTCTGTCACACAAACACAAACACAGAGGCAGACAGAAAGGTCTTTTGAAAATATCCTGTTTTAAAACTGGGGGCATGGCATCCTAATAATGTTTGGTTGCCAGGGAGCCTGTCCCCAGATAAAAAGGCCATTATTTTGGACAAATGAGACAGACCAAGGGAGCAGGAACAGCATTGACTGACTTCCATCTCTGTGAATTTCTCTTCTTTCTGTCCAGGTCGCCATGCAGAGGACATTTTTGGAGAGCTGTTTAATGAAGCCAACAGCTTCTACCTTGAGGATGAGCAACCTGCAGGAAAGAGTGGACCAGCTGGCCGTGAAAGTCACCCAGCTCGACTCCACTGTGGAGGAAGGTAAGGACAGCGCCCCTGTGAGTGTGTTTATGTCGTCCAGCAGCTTTTTAAGGATAGGACAGAAACAAAAGACAAAGGTTCTGTCATGGTATTTGAAGTTGTGTGTTTGACCCTTTTTTTTTTTAAAGGTCCTCTGTCAGAATATGTGATGGTCTGAGCATACACTCTCTTTGTTTGCTTGCTTTTGCTCAAGTAGGATTTGTTAAATCTGAAGGTCACTTCTTTTAATGCAGTAATTGATAGGGATACACACACACATACACACACTGTCAGGATAGGCTTCTCCATTTCACCACTTCCATTTCTCTTATCATCCCCACTTCTCCTTCCTTCCCTTTCTTATATTATCATCCATTCTCTGTATTATTATTATTACTTTCTTCATCTTTCTCTCTCCGATTTTCTATCATTTCTGTCTCAAACCCTCTCACTCTTTCTCTAAGCCCTCTTCTTCTCTCCCTCCTTCCTGTTTCTTTATTTCTCTTTCTCTCTGTTCTTTCTTTCCTTATCTTGTTTTAACCTCCTTCGATGCCTCTCTCCTTCTCACTTCCCTTTTCTTCTTTTCCTCACTTCTATCTCTCCCTCCTCCAGCCCTCCTTTTTTTCCTCCTTCTTTTATTTCCGAAGCCCTCACTTTTTACTCTAAAACCCTCTTCTTCTTCTTCTTCTCTCTCCCTTCTTCCTGCAAATTTTTCACTCCACCTCCTCCCCCTTTCACTCTGTATATCTTTTGTTCCCTCTCTTCCTCTAACTCATGTTTCCTCTTCTCCATGTTTTCCTGCCTCCCTCGTTCCTGCTCTGTTTTCTCTCTCTCTCTCCCCCTGCTGAGACTGCCTAGTCATTCTGCAGCATGGCGGCCTCAGACAGAGAGCATCAGATAGAGCTGCACAGACTGCGATGAAAAGGAAAAGCTCAGCAATCGTATGTCTCATCCTCCTCTTTTGCTTTCACTCCTCCTCCCCCTGCTCACACACTTCATTCCTTCTCTCATCCTCTGTTCATCTCCATGCCTCTTCCTCCTACACACAAGCAATTCCTCTGTCCCTCGTTTCCAACCACACAATCACTCTGTCATCTGTAGCTCTCTCGTCTCTCACGTCTCACTTTTCTCACTCTCTCTCTCATCCCTCACTCCTGCCTTCTCCGACTTTGTCTTTCTGTTTTTCATCTCAAAACTGGCAGGAAAGTGAAAATGAGAGAGAGAGAGAAAAGACAGAATTAAAGGAAGAAAAAAGAGAAATCACTGAAAGAAGATAGAAATAAAGGTGCTTTATAAATAAAGTTTAGGAATGGTCAAGAAAGGAAGAAGACAATGAAAGGTTAAAGGAAGGAAGGGGAATTCCAATATAATCAACCTGTTTCAAGACTTCATGAACTCTTTGTGTACCTAAGAATGAAGTAACTCTACTACAATCAACAAATTAAACTTGGTTTCAATGTTGAAGCAACCTGAATAAACTAGTTGAAAGGTTAGCATGAATATTTATGGACTGCGTCCGCATTATACAAGCCTTCCGTGATCGCGCTGACTCGCAATGAATGTAACTGATGTTCAGAAATATAAAAAGGTTACGCACAAAAGCTTTAATATCCTTCGTTTTACTTGGATGAATCAAAGATGTTTCCTGTAGTATGCTACACATCCTTCCAGACGTTAAAATGATTATTCATTTCAGGTAAATGTGGAAGTCAGAACACTGCAATCTAGACTGTTTACTGCTAACAACCAGATTAATGTAGTAATCAACATATTTGTTTGCATGTAAATTTGCAGAGGGGAAGATGAAACAGTACAATCAGAGTGATGGAAGACAAAGTGTGTGTGTGTGTGTGTGTGTGTGTGTGTGTGTGTGTGTGTGTGTGTGTGTGTGTGTGTGTGTGTGTGTGTGTGTGTGTGTAAAAGAGAGAGGAAGGTCTCTTTGAAGATGTGTCTGAATGAAAGTTGCATTAGCTGCTGGTTTTGTGGATTATTCATGTGGCCGCGGGGACAGAAGCTTAGGAAGGAATGATCAAACACAGCAGACAGGAGTGTGTGCTGACTGCAGAATCTGCGCACACAAAGATCAAACAGCCAATCGCTCTTAGGTTTTTAGGAATTTGCAGTCTGAGGTTAAACCTCACTCCTCTTTTCGGATGTTGATAACATGCAGACACACACACATATATACAGGACATAAGTCAAGTAAATTAATGGTGAGGACATATGTCAAATTGATACGGTTTAACCCTATTATACACAGGGCCGATGTGCGCTAAACCAGCTAGTGTGTCCAGCCATCTGCTAGATCCTGGATAGCATTGCACTACTGTAGCGATAAATCTTATGTGGGGGGGTTAAGGGATTGACACACACACATGCAGTATGTTCTCTGTCTTTCACTCTGCTGTTACATTTGTATACTCTGTTCTTGGGGTTTTTGTGTCAACACTTTCCAAGTTGTAGTATTTTATTTTCCGTACTTCTGCTCTTGTAAGCAATTCCCTACGCTCCTAGAATGCCTTTTAAACAAAATCCACAAACCCATAAATCCATGTCTTGACAGTGCCACATTGAGTTTCTGGGACTGCACTTTTGCAGTGAAGGTGGAATCCTGCTCTGTGGGACTACATCTACTAAATTGTTAAAACCTAATTTCCTACTTTTCATTGTTTGGAAAGAAGACTAAGGAACAGTGTGTGCTGAATGTATTGCATTGGAGACAAGGACAAATGAAAAATGGGTACAATAAAACAAGAAACAATAATTTGTTTTCATGTAGTGACACAAGAATTGTTAACTCGCAGGAAATAGGAAAGTAGGCATCTTCTTGCATTTTTGCTCTAAATAATCTATAATAATGAATAATTACCTTTCCCTGTAACAGCCTGATTTTTCAGAATGTTATAACAGAATATCCTAAGTAACGCCACTGAATCTGCAACAAATTATTCTTTGACATTATAATGAAATCTACCTAAAGTCTTTTAAAGTCTGAAGCTGACTTTGGTGGCTTAAAACGTTAAATTAGGTTGCCATGCCTTGGCTAATTAATACATCTGTTAAGTGCACGAACATGAGCTCTTGTTGTCTTATTAACGAGTGTAAACTTTGCAGGACTGAGACCAGAGATCAGAGGGCAGGAATTAGCTGCTGACAGTCAAGGAGTTACTGTAAAACAGCTGTTTTGAGGATTATGTCACCAAAACACTGTAAAAGATGCACAGTGAATAATTCTGCCATTTTCTTTGGCCTATCTGTCAAGCTGTTTACAGTGCTGTTTATGAAACATTCATTCTCTCCCTTTATTCTTTTTTTTGTTTTTTTTCTCTGTCGCTCCTTTCAGTCTCCCTGCAGGATATTAACATGAGGAAGGCCTTTAAGAGTAGCACCATCCAAGACCAGCAGGTGGTGTCGAGGACCTCCGTCCCCAACCCTGTGGTGGAGATGTACCATCGCTGTGACAAACCTCCTCCGCTCAACATTCTCAGCCCCTACAGGTCAGTAGTTTAGCTCAATTGTATTACATTGGTAGTTTGATAACCTGTTTGGTATGCCAATGATGTGTTTAATTCATTTTTATAAAGGCAGTACATTTCAAATTTTATCCTTCGGCACATTATGATTTAGTCATGAGTGTTGGCCCTGAACAAATTGCCCGGAGGCCTCTTTTAAACATTTTGGCCGCTGAGTTTTGGCATCTAATGTGATGGATTGCTTTATGGCACAAAACCAAAAGAGTATGCTTTTCTGCTCTAGAACGCAATGCTAAAGCCTTTAGTTTCCTGTAATTGACAAAGAAGACAAAAGGGAAACCCATTTATAAAAAAAAATCCATATGTGTTAATTATGGTGTCCAAATTACCTAGAACCAACTGGCAGGGATCACACGAGTAGTTTGATTGACTTCAAACTGTTTGTGCTGTTATAGGAAGATAATCATCGTTAGGGTTGGGTACCAAAACATGGTGCCAATAGGGAACCGGTTCCGACATAAACGGTAGTAACGAGACTGAATAAGAACAAACATTTTGGTTCCTCATTTCAGTAGCCTGCCTTTTTTTTGCTTCAGAAGCATCGCTGCACAGGACATTATGTTACCGTCAACTAGTAGCTGGAATAAACACAATGGTTAAAATGCTGAGCGCTTATGTTAAGCGGGGTAAAGTGTGACTGTATTTCCCTGTAGAGAATTCCAACACTGGGACGTAACAGTCTGCAGCTGCCGTTGTCGGAAAAACAACACAGACGGTGCGTTCACTTAAAACTCGCCAGTCTTGTGGTGCATTTTAACTTATTGTGAAATACCCTTTTCCCTTTTCAATTCAGGCACCGTTTAGGCATCGGCACTGTTCTTAAAAGTATTGATTTAGCACCGGGATCAGAAAAAACCCAAACAATACCCAATCCTAATCATCATTGTTTTGTCTTTTTCAAATTTGTGAGTTGATTAAATTTTATTCCCATTTTAGCAGTCAGTTTGCAAAATGCTTTAACTCTTCAGAAAGGCCAATAACTTTTCCGCTGTATGATACCCATAAATAAAGCCAGTCAGTTATCACATTCTAAATCACTCTTGGTTGTCGGGTTTCAACACAATCTCTGTGGTGAATAATTACTATGATGTTGTATTGCCTGTGGTATGTGGGTCTATTAGCTATTGTTTTGCTCCATCTGCCTCTTCAAACTCTCACCCCTATTTTCCACCAGCGGCTCTTGGCTCGGCTCCGCTAAAGATACGCCCAGGTCTATTTTTGCTATTTTTCAATTTACTTAAACAAACCCCCCAATATATGTCTTCTGTACGACACCATGTTTAACGAGCATGACACCATAGATCTTTGAAGGACAACGCCAGAAAAGTGAAGGCATGAAGTTTCACTGTGGGATTCCTAGAGTGGAAGGTGTATACTAGCTTAACAAACACGGGATTGTTCTGTAAAGCACTTGTAGAGACAATAAAATCTGTGAGTTGGGCAGCAAGATGCCCCCAGTGGGTAGCAATCAGGGTCACACATCTTTCTCCATTTTCTCTCCATCTTGCCCTCATATGACAACAGTGCACCCCTCCTATCTCCCTGCTTTGCATCAGTCCAAATGTCTGTTTCTTTTCAGCTCTTATTCACCCACTATTTCCCCTTTCATCCATGCAGGGACGACAAGAAGGATGCCTTGAAGTTCTACACTGACCCCTCTTACTTCTTCAACCTTTGGAAGGAGAAGATGCTGCAGGCCACCGAGGACAAACGCAAGGAGAAGAGACGGCAGAAGGTATGGATGTGTGTACGCATTAGTGTGTGCTGCTGGAGTCCATGTGTATTTGTGAGTGCCAGTTGCTGGGCATGCTTGTATGTGTGTCATTGCACACATGCTGTGGGCTGACTGATTGTGAGAGTGGGACAGTACAAGTAAATAAAATTCATCTTTTGCTTTAATTTGCTAATTGTTTTTTTCCCCTGCCTAATTGTGTATTTTCTGTATGCTGTAACTTCATTTTATGCATTCCTATTTTACTGTACTCATCATTTAGCTTTGCTTTGTTGTGTAATTGGATATTGATACAGCAGCAGGCTGGCAGGCTCATTATCCAGAGACAAATAAATGGGGAATACAACTATAAACTGTTTATATGTACCGCCATATTCATACGAAGATGAAGTTACTATATGATATCACACTTCTCTCCATCAGTGCTCTCGACAGACATTTTTCATCCCCTGAACAGCTGCTGCTGTTATGTTTGCTGCACTATGTCAATATTTCTGTTCAATATAATACTGATCCCATTTTCTGTTCTCTGAAACTTGGCTGAATAGAATCCCTTTTAGAAACAAAGTAGTTGAAGTTTTGAATAACTAAAAGGTTGGAGGCTGCAGGTGGAGGATGTCTCATCTACACTCTGCTCCTCTTTTTCCAATGTATCTATAGAGTTACCTGGCCTTCCAAGACACACACCCCACCCTCCTCCTCCTCCTCCTAACGCACCAGCTTGTCTTTCTCCCATGTTTCCATAGGGCTGTCCGGCCCACCCTGACAGGCCCCACTCCAGACAGGCCCCACCCAGGAGCCCCCTGTCCATCTCTGTAAGACAACCAGACCCCTAACCTGCCTTCTCCCGCCCCCCCACTTTACCCCTACACACTAACACACATCCCACACTCCCATATTATAGAGGATGTAAGACAAACACAGGGAAACACTAATATTGTGATTGCATTTCACTAAGCACACACACAAACACCCACACACACACACAAACACCTTCATTTCTGTCTGTGTGTGTGTCTGTGTGTGTCTGTGTGTGTCTGTGTGTGTCTGTGTGTGTCTGTGTGTGTGTCTGTGTGTGTGTGTGTGTGTGTGTGTGTTAGCTTGCCACCTCACCCTCTTTCTAACCCTCTGTGTTTGGTTTAGTTTGGTTCCTGTCTCGTGTTACCAGAAGTTTTGGCTCTGTTGTCCATCGTCTGTGTGTGTGTGTCTTTGTGTGTGTGTCATGGTGAAGTACCTGGTTATGGGGTCCTGTTCTCTTCCTCTGCAACAGAGAAATCAATAATCAAAGACTAACTTTCTTTCCACTCTGTCTGTCTCTCTTGTAGGAGCAGCAGAAGCAGGTTGAGGACCCGGGCAGAGAGGTGAAGAAGGTCAGTGAGGATTTACACGCAGATAGCATTATCTATAATAACTATATATTTCAACACCAGTTGAAGATTTCCTTCTGAAACAGGCATGAAATGAGCAAAGACTTAAAAACGGCATATTGGCACGAAGTTCGCAGTGACCAGTTGGTCCAGGTCATCTCATCGAATTCTGTTTTAGTTTTGCTGTGATGTACTTCTTTCAGTCAAAAGCCATCACTTACATTATTCATCATTCAAAAGACATGGTTTGTAGAAATGATTTATTTTGCTTCAGTGAAAGAATCTATACCTTTCTGCGGTTTCTACTTTTTTAAAGGTGCGTAAGGCTCGTAACCGGCGTCAGGAGTGGAATGTCCTGGCCTACGACAAAGAGTTCAGACCGGACCCCAGGCTCACCCCTTCCCCTTACCATGGCATGTCCTCAGAAGGCTCCCTGTCTCCTGATAGCAGGTACACACACAAACTGGTTAACTGAGCACAAACACACATGGGTCAGATTATTAGGACTGGTGTAGCCTTTAAAAGCTATATATGGTAATGGTATACTATAAATAGTATATAGTGTGCAGGTATTGTTACACAACCACTCAAAGTCTCACAATTACACACATGTAAGCACATACCTGTGATCAGATTTAGGCAGTACCAACCTACCTGCTGTAAAGCTCTATGCTGCCCTCTTTTGGAGGAAATTTAGAGCACATACATTTGTTTTTTTTTGTTTTTTTTTAAAAGTTTCACATAATAAAAAAAAAAAACAGGATGTAAGGATACAGACAGAATATAAATTAAAAGCAGTGTAAAAAATGGGAAATTTAAGCCAGTTATGGTTAGGTTATATTTGTTTTGGGCATATATTGACAAAGCTGTGATTTCTACTTTGTTTTTTCCCTTTGGGGAGTCTCTTACATGTCCGATTGTATTCATGTGTTATTTGGATACAATTGACTTTTAAATAAGGAGTTGAAGCGCATAAATAATAAATGGAAGAATGTAACAAAATAGTGAAATGCATCAAGAAAATAATGTACTGTAACTGTAGCAATCAAGGAGAGAACCCTGTACAAAGTGTCACCTGCTCATATTCCCTCCAACAGGTCAATGGCGTCTGACTCCTACCCAGCAAGCCCCAACCACCCCTCCACCCAGGCCCCCAGTGCCGTCCACCCCACCGACCACACCAGGGACCACCTCAGCGCTGCAGCCCAGACTCAGTCGCTGGATCGAGTCCTCAGGCCGCCCAACCAGCCCCCAGGTGCTGGAGGGCCCGCGCCAGCAGGGCGACACGCGGCCTCCCTGGGCAGGGCCCCATCAGGACAGGGGGTCCAGGCTGGGGGAGATCCAACGGTTAACGGGCCGAGGCAGCAGTCGATTAAGGATTACCGGGCCGGACACGGGTAGGTTTGCTCATTTAGACTAGATTTTATTTCACAGAAATGTGAATTTGTCTTTTTAGCTATTTATTTGGGTGTATGTTTTATTAGAGAGAGAGAGAGAGAGATACACACAATCTTCTGTGTTGATTCTGTTTTAAAATTTGCTTTGGCCAACTGGCATCACCACCTGTCTATATAAAATTGAAGACAAGATGAATAATAGCCATAAAATTCAATACAACAAAATAAACCAAATAAACATTTATATTATTATTATTATTATTATTGATATATGTCTATCCCCAGTACATGGCATCCTAGCAGCCCAGTATTCAGTTGTTTTTTGTTGTGTGGAGTAACCAGATCCTCCTCCACCGTGCTTTTGGAGGACGGTCTGGTAAAGGTTGTAGGTTACCATATTGTAACTCCCCCCACCATATCTACTGAATAAACTTTCTTCCATCCTCTCCTTCTCCCCCCCACCAGCGGCCAACCCTCCACCATCCCAGAGTACTATATCCCCCCCGCCCCTCCTCCTCCCCCCCCAACCATCCCCTCGGCCCAGACCGCCTTCGACTCCACCACGGCCCCGCCCTCCGTGGCCGCCTCCGCCGTCCCCCCCACCTCCTCCACCCTCACCCGTCCCTACTCCCCTTCCCCTCCTCCTCCCCCGGCCAACTATGTGCCCTCCCCATCCCACCCTCCTTCGGGTGCACCCCCAGCCGCCCCTCCCCCTCCGCCGCCTGGAGCCCCTACAGGCTACCACGCTCACCCGTCACCGCCGCACGCCGCTGTCGGCCAGTCGGCTGTGGATGCGGCGCCCTCCACCAGGAAGTCCACCATGCTGGGGATGATCCCCATGAGCGACGCCCGCTCCGACCTGCTGGCCGCCATACGTAGAGGTAAGGGTGTGATTAGGTATGTTTTTAAAGTCAAAGATTAAGTTTATATTTAATACAATTTGTATTACGTACTAAGATAATTATTTCTTTAAGCAAATTCTAAGCTACTACCTGCTGCCATTGCTCAGATATGTTTTATATTTTAATAGAAAGTTCCTGTAATAAGTGATCCTATTTGAAGCTGAGGTACAGTACAGTTGTAATGTACAGTTGTGTGCCGATTCTATAAGTTCACATTCTTATTATGATGGTTTCTTTTCGAGTCAAATTTGAGTTCCCTCAAACGCCTTCACACTAAAACAATCAAGACAAAAATAGTTTTTGTAAAGTTTTCTGCCATTAAAATGAAACCTCAAGATTAAAAACACTGCGCAAAGCTGGAAGTGAACTGTATGTTATGTGTATTACTTGAACATACTTTGTTTTGTATAGTTGGTATCCATGGTGATTTGTCAGTCACAATGAATAGTATATAAGTAAACCGGAAATGGCCTCAGACACCAATTGGATGACTCTGTTGTCGAGCTGTTACCAGGACCCCCAGAACTTCATCACACCCCTGCTCCCTCCCTCTCATCCTTCCCTCCCTCCCTCCCTCCCTCCCTCCTTCCCTCACTCCCTCCCTCCCCTCCAGGCATCCAGCTGAGGAAGGTGCAGGAGCAGAGGGAGCAGGAGGCGAAGAGGGAGCCAGTTGGCAACGACGTGGCCACCATCCTGTCGCGCCGTATTGCCGTGGAGTACAGCGAGTCCGACGACGACTCCGAGCTGGACGAGAACGAGTGGTCTGACTAAACATTTGTCTCAGGGTGACACAGGGCCACGGTGGGTGGGTGGGGATCACTGGTAGTAGGAGGGGGTGAAACATTGGGACACTGTGGTGGAAATGAAGGGGTTTTGGTGAATGTTTAACAACAGAAAAAAATGGATTCCATCATACATTCATACATTCACACACATGCTTGCAGCCTGTCTGAACATTATGCACTTTTACAGCAACAGGTCGGCAATTTCAGCTTGCTCGGTTGCCCCTGACGACATCTATTCTGGAGCTGAAACCATAGAGGTTTGTGCGTAAAAACGACCCAGGGTGCATGGCACAATGAACACTCAAACCATTTCAACAACCCCCCCCACCCGCTCATTTTTAACCACTAACGAAAAAGAAATGCGCCATACCGCTTCTCCCTCTGTTCATATTTGAGTGATGATTATGAGCAGTATTACAGGTTGTGAGCCTAATAACTGTTGTGAGGTGGGCCCCTAGGGAGTAAGGGTCAATGTGTTTACAAAGCACATGGTATAGCACAAGCTAAAAACAAATTATAGTGCAATCATAACTTATCTGCCAAATGTTGAGAATGGAATTTATGAAAACAAGTCAGGAAAATCAGGGAAAAAATAGAGATGACACCGCCTCGCTGAGCAGTGCCAGTTTACAAAACATGCGCACTCTCCCTCAGAGACTACACTGTCGTTTTGAGAGTTTGGTCACCTTATTAATCAGCATGTGACAATGGAATCGGCACCAAAATGATCTTTGTGTAATGAACTCTGGCTGGTCTACAGTTGAATATATAGCATGTTGCTAACAGCTTTATTACTGTCATAATAATGTCCTGCGTCGTATTGGTAAAAGATACATAACAGAGATAGAAAAACTGTATTTTGAGCTTGTAAAGATTTAGAAAGAAGTAGACCTCCCATATAAGCTGGAGCTTAAACAGGAGGTGAGCAAACAGCTGAAGACACTGATCCGGTGATTGGTGATGAATTTAATGAAATCGATTCCATTTACAGAGATGGATTTCCCAACACGACACCGAGTAAAAACAAATACCAAGTTTGGTTTGGTAAAAATCTTCATATTTTGGATAATAATTTATACCATTGCTTCCAATCTGTAATTTTTTGACCACAGGTTTACTTTGACGAAGAAACATTGATTTGCGAATATAATTCAAAATACACTTGTTTATGTGAATATACAGTATAAATTATTATTATAAAAATAAATATACAATCCTTGAACTGCATCAGAAAACAATAATTTACATGTAATTGATGTCTCTTGTTAGTCCGTTTTAATAAAAGACATAAATCAATTAAGGGGTAATAGCAATTTCAAAAATAGTTTTTATTTTATTTTGGTATCTAAGCAATGAACATTTACAATATTGTTTGAGTTTTTAATGTCTTCAGAAAAAACAAATACAATTTAGCATTCAAAAAAAATATTTTTAAAAATATTTAAAAGAAAAGATTTAATTTTCAAACCTTTTTTGTGAGGGTTGCATTGTTTTCAAAAGCTGCAAAAGTTAAAAGGTCATGTGACCTGATATTATAATTACTGCATTGCTGTGATGTTTTTGTTCAAGCGATTCCAGCGACCAAACTCCCACGAAGCCAGTGTAGTCCTTGAACTGCTACCTTTAACATTGTGATATACAGTAGCTCTCCCATTGTGTAACGGCTGAAACCGCCACCCACCCACCCACGTTTACGCTGGTTTGGGAAAACAAGCGCCACCAGCTTTGTTGAACCATCATTCAGCCTCCATCTCACAGCATTGAACAATATGCCATTATTTTTGTTTTATTTTCTTCTTCTTTTTTGTAGTCATTCATGACATGAAGCCTAACATTTCAGCCAGTGACTTTGTGCTGTGGTGTTGTCTTATATAAATGCTTTCATACTTAACCACACAGCGGAGCCGCTCTCTATTAAGCTCGTCATCCTGACCCAGGGTCAAAGGTCGTGTCCACTCAGCACTGCTGTCTGTGGTGGTGTGGTGAACGCAGCCCCTGGACTATAAATACATAAGTGTAAGAGACTTGCAACAGTAATATACAGTATATTATCTATCTCTTTTCAGTATAGGTTTGGCTAATCCTCGGTATGAGCTGATTGGACTGTAGTGTTTTTATAATGTGTTTTTTTTCTTTTTAAAATGTGCTGCAGTGAGTTGTTCACTTTGGTTTATTTTAGGGTTTTCTACTCAAGGGCCAGGATAAAGCAGTTTAACGTGTTAGAGAAGCCAGTGAAAGGATGAGTCTAATTTGATTTAGTTTTTACGGGATACACCTGCTCCTAACCACCTAAATATCCCATTTAAAAAAAACAGGATTCAAATTGCATTTAATCCCAGATTGATACTGAATTCTTCATGCTAAATCAGTCTGTTTAAATTTTAAAACCAGATCTGATTGATTTTTAAAGTTTTTATTTTGGTGCCACAACTTGGCAGCAGAGCATTCTGGGAAGTATACTGGGAATGTACTTTTTTCCTTACGTTGAGTGATACGAGACACAACTGCCTCCTTTTTTAATGTGAAATATATTCACCGATACGGTTTAATTTTTTGGGACTTTAGCGATGGTTTCTATTTGTCCAGTTTCGTTAACTTAAGATAACTTAATCTCCTTATGAAGCAACTTTGTCTCCTAAAGAATTACATTCACATACAAGAAAATGGCATTCTCAATTATGTTTCCAGCGACCGGCGTGGAAACACGTGGTTAACGATGGGAATGGAAACAAAACTACTTGGTAAGGTTTAGAAAAAGATGATTGTTTTTGTTTAAAGCTTTAGTGCGTAACGTTTTGATATTAATGAACGTCCGTTACATTCAAGCCGTTGCCAAATGAGTTGCTCCAAAGCTAATTCAGACTATCAGCTCCACATAACTCTCTCTGTGTTTCTCAGCATGGCTGTTTAGAACATGGTGTCGTCTGGCGTCTTTCCCACACAGAAACTCGAGTGATAATGACCTCTTCTGAAGAGTCCGTTATTTTAATCCTCTGTGTCCTCCTTGGATACTAGCAACTGGGTGAGGGGGTGTGGGGGCGGTGCGCAATCACATTGTCATGTGGATGCAACAACAGAGTTGTCATTACATAGAATTCGTCATGTGATGACGGAAACCTCGCACTATAGCTTTAAAATAAGTGTGTTTGCTATGTAATTCAACGTTAACTGGTTTCACGCTGGACACAAAGAATTTATTTTAGGAGACTGGGCTGCATGAATCGGATCTTGACATTTGTGGCAGCCCAGTCCTACTAACAAGCTTGATTATAAAGTGAATATTAGCACTTAAATAATCAGGAAAACAACAAAACTACATTTCAGTGTGTAGTTATGACCCCCCCCCCACCCCTTAGATTGAAAGATAGGCAGAAAAATGCTGTTGAAACAAAAAAACAAACATCTAGATGTCTTTTGACCTCCATGTCACTGTTAACTGGGTAATGCAATCAAACCAAGCGGAGAACAGGTGTCTGTCATATATTCTGACACTGTTTTGATTGCATAGTTGTTGCACAGGTTTGAGGCTCTTACCGTATTGATTGGTTACAGAAAGCATTACGATTTTAAAAGGGACCTGGCTCAAAAGTAGTTCTTTTGTTGTATATAAATGCCACACGATAGTTGAGGCAAGGGTTCACTCTGTTGAGGGGTAACGACAGTAGATGGATGGGTTATTGATGGTTGTTCTCCCTGATTGTTTGGTATTGAAATGATGGACATTATTGAAGGGGAAAAAAAGCACAGTCCTAGGCCAAATTTAACAAGATTTTTTTTTTTTTTTTGCAACCATGGAACAGCATACTCTGTCCAGAAATGCAGCCAGCATTTTTGGATCTAAGCACTTCGTAGTCTCTTCATGTCCTAGAATTTTAAAATAAAACACTGGTCCTGTCAGTTTTTTCAAATTAGAAATACTCATTCACAATTTCTTAATCTGTGAGACAAAATGCATCCAAGTCTTATTTTTTTTACCAGAGGCAAAAAAAAGGCCAAGATTTTAAATCAACCTTGTGTGTCTATGGCTACTGGCTTGTGAGAATACGTCATTATGTGTTGAAAATGTGAGAAATTAATCATGTTGTATAGACTTTTGGCAGACTGTAAAGTAAAAATACATTTGGGGTAATGTAACATAGACAATGAAACAAAATAAAACTGTGTATTGCACACTAAAACCAACTGTAAGCAAGTATGCATGTAACTATAGACAATAAATGGTGAACAAAATGTTTATCCTGTTTCCTTATTTTTTTAATTCACCCTTACATATTTTTTTTGCTGATTTGTAGTTTAATGAAAGAATTAGACGTGTGTCTTGCTCATGTAATTACATCATGTGAACTGATGCCAAGAGAAAATGCATGTTTATTTATATTAGGCTTATTTATTGACGCATTTCAAATACAATAAATTGTCCGTTGATTCATTCAGCAGAGTCAGTCATCTCATAACGATGATGTAAATCCAGCGATCATCACTCCATTTTCTCAGCGTTGCGACACGCCCGTCAGTGTCAACATGGTTCATTCCAGCGTCGTGCTGTTCTGGGCCTTGGCAGCGTGGAGGAGGAACCAATGGGTGCTGTTTCGGAGAGAGGAGTCATTTTGAGGCACAGATGGTGACACAGCAGAGAGAAAGATAGAGGTCAGTGGAAAATACAAAAAAAGCACCACATACCAATAAAGTACTGAGAGAACATGTTACCCAAAGTGTATTAATCAGAAAAAACAAGGTGACTTTAAAAATCCAAGCATCAAAAAATATTTCAGGCTTCAGATCAGCTTTAGATGCACTTGTTTTATCTGACGTAAAGGATGCAAACAATTTTTATGATGCGCATACTTGAGTTCAGATGTTTTTTATAATGACTGCTAACCCTTTAACTGCACACAAATTAATTTCCCAGCTCCATCATGCAAATTAATCTGTAGAGACCTGTTACAAGCTTTGGGTGTGTAATCCTTAATAACCGTTCATTATCCTTATTTTTTTCAAATCCCCAGTACAGTCCATTAACTAATGTTATTTTACCTTAAAGGGATAGTTCAGATTTATTTGTATCAGCTATTACTACCTACAGTAGATGGCGATCGGCACACCCCCAGTTTTAGAGAGGCAGAAAAAATGGGACCTTTATAAAAGAGATATTTAAATTACAAATGCAATTTTGGAATTTTTAACAGTACTCCTTAACAGTATTTAAAATGGCTATTTTTGTTGCAATGAATCCTGCAGGTAAAAAGGACTGACCTGTTGAAGATTGCTCGGCGGATAAAATGTGAGTTTAAAAGAGACACACATGCCATCAGTAGATCCATTATTATGACACTCCTGCTGAAGTGACCACCTCCCCCCATGTCCTGTATATCCACCTCAAGGAGTTGTTTTGTAGTGTAAATAGGTCCAGCACGGCATTTGTACCAAAGACGAGATGGTGGAGAATGTTTTGCTAAGGTATTATCTCAGTGTGCTGTTTCCAGAAGTGAAAGCTTAGGTAAAATGACCCAGAGGTGGCACTTATTGGTGGACAAGGATCCTTCCTTTATGCAGGGTAACTCAAGATCACAGGGAGGTAAGTTAAAAAGATTGACTCGGGTTAAAGTTTGAGGTCATGATTACACCAAGATTTTTGACTTGTGATGCGTTACTCTTGGTGACAGTAACATAATTTGCATAATTATGATTGTAAAGTTCATTCTTTTGCACAATTTGGCTTAATAGAAACATGTAAATGCTAAATAAAAGAAGCCTAAATATTGAGCCCTGAGGAACTCCACATCATGTTTCTTCACTTGGATATAGGGCTGAGTGAAAAGGCTAATATCTTCCCAAAAAAAGCTCATTTCATATCTTGTTTATGATATACTTTATGTAACGATACGTTTTCTGATCATTCAAAAAATAAAGTCTACAGGAAATAATTACATGGTAAAGCCTATTTTTAGACTCCTGTCTAAATTAAATACTTGACAAAAAAAAGTATTTTCTCATTCAACATTGCGGTGGTTAGGATATTGGAAAAATATATTGTATAGACATCTTTATATCCTTTGAACGATATGTATTGTCATATCGCCAAGCCCTACTTGAATACATACTGTGTAGTAGATGCCGAACTGTTGCCTTATGGATTGGAAAGTTACCAAAAAAACTTTGTCTAGTGTTGTACGATCAGCCATGTCAAAGGCAGCACAAAGATCACATTGAACGAGGACTAAAACCTTTCCTCAATCAGTTTCTAAACATTCAGTTGAGTAAATAAGAGCACTCTCTTTTCAAAGTAACCATTTGAGATTGTTTCCTTACAAAGACAGGGCTCAGTATAGTGCTTATCACAGGTGTTTGGCGAGGCTTGATGGCCGCTCTCCTCAAAACATTAGGCCAATTGCATAATGGTCGGAGACGATGGTTAATTAATTGCAGCAAGTCTGTTGCCAAACAGCTGAACATGTTTTTAAAGAAGCTTGTTGGCAGAGCATCAAGGCAGCAGGTGGATGGCTAAAGATGCTGTTAAATTTCTCCGAGAACTCAGTAGTACATTACTGAGGTTGTGCATTTCTGTATTGTTGACCATGTCATGTGTACTAAATCCCTTCTATATGATTTCTGAAGGGGCCTTTTTTATATGGCAAAGTTTAGTTTATCTCTTATTTTATCCATGAATTTTTGGAAAGGTAAGATTTTGTATTAATTGCTACTTCCAGTAGCTAACAGCTACCTATAAAACTAACAGCTGGAAGTCTCTCAATGGGTTGTCAAGGGAAATGTAGGACATCATATTACTGTCACTGGACAACATTCAAAATAGCTCCTGGAATAGTGTGGATGATGTGTAAAATGTCTTGTTCACATTAAGGGCACCCATGGGTCATTTCCTTACCACATGGAGGGAAACAATCTTCACAATCAAATTGTGAATACAATTTTAGATCAGGGTGAAGAGGAGGAGGACAACAGATGCAGGAATATCGCCACCGTCTGTGCATTTTTTTCTTCTTTTTTTTTTTGCACATACACGGAGATGATTTACAGCAGATGGTAGAGAGAGCCTTCTGACTCAGAGAGAGAGAAAGAGAGACCGAAAGGTGGGGTGGGAGAGCGATAGAGTGGGTGTATGGGTGAGGTAGAGGACCTTAGAGATGGTATAGATTGAAAAGGGGACAGAGGGTTGGCTTCGTGCTTCTTTTGAGGGATCTGCTGTAATGACGTAAAAGAAGGTAGGTGGGTGTGGGTGGATGCTGCGTCTTCCCCCCCTCCCATCTGTCTTTGCAGTACTACTTCTGGCCACATGGTGGAGCTCTTACCCTCCATGTAGAGACCACATAGAGGGGAGTCAAGGAGTCAAACACACACCCATGCAGCCTCGCCAGCTCATGTAGTTCACACTTTCATGGACACACAAACAGATTTGATTGATTAAAGGTTAAAATTCTTTCTCCCACACACGCTCACTGGCGTCACAGATTTGGATGACTGAAATCTTGTGCTGCATAGTTAATTATTTATTAAGAAGCTTAAGTGTTAGTGTGGGTCCTGGTACCCCACCCACACATTCCCACAGACATACTGTAGCACTCTTGGTAAAACATACATGCACTCACATACATGGCTAACAATTGTTTGTTTTTAAAGGCTACTTTGTGTGTTTCTCTAGTAACAGGTTTCATTTTTACAAACACACACAAGTAAACACACTGTCCATCCTCCCTCAGCCATTTTTGCACGTTTCCCTCTTCCTCTGGGCATTTTTTTACTTTAAATGAATGTCATATGGATGTGTGTGTGTTCCTGTTGTCCATGTGTGTTGTATCTTCTCTGATTGGGTTCTCCCTCTTTCTTTTCTTCACCTCTTGCTTTTCCTCTTCTCACTCTCTGTTTTCTGCTGTTATGCAAGCAGGGAGTGGTTCAATAATTCAGAGGCATCTTTTTATACTCGCAGGCTTTCCTTAACGCTACAGTGACCTGCGATATTCACTCACTCCCAATCCCCACACACTCGTAAAAACACCCACACACAGGCAATGTCATTCAAACGCCCACAAACCCACACACACAGACACACACACTGACGTCACTGACTCCATTCCAGCACACAGAAAAAACGTTACAACTTTCTTCTTTTGTTCTTCTCCATTTATTTGGCAAATTATCCTCCACTTTTTTGCAGTCTTTTTTTTCTTTCTCTTCTCATTTATGTACAATAGTAAAAATAAATCTTTCTCTTTAAGGTTTTACATTCGACATTTACAAGTGCAATTTGTAACATGTCCACCTTATAAAGTGCATTTGTACTTTTTATCGTAACCGACTGTTTCACGACACAAAAGAGGAGAAATTAAAGGAAATACATTAGAAATAGAAAACTAAACAAAAACATGATCAGGTCTGTGACATCACAGTATTACTACCCAATAACACCGTCCCCTTGAGGATTTAATACAAGTGATGCTCGTGCACACGTGCTGCTTCCTTGTCCAGACCAATGATATCGATGCATAAAACAATGTGTTTTCTATGAAGGCCATACTCGGTCCGATAGAAAATTAGCTCTGTAATGGTTTTTTATTGACAATCTCTGCTTGCCTGAAGGGTTGCCAGGTTGTAGGTTACAGAGGGGAAATGTTAGCCTAGCCTAACTGACTTGACCCGGGTCCCTGCTTTTAAAAACCCTTGTTTTGAGAAAAAAAAGAGTGACTCAAAAGGATGGATAAGGAGGTGTAAAAATAGAAAGTGAATGCATGCTTGTGCAAAGACGATTGAGAGGGGAAGGAGAGAAAAGGGAGAGGATGAAGCGAATGTTTCTGTCAAAGGTTTACTTCTGCGCTCGGGGAGGTAGGGTCGATTTCTTCTTCTTTGCTACCTCCCTTTTTTGTTTTTTCTGCTGTTCTTTTTTTGCTCTTTTTATCCGCTTTCAGGGTAACTATTTTTAGACGGAGCCTGGCCGACTTGCTTCCTGCAGGCCAAGGATAGCAAAATGTTAGGTGAGAGGAAGAGACGAGGGAGGGGAGAAGAGCTATAATAATAAAAAAATCTACAGATGAAGGTGTAGAGCCTGGTAAAAGATGGACGGAGGGAATGACTGGAATGAGAAAAATGACATGAGAGAGAAGAGTGAAGGCATTGGGAAAAAAAAACATGAGGTAAACAAAGTGATGGTAAAAAGAGAGGCACGTGCTTGAAACAATGGGAAGAATGAGAAGAAAAGGGAATGGGAACGGACATGTTTGAAAAGGAAAAGAAGACGAGGGAGTTGTCTGCAAGATTGAAGAGGGGAAAAAAGTAGTCCAAAGGAAGATGAGTGGGAGGAAGAAGGGAGAGGGATGTTTGTGAAAGACGGAAGAGGAAAAGGGAGGCTTGTCTTTGAAACGACCTGCTCTCTTAGACACGACTCAGACAAAAATGACGTCACTGGAGACCTGTGACGTACAACACTGCCACGCACCGTCCCTCTCTGTCTCGCTGTCGGTGAGTCTCTTTATGGGAAGAAAACGCTTCAGATTACAGCAACTTAACAACGTTATCATCTCTCATGTTGTTGCTGACGCAAAGCCAACGTTACAGAAGAAAATATAGAGTTTGGATTGGTGAAATTGGTCTTTTTTTCTGTTGTATAGTGATCTATCATATCAAGGTCAAGTACTTTTACACAACCTGTTTTTTCCTTCTTTATCCTGCTCCCCATAGTTGCGTTTTTTGACCATGCATTTTTGTGTGTTTTGCTTACAGATTTACTGACTCGGACGAATTCAGACTCCACGATGGGAATCAACCCTCTGATTAACGTGTATGTACACAAACCAAAACAAGTAAGACATTAGAAAGTTGAAAAATATGGCACTTTTTCAGCAGATCTGACACACAACTCTTTTTTTTTCCCAAAGAAACTTGACATTTGTTTATAGGAAGGACACAGAAGAAGAGGAAGAATACACACACATACGCACACACTCACAACAAACTCATGCTCACAGCAGCGACCATGTCTTGTAACTCATGCCCTGATGAACATTACAAAAATATACATTTCTGTACAGCATTGCATAATAAAAATAACACACACACACACACACACTCACTTGTACAATATCTTTTTTTTTCTTCATTTAAATTGAATTATAGTCCTGTATAGCGGCTGACAAAACCATTCTGCGTGTGTTTATGTTTACAGTGAGAGTTGGTTGAGTTATGGTTCATTACAATTGGCTATGATCCCAGGGGGGAAAACACACACACACACACACACACACACAGTGAGTGGTCCATCCACTCTTGCCCCAGGATGGTTGACTGAGTTGTGGCATATTCACAGATGAGTATTATAAATTGTTAAAACAATCACCAGTTGGATGTGCCAGATGGGACTGTCAGAGACAATGTTTGAAATACAGCTGTGTAATGCTGCTGGAGTAAACACTGACTTCAGATCAGCTGTTTAGTTGCTCTAGTTCCAGTTGAGCAATGCTGGATTTCACATTTCAGTCAGTGCACTCGTAAAATGGCTGATTTGTGGTTTTTACTTTGGGGCTCATGATTCCCTCCAGACTTGGATCAAATAGAGTTTATTCCCTGAAAGAAAATTCAAACTAGTTTGTATTGTACTGCAAAAGGACAACAAATTGTCCCAAAACATTTATTTTTAAGTTTATCCTCAGCAGGTTTTAAAAGGAAGACTAGAAGTCGAACATTGTTCTCATCCCAGAGAGGAGTATAATATCCATTGATCCAAGTAAAACTAAGAAAACTGACTCCACCTTTAAAGGCCATTTCACAGCCGAAAGTGTTAAGGCCAAATATTTAAGTATTTGGTTCTAGACACTTGGTGAGCTAACTGCTAGCTTAACTAGCGCTCGCTGGTCACAAGAAAGGGCCGTCCACGCCAAGAGCAATCTAAAAATCTATCCTTTTTTAAATTGTTCTAACTCAAGTGGATGGCAGAGCCCACAACACAACTATCATTGACAACAACGGCAGCGGCGAACAATATCGTTAGGTTCACTTTCGGAGCAATCTGATAAACAATAGAAACACTGACAGCCAATCAAAGTCCATCCAAATGTACTGATGTCCTCCTCGATGATTGCCAGGATACCAACCGTCACATTGATGTTGACTCATCTGAAAGTAGGGTTGGGCATCGTTTTGATTTGAACAATTCCCATTCTTCCTTTCGATGCCAGTTCTCTCAAAAAAATGTGGAGATTCAATGGTCGGAACCTAGAACATGCCCGTGTTAAATTTGGAACCGATAATCGTATTCTAAACCAAATTTTCCAACAGATTCCAATTATAAAAAAATAAATAAAAAAAATGTCATTAGAATCATGAATTTTGAAACAATTCCAAGATGGCACCGGTTCCTGATACCCAATCCTCTCCAAACGACAACAAACGCCAACTGTAGTAACAGAATCGTGATTGATTCTCCTAATTTCTCCAGTCTTTGAAGAATTTAGTGAACCCAAACCCTTCTGCTTTACTTTTCCTTTCTCTACAACATACAGCAGTGTTACTGCTAGTACTCCGCGCCACTGTTTACAGAACGTTATCGTTTTTCAGTGTGGATGCTCCCATCTTTATTGTTTTCATTACAGTTATCATTCATGGTGGGACGGCCCTCTCTTACTCTGCACTGTGCTGTTTGCTCCCCCTGACATTTTGTCTTTTGGATTGTAAGTCATTTCTTTCAATAGAGTTATTATAAAAAAAGGTTTGTTAACTCTGTTTGTGCTCAGAGGAGAGGTCAATAAAAGTGAATGGTGCAGCAATCCTTATGAGGGACTACTCTGATTGCACCAATTCCAATTAAATAAATAGATTTTGCTGGGATATTTTTACATTAAGAGTTTGTGTGACTGAGCTTTAACTGGAGCCAAAAGCTGGTGACTTCCCATGATTAAAACCTTTTGACATTTGTCATTGAGATCCGCTGTAAGGCGCGGCCATCTGTCGCCAACGGAGGCTGAAACAATCCACAAAAATACATTTCTGTTTAAGCCAAATCGGATTCACGATCCTAATTGAATCTGAGTTTGATCAATTTTTAATCGGGAGGTAAAACAGAGGGCAGCTTGAAAGCTGCATCCAATAGCTTAGCATTAGCCAAGCTAGTGCGGATTCCCCATCAGTTACATGGCTGTTTCATAGAAACTGTGCCGGATGTGACACTGGCCTCGCCTAACAATGTAATCTGTGTCCCATCTAGCATCTCCAAACACAGGTGACTGAGCAAGTGTCACACATCATTGTGCGTACAGGAGGAGAACTGTGTGCCATCTGCATCAGATTCCTACGTGAAATGGATTTAACTATCTCTCTGGGATCAGGTAGTTTGGTGAGTCACGTCACCCACAGTGCTGCAGTTCACCAAGCTTACCAAAAGTACCGAACTCCATCCGTCTCATGTTTTCAACCTCAGAGTAGTTTAAAGTATTTCACTTAATAATTGATGCAAGTCTTTTACCGTTAGGCAGTTCCGTCAATGCGTTGATTGAGGAAAAAGAGAGAGCGAGAGAGGGAGGTGGTCAACTTGTTTAACAGCTGTGACTTTCAGATGTGTGTTTTTTAACTCTTGTATTATAAAATTAGACATCTAACACTAATGAAGCTACTGCAAACATGAAAATAAAGCTAATTTTAGTGAGGAAAAAAAGTATGGCAAGAAATCTGTCTGCAAAACACCGTCTATAAATGGAAATGGAGCATTAGCTTCATATTTAGGTTTGTCCTACTTCCTGCTGAAATGTCTTTTAAAGAGAAAAACCCACCAGCCAGTCAGCCAGGCCTCATTCCCAAAAATACAGTACGATGTGCTATTTGTTGCTTTGACATATTGACTTTGAGTTATTCTGCAAACCATTCAGCCCACCACCTCCGTCTTTCTTTCTCTTTTTTTCTCCATTGTGGCTTTTTATACACATCAAAATAAAGTTGGACATTATTGCAAAGGAGTTTGTGTTCCAATAAGGCCAAAAAAACAAAACAAAAACACAAGAGACTCTGCCTTTTAAATAAAAACATTGGCAGAGTAAGTGAAACTGTTGTTCTGCCAACAAAACAACAATTGATTGTTTGCTGCTGCCCGAGGAAAATAGAAAACAATTCTACTCTAAGTTTTAATTTACACTATAGAAAAAATCGTAATACCTGCTTCTCCTGAGCGCCATTTTTTAAAGTGTGTTCTTTGCTGTTGACTATTGTTGTGGTTTATTTGGTAGAAAGCCTTGAATTTGGAAATAACTCTCTGTCAACGTGTATTTTCTTTATCTAGTATTGAGTTGAGTGACTTTTATAGATTGAAACTATGCAGTTTCCATGAACTATTTTCCCAAAGCCAGAACACCTCCCACTCATGTATATTAGCAGCATGCCAACAGCTTAGTCATGGTTCCTCTCTGTGAGGTTGTGCAGAGGAACACAAGTGAAAACTATCTCCGTAGATCAGGTTGGCTATAAATCCCCTCTCCTGCTCATCCTCACTACATCCTCTGTACATTAGGCCAGTTCCCGGCGCCATTATTACCGAGTTGTTATTAACATTAGCTGGATTTAACTTACATGATGCCCTTTCAGTGGGAAATGACTTCATCCTGATTGGGTGTGTGGTGGAAGTGACCTGAGGTTACGCTAAAGCGCGTCTCGCCTGGCGTTTCTATTTCACGCCACATCACCTCGCCTCTCTCGCTTCTCATTAACCTGCCGAGCCTTCAGAGGGGCCCCGGGGCAGAGCTGCACTGCTTATTCGAGAGAGAGAGAGTGTGTGTGTGTGTGTGTGTGTCAGTCAATTATCCTAGCTACCGCCAGTAGGAAAATGGAAGGCGTAAAGCACAAGCCAGAAGAATTTAGACCATCTGTTTTACAGTATTATTATAGATTTGTGAATACATGTTGTTCATATTGGCTTTTGCTATATCCCTTGAATATTCCTCATAATGGGACTAAAGTATTGAATGTTTGTTTATTATTCCATAGCAATGGAAAAAAACATCCTAGAGTTTTTCAACTTGAATGTACTCTAGGCAACCAAAGCCCTCTACATGAAAAATGACCTATTCAATATGGATTGTGCTCAGCTCTTCCTCTAGGTAATGAATAATCAATCGGGCAATGGTTAGAATGCTGTCTCTAAATTTAGAGCTGAAAATGCGTTCTGCAGATGCAGATGAACGCCGAGGTCCCCTTTGCATCTGAAAAACAGCAGCTGCTTTCACCTTGCACATGTCAGAAGGCTTGCTTTACTGGCACTCCTGGGGCCATACATTGCTTTTCTCATGCATAATTTGTGCTGCTGAGATACAAGAGAGGCCAGAGAACGATGGAGGATAGAGAGTTGTAGTCGCGCTATAGGACCTCAGGAGGATAATTTGAGCATGACTGGAGGCATTTTCTGCAGCCCCTCGCTTTTTAAAACTTCATTGTAGAATGATTTTCAGTGTTTTATTGCCTTCATTAGAACTGTTGAATTAGTAAATATCTTTTTAAGAAAATAGGACCGGCTAATGTGTAAAATGAGGAGTTAACATTTCATTTCACATAATAGCTGGTGAAAGCATTTTGATTGGTTTTGATTGACTTTTGTTTGACATTAGCTACTATTTGACATCGTTCCTGGTGGTCTTGCGCACAAGCAGAAACTGGAAGTGATTTCAAAATGTGCAGCTCTTCAGAAATAAAAGCTGCTCTCTGAGTCACAGTGATAGACTACCTTCACTGGCCAAATTAGACATATCATGATGTTGTTTGTCTTTTCAGCACTGAATCAGGTGAATTATGCAGTTCTAGCAAACATGATTTTCAAAACACCTTAAGCCATCATGTATGCATGAAGAAAAGTCAATTGACACTGAATGTGTAGCAAATGAGCAATCAAACTCCACCGGGAACGGCCCTTTAAAACCCAACTCACATTCCCTATCAAGATGGTGTAGAGAACAGCGTAGCCTACTTTCCAGCAGTCGTCCCCCCCCCACCCCCCCGCCGCAGGGAGCATTCCCAGGGTAGCAGGCTGCTCTGCAGTGGCGCTGTCCTTGGTGCTGAATTCAGCTCTCTCTGCTTCAGTCACGGCACACCAGCTGGCTGAGAAAAACGCTTTTCTTAGACGGGGAGCAGATTTGAATTCATCAAATCAAGGAAGACACGGTGGCCCCAATTTGGAAATCCCTCTCTAGGTTTTGCAAACTAGCAGTGTTATCTATGCATTAGGAGCCGTGTGGATTAGATTTCATTTTCAGGGTTGTGATTAGGAGCTGTTTCTCTCAATTTTTGCCAACTTCATGCACTTGTGCAAAATGTGTTTGACAAGACGCAGTTTGTGCTGTTGGCGTTGGGAAAATGGGCCCAGTAGACTGTCAATGAACACTATCTAATTTCAACCTCAGCACATATAAATGAATTATTGTTGCACTCTCTGTCTATAAACTCTCTTATTACTGAATCTGCATCAGATCATGGGGAACATCGTTGTAACAATATGTTTCAAGGGAGGAAATATTCTTGTTTTTTTCCTGTCAGGAGATGCCTGTAAAGATAGCTCATTGAGAATAATCAAGGTCATTCGTTGTCTATATTTAGCTCATTGTGATTTTATCCACACGCCACTTCATTTCAAACACATCAGTTAAAACACATACAGTATTTTAAGACGTTTTCCCTCCTTCGGGTTGCATAACCATGCAGTGTTGCCAAAGTTTAGGTCCTATTGAGATTTCTTCCTAAACCCCGCCATCACATATATGCTACTCTTGAGAAGTAGGCTTTACTCCTCTCAGTTGAAAAAGTCAAAAGACGCACCCCAGCCTCTCCTACAATCACCACGAGGAAACCTCAATCAGGTTTTTGCAGTTGGTTTCACGTCACATCCATCCCTCTGTTGGTTTTCTCCAAGCCACATGATCTGTATTAGCTCTATCTTTTATTTTGACCATGCACTGTCCTCGCTTCAACATGTTTCACTGCCACTTTTACTGTGGCCAGCCATGCGTTCGCCATCAGCCTACCAGCCCTGATATGAAGTGTAGAGGAAATCTCTTTCCTCAGCCATTACCTTTCACCTCCTGGTCTCTTGTTCCCAGTTCGTCCTCTCCCTTCTACTACCCTGATTTGGTGTCGAGCATCATGCCAGACAGAAACCAACCGTCTCCTGCTACACATCACTGGAGGTCCTTGGTCTGAGGGAGAGGTTGGACGGGACGCACCCGCAACAGGCCATCCACAGCGACTTCTGGATGTCCGGGTTTCGGAACGCATAGATGATGGGGTTGATCACAGAGCAGCAGGTGGCTGGGAGGACCGTGGCGTAGGTGTATATTATGGGGTAGCTGGAGTCGGCCACGATGGAGTACATGGCAAACGGCAGCCAGCACGCCCCGAAGGCACACAGGATGGCCGACAGTGTGGAAACACCTTTGGTGGTGGAGATGCCCACAAATTGGTGCTGCACGGCGATCTGCTGCGCATGGCGGAAGGCGATCTTGCAGATTTGAAGGTAGAGCTGCATCATCAAGGCAAAGACGAGCAGGAAGGTGACGGCGAGCGCCACGGCATTGATTTTCGTGACGGGCCAGCAGATGCTGCACGTGTACTCGTCCCGCAGACAGTTCCAACCGAACGCCGGCAGCAAGCCGAGCGTAAGGCACAGCACCCAGATGAGGGCCACCATCACGTAGGTGTAGGTGACTGTCCGTTCAGTGTGGTAGGTCAGGGCGTTGTACAACGACAGGTAGCGGTCCACCGTGATGGCGAGAATGTTGAGGATAGATGCCGAGAACGCCGAGATGAGCAGTCCGACCGACAGCAGCGTCACAAACTCCACCGAGCTGTCGACCAAATAGGTGAAGACAAAGTTCAAGATGAGGCCCAAGCCGGCCAGAAGATCTGCCACCGCCAGTGATCCAATCAAGATGAACATGGGAGCGCGAAGCGTCGGCGTGTAGAACAGCACAGCGATCACCAGAGCGTTCTCGCAGGAGATGAGAGTCCCGGTCACGCAAAGCGCAATATCCCAGGGGTTGACTTCCTGGATGGCAACAGCGGTGGTGGCTGGCTGGAGGTCAGGGGTCAGAGTTCGCACAACGGGTTCAGAGGAGGAGTTGGAGGGGTCCTCGGCTAGGCTCCATGAGGTGGAGGAGTCGAAGGGGTCGAGGGGGGAGGAGGAGTTGAGGCTGCTACCGCTGCCGCTGCTCATGGCTGCTACTGCGGCCAGGGAGAGAATCATAGCTGGAGAAACAAGAGAGAAAGGGAAGGGGGGGTGGGATGAGGAAAGTAAAAGGGAGGGTGGGGAGGAATAAGTAAGTTCAGAGGAAAAAAGGAGTAATTTATCAAAGTTTGAAATGGAGAGAAAATAGAGGAGAAAAGATAAGCAGGATAAATAAAAAAAAAGTGAAAAACAGACAAGAGTAAGAGGAGAGGAAATGGAGGTGGAAATAAGTAGCAAGGACAGAAGGGAGAGCAGAAATGAAAGCGGAAGTTGCAGTCAATAATGTGTAAAAGAACAGGGAAATGTTCCGACAACGGGGAATGATAAAATACATACCACAGAAAGCAAGAAGAAACAGAAAATAAAGATAAAGTAAGAGAGAAATAGTTGAAGGAGGAGGAAGAGCGATGCCAAGTTTTATATACAGTATATAAAAAATGAATGGGGGCGAAAGTAAGAGGAGTGAAAAGGGGGAGAGTGGAGAAGAAGATGGGAAGAGGAGGTTGTGGAAAGAAAGGATGAAAAAGAAAGTAGAGAGTGAGTGAAGGGGGAAAAAGAAACAGAATGGGGACAAGAGTCGAGGACAACACAAAGAAGGGATACAGGGCGAGAAGGAAAAAGAGGGTGTTGAAATCTTACCCCCCTTTTGAAAAAAAAATACATTTTTCATCCATCCATCCACCCGGCCATTCATTCATGAAAACAACTACGTTCTTGACCCCAAGCACGCACGTCACCAGCAGCTCCCACGCACCACACCGACAGGTAATTAACAGCAGCCGAATAGCAGGTGTGGACACGCACACAAAGAGGGAAAATAAATCCATAAATGACTGTAATATTCCTTCCATTTTGGCTTTAAAGCAACGTGACAGACCAAGCATCCTCAACACACAAAATAAACAACGCCATTAAATAATCCAACAAGGCTTCAATGTGGTGCATTCCTACCTAAAAGATGCCGGATACAGAAGATGTTCAATTTCATCACAGTCAAAACCATCATCAACAAATTCTATTTTTAGAGCATCTCCAAAAGTGGTGCATGACGTCCTGGGGCACGGCACGGTGGAAGCTGCTGTCCTATTCACCGGTAGCGTGTATGAGCGCGTGCCTAGGCATGCGTGCGTGAGTGTAGACCCTCGTTAATTCGGATTCGGATCCACATATGCTGCTGCTGCTGCTGCTGCCGCTTGCCGCACGCAGACAGAAAAATCCGGCACGAGGCTAATTTTAGCTCAGCCAGCCAAGCTGCCAGGCGCGCGCTCGCGCCAAAAGGATGTGGAGCTCCATTCACAAAAAAAAATGTCTCCCCTCTCACGCCTCCCACCTCAACCTCCCCACACACCCTTCCTGGCTTCACCCCCGGCCCCCTTGATTTTTCATCTCTCTTTTCATGCTTCGGTGTGCACGCACAAACGCGCGAACACACACACACCGTCAATGACTGCGAACGGCCAGGGAAGGTCACCAGCACCACTACCTGGACCAAAAGCCCCGCAGCTCAGGGGAGCACATCCCTGCGGTAACGGGAGCTCGTGCAGCCAGGAACATCCACTTTTCCAAACCGCCAGCAGCGCGGTCAGCGACCCTGGTACGAGCTCTTTAACCGGCGCTTAGCCTTGAGTATGTGTATATATATTTTTAGCAATAGAGAGAACAATAAATACCTGAATCGGTTTCATTCAGCTGCAGCAGTGCAGTCCCTGAGCCAGCGAGAGAGATAAGGAGGGAGGGAGGGAGGGAGGGAGGGAGGAGGAGAAGGGAGACCACGCCACAGAAACAAAAAAAGAATTACCAGCTCCTTGTCTTCTTCTTCTTCCCCCTACAGGAAACCAGGGTACCTCTCTTGTCCTTTATCTTTCACTTTCTGTGATATATATTTTTTAAATATATTTCTTCTTGTAGGGTTTCCCCCCCCTCTCTGTCTCCCCAGTCAGCGGCGCGCGCTATATTCCTCGGTTGGCATGGTTATTAGCCTTTCTGTCGGCAGCTCCGTCCTCGCGCTGCACATCCTCGGCTCCTCATTGGACGCGCTTGTCATTCTCCTCGTCTGACGTAAGAAGTCTCCGCTCCTCCAGTCACCGTCATCATGGTTGGTGTGTGAATCACAGAGAGAAGCAGAAATAATTAATAAATTCACCTTCAGTAAAGAAAGCGTAGGCATGTTTATACTGTAATTTAGTTGTTATTTTTAATGGATATCTCCTTTGCATTAGGCCTATTATTATTGTTATTACTGCTATTATTACTGACGTTAGATGTGAATACGTGGTAGTATTTTTATCCCACCTCACGCATGCACAAGGTCGGAGGACTGGACTTACAGCGCATCACACTGTGACTGATTACCCACTCAAAAGCAGCTCGTGACAGACTTTGTCCTCCCCCTAAAATATTGCATCACAAGGTGAGAGGAAACAGAACAACTGTAAAGCGTATTTCCTAAAATGTCTGGTTGATGCTGCATCTTGCAAGTGTGTGTTTGCTTGTCCGCAGCCAGTCAAACCAGCTATATGGCTGTATGGTGGTTATACAATCTGGCAGCGCTGCTGGGTATCCCACTGCATTACTCACGCGGGGCACACGTGCACGCGCACACGCATACATCTAGCACCGGCTGGGCCCATATGTGTCGCCATGCATGAAGAAGGATGTATATGGAGCCGACCACCAGCTTTGTTCAGACAGCAGTAGCTTTGCTGCAAGCTGTTTTACATCATCTGTGGCCTACATACCAAAATGTGCTGGCTGGCTGAATGTTGACGGTATAATGATTTAAATGTTGGCTTGACTGGATAGACTCAGAAGTGTGTGTTGTAATACATTTTGTGTTCACCCCACAAACATAACCCACATACCATGAGGATAATCACATGCAAAAGCAACATTTATATTACTATGATACTGATTCTTTAACCTACGCTTATCGTGATGGTACATTTCCATTTATTTTATCATTACATATTTCTAGAAAAGATTAATGGTGTTACTGTGATACCCATTAGTGCTTTTTTTATTATTATCAGTACAATATTGTTATGTAATCTCAATTGAGAACTACAGTGTGTCTCCATAGTTAGTAGATATGGTAAGATCTACCACACAAGCTATCTTAATAACTATTATTTAATAACCAAATGTAAAGGCCCTGCACACCACTGCTACATCTGCACAGGTGATTTCAGTTATCTCAGCTGATCTGATGTCACCTCTGGATTGGATGGACACAGACTGCGTCACGCTCTGCTTAGCTTTGTGTTAGGGAGTGAAAAATGACTTACTTTATCATTTTTATTGGTGCAAAGAGTTTGACGGCCTCATGTGATTCCCAAAAGAGCCACATAACCTCAACCTGAGCAGAGCAGAATTGGTTAAAATGCCTGTCCTTATCAAAAAATGATAATATATTGTTATCATAGTTTTCAACCCTCAAATATCAATATTGGTATCAACCTTAAAAAATCCAGTATTGATCAGGTTGTAGCATTTTATAATTTCAATGGTTATTTAAATCATATTTTATCATATTGTTTTTCAACTGAAAAGATTATTTATTTTGCCATAACATATATACTTCCTGATTTAGTTACAGCGCACAACAGTGACTACACAATACAACATTTCCCATTCCAAACTCTTATGAAAGTTAAGTTTGAGCAGGAGATTAATTTAATTTATGGGTATGGATATCTGTTTTATACTTCATCTAATGTATTATTTGCTATATGAGTGAGTGGCTTTACTAGTTATGTCTCTGTGTCTTGAAGTGAGCTCACTGAGACAAATTCCAATCAATCATTTTGATATGGCAGTATAGTATTAAATCTTGAATATCTTGAACCTTGTTGGTCCCTTGCACTCAATCTATCAACAACCTTTCAGCAGTAGCCCTTTATTAGATTAATTTAAAGGACAATTCCAGTGCAAAAAATTAACCTAGGGGTTAATGACATATGTGTACAGAGTCAATCTTTCTCTGGGATCTGTTTTCATGCTAATTGAATGTGTCTCTAGCTAGAACCAAGCTACCGTAAACTGGTTGCTAGCAGCTAACGTTAGCTTTACATGCAGGCGCCATCTTGGAAAACAGTCATGACCAGTCGAACGACAAACACCGTGCAACCAGCAGAGGTGGGTAGAGTAGCCAAAAATTGTACTCAAGTAAAAGTACTGTTACTTCAGAATAATATGACTCAAGTAAAAGTAGTCAACCAAATAATTACTTGAGTAAGAGTAAAAAAGTACTTGATGAAAAAACTACTCAAGTAGTGAGTAACTGTTGAGTAATGTCTGATTTATTTCTTAACACAAGCATCAACCAGACAGACAAAGATACAAGCGGAGGACTCTCTCTCTCTGTCAAAATAAAACATTAAAATGAGACGTACGCTGGGGTAAAAACAATGACGCGTAGAATACCAAAGAGGTAAAAATAAAAGTAACAAGCTCATTGTAGCCTGATGTAGCGGAGTAAGAGTACAGTTTCTTCTTCACTAATCAACTCAAGTACAAGTAAAAGTATAGTGATTTAAAACTACTCCTAGAAGTACAATTTTTTTCAAAAACTTTTACTCAAGTAAATGTAACGGAGTAAATGTAACTTGTTACTACCCACCTCTGGCAACCAGTGAGATAGCTTTCCAAGATGTGTGAAAATGAACGGTAATGTCTTTATAAACTATCTTTTTAATAAACTAACTGTACACTTACAAAGTTCTCAATGCTTCGGTTTACATGTAGGGACCTTTATTATGCTACTTTGGAAGTGGGGTGCTATTTTGAGCCTTGTTAGTGGTATAGAAATAGCGATTTCCCTGCTGCCCTGAAAGCTAACCTTAGCAGCTAGCAACCAGTTTGCTAGCTTGCTAGCTTTGGTAGCTTGGTTGTAGCTTGGTTCTAACATTTGATTAGCATGAAAACAGATCCCAGAGAACAATCAACTCGATATACATATCTAGGATTATTTTGCACCGGAATTGTCCTTTAACCTTGTAAATTCAATTAAGGTTAAAATTATTCCAGGTAAAGGTGCACAAACTGTTGCTAATGTGACTAAAAGTGACAGTGTGCAGAATATCTGTTCTTTGGTGTCAAAAGCGCAGTTTTGTCTAGAATAATTCAGACAGAAAAACTCCCATTTTGTTTTCTTTCTTTTAAATATTTTACGTTTATTTAGAAATGTTATTGCCTTTTATACATATACATTTATATTACAATAGGGCAACTTCATATGCTGAGGAAGATCATGTCATATAGTTGAAAGCTTGAGAGCTGCTCCTTAATGGACCTCATGGTGAGATTGTCTTGCTAAGGTAAATAATTAACTTTCTATCTCGTTTATTTCTGCTCATGCATTGAAAAAAAATATTCAAATATCAAGGTCAATGCCAATCATACATGCATTATTAATATAACTCTTATGGGCATGAAAAAACAGCAGGGCAAAAAAGGTGGAGGTGGTCAAATTCTCTTTACATTCCCCCAAGACTCCTGCCTGGTTCTGCTTTTAATGATCTGCTGCTGTACTTGGATATAATAAAGGCCTCCTCCTTGAGATTAATTTATTTTTCAGTTAATCGGGTGCATGACACAGTGGCTGGCTGGCGTGATGCAAACCTCCCTTTGTGTGAAAAAGAAAGAAGCTTATGTTTCTCTCTCTCTCTCTCTCTCTCTCTCTCTCTCTCTCTCTCTCTGTCTCTCTCTCTCTCTCTCTCTCTCTCTCTCTGTCTCTCGTTCTAGCTCAATTCCAATGTCACACTTTTAGTGCAGGAACCTCCTGAGCCGGCCCACACTCTCTGCCCTCTGCCAACCTTTCTTTCTTTTCTTTTCTTTCTTCTTATTCAGTTCTCCTCACATCTTTTTATATCTCTTTATTCATTGTTAAGCCCATAAGCCAAATGATATATAGAAAAGGAAAGAAACTTTTTATTTAATTTAAATGAGTTCCCCCAGCCTGCCTATGGTCCCCCAGTAGCTAGTAATGGTGAGTCCTGGGTATTCTGCTCTGCCTTTGAGAAAAGGAAAGCTCGGATGGGCCGATCTGGAATCTTGCCCCTTATGAGGTCATAAGGGGCAAGTAAAGTGGCAGTTGGTCAAGGTCCCCCCACTCCCTCCTCCTCAATAGCTACAGACTCAGAAATGGCACATATAAGGAAAGCTCATTGTGGGACTGTCTCTAGTGGCTGTAATTTTGCACCAAGGCTGAATTTTGGGAAATAGACTTCAGATACAGTATTAGGGGACCACTAAGGTCTATATAAAAGCATCGAAAGAGCACCATGTCATATTGAACCTTTAATGCACAACACACACACACACACACACACAATCTCTCTCTCTTACTCCCTTCAGTTAAAGCATCTTTATTTTTGTGGACAGCGTTATATCATGAATCAACCTACATGATAAGAATACAGATGAAATGCGAGTGCGTCTTCATTGACGCCCTCTCCATGTCCGACTTCATTCATCTTTCCAGCAAAGCACCATGGGTAATTGAGAGCTATTATATCATCTTGCTGTTTTTGTATGCAATGTAGCAGAAAGCTGGACCCGTCTCATTCTATTCCCTCCTTCTTTTTTTACATTCCTACTACTACTACACACACACACACACACAATTTCACTCTTTTTTTATTCAGCGAAGACAAAGCATGCCAATGTCAAATTGTATTACATCACTGATGCATTTCCAACAGTTTCCTCCTCCGCAATGAAAGTCACAGGAGGATATTGAGGAGATTGAGTTGTGTAACTCCTTAGTATTTAGGGCAGTAGTGGATGCTTTCGACTTATGGATACAGTCATGATGTAGTGTTATCTAATGTGAAAACTCGACTCCTTGTACAGAGTGCAAGGAAATGAGAAAATATACAAGGGGTTGATGGTGCTGTAAAAAACACCCAGGATAAGCAGGTTTCTGCTGGGTTAAATCCCCATACACACATTGGCTGGGAACATCTCAGCAGTGAAAGTTGATGACTAATACTACTCCACCCCCTCGTCTCCTCTCCTCTCCTCTCGCCTCGCACTCATACGCACCTACACACTCCTTCATGAAACAACCACTGGGTTTCCCTTGAGTATGATGCTTAAAGGAAAATCCACCTAAATACGCTGGGAATTGTGTTGATATTGCAACACATTCTCATTCCCAAATCGTCACATACGGCAGCTTCAAGGCGTCAACGTTTTTCAACGGTCAGGTTAGATTTAGGCAATGATTTAGGTCTCTGAAAAGATCGTGATTTGGGTTAAAATAAGTATGTTTGTTATATCAGTAAAGCTACGTATTTAAGTATGTAAGTTATGTGGCAATGATTTGCTTTTGGTTTCACACGGTTTTGGTGGGGCGGGACATGAACAGTGGTCTCTTGGGTGAAAGTTCTGTGTTTGTTTGACCCATCCACCCATCCCGACCTCCTCCCTTGGCAGACTTTGATACATTTCCCTGAAAAAAGTCATTGAGAGTGAAGATTAATTGTATGGGAACCTATTTTTTAGAAGACAGGGCTATACGTATATAACATTTCACACATTCTTCTTCCTTGTCGAAAAATGGTGACTAGATTACCCACAATGCAACTTGATTGCTGCTAAGCTCCTTCTACTACTTAAAAAATAAAGGTTTAGTCTGTAACCTTTTTATATTAATGAATGTCTGTTACATTCAAGCCCTTGCCAAATGAGTAAATTGAGACTATCACCTCTGTGTCCTCCTTGGCTACCAGCAACTGCGTGAAGG